>OZ038494.1:74625077-74690077 GCA_964036315.1 Acanthosepion esculentum | reverse complement strand
TATAGTACATGTAATAGATCCGTTGGTATATAATCCTGGTGATTCCTAGTAATATTAGATATTAATACTGATCAACAGAGAGGTCAATGCATTTATTATAACAGACCATATATATTATCTAGCAAATATTCCGAAATTACTTCATGTGGGTATAGTCTATTTCAAGCCGGCACAACCTTATGTCAGGCTTCTTCAGCCCTAGACTGACTGTCTCGGAATCAGGGGTTTTGAATTTAGTTTAGATAACAGTCTGGTGGCATATAATCCAAGTGGATCCTCGACTGCCATCTAAACTAAATTCAAAACCCCTGATTCCGAGACAGTCAGTCTAGGACTGAAGAAGACTGGCATAAGTTTGTGCCAATTTGAAATAAACTGTACAACATTTGGTAATTTTTTATTTTTTGCTGTTATACACACACACACATACACACAAACACACACACACACACATATATATATATATATATATATATATATATATATATATATATATATATATAAATATATATATTAATACGAGATTTAATGAAAGCGAAAATTTGTCTATGATTCTGTATATGATTTTCCTGTCACAGGTCAGTGAATCCTGTAGACCTTATTCTGTCCAGCATTTGGTAACACAACATACACGAGTGATTTTTAGAAAGAATCTTTCCAGAATATTTAGCCAATGTAAAACTCTAATGGCGCAGAAGTTCAGCTTATTCACGCATGTGCAGATTTGAATATTTTTTTGTCTAATTCGCAGACCAGGCGTCAGTTGCACAATGCGACCCCGCAGCTGCTTCTGTGTTAGCTGTAGAAATTCACTTTCTTAGAATTTGTCGATTTTACCGTGCTGTGTCGAAAGATAGCTGACCACTTACATCAAGCCGATGCGAAACATCCACCCCGAATAACGTAGGTTTACTAAGCATGTCTCAGCCCAACACAGAGACCAAATATTGCAACATCCAATGGGAATCTTACTATAATATTAATATTTTGGCAATAAGTATCAGTGAGTTGAAATCCTCTCAGTATTTACTATTTTTGAAGTTATCGATAACATTTTTTGTCGAGATTTACAAACTCTTCTTTTCCTACTGTTTTGATTAAATAAGTATTTGTTATTTTAATCATTAAATTGTTTTTAAAAAGTGGGAATATTTTCACTATTTACATTATTCCGACCATTGTCCTCATCTTTGTCGCCATATTTATTACAACGTTTCGACCGTTGTACGCTCCGGCCTTCTTCAGTTGGTTGGAATGTCGAACTGATCACTTAATTTCGCTCACTGGGGTAGACTGTTCTAGTTCCACGTGCCATGTTTAATGGATGGCAGTTATCAGTTATCTCCTGTTAATTCCCCTCTGCAAGTTCTCCACTGTCTTAAACGGGTATTGAACTCACACTATTTGAGTCCTGTCACTGGATCTAACTGACATATTTATCCTCTGTGCCATGTGTCCTCAAGCACATAAGCTAGGCTACAAAAATCTCCTGAGCCGACCAAGCATAGAAATGAATACAATATGGGAACTAGTAATAAGGATTGCCAGAGAAAAGCGATAACAACAGAAATTGCAATATGAGCTCTGGTAAAAACATGAAATGATAACAGCAAAAAATTGCAATATGAGTACTGGTTAAAAACGGTTGCTGAGACATTAGGTTCATAATACACAGATGTCCTCAAGGACACAATGCACAGGAGATAAAGGCGTCTGTTAGATCCAGTGACAAGACCCAACAAGTGTGAGTTCAATACCCGGTTAAGACAGTTGAGAACTTGCAGAGGGGAATTAACAGGAGATAACTGATAACTGACATCCATTAAACATGGCACGTGAAACTAGAACAGTCTACCCCAGTGAGTGAAATAAAGGGTTTAGTTCGACTTCCAACCACCTGAAGTAGGCCGGAGCATACAACGGCCGAAACATTGTAATAAATATGGCGACAAAGATGAGGACAATAGTCCGAATAATGTAAATAGTGTACATAATACCTCATCTCAGAAATATAGACAGAGTATTTTGTATGTTAAATAATAAAACTTTTAATTTTTCCAAAAAGTAATGAAAATTTTTTGTAATAAGCTACGCAATCTAGTAACACTAATTGTACTGTGTGCCCCCTTACCTGTTTGCATTTTCTCCCAAATTTTGTTTCGATCGGTCAAAACTGAAGATTCTATAGAATTTAGATTTCAAAGAGTTCACCCAATGAAGACGAGAAGGCCATAAATATCCCTTGTAAAAAGGGAGAATATTCCGTTAGATGATGGATATCGCTGTCCGAGAAAACCAGTGTCGAACGGAAAGAGAATGCCATCTTTTTGAGGGTATTTGGAATAGTCCCCCATCCACCAAAAAAAACAAATTAAAAAAAAAGAATTATAGATTTTGAGGGAATTAAAAAGCCAATGAAGAACACTGACAAAGTTATTATAGTATTAAAGAAACTCAATGTCAAATGACCTCAATTTAAAGTATTTAGTATTGTTAAAGTTATCGCTAACATTTTTCTCGACAATTATAAACTCTACATTTCGTTCAATTTTGCAAACGAATCGATGAAATTTGAATAAGTTGTTTTGTTTGGAATAATACTTTGGCAAAAACCGTACTTGGCGATTTAAAAAATTCCTTTAATTTTATTTTATTTTATAGGACTTCATGGTAAACAATATTTTTAAAGAAAATTACCTCTCTTTACCTTTCTAACAGTGCACAATAATTTATTATGATTTCTTACTCTTGAGCATGCAACAAATATTTCTTGAGAATGCGTAAATATTTCTTTCTAGAGACAAATTCCAATTGTTTGAAGCTTTTCACCTTGTAATTTGTTTATAGCTCTCGGAAATGCTGGGTGAAAAGGAAACTGGATTCTTGTATATATAAAAACTTAAAGAAACATATGCAAAAAACAATATTGCATTTTTATTAGATAAGTATTAACTACTTACACTTCTGAAAAATTTGCTTTCGATTGGTGAATATATGGCTATTCTAGAGGGAGAAAGAAATTATTGAGGATTAACGAAACCCACAGAATTATATATATATATAGAAGTTATACCCATGTACATTTTGCGTTATGTTTAAAGCTTTGGCTATTTTAAACACTTCACAACAAGAAAGGCGATATTGCCAAATGAGATGCAAGGGACGCATATCATGCATCTTCCGGGTGTCTCAGTTATCTCCCTTTTAGCACAACTCTCCAAGTTTATTTTGTTCACCACTTCAGTCGCCAGGTAGAGAGCAAAAAAAAACAAACTTGGAGAATTGAGTTAAAGGGAGATAACTGAGACATCTGGAAGAGGCATGGTATGTGGAACTAGAACAATCTACATAAAAGGGTTCAGTTCGAAATTCCAAACACATGAAGTAGATACACAAACGTCGTCAATATGACACCAAAAAATGAAGACAACAGCCCGAAGAACGTAAACAATATAAATAATACAAAAATCTTTTGGGATATTTAAATATCTTAGATTATAAAATCAATGGATTAATTTAAAAAAGATCATATCCTGATCAATACAGTGTAACCCGGATATAAGAGAGTTGTCGGGACCGGAAAAGAAGTCTCTTATATTCGGGTTTCTCTTATATCCGAGTTTGGTCTATTTTATATACATTAACACAGGCTCTAATTTGGGAGTAGATAAAATCTATCTTATATCCGGGTTTCTCTTATATCCGGGTTTCTCTTATATCCGGGTTACACTGTATCTGGAGTTAGTACACTGTTACACCATTACTGGAATTCTTTTAGAGTTGTCCATCTTTTAGATAGTCTATTCGCTTATTGAAACGATAGTTGCAAAGAGGAAAGCAGACGTAGTTTGTTTCTACCTTTACTGATGCAATTTTTAAAAGAAAATCATTTCACCCCCAAGCAAGGCGATAATGCCGCTAGAACGCAGGGTGTTACAGAGAGTGAAAACGAATGAGAAGACTTTAGTGAGGAGAATTGGGGGGAAAAGGTAAAAAAGACAACAGGATTCACAAAGGTAGAAGATGGCCATTGATGTTGCATTTAAATTTTTGAAGATCGTAGGCGGCAAGGAAGCAAGAAATCGGAAGGTTGTTCAACAGGTGAGAAGTGCGAGAGAAACAAGAATAGAACCGACGGTTGCATCTAGCTAGCACACCTAAATTCACGCTGTTCCTTAACATTGTCAACGACCTTCCCGATGTCATCACCAGTTCCCAAGTAGGCATTTATACTGGTAACACATCTATTTACTTCTGTTTTCAGTAGCGGTCTGACACGTCCGATAAAATAAAACTAGAAGCTGCTCTCGAAATTTCCTACAATCAGTGGTTAACTGGGGCAAGGAATGGCTTGCGAATTTTAAGTCTTAAAACTGCTATAATTTTATCCCCATAGACAACCTGCTCTGCTTGCCATCATCATGGCTGATGCTAAACACGAGGGAGAAAATCTTGGAGCCTTCTTGGTTTCATCTTATAAGCAAAGTCGTTATATTGAATCAATATTGAACCATTTGCTAGATCGGATGCTAGGAACGTTGATAACGTACCAGACCATTTTTTCTCGTCAGAATCCATGTTGCAAATATATAAATCTACGTCTGATATATCTGGTCTGATGTTTCTAATATACACAAAATACATAGAAAGGTCTGTGTTGTGACATGAGACGAACACTTGCTTGTCAGTTTTATGATGTCAACGTACACTTGTCAATGTCAGCGTAGTAGGACACTTTGTAACCGCTGATACTAATTATAATACGCCGTTTAGCAATACTGGTGACAGACGTCTCAGAATAATACTCGTACTATTAGTACTTCGTATAGTGAATACATTTGAGAATGGCGGTCTCAACAGTAATAGAAGATAGAGAAGAAATAACGATCCGAATAGTATAGAGGCTAGACTAGGATAGCGAACACTCCAGACGTTACGCGACTTCCTCTATATATGCATTTCCGCTATGGTCACGTGATCTACTTAGTTCAGTAACGGGATCGCCTGTGTCTGATCACTGGTGATCTATGTTCAAACGCAAGTGTCGTCAGCGATACTTTGTTCCTACATAACAGTCTGCAATGTAATCGATCATGTCCTATAGTTGTATCGCTCATAAAGGAGGATTCATTGGGATTTGATTAAGGGAAGGGTCCCAAGTTCTACCGGGATGAAACCCTGTTTGCCGCATATTTTCCACAGACGCATTGACAGAGCGGTCCGAGGCCGCCGGTTACCGGAACAGACACCTCCTGGATTTTCATCAGAGCCCCTTTAGCCGGGTTACGGCCCTAATACCACTGGGTGCCAGACCAATCCGTCTTGTGTGGCCCTACCAGGAACCGAAGTTTCCGACGGCATAGCTCTGGCACTACCCGTTGCCACCACCCTGCTACGTTGGTTGGACTTTATTCGTCGCCTGAATCTCCGTACTCTTCCACCCGTCCTGCTCCAGCGTCGTCTCCGATGGTTCTGCCACGCAGCTTGATACCCGGAGGGAGATCTCATCCGCGATGTACTTATCCCTCCTTCTCTTCCTGGCTGTCGAAGACGTGTCGGTGGGCAGTTGAAGACGTGGACTAGCACAATCATGTATTATCTAGCAGTACTATCGGGTCCGAAAGTAGTTGGTCTTCGACGATGGAATCGCGAGTGGCTCGCTATTTCGTATGATCTGGCTCAGGATCGGCGGGCATGGACAGCGATGGCCCGAGATGCTGTACTTACTCGGGAGGAAGCCGGTTCAACCCGACCAGGGTGAAAAGTGATACAAGTCAAAGTCAAGATCATGTCGTATCATCTCGGCTTCAGTCACCTTCTCACCTCCGTGATGTGATTTCTTTCTGTCTTTTCTATAAATATTTTTCTTTCCTCCTTGGCACTTCGACTGCATGAATAAGCGTTCTACTAGATTGGCAATTAGGTCTCACGGTTTTATCGCTAAACTAGCTACACATCACCGTAGGTTTCTTTTTTTTTTCACACTTCTCATCGCCTTTTGAACTCTGTTTTTGGTGTTATGCTTCCCTGCCACTTGCAATCTTCAAAAATCTTCAACGCCTATCACCGTTTACTCTTATTCTCAAACCCGTTCGTTTATTGTCCTTTCTCTGCACTAATTCTCTTTCCCTTCCCGTAAACCCTTGCGTCGGGGTAGCTTAGGTTGAATTGATTAAAAAACATGTGGGTTACATAGATTAGGATTTTTAGCTTTGATAGTTCAAACAGCTCAGGCGAAGGTAAACTTCTAACATTAAAAATTAGTCTGAAATGAGATATTGCACTAGACCCTCCTCCCCTGCTACGGCTGAAGTACATCTGTCGCCCCTCTGATTGTAATCGGTTACGAGTCTAGTGACATGACAACAACTAACGCCTAAAGGGATTTATGATAAGCGAATAACACTTTGTTTCCTGGGGGTTGGATAAGATTCAGTGATATACATTCAGAATTGAAATGGCTAGATGTAACTAGAAATACCTTCATGACGAACTGTTCGAATGGGCACTTCGCTATGATACCGAGACTCTATGAATTTAAGCGCTCTACGAGTCTGGTGACGGGGTCTCACCAATTTACCGTTGTGTTGGCTCGAGATCACCGCACGTTCTATGCTATGTTTCTTCTATCACACCTCTCGCCTGTGGAATTCTCATCCGGCTTCTTGCCTCCCTGTCAACTCTGATCTTAAAACTGCAAATGACAATCGTTATCTTCTGTCTTCTTTGCACTTGTTCTTTTATTGTCTTTTTTACTTAATTGTATATTTTTCTCATATTCTCTAAGACTCGATAACCTCTTGTGTCTTAGTGGCTTTATTGCCTTACTTGGACGGAAATTATTTCCAGTGTTCCTGTAGGACTACACATTCAGAGTTCATTCTGACTTTAGCCGTATTAAAAGAAATATCGACCTTCAGCTGTCAGCAGTGGTCGACATGTCTTTTTATAACGCCATATCTTAGAAATTAATACTGAAAATCATTTTTTTTAATGTTATCCATTTAAAAATGACCTTCAATGTGAGGTTTCTTTATTTCTTTTGTTTAATTATTTTTGTGATGCCTTGCTTAATCTTTCCTTTTGGCTCATAAATTTTTCTTATTTCGATCATTTTTTAAAAAAAATCTTTCCTGGTTTTTTTATTTATTTGACTGAACCAACAGCTACTCTCGTTCCCCACGCATGCGCACTTAAACACTCTTACGTCTACATGACATTTTATAGCTGCTATTTTCTTTTCTTTTCTTTTTTTTTTTACATAAATCTTCAATCATTTCTTTTTCATGCAGTCAGCTTTTATTTCGTTTTTCCTTCCTCCGACTACTGCTCTTTTACGACTCTCGCTCTCTTACACACACACACACACACACACAGACACGCGCGTGCGCACTTTAAACTCCTTTCAAGAGGCAAATGAGATGGAAGGACAGATTTACAGGCAAAAAACGTTCCTGCTACACCTTAGCTACTGGCAGCCATTGTTTCTTAGACTGATACAACTCTAGTGGATCACTGTAAATAATTCGAATATGGAATCTTTTTGTCAAAATTTTGCGAATTTTTTTTTCTTTGATCATTGTAAGAAATAGTCAATAAGACGCAAGGGGTAAGCAGTTTGGGAGAATTAGAAAAATACTATTAATCAGAAAGAACAATAATTTGACAAGAATTAAGAAAACAAAAAAGACAACGATTGATATTGCCTTTACATTTCTGAACATCAAACTTGGATGGGAAGCATGGATCAGGAAGAGAGTTCCACAAGTGTGATGTGCGTGAAAGAGAAACTATTACCATACATGTTAAGGTTAGCTCTAGCCATTTCAAATGCAAAATGATGAGACCTTACCGCCAGCCTAGTACTTCGTTTAAATTCATAGCTACCATAATGGAAAGTTCATCAGAACAATTATTATGAAAGTTTTTACAGAAAACAGGGGAGGAAGCTACATTACGGCGGTGGGAAAAGGACTAAAAGCGAGATGCTAGTTCAAGACCAATAATATTGCGGATTCTTTTTAGACTTTCTCAGGAATCTCTAAATATATAGCAGAGCAGATGTGGTAGCAATATTCAAGGAATTGACGAATGATAGACTTGTCAATATTTAAGATTCTGGAGGGAAAAACATATAGCACGACATTGTGGACCAGCTTTCCTAGCAGCAGAGCTATCAATTGATTAAATATAATCTTTCCACTTCATACTAGAGGAAAAAGGTCAGCACAAGAAGACGCAACGAATCACTCTCAATGTCAACGACGGAAATAAACTTTAAGGAAACTCTTGGAAGTAAAACAGCAACTAACATTTACCAGCAATCACTGTCAACGTCTTCCTTTTTTCTGTGAATGTTTTTTGGAACTTTGCCACACGAATACTCCGCAAACAAGACAGTTATGTTAATCTCTGCTAGACAAAAACAGATAATTCTCAGTGCATTTCTTGGTTGTTCCAGGGAATACTGGACAATCTCATTACAGAGACAAGAGAAATTTGGTACGACAGAAGGATGTTGAGAATACAATAGGCTGAACATGTGTGCTGTTAGAAAACTAAGCTGGAAATTGTCGATCGAATCTGAATAGTAATGGTAATATTAACCGTTTTCCATCTGGCACTGATTGACCGAGCAGGCAGTACTTGAAATTTATAAAATCTTTCTCTTAAAACAATTTTTTAGTGAAACGAGTTTCTCAAGTCCAGGAATTTTTTTTTATCTCTCTTCCCTATACTGAAAAGGGTTTCTTTCCTAACCTTTTGTTTCAAATAATGTGAAACGTTAACATTTTGATTATGCCATTATTTTTTCTCCGAGTTATATATGCTAACCATTTTAGTTATTGCTTCTGTTGGTAGTCTTCAGGCTTTACTCACTCAAAGCCTTTTTTTTCAACATTGATCTTAGGAAGCGGTTTAGATATGTCTGAACAGGATTGGTGCCATGCCTGGCATCCATATGAAGGTCTCGATCTGACGACGCTATTTAAGAACATAACTCCAGTTTTTAGGTGGGTGTTTTAGTTTCGCAGCGATTTGTGATGTTGAGCGAAACTAACACTGGCACAGACTATTCCATGTTTAGTTTCTTTTTTCTCCCATACTTAATTTGGTAAAGATCATACATATGCCGCGGTATTGAAAATGTTTACTATTTACTTATTCAACATCTTGTATTTTTTCTGATGAATTCAGGGTAGGTGCCAGCACTGCTTTCATTCTAATTTCAGATCATAATTTCTGCGTTGGAAATCTTTATCTTGAATCCAATTTCTTGGCATACTTGATAGACGTGACTGATTTTGTTTTGAAGAAAATCCACACCTGACGATTGCATCGTGCTTGAAAGTTAGAATGGTGCAACCAGTAAGAAAAAAATGTATATTTCTTAGTATACATGTAGTTCTGTTATTATACATCAAACACTGTTTTATTACCACCAGCAATCAATGTGCTAAACTTATACAATGGTGTGATGAGCATATTGTCGCCATTTTTAATTTCGCAAATGCTCGTTGTTGTTTTTTATTTATTTTTTTATTTTGTCATTTGTACAGTATAGAAGGGTCAGTTGGGCAAAAGAGCACCCTGTCGCTATTCCCTCCGCCAGGTATTTGGAAACGACGTGCTGTACAGCTTGACATTCGCACCGGAAGTTCCAATACGAACTTCTCAGTGTATTTCGGTGTCAATCTGGTGAGAGAGAGCAGAGTATTCAGATAGAGTTGGGTCATACATCATAGTGTTTGGGGGGGATCACTATTGATGGCGATGTTATGCCTCTATTCATCTTCCCACAGGGCCTCAAACTCAATGTAGAGGCCTACATCAAGTGCTTTGAGGAGATAGTGCTACCCTGGTTCAAGTGGGTGGCTACTGAAAGACTCTATGTCTGGCAAGAGGACTGTGTACCATGCCACGTAGGCAGGATGAACCTTGGCCCTATGACAGTTTCTGCGCTCACATTGCCCTTTACATTGGCCACCTAACAAACCAGACTGCAACTCCTTGATTATTATGTGTGGCGCGCATTTGAGCGAGAGATCAACAAAACACAAAGATGATTTGAAGGCAAGTATTATGGCAGCACTGACCACCTTAAACGAGGAGAAAGTCCAGAAGAGATGCAAGAAATTCCGAAGTCATCTGGTTGGAGCCAATGGCGATTTTATTGAATAAATTCACTATATATTAAGATATTTGTGTGTAATTTTGGTAAATATATCTGTTAAAATGAGATGTCCCTATTATTTTCATTTTTGTGCAATTTAGACGACAATTTATCCATCGCACGCTGTATATATATATATATATATATATATATATGATATATATATATGATATATATATATATATATATATATATATATATATATATATATATATATATATATATATATATATATATATATATATATATATATATATATATATATATATATATATATATATATATATATATATCATATTTCAACGTAAGATAGATAGATAGGAATATTTCAACATGACATGGCCATGAAACACTTTGATTGACGTTTTATTCACCCTCGATCGGTCGATGCAGTATTTGATGTCATTATTTCATTATTTTTAAGTATACTTGTAGTGTGAGTAGTTGTCATATTACTCTGGCTTAGGGCCATATCACATTGATACTAGCGTTCTCGTACGATCTCTGAAGTTAAGCAACGTTGAGCCTTGCCACTATTTAGATGGGTGACCGCTTAGAAATACCAGGTGCTTTAAGCTTGGATGGGCGAGTAGTATAATGGGTAACGTTTCGAATTCTAGTCGAGTACGAATTCCAGCCTGGTTCGTGACATTCATTTACGGGCAAATATCCTATGGAAATGCGTGAATCCATCTCTTCTCCCCCAGCTATTTGGAAATATCTGGACCGACTGGGCCCTATAGCTTTGGTTGGCAATCAGTATGACTTCAAACCAGTATAGAACGAACTGTTTGAAAGAGGTAACGCCTCCAAATCAGCTAGGATAGGGAAAAACCCATATTCAAAAAAACCTCCAATTTTAGCATTATCTGACATGTGGTACACAGTGCACCAATACACGACATTGTGCCCTGATAGAGAGTGTGTGCATTCAATTGATTACCTTAATTCCCCATGTATAATACGCATTTTTCTAAAAAAATCTATAAGCAAAATCAGGGGTGCGTATTATGTACAGCTACAAAAAATCTTTAAAAAAATTGCCGTAAAATAGAACAAGAATTATCATAAAACTAAATTAGATTAACATTATTCCATGTTTCAATTCATGTTTTTTTTAAATAAGAGTAAGAAACGCTGGCCGTAATGAAATTGAAGAGGCTTGGATTACCAAACAAGCGGTGCGTGTTATGCGTGAGTAGAAGCATTTTCCCACACTTTCAGCACAATTTTAGCGGTGCGTATTATGGCTGAAAGCGTATTATATGTGGGGAATTACGGTACATTAATAAAAGTTTACTGAACTGTTACGTGGTATGTGTCCTCCAGTATGGCAACGAATGTTAGATAATCCCCTCGGTGATGAAGTAGAGGGTTGAAGCAACACAAATGTGGTTTCAACAGAAATATGCAGAGGGCACCTTGGACCGAACGACGTGCTTGTGTAGAAAATGGAAACAAAAAGTAAAATTAAAATTGAAATCGGGAAGAGGCAGTTGAAATTTCTGGGGCATGTAATGAGGAAGGAAAGCTTGGAAAACCTAATACTCACAGGACTGATTGAGGGACAGAGGGTACCAGCGCGTTTCATACTTAATGAGCAAATGGATGATAGAACAGGGTTAGGGAGAAAAAGACAAAACTTATTATGAGCTACAAGGGTCAGGAAGATGTAGAGGGCCATGATTGTCTACGTCCTGAAGGGACACGGCATATACAAAAAGAGAAACAATTTACTCGTGTAGGTTATTCAATAGTTAAAATTCCCTGAACAGTCGTCCGTCGTTCTCGACAGGAGAATGCATTCATCTATATATAACATTAATCGTTCATTTGTATCTGTCTATATTTCTACGTTATTTACATTGTTCGGACTATAATCCTTATCTTTGTTGCCATATTTATTACAACGTTTCGACGGTTGTACGCTCCGGCCTTCTTCAGGTGGTTGGAATGTCGAATTGAACCCTTTATTTCGCTCACTGGGGTTTACTGTTCTAGTTCTGTTAATTCCCCTCTCTAAGTTCTCCACCGCCTTAACCGGGTATTGAACTCACACTCTTTGGGTCCTTTCTCTCGATCTAAGAAACCCCTTTGTCCACTGTGCACAGTGGACAAAGGCGTACCTTGTTAAGGCAGTGGAGAACTTGGAGAGGGGAATTAACAGGAGATAACTGTAACTGATATCCATTAGACATGACACGTGGAACTAGAACGGTCTACCCCAGTGAGCGAAATAAAAAGTTCAGTTCGACATTCCAAACAACAGAAAAAGGCCGGAGCGTACAACGGCTGAAACGTTGTGATAAATATGGCAACAAAGATGAGGATGATAGTCAGAACAATGTCAATCTTTCATCTGTCTTGTTTGTACACTGAGTTATCATTCAGTCATCATCAAAAAATTGTTTCGATTTGAGGTCATGTATTACCTTCAGTGACATTGTATTCTGATTCCACAATATTTTGCCAGCCTTCTCTGTCCTCTGCGAGTTTTGCGGATTCGTTGCAGAACTTGCTTGATTGTAAACTTCTCTAAAGGAAAAGTCGGATATTTCTGCCTTGTTCTTTGAAGGTCTCAGTTTAGAGTTGTGTCTATGGTGGTTCTTGGATGACCTCCGAACTTTTTGAAGTCAGTCTTTTCAAAGTAAAACTTCTGGCTTTGTCTTTCTCAGTATGCAACGTCTTAAACAAGTAGTTACTGCATAGCAGTAACTGGAGCCGCCATTACCTACTCCGCCAATAGCAAAATATAATTTAAAATAATAATAATTTACTTGGCGTAGCCGCTAGTATCCAAAATCCCGACATCAGTACCTGTGTTTGAATTTGTGATAATACCACCCTTTGTTAGAATTTGTGATAATTACCCACGGCAACTTCATGTCCTGAAAATGTTCCCTATTGACACTGAAATCAGAATAACCAATGATAGTATCGTTATAAACGAGAACCAAATCAGTTAAACGAGATTTAAATACCGAATATTCGTCAGCAGAAGTCACCTTGTGACGTTCTAACTGATATCAAAACAGTTTAAATTCCAAGACCAAAACCACACGTTCTATATTACGAGTAGACATGGTGAAGTCAAAACCGTATGACAAGACATATAACTCGTTTTAAGGAAAGAAATAAGAGGACTTGGTTATTGACCTGACTTAAGCATTTAATGATCACATTAACGAAAACGAATAAGTAATATTCCTTGAATGTCTACGTGTGGCGAAATCGATAACATATTCGTCAGTAAGATAATTGTAAAGACAAAAAGAACCATAATAAAAAAGATTCCTTAATTTAGTACAAATCTATCTAAGTGCGAATCTAATAATACGATCTTTAACCCCAGAGCACTAACCATAGTATATAGTACCCAGGGCAAATTTTCCTATTTTTAATTACAATTTTCAGTACCTGATTTTCTTACCTAAATAATATGTTTTTCATTCTTATTAATGTTAACACAAAGTACAAAGTTTGAAGTGCCAGCATGTAAAATATTTCAAATGAATATTTATATTTAATATCTTTTTTGATATTTTCAAAATTGGGTGATATACTCATGATTAGTAGTGGTGTAACTTTAATTGATGGTTAGTGTTCTAGGGTTAATATTATTTAACTCCTCGTCCAGAAGAAAGTCTCCTGCGCTGATAAATCATCAGTTACCTCCCCTTAAGACCTAGGAGGTATAAAACCCACCCTGCCAAATACGTCAGTAGACGAGTTGTCAGAGTAAAGTGCAATAAAGATTTGATATAAATTTATTCACTGGTTCTGGTTTTACTACACTCCACTCAAAAAGAAAAGTGCCCTTTTTTTTCTATTGATAAAACGTTTGGGTCATCTAAGTGCCCGGTTCATCTAAAAATTACTTTGCTTGTACGTCAGCCTTCCGTTCTGTCAACAAATCACTAAGTCTGTTTTCACTCAGTGATTTCCAGTAGTAAATTTGCGCACGGTCTTTAAAATATTTTCTTCTTCTACTTCCGTATACGGTGTCCCTTCAGGTCGTCAGTAATCATGGCTCTCCACAACTTTCGCTCTATCAGCTCTTAATATCTCTTCTAATCCCTGTTCTACGAACCATTTACAAACGCTCGTTCCCTCTTGTTTTCAACATGTCATATACTTACCAAATCTTCTAAGACATTTTTACTCATTATGTACCTGAGAAAATTCAGCTTCTCTTTCTGATGTCAAGTAGATATTTCTTTTTTGTTGCAATATTTTCTAAAACTTCATCATCACTCACATATTCAGTCCAAGATTTTCTGAACATTCTTCCGTGGAAACACATTTCAGTTGTTTCACATTTTTTTTCTCCGTCTTTGAGGAGATTGTCAAGCATCCACTGCCAGATAAGAGGAACGATATTAAATAACGGTTAAGTACCATTTTCTTAGTTTCCAAGGATATTTTCCTGTCTATTAATACTCTGCTGATTTTTTTTTAGAAGGCGTCTTTCGATATCCCAATGCGCCTTCTTATTCCAGTGTCCCACTTTACGTCTCCGTCAAATAATTCCTAGATATTGAAATTTTATTTGTTGATTTTGGCATCTCCAATTTATAAGCTCCTTTTGCTGACAACCCTTTTTTCTATCTGATCACAGTTTATGTTTAGTCCTTTTTTCGCGCGTTCCTTCATTACCTTCTTGTGCTTTCCTTTCTATTTCTGATATCAACACTGTGCCATCAGCATATCTGGACTCGTCTAAAGTATACTTATTCTGACAGAGTGGAGATACGTTGAGACCAGGTTGAGATACGTAGAGTACAGAGAGAGAGAGAGATAATTACGTCTTCACTTACAGAGACTTGTACATTTACTTTCTACTAACCCGCATTCCTGGACTACTAATCAACATTTCAAGTCTGTATTCTTACGTTCAATACACTTATTTTCCTCTTTCAATTACTGGCGTTGTTTATTTATTTATGCAGGATTCCATCCCCGGAATCCACAACAACTTGGCGATGAGGACTTCGGACCTACACGGAAAGAAAAAAAATATTTTTCTCGTCACCACATCAACTTGGCGACGAGGACTTCGGACCCACACGGAAAGAAAAAAAAAATTCTCTCGTCACCACAACAACTTGGCGACGAGGATTTGCACTTCTCGGAGACTAAAAAAAAAATTTGCCGTTGCCAGCGTCCACAACAACTGGGCGACAAAGATTTACGAGGATTTTGCGTGACCACCATGATTAAAAGGTACTTCCTCAAAATACGGAAAATCGAGGTTTTCGTAAGACTCTTATCATGGAGGATTTTAAAAGTATTTTGGTAGAACTTGTAAAATATCAAAATGAACAGCAACTACAACTCCAAGAAAGTCAGCTCGAATTTCAAAAGTCAAATCAAGAAAGACTGCTCGAATTTCAGAAGCAAACTCAAGAAAGACAAATGCAACTCCAGGAATTAATATTAAAAGTAGCGGGTAACACAACAAAAGAATATCGAAAAAGAGGTGACTTTTTCTCAAGACGCAGTTTGGAACACAAAAAAAAAACATTTAAATACTCTCTAGAAGATGATGAAAATTTCGGGGAATACTACAGACGCCATGAAGACATTTTCAACATTGACTGCCAAAATTGGACGCAAGCTAAGAAGCTACGTTTATTACTCAGGAAATTGGGAACAGAGGAGTACACAAAATTTGCGGACTATATTCTACCGAAAATAGACAAAAGATTTGTCGTTTGACGAGGCAGTTACATGCCTTACGGAGCTCTTCAGTCCAAAGACTTCACTTTTTCACAAAAGGTGGAAATGTCTCAACCTCGTAAAAAGCGAAAATGAGGACTTCTCCACGTTCGCCGCAATCGTGAATAAACATTGCGATGACTTTAAGTTGGCAGAATTGACTCCGGACAATTTTAAGTGTCTGATTTTCGTACAGGGATTAGTCTCAACCAAAGACAGTGAAATGCGCAAAAGAATGTTCTCGAAGCTTTAAAACGAGCCTGGATTAACGCTACAAAAATTGTCAGAAGACTGCCAAAAATACTTGAGCATAAAAAAAGACTAGAAGGATATCGATGAATCGGGAGTAGCACACATACGTAAGTTGAACAAAAGTTTACGACCCCCGCCCCGGAAAAAAAACAAAACTTTCATGATATAGGAAAAATTACGAGGTATAAGGCGATTAATGATCAAAGCAAATAATCCCCCCCATCTGCATGTTACAGATGTGGTGGATTACACTGGAATAAAGACTGTCGATTCAAATACAAGAACTGTTTATCTTGTGGAAAAATGGGACATAAGGCATCTCAATGCAGAAACAAAAACACACTAGTAGGGTAAGAACTACTAGAATGGACTACGAAGACAAACTAAACACAAGAATATACGTGGAAGTCGAGATCTTAAATAAGAAGGTAAAATTACAGTTAAACTCAGGATCGAATCTAACTATAATTAATTTACAAACATGGAGGAAGCTCAATAAATCGACCATGATGCATACACAGAAAATAGCCAAGTCTGTTACAGGGAATTTGAAGGAGAAGTAATTCTCAACGTAAAATTCCATGGAAAAACGAAAAAATTGAAGATATTCGTAATGAAAGACACAGAAAATCTGGTGGGCACAGGTTGGATGCAAAAATTTGACGTATGGGATTTAGCTATTAGCTCATTTTGTAAGAAAATAGAGTGCGAGCCGTCAGAAGCTACAAAATTAAAAGAAGAACTACACAGTCAATTCCCCGAAGTATTCTCGAGCGGTTTGGGACGATGTAATAAGGTTGCAGCTAAAATTGAACTAAAGGAAAATGTTCAGCCAGTATTCAAGAAAAAGCGAAACGTGCCTTTCACAACAATAGAAAAAATTGACAAGGAGTTAGATAGATTGGTACAAACTGGAATCCTTTCACAAATCGAATTCGGTGAATGGGCGACACCTGAGGTCTACGTAAAGAAAAAATCCGGAGAAACCCGTGTTTGCGCAGATTTCTCGACTGGGTTAAACAAGGTTATCAAGGAATATCACTACCCATTGCCAAGCCAGGAGGAAATATTTACCAAGCTTAATGGTGGTAAGATATTTTCTAAAATTGATTTAAGTGAAGCTTATCTTCAGATGCAAGTAGAAGAAAGTACAAAGATTTTATGTATCAATACTCACAAAGGACTTTACAAATTTAACAGATTGCCATTTTAGACCATAAGCGAAAAAAATATTAACCCCCTCCAAACAAAAGAAGCAGGGAGGGGGTATTGTGAGGCTCTCCCCTTCTTACACAAAATGGTCTCGTCTAAAGTATACTTATTCTGACAGAGTGGAGATACGTTGAGACCAGGTTGAGAGTCCAGAGAGAGAGAGAGAGATAATTACGGCTCCACTTACAGAGACTTGTACATATACTTTCTACTAACCCGCGTTCCTGGACTACTAATCTTCATTTCAAGTTTTTATTCTTATGTTCAATACACCTATTTTCCTATTTCAATTACTGGCTTTGTTTATGTATTTGTGCAGGATTCCATCCCCGGAATCCGCAACAATATCTAACACTGGTAAGATTGTGGGTGTCAATAATAAATCTTGATGGGATTTCTAATTCTCTCAGAATCACCTCCGTGTAAAGTTTGAATAAGTCCGGCGAGAAGGTACATCCTTGTCTTCCAGCCCTTCCTACTTTTGTATATTTAGTAAATTCATTTTCTAACCGTATGCAGGCGTTTTGCTCCCAGTATTAATTCTGAATTATTCTCATATCCCTAATATCTTAATGTTACCTAGCAGTTCCAAAATTTCATTGTCACTTAGTTTGAAGGTTGTTGGGGCGCACCCACCTTCACAACCACAATAGACTGATCCTATTATTATAAATAGAACAGTAGTTCTAGAGACTGTGAGTAGTGTAGCAGTGTAGTGCAGTGCAGAGTGAGACTTCTGTAGTGATCAGTTACACTTCCGTTTCTCGACCGGAAGATACCGTTGGACTTTATTACTATTACTTATTGTTACTACTAATCTACGTTCGTTCTACTACTAATATCTCTGATGTAAATACCTCTCTGAATATACCAGTATTTTTCCCTACGACTGTGTTTGTTCGTTATTACCATATACTCACGTGAAAACACTCAACATCTCAACAGTGGCGACGAAGGATGTTTTATTGATCTCAACAAAGGTTTATTTTCTTCCGTTAACAAGGACAATGTTCCACATGACCCCATCTTGCCATAAATGTTCTTTCGTTTATTCTTTTACGCATCAGCGCCAATTAGGGGTTCTTTGCAGAGATTGGAGTGTAAGGTTAAGCAACATGTTCTTTTGGATTCGAGGGTTGATTGACTGGATTCTTTAACGGCATATCAACACCTTATGGGTCATTTAATGGGGAAATTTATTTTTCTTAGGAGCTTTCAAGTAATAAAAATGACACATGTTATTCTGCTTTCACAGTTGAATGCATGGTAGATAATACTCAGCTTTTATGCATACACGTGTTTGTGGGGATATGATTACTAGAAGGGGTGATAGATGTGTTTTATGTTGTAGTTTTGTTGAAATTATATTTTGGAATACAGTTTAATTTCTTTAAGAAATTGTAAGATATCATATGGATTTACGACCTGAAAGATTTCTTTCGTGATTTTCTTTTTCCTATTGATGGCTTGATTTTTATCAACCTCTATGGGTTATTTAATGCCGGAATCTAAATTTTTTGAATTGTTTTATGCCTTGAACTACAAATAAAATGTATTGTTGGTCATTTTGCTATAAAATTTATTGCTGGTAATTCTGCTTTAAAAACATATCGTTGTTAATTAAATTATAGATATGTATCGTTGGTTATTTATTTTTATATAATAATGTATTGCTGGTATTTATATTATTAAAATGTATTTTTATAGTTCATTATTTGCGCATATTTGGGTCCCTAACAGGTGCTACCACCCGAGTAAGGGTGGATCTGGGAACAGTTAAGAGGTGGTCCCATTCTCCTCACAACCTCCCAATCAGAAGCCTTGTAGTTTATCGTCCTATCAAATTTTGTTCTTGAACTGATGTATTTACACGGTGTTTCAATGAGCCCAAATAGGAATCCTAAACATCTATATATTTCTGCCATCGATTTATGTCTTTACGATATAACTCTAAATGGTTGGAAACTTTGGAAATCTTTGAATGCAGTTTCTGTATCGTCTCTGCTAGGGAATGTGTTTTGGGTTAAAAGATTATCAAGATGCTTGAAAAAGTTGTAGTCACTGGGTGGGCAGGGCAATGTGGTTGATGTGGCAAAGTCTCGTCTGCCAAGTCGATGAGCTTCTGCGGTGTCATCCTGTCAACATGTGACTGAGCATTTTCATGAAGAAGAACTGGACCTCGTCGATGTTGGAGAAATGACCAAGTGAGAGATACCAACATTTACTAATGAATGTACGATTAGTAAACGCGTGTGCGTTTACTAACTCAGATATCCATTTTATGTACAGTGTAGATGAATTACTAACAATGTTACGAAAGAGATACATTGTAAGTTCTTTCAATATACCAATGGACTGCAAATTAGAAAAATGTCTGTCGATTTGCGAGAAATAATGCATGCTTTACTGATATAATAAGGTTATTTTATGCATAACCAATTTAAATGCGCTCTCAAAAATATGCTAGTATTTAAGTAATTTTGCAGTTCCATTGAAGATATTTTCTGCATTAGTAATTCTGGATTTTATCTATAGAATTAACTCTATTGTTACATGTAAGAAAGAATTCTGCCTTTTAAATGAATATAAGAACAAAATATCCAAGGAAAAGCTAGCTGGTAACAAAAGACACGAAAACTATTGCATTAACAACCTGTCCTCGTCTTCATAAAAGTAGCATGTGCGGCGGTTATGTGAACAGGAAGCTTGTTCGTTTATTGGCGTTGACTAATGACTGAAAACACATGCCTTGAGGACTTTCAACAACCGCAACTACTAAAATGGATAGCACATTTACCTCGAAGAGAAAATAATGACATAACCAAGATTTTAATGGTCAACAGTAAGTCAAACAAAGAGTCAATACTGGAAATAACAACACACTTGAGAAACCTATTTTCCTGAAAATTTATATTAATACAAATCTTTAATAAATTTCAACCGAACCATTCGATCCATGGATGTGGAATAATCTGACAAAACTAAACGAATAATAGTTACATTATCATTACTATTTAAAAACATAATATCTCATTCGTAAATAAGAGAGATCAACCCGTGTGACCGATTAATATATAAAGTTGCATTGTGTTTTATATTATAGAGTAGATCTGGTAGTTATTGCATTAAGTCCAAATAAACTTTTTAAAAATCATACTCTTTAAAATGATTTTCAATCTTTAGGATCGTAAACAATCAGCACAGAGGGATATGCAGCTCTTGATAAAGAGCCATACAGGTAGTCAATGCAAAACCTATTTACTTTGAGATTTTTGTTATCTATATTCTCTTGTGTACTCTTCCAATGGCCCCGATAGTAACTATTTCTTTATTTCACAGTGGGTTTCACCCTGTACAAAGCCCTAGATCCACTCGAGTTAAATGGATACAGAGTAAAAGACAGTTTTATACGGAGATGTGAGGAAGACAAGAGTTGATCCTAGATTTGATTAAATTAAAATTGTGGTGATCAGCAAAACATCCTCTTGGGAGCTTATTCCACGGAACTGCGGTTTGCGGGAAGAAGCTGCTCTAGTGGAAGTAACTTCTCAACAAA
Source organism: Acanthosepion esculentum (assembly GCA_964036315.1). Lineage (NCBI taxonomy): Eukaryota > Metazoa > Mollusca > Cephalopoda > Sepiida > Sepiidae > Acanthosepion > Acanthosepion esculentum. The sequence continues at coordinate 74,669,165 of OZ038494.1, read as the reverse complement.
GGACTACGAAGGGAATGAGGGGCTAGGTTCGCTACAGATTGCATGGCGAGTCTTATCCGTGAAGATAAGAACTGGTGGAACTGAAGCATGGTGTTCGTCTGAACACTTTCCATGGAAGTAGCGATAGAGCCGTGAGAACCTTGCGGGGGGTTGTAGGGTGGAAAATAATTTGTCAACCACAAGGACACAGAGACGCTTTTGGACTCTATGGAAACTCTAAAGTGAGGAGGAGGCAGATTCTGCTCAAATATGACAGCAGTACTCAATTTTCGGTCTAATCTGGAGGTGGGTACAAGAAACCAACCATTTATCATGCATCTTTTTTTTTTTTAAGCGTATCACCCCAAGCAAGGCTGGAGGCCACTAGCACGCAATGGGTTACAGAAGGTTTGGAGGAAGATCAGATAGGAGTGGTAAAGGAGAGGATGTGGAGAAAGATAGTGGATCGATCGAGGCAAGGGGGTTACAGAAGATTTGGAGCGAGAGCAGATAGGAATGAAAGGTGAAAGGATGTGGAGAAGGGAAGTGGATAGATCAAGGCAACTGGAGATGTCGATTGACGTTACACTTAAACAGTTGGAGATTGTATTTGTCAGGGAAACAGGAATAGGGAAGGGAGTTCCACAGGCGAGATGTGCAAGACATGAAGCTATTGGAGTAGAAGAGACGTTTACATCTAACAGTTTCAACGGTGAAGGGGTGGGAACGGGATGCCAGCCTCGTAGGACGTTTAAATTCATGAGGCCTAGGGACCAGCGAAAGCAGCTCCTCGGAGCAATTACCGTGAAAGTATTTGTAAAAAAGACAGAGCGAGGCTACGTCGCGTCTGTGAGAGAGCGACTGCAGACGAGATGACAGATCAGGGCCAATTACATTGCCTATCCGTCTCTATCGATGGATCCTGCGTACGTGTTCCACTTGGTGTGGGTAAAGTTTAAGGCCCAATAGTTTCTAAAGGGAAGGGGCCTCCTTGAGGGAATATCCATTCATCGTGACTAGTGATAGTTCAGGGTCCGATAAGCGATGATTAAATGTAACTAGTTTGATTTTAGAGGTATAAAATGTAACCAGCCAAAGAATATTTAAATTAATATACTATGTTGGTCATTTGCAAAATGCTAGTTGACGGAGAAAGGTTACTGTGGTATAAGTCAAACGTGAGTATAGTATAGACTATAAATAGGCTCTACCCATATGAGGTAATTTTGATTTTTTGCAAGATAATTATATATATATATATATGTGTGTGTGTGTGTGTGTGTGTGAACATAGAAGTCAACACTTAGAGGCGACAGTCTGTTTCATGCTAGATGCAATCGTCAGGCCACGAGTGCTGTTATTTTTCTCGGCTATTTATATATACGGGTCAGTGGTTCATTGTTGGTAGTCTATTTTCGCGGTTATTTTACCGGAAGTCGTTTATTTGTTTATTTATTTATTTGGGTTAAATTATTTTGCTTGTTTTTATTTATTTTTATTTTTATTTTTTATTTTTATTTCTTATCTCATATATTTATTTATTTTTATTTTGATCGGTGTTTTGATTAACGCAGTAATTTATATATATATATATATATATATATATATATAGCTTATTTAATAGTTTTGTTTTTGCTATTTGTTCAATTTTAGTGTTGATTGTTGTAGTTTATTCGAACTATTATCTTGGCGGGAACAGTTTTTAATTTGTTTATTACTTCATGTATTTATTTGGATTGATTATCTTTATTTGTTTTTTCTAACGGCTAGTTTATCGGTATCGGTTGTTAGTTTATTTATATATATAAATAGACTACCCACAATGCACCACTGACCCGTATATACAAATAGCCGAAAAAAATCGTGGCCTTACGATTGTATCTAGCATGAAACAGACTGTCGCCTCTAAGTGTTGACTTCTATGTTCACTTTTATACTTACACACGCTCTATCTCTGATATTGAGCACTTTATCCCATAACTATAGCACATCTCAAGACTATATTTCTTCATATATATATATATATATATATATATATATATATATATATATATTAAAAAGAAGAGATAGACCGCAAACGTTTATAGTTGTTATGAGGATTTTTAAAAATATATATATTAAGCTTTATTTTCCATAATTTACAACACGGGTTTCGGATCTTGCGACCTTCTTCAGGCAAAGATGGATATTTCCGGATATTATTAAAATGAATTAATTTTCCTTATGGTTTTCTATATTTAATTTTCTCGATTTTAAACATTCTCTTTTTTGTTTGGTAGTGACACAAATGTCTACCTTGAACCCCCAAAATGTGATTTATACACTCAAATGCACAAAATGCAAAAGGTTATACATAGGTATGAACCAACAACTAAACAACAGAGTTTCCCTCCACAAAAGCAGCATCAAATTATCAGACAATACAAAACTCTTTGGTGGAATCTTTGTAAGGAGACGGATGTGACAGTGATATGTAACCCAGCACTTAAAGCCATACAGTAGAGTTATTAAAAACACAGCTCGTGTAGATATTTCTCTAAGTCCGGGTATTGAGGTTGCTGTTTCTTCATACTCTTCCTGTGTAGTGTTTCAAAAGGGCTGTTAAAATCCTGTTACTTAAATCGTATTAGTTAAATCGTATTACTTAAATCGCATTATTTAAATTAAATGTTATTACCTAAATCCCATTACTTAAATCATATTACTTAAATCCTATTACTTAAATTATATCACGTAAGTCTTATTAATTAAATTGTATTAATTACATCGTATTAATTAATTTCTATTACTTAAATTCTATTACTTCTATTATTTAAATCGTATTACTTAAATTCTATTACTTAAATCTTATTACTTCTACAAAATCATATTCATTTTCATGAGGTAAAAGCGACCTTTTTATGTTTGGTGACATATCAACTTTTAGTTTCTTTAATAACGTAATGTTATTCTGTTAAAGGAATTTTCCGACACGCAGATAAAATTTTATGATTAAGTTAATTTAATGATTTTTATTGCTACATTAAACCAAACATTTCGGTTTTTTCTTTATTCCTTATCCTGTACGATTGCCGAGTATAGTCAAAAGTTTGCTGGCAGCACATAACCAACTCTTTCCACACGTCAGAATTATCTGACAATGTCTGTGTTTTTCTTTTGTTTTGTTTTTTGCAAAGGATCTTCCAGTTCACTCAGTGAAGTCAGCCCATTTTTCCTCGGCGTAGTTATTCTTCCGTTGCCAAAAGTATTAGGTTGGTGCAAAAATAATGTTGTTTTTTAACGTTCAACTTCAGTCAAAAAACGACATTATTTTTGCACCAACCTAATATTACTTAGTATGATGGCAGTTGGAGTGGTCTAATGATGAACTGACATTAGCATTGATTTTTTTGTTCGAATTATTTATCTTGGCATTTATCGTTAGAGTTTTATTACAAAAGCAACTTTTGGGCTGTGTACCCTACCACAATTTGCAGGCGTCCATTATTGGTTAATACTTTTTCGTACTCTGGTACGAAAAAGTATTAAGCAGAATGCGATATGGAATAGTTATGCCGGTGGGAAAATTTTCACTTGTAAAATCTGACATAGAATACAAATCTGCACACTTATTCATATTATGAAGATATATAATTATACATTTACGTACCAAATAGAAATGCTGTCTGAAATAGTTGTACCGGTGGGAACTATTCATCTTGTAATATCTGACATAATATACAGATCTACACACCTATTCCCATTATGAAGATATATTAATATACGTTTTTGTACCAAATACAATGCCATCATGAATAGTCGTGTCGGTGTGAAATTCTCAACGTGTAAAATCTGACATTTTTTCTTATAGCAAGTTACACCCTGTACAAACGGCCACTCTCGGTAGGGTGTTACGGTAAGGGATAGTTTATATGGGTAGAAAGGGTAGATTAAATTTAACTCTGGACTTGAACAGTTTAAGATTGTAGTGATCGAGGGGTCTGTTCCACAGTGCTTTGGTTCGCAGTAAGGAACTGTTTCAGTGGAACTTACTTCTCACCGATGGAATCCGGAGGGAATATGGGTGCTTTGCGACAGTGTGAGTGGCATGGTGGGTCCTAGTCGTGAAGGTTAGGCCTGGCGGAACCAAGGAATGTAGTTCGGCCGAGCACTTTCAATGGAAGTAGCGATAGAGCAGTGGGAGGCATGTGAGCGATAGAGCAGTGAAGGGCACGTGAGCGATAGAGCAGTGGGAGGCATGTGAGCGATAGAGCAGTGAGGCTTGCTACATCCTGCCTGGATACAGGATGGAAAATAATTTGTCAGAGATGCTTTTGAACCCTATTGAGACTGGAAAGTGAGGACTTGGCAGCTCTCGTCCATACATATATATATATATATATATATATATATATATATATAACAGTTGGGAGTTCAACCTGTATATGGCTCATGGGTCACTGGACGTAGAGGGTTACATTAAGATGCGGTTTATATGGATATGTAAGTGGCATGGCGGGTCCTAGCCATAAAGGTTAAACCTGGACAAATCAAGGAATGTAGTTGTAAAGATAGAGCAGAGAAATGATTGAGGGTGGAAAATAATTCTTCTTCAACAAGGACTCGCAGACGGGTTTGAGCTCTATCATGACTGGAAAGTGAGGACTGGGTAGCTCCCTCCAGAATATGGCAACAATATTCCATTTTCGCTCTGATCTGGTTCTTATAAAGGTAGAGGTTAGCACAAGGAGTCAGGTACTTACTAGAACGATATAGGGAACCGTTGATTTTTACCTGCATCTTTAGCGATGGATGGTATATAAAAGGTCTACCTGAGGTCGGATGTGAGTCTGAAGCCCAGCATTCTCTCGAATCACGGAGTCTTCTCGAGGCGACATCTTTTCATCGTGACTGGCGGTAGTTCGGGGTCTGATTGGCGGTGATGGAATGTATCTAGTCATTATATATATATATATATATATATATATATATATATATATATATATATATATATATATATATATATATATATATATATATATATTTGAATTGGACAAAGTCCGACAATTTATTTAAAGACATTTATGATATGTTTAACGTTCTTTTTTGCTTAAATACTTTTATCTATAAAAAGAACGTTAAACATATCATAAATGTCTGTTTCAATCCTGGCTTGAGGCATTCGGAAGTCTAGTCGCACTGAGGAGCTGTGATACAGCGAAACATTACTGTCTGTGAATGATATATATATATATTTAGTTTACGAAAAACTAGGTAATCCGTATGGTTAGAACCAAGGAGGATAAAATCCAGAGAGCTCAATGTAAATCAGAGCTAATAATTTAAATAAAGATATAACTTCCGTTAACAGATTTAACGTGTCAATGTCTAGATTTCAGCGAAAATTTAAATTTGAAACAATAGAAATATTATATCTAACTCAATGCTGTCTCTCTACCCCCTACACTGCTCCCACTTCGTTAATTTCCTTATTATTGTCCGTCATAAATGTGTAAATTTATTTTCATTTTTTCATTTCAGTATTTGGAAATAAATCTGATGATCCACTGTCCTTTAAAAGGGCTGTGGTGAAATAATTTATTATATGGAACATTAAAAGTAATCTGTTTTTATTTAAATTATATATATATATATATATATATATATATATATATATATATATATATATATATATATATATATAAATTCTTCAACTTGTAAAAGCTGACATAATATGCATATCTCCACACTTATCATCAAGATGTATAAATATACTCTTTTGTACCAATTACAAGAGCCGTCTGGAATAGCCAGTTGGAAGTTTTCAACGAGCAAAATCTTACATAGAATACATATCTATACATCTAGTCTTATTATGAAGATATCTGAAATTATTTATAGAAAAGACAGAGGCAAGCTACTTTGCGGCGGTGAGAGAGTGGCTGAAGCCCAGATAACAGATCAGGACCAATAACATTGCAGATTCTTTGGATTTTATCTGGAATCTCTAAATATGTAGCAAGAGCACTAGACCATATGCGGCTGCAATATTCTAAGCATGGACGAATGGTAGACTTATAAATATGTAAGATAGATTCTGAATATTAAAAATGTTCTTATTCATCATTCTGTTATTTATGGACCAAAGAATAGCTAATGTGCTTAAAAGCAATTCCATGATATGATCAGTGCAAAAATCTTTCGTATTAAAGAAAAGCTTATGATCAAAAATCCTAAATCATTGGCACGCTATTTCTAACAATTTATTAAATGGCGAATACAACCTGACTCGACTATAAATTCTCTTCCCTTTTTTACCTTTTAGGATGCAATGCAGATCAGGTCAAATTTTCGTTTTATTTTGTTTTACTTAAATGTATATCGCATTTCCTCTTTACTCTTATTCACTTTCAATGTATGTTGGTGAAGTCAAAAACAGGATATTTTCTGCAGTCATTAAAGAGTCAGTATTATAATGTTATTTTTGCTTCTTTGTATGTAAGGGCGTTATACGTGATAAATAGGACAGGAGTTGATAAACATTGCATCAACGGCACCCTGAAAATACCTCTCACTAGAGTGACACAACAAACTTATGATTCTTCTTTCTTTCTTTTTTTTTAATGTAGCCCTGATTAGTTTTATTTATTTATTTATTTTCTTTCTTTCTTTTTTTCTTTCTTAGTATCTCCTGACTTTTACTACTTAACTTTCTTTCTTTCGTAACCAAGGAATCTAGTTAGTCCGAGCTATTTCCGAGTTAGTAGCTACAGAGCAGAGAAAGGTTGGCGGTTGGAAAATAGTTCTTCTGCAACAAGGACTCGGAGACGGTTTTGAGTTCTATCAAGACTGGAAAGTGAGGACTAATAGCTCCCTCCCAAATATGGCAACAATATTCCATTTTCCGCCTGATCTAGCTCTTCTAAAAGTAGAGGATAGCATGAGGAGTCAGATACTTACTGGAGCGGTATAAAGAGCCGGTTATTTTGCCTGCATCTTTAGCGATGTTAAGAAAGAAAGAAAACTAACTAATCAGGAATACATTAAGAAAGAAAGAAAGAAAGAAAGAAAGAAAGAAAGAAAGAAAGAAAGAAAGAAAGAAAGAAAGAATCATAAGTTTGCTGTGTCACTCTGGTGAGAGGTATTTTCAGTGTGCCGTTTATGCAATGTTTATCAAATCCTGTCCTCTATAGCGTCCTGGGTAAGACGATAAACTGCATCTGCGTCCTGGGTAAGACAATAAACTACATCCGTGTCCTGGGTAAGATAATAAACTACATCCGCGTCCTGGGTAAGACAATAAACTACACCCGAGAGCAAGGCCTCTGATAAGGAGATTTTGAGGAGCGTGGAACCATCTCTTAATGTTTGGTGTTCCCAGGTCCGCCGTGACCCGCGTTGGTAGCACCTGTTAGGGTCCCACCTACGGGTTAATATTTGACCCCCAAACTAAGGCCAAAACACTATGAAAGTGTAAAAATAGGTTTTAATACTAGCAATACATTTTTGAAAAAATATTACCAGCAATACATTATTATCAGCAATACTTTTTGGGAAAATATTACTTGAAATACTTTCTGAAAAAAAATATTACCAGCAATGAAAATCTTGTCGGCATTAAAGTTGAGGTTGACATGCCTTAAATAAAATTAAAAACAAAACTTGTCCTTATACTTCGTAATATCACCCTACATATATTTATTTATTTACTTACTAGAATAAAAGATTTTTTTAATCACTTCACCCCAAAGTAAGGCAACAAATACAGTGTCAAATAATATAAGAAAAAGGTAAACGTAAGAAGAGAGAACAATAACAGAACCAGATTCAAGGAGGCAGAAGACAATGAATGACATTACGTTTAATTTTTTGAAGATCAAATTTGATTGGTAAGCGAGAAGCTGGAAAACAGTCTCACAAGCGAGAAGTGCGAGAGAAGATGAAACTGTTAGCATAGAACCTACGGTTACATCTAATCATTTCAATTGTAAATTGATGAGCCCTTTCTACCAATCTAGTACTGCGTTTAAATTCATAATGTCGAGGTAGCATAGAGAAAAGACGACCAGTACAATTACTATGTAGCTATTTATAGCAAGACACGGGGAAGATAGAGTACGGCGGTGGGAAAGTGATTGATGCCGAGATGCCAGATTAGGACAAATGATATTCTAGATTCTTCTTTTTATTTTACCAAGGATCTCTGGAAGCAATATTCTAATCATCGACGAACGGTAGACTTACAAATATGTAAGATAGATTCGGACGAGAAAAATTGCCTAGCATAACAAACTGAACCAAATTTCCTAGCAGCAAATGACAAATAACTTAATAGTTATTTTATAAAGATCTATCACGCGCTAATCGTTCGAGTCACACGCACACACATTAGAACAGACAAAAAAAAACATTTTAAGAATGTTGTCAAATACAACCTTAAAATTAATGGTATCCCTGCTGAAGGCTGGGAGGCATTTGCAGAAAATCGATTTGTCAGAAGGAAAATATGGTTGTAAGGTGTTCGGCGGGGAGTGTTGATCGTGCACTATTGAAACAGGCTCTACAAAAGCAGACCTGAGCATACGTGCCGTTTCTTGGGTAGGGTCTTCTTATTCAAAGTAAGTCTTGCTAGTCATCTCATGACTATAAGCAAGCCCAAGTAGACAACAACATACAGGAAACGAACATCTGTGACAAATTATGTGGGCCACCAGCAGGTGTGAAGAGTTACATGAGAGTACATAAGTAACGGGTAAACTATTTCTCTCTCTCTCTCTCTCTCTCTCTCTCTCTCTCTCTCTCTCTCTCTCTCTCTCTCTCTCTCTATCTATCTATCTATATATATATATATATATATATATATATATATATATATATATATGAAGAAATATAGTCTTAAGATGTGCTATATTTATGTGATGAAGTGCTCAATATCAGAGATAGAGCGTGTGGAAATATAAAAGTGAACATAGAAGTCAACACTTAGAGGCGACAGTTTGTTTCATGCTAGACGCAATCGTCAGGCAGAGGCAGGGAGAGAGAGAAATATATATATATATATATATATATCTTTCTCTCTCTCTCTCTCTCTCTCTCTCTCTCCCTGTCTATGCCTGCTTGCCTATCTGTATATTTCTGTCTGTCTATCTATCTATCTATCTCCAGCCAACATGTAACGTTCTTGCGATGTTGCATTTACATTGTATTCAGCTTAGCGGGATATATGACATTGTGTTCACTTATTGAATAATATAAATTATTTTGTCACATTGGTCGGGGCATCAGGATTTTAGTGATGCTTAGATGGGACATGGCTAAATAAATTTTGGAAAACACTGCCCTAAATTGGCCACTCATCCCCATCGTTGTCATAACATCATAGCAATGTTGCAAAGTGCTGTAGCTGAAAAATTCACACTTTTCTTTCATTTAACAATACGTACAGTAGACATGAACATTTTTTAATTGCAAATCTCTAATTTAAATTATAAATTCACGTCTGCCTTATTATGTACTATCCACTTTCTATTAATATATCGTCAAAAAGCTACGCATTTGCGACATTTGACGGAAACGTTGTTAGAACGTTGTGGGAAGTTAGCAAAAACGTTTTTGCAACTTCTATCTATTGATAATAATGCATTTCCTCCCACCCCATATAAAAAAAACAATTAGCATAAACAAGTTCACTCTTAACTATAAATGCGAATGTCCTCATGCTTCCAAAATAGCTATTATACGAAACTTAACCCTAGAACACTAACCCTCAATTAAAGTAACACCACTAATAACCATGGGTCTGTCATACCCGATTTTGAAAATATCAAAAAAAATATTAAATATAAATCCTTATTTGAAATATTTTACATGCCGGCACTTCAAACTTTAAACTTTGAGTTAACATTAATAAGAACTGAAAAATATATTATTTAGGTAAGAAAATCAGGTACTAAAAATTGTAATTAAAAATAGAAAAATTTGCGCTGGGTACTATATATGGCTAGTGTTCTAGGGTTAATAAACCGTGCAAAAACAAACTCTTCAAGAAGAAAGACTTTCTATACTGAATTAAAAAGTATTAAACAAAATCTCATTAATAATAACTTTCCTAATTACATCTTTGATGAACAAATTAGACGAGCTATTGTGAATACTAACATGCATAAAAAGGAACATAACACATTATCAAATAACTCTAAACATATCAAACTACTATACCGTAATGAAATGCATTCTAACTATAAGCAGGAGGAAAAAATTCTAAAAAAGACTAATAAACACTAATATATCCCTGACTGATCAAAGTAAAAAAAAAATTGCTCTACGTAAGCATGTACATTTTGGAGAATCAGGATGATCCCAGGATTAAAAATCTGCCCTTCATCTGGTGCTTGAACATGCAATATTGGGATCTGTGTCTGGTTGAGGTGGGGACAGTTAAAAAGTCAAATTTTTAAATAACTAAAAAAAATAGTGATTTTAAAAGTTCTTAATTTATATCAAATTAAAGTAACACAAAAAACTTTTCGAATTTATTTTTTTATTATTTTAGCACATTAGCTCTAGGTATATCAAACTACTATACCGTAATCAAATACATTCTGATTATAAGCAGGAAGAAACAATTCTAAAAAAAAAGACTCATAAACACTAATATATCCACCACTAATCTAAGTAAAAAATAAAATTAATCATATACTGTACTAAATGTATTACATTCAACCTAGTCATCCATAACTCTTTTCTATCAATTAGCATCTTACAAAAGACAGACCAATATCGTATATCAATTTAAATGTCCTTTGGGAGATTTCATCTATGATAAACACGTTAATGGGTCTGTTGGTTTTAAAACTTCGACGATGACGAGAAGGCTTAGGTTTGTTGCCGAGTACAGACTGACCGTTATTTTTTAAAATTTAAATTACGTAGCTATCGGTCTATACTCAACACCTGAAGATTGCACTGTGCATGAAACTCCAAGTTGTGCTATCGCTGATAGATAATATGGATATTTATTAATATTTATTTAATAGTTCTGCTGTTTTACATCGAGCACTGTTTTATTAACACAAGCTATATATATATATATATATATATATATATATATATATATATATATATATAAAAGTGAACATAGAAACATAGAAGTCAACACTTAGAGGCGACAGTCTGTTTCATGCTAGATGCAATCGAACCTACCTACCAAGGGTTTCACCAAGATTCGTTAGGCGAAACCTTGGTAGTTAAGTTCTAGCTCACTTTTACGTTATTACTTTGTCGTTGTTTTTTTGTTTTGTTTTTTCTTTCTTTTGACTAGGCATTTTGCCCTCAAATTGGTAGGAGATGGTGAACCCGTGGTCATACCTAGTTTTTGTGCGGTTTTGTTTAATTTAGTTGTGTTCTTATTCAGACGTAATAACAGCGTGCTACAGGAATGTTTAAAAGAGAAGGAGCATATGGAATGCAGGTCATCTCCGAGAAATTCAAAAGTAATGGCGAATAGTCACAAACATTAACTCCTGCGTTAACATTTCCATGAATGGGAATTCACTGGAGGAAGTGTCCAGTTTTAAATACTTGGGAACAATTTTGTCTGCAACTCCCAAATTTGCACATGGATTGCCGCAGCTGTGGCCAGCGATGGCCAAATTGACAAGAATATGGAGGCGTAAAATCAGCTTTCAAACAAAGTCCAGCCTGTACAAATCGCTGGTAGTCTCCATTCTTTTATATGGATGTGAAACGTGGACACTGTTGGCAGAGACAGAGAGAAGGATCCAAGTGTTTGAGAACAAATGCACGAGAAAACTCCCTGGCATTTTCATACTGCGAACAAGTGTGATATCAGGAACCTTTTCCCGCCATTGTCAAACAGAGACAAATGGCATGATTTGGACACATTACAAGGCACTGCAGCCTGTGCAAGACCATCATGTAAGGCACCGTTGAAGATAGACATAAGGGAGAACACTAACGCAAAAAAAAAATGGTTAGACAATGTTAAACAATGGACATGTATGAATGTATCAGAATTGCTGAGGGCTGTCGTTGATAGACCGTTGTGGAAAAGAGTTAGTGTGGCTTCCGTATTCGGATCCGCCCTACGATTACAAAAATCAAGGTGGGATGATGATGATGATGATGATGATGATGATAATGATGATGATGGAATCGATAAGTTTCGTAATTGCGTTTTAGCGGCTTTATTGCCTTGCTTGGGTGGTGTTTAATGATTAAAAGAAAAGATTTACGTTCAATATTTTATGCAATTTTAAGAACCGGGCCGATAGGCTGAAGGGATTATCAATGAGGAATTAATAAAAGGGAAAGAAGAAAAAATATTAGAAGATATCATTTCCCTTGCATTTTCAGTCATTTTCTTCCTCGGCATCGGAACTAATGCTGTCAAAGAAAAACATTGTAATTAATTTTTGGATCCAAGAAGCATTGCGATAATTGTTAAATATAAATGCACTATAATTGGAAAAATAGAACACAGATATCATATGTACTATATACGCGTCGTTACGCCTGATAAATTATTCCCAACCACTTTCTCAAAGAGGAAACGTCGCAAATCTATCTCGCCCCTATCGCTGTTCAGAAGAGCTAAATTCGTTTGTTCTACAAGTTCAGATCTTTACAGCTAGGATCCGCCATGTCACGTACACAATGTCGAATCAGCCTCTTTGCCTCCGTATTCTATTTGTAAGAAAGAAGTTCCATTCGCACGGCTTCTTTTTGATAAATGCGAATTTGTCGAACAGATTCCTGAGCCAATGCTTCCTCGAACCCAACTACTTCAAATCGCGGTTCAACTGTTATCAACTCTACATATCATCATATTATACACTTCCGTCTTGTACATCCTTACAACAACTTCATTAATCGGTTTTGGGGCTTTGTAGTGGTCATTCTGTAAAAAATGATGACGAAAAAAAATTCCAGACAAATAAATTTACTACAGAATTGCATTGTAAACAATTTTATTGTGCAAAGTCACTATAAATAATTTTGCTTTTGAGACACAATAAAAGTGAACGGTGAATTGTGAATGGTCAGAAATTAAGCAAAGCATTACTAAAAGAAGGTTCTCATTGCTCAACTAGTAATTTTATTAAGTATTGTAAATCATTGTACAAATATAGTATATGAGATAATAGTCTGGTCGGTATCAATGTTCACCGGGGAAAAAATGTTACCAAACTAAATATGGTATTTTTAGAAATGTTATGGTCTCCTGTTTTGAAAATTGAAAAGTCCTCATTTTGTCCACGTGGGCAAATTTAGTTATGGGGGATAATTTGAAAACCAGATCTGAAATAAAGAACCTGAAATAAAACGTAGCCGTATTCCACCATTATCAGCTGACATATATCAGTAGACATGTATATAGCAGTGAAATATTAGATAACATAAAAAGCTAACACCTAACAAGGAAACTACCATCTCTATATCCATCTTATTGAATGAAATACTGACCAAACACCCACAATTTACAGGCTAGTAATTGGTCTGCCAAATTGAATTTCACAAATAAAATAGTCTGCAGGGAGAGATAGAAAGAAAGAGGTGAAAGTTGGACAAATATTTTAGAATACTTCCGATCAACCCAAATTTTGCTGTCAGACCTTACTCTCACTGTGCGGAGCTTTCAAGATGGTCACGTAATATCTGTATATTTTGCAAACCAGACAACAAAGTAAAGAAGTTTTATATCTCAGGAACCACTAATGCTGAGAACATGAGATTTATAAGTGTTGTTAATAGAGACAAATTGGCAGCATAATTTTATCTTCACTTTGGTCTCTTCCTTTTTGGCAGACTGATCAGTAAAACATCGGGCCTATTCGAAAAAGACTTGACGGTCTTGTGTGCTGCAAGCAGGGTATGACCATAGACTGAAGAAAATAATTACGATGAAATAACTCATTATATCAAGCAACCGACTAAGAACCTTGAGGTCTGAAAGTCCTGTCTTCCTAAGCAAATTGATGGCTCACCCTGAAAATGGAGGTACTTATTTTTTTAAAAAAAGTGTGTATATCTATTCACATCGTTTTGATATCTGCCAAAAATGTGATGCTTAGTACAAAAATCCGAAAATTATATAATTTGAAAAGTTTAATTCGAGCACTATCGCGAAAATGCTAGATCCAGGAAATAGAACTCCGTCAAAAAGGTTATAAGATATCACAAACGAGTATTAAAATATTCCCAACTCCACCACCAAAAATAGCAACAACAAAAAATCAATGTAAATAGTCTTATATAACTCCCAATAAACGTTCAAATGAATTAGCACTGTCTTGCCATTCGACCTCTTCTTGTAAAGCCAAATTATTTTTGCTACAATCGATGACCCTACATTCACTGCATGATGCTACACACGTGCGACCATGATTCCGGCAAGAGCAGATGTTTGGACTTCAAGGACTCTTAGACAAGATTTTACACTTACAACGCACAAACTTCGGTTGTTCTTCACGAACAGGATCTAGACTGGTAAGAACTGGGCTAAAGTGCCGTTTCTCATTTCCCAAACCCCATCTGCAGGAGTAAAGTTGGCAATAAACTAAAATCTTCTGACTCATAACTTGAACATAATCATGCAGGCTGTGCAACAAAGTTGACCGTTCAGTTGGTGGCAATCTTTCAGGTTGTAACTTCTTCGTCGATGCTTAGGCATACTCCGTATAGTTGATGTCTCTTAGAGAGTCCAATGTACCGTCTGGTTTTCCTGCATACATCTTGACAAAGATATGCGACCCCGCAGATGCAACGGATGGGAGAAGCAGTTGCATCAGTTAAAGCAACATGACTGGATCTCCTTTGATTTATGAATAAGTCTGATTATCTCACATTTCACACGCCCAAATACAACTGACGTTGGGTCACATCTACCCCTTGCCGAACATAATAGTTTGCCCTCTCAGAGATGTCAGGGATGCCTGGGGAAAAGTGGAAAGTAAAAGGCCAATGATGCCTGTGTCATCAGCTATTACAGTCACTACATTTCTTTCAGTAGCTAGTTTGAGTGTTTCAGAAATAATGTCCCTGTCTGAGTCTCCCTCATTTTGAACCTTCTGATTACCGTCTGCTTTCAAGGAATGACATAATATCTTGACAAACTGATCTCGTTTGAGAGGAAGAACTCTTGATGAATAACAAATTACAATCCTTCTTCGATTTGTATGTTAGCAGAAGTCCGAATTGTTCTTCGTTGATGACCATGGTCTTTTGTGGACGTGCCTGCATAAAAATAAAAAAAATGATGTTAGATGGCTCGTACTTGGTCACCACATAGCTCAGATACTTTGCAAACACGTCGCTGTATGTCACCCAAAGCAGCAACTTCACTCGGCGGAGAAGAGTACCTCCATCTAGAAAAAAATATTGTCAGTTGTAGACTGAGATTCAGGTACATCGGTGGTTACATGATGTTTCAGAGCGGCTTTGGCTTTCCTTCTAATTTGGAAGTTCTTGAAAATTGTAGTTTGGAGTAACGTGGGTCCAAACTTGAAGAACGGAGCCACATCTTTGCATCTTTCCAGAAGAGCAACCAGCCTTGAAAAAAGAGCATTAGGGTCAATATGAACATTTTGACCATCAATCGTTAGACATTTTTTCCAACTCAACAAACGTACGCACTAGGGAACTGCCTTTCAGTGAGCTCTCGAAAACATTCACGTTGTCAAGCTTCTTCTAGTAAGAGTGACCAATCTCCACAATGATATCACAATTGATTCCAGCACCACTGGAGGCTGTCAAACCAGATGATAGTGATCGTAGTTCTAGCTTGGGTCAAACAGATTGTGTTGAGAGGTTCAATTGAAGACCCAGGTGATATCAACACGATAACTCTTACGAAATGCGACAGACAGATCTACATGCTGCTCGCAGGTTCTGTGAGCAAGACCGGTAAATGTTGACATGGCATCACTCACTTGAGCGCAGGTTGGCATAATATAAACCCAAATCAATCTCACGCATTCCGTAAACCCTCGTCCCCGAGTTACCCCACTTCTGCTCTTTATGGATCTTATCAACCCTTGTTCAATAATGAGGTCAGTTGAAAAGCCTATCCAGTAACGGCCTCTGCGTAGCAGAGAATGAAACTCTTACTCTGAGAAATGATGGTACAGCCAAAGTTGCTTTTCAGGTAATTCTAGCATCCATTGTAGGTACAATCGTGTACTCTTTGCACATTTGAAATGCCCGATTGCTGCAAATAGATTTAGCATCCGGCCTACCGCCGCAAGGTGCGAATTCCGATCCATGTTCTTTTCGGCATGAGTAAACAGATAAAGCACGTAGATGTACTCAATGTAGGCTAGCCATAACTTTGGTGTTCAGGATTTGCTCCTGACTTCATGCACCAGATTAGGTATTTACCCACTGCCCCACGCAGCAAGATGTGGCACAAGGCCGAGTTTTATCGTCAGGTATACGAGCCCGTAGGCTCGGACAAAAATTCCCTGTAGACCTCGTAAAACGGAGTCAGTTTCCCGAGACGAGACTCTGCCCTTCGACATAGCCACGTCTGGGGGATACCCTCTGACATGTGCCAGGTAGGTATGCACCAGAGTATCGAGCACTCTTTGCAACTTCACGAGGGTTGAATATTTGCCGTTGGTTACTGATCTCATATGTTTTGGGTTTATTATCCAAATCGTTTATTCCATCCACACCATACTGATCTAGTTTCTAAGTCAACGAGCCTTGCACTACATAATGGAAATTATCTTGAAACACATCAAATGTACTGTTCTCAAGAGTTCCTTCCATATCTAGAAGCTCAACTTCATTGGCTACAGCGCCGAACTCCATACCGAAATGCATCTATTCCTCATCTGCCTCTGCTACCTCAGCTGAGTCTGATAGCTGATATGTCAATTGGTCAGCATCTACTAGAAACACAGTATCGATAAGATTGCACATACAAAGAAGTGTACACCTAAAGTTCAAAGACAGCCTTTCCAAGAAAGAATGTGTGACACCAAGGTTTCTACATAAATAGTAATCGGTAAGTCGGGACAACCCAGCAACATTCATAAAACTTTTTCATTACCGGAAGAACTTTTGTTATGAAGATCTCATTGAAACAAACCTGAACCTAATTCCGTATCTTAGGAAAGATTTTGCAAATATGTATGTATAACTTGTAAGTGCATTAAGTGTGAATTACTTACGGATATCTAAGGAAGGAACTTATTTTCATTTCTATCAAGTATATATATACTACTAAACGTCTCATAGCGTCCTAGGATATAGCGCCCTCGTATATCCTCGCAAGAAGGCCAGCGAGTAGTAATACAGATGTCATATGGACATTCATTCAGATATTTGAAACTTGTATTGCAGAACAGCATTCTTAGAATCCGAACAACACAAAATACATATGTCGATAACATAAATAATACAGCATGAAACATAATGATAACATAATGAAACATAATGAAACATAATGATATCATAAATAATACAGCATGAAACATAATGATAACATAATGAAACATAATGAGACATAATGATAACATAAATAATACAGCATGAAACATAATGAAACATAATGAAACATAATGATAACATAAATAATACAGCATGAAACATAATGAAACATAATGAAACATAATGAAACATAATGAAACATAATGAAACATAAATAATACAGCATGAAACATAATGATAACATAATGAAACATAATGAAACATAATGAAACATAATGATAACATAAATAATACAGCATGAAACATAATGAAACAAAATGAAACATAATGAAACATAATGAAACTTAATAATACAGCATGAAACATAATGATAACATAATGAAACATAATAAAACATAATGAAACATAATGAAACATAATGATAACATAAATAATACAGCATTAAACATTTTCATGGGCAGCATTCAAGAAGAAATGTTAAAATAAAGGAATTAATCAAAATTCCAGTATTCCATACTATTCACTCACTCTTGGTTGTTCACTCTTGATTGGTTTTTCACTTCACCGATCCGGAACAGTCCAAATAAAGTCCACGTTCAAATAAGTTCCTTTTTCCCTGGATGCTATTTATTAGCCGAGACTATCCGATCTATGAGAATTTTTAAACAGTTACAAATTATATTGACCAATCGGGAAACATAACCTCAACTAAAAAAAAATTAGAAATTAACATTATGATTTTCGAATTACTGGTAAGACAAATTCGAAATGAACTTTGCATGAAAACCACTTAAAAGTATAAACTAGTCAAGTGACTAAGAACGATGTTTCACCTTATAGCACCTGTTTTTGCGAAGAAAGTAGTACTCAGAAAACGGCCGTAAAAATTTTCCCAAGGTGATTGACATAGGAGATTTTTGTTTTCTTGCAGGATATAAAATTCTGCTTCCAATAATATAAAATATGTCCTGGTAACATTTTTCCGAGTATACCTTATATTCACTCTAAATCGACCAGACTATAAGGAAAATTGATTATAGTCTCGCTCAACACCGCAACTTGCTACAGAACCAAAATATTAAGACAGAAACTCAAGTTATGTTCTTAAATATCCTCTTCAGATCGAGATTTTACAATGATTCCAAACTCGTTTGAAAATATTTTAACTGACAGCTGTCTACAACCACTTTCTCAGGTCAATGGTTAAAGTTACTATAAGAGAATGAAACTTGTAGGTTTTGACGAGAGCTATCCATCTTCGAACCTTGTGGTGCTACAGAATCACAAATTTACCAGAAATACAGAAACCACATCACTTGAGGACTACCAACAGCAGCAAAAGTTAAAATGGATAGCACATGTAACTCAAAGAGGAAATAATGACATAATGAAGATACCAACGTTCCACACTATTTCAAATAAAGAACTGTGCCATATAACACAAACCACATCACTTAAGGACTACAAACAGCAGCAACTGTTAAAATGGATAGCACATGTAACTCGAAGAAAAAATAATGACATATTGAAGATGCTGACGTTCCACACTACGTCAAGGTAAATGTTATGAAGAAAACATCGATGAGTACTGGAAAGAGCAATAACACTTACTGGAATTGAGAAACCTAACTTCCTAACAAATTGTTTTAAGAAAAAGATTTTATAAATTTCAATTGACAACATAATTTTACAATCAGTGAATGTCAAATGTTTCCTTATAAGGAAACGGTTGATATTACCATTCTCATCCAAGAAGCATAACGGATAATTTTAAAATATAAATGCACTGAAATTGAAGAAAGAGATCATTGTCAATAGCCAATATGGAATTGACGCTTTACTAAGAGAATCTGTCTTTATTTCTGAGATGAGGTATTATGTACACAATTGACATTATTCTGACTATGGCAGGACAATAGTCCGAACGATGTGAATTACTGAGAGGAATATTACATTTATCATTTAAATGCAATAATGATCGGACTAATTAAAAGCAACGGAAATAATGTTAACCTGTTATAAAGCATTCCCAGAGATAAATTTCTTTGCTTGCTTGCTTCTAAGGTCTCCTATTAGAAGCACACGGGACATCGTAAAATGCGACCAGTGTATGTATGATGTTGCTTAATACACGTAAATATAATATTTATTAAGAGAATGATTTTATAAATATCCCCCGAAAGCAGTACTGGTTGCTCGTAATAATATTGGAATGCCAAATATTTCCTTGGAGAAACTGCTAATATTACCATTAAAAAATAAAAATAATAGCTGGCCACTCGTATTCGAAGATACCCGTCTATTTTAGGGGGCTAGCCAATCCCTATTGCAGATGCTCGTTCAGGGAAATTTGTGTTTCTTTAACACCCATAGAACCAACCACTGGTTTATACTGCAACTATGCTGAGCAGGCCCTAGTTACAGTTTCTGGAAGAGAGCGTGTTATCTAGCGTGGTCAACAATCTGAACAGGGCCAGCACACTCAAAACCTCGGTCACAATGACAGCTATCGACGGCACCCAAGTGTTCCGTCTATCCATTCACAAGGCTTGGGTCAACCGGTGGTATGGTTTTCAGGCACTTTCCAATAATGCCGCACGCTGGGACCACGCTTCCCAGAGATAAATTTCTTTGCTTGCTTGCTTGCTTGCTTCTAAGGTCTCCACTTAGAAGCACATGGGACATCGTAAAATGCGACCAATGTATGTATTATAACAGCCGAATTTGCTTTAGTGTTTTTTTCTCTTTCAGGGGAATAAATGAAAATGATGAAACCTTGTCGCCAATTTAGTACTGCGATTACATTTTTAAAAGGTCTGGGTGCCTTAAACGAAAGTTTATCAGAAAAAATAACTATGAAAGTATCTATCGAAGCTACGTTTCAGCGATGGGAAATTAACTGAAGCCGAGACTCCAGGTCAAGTTCAATAACATTACAGATTCTTCTTTGGATGAAATCAAGAATCTTTAAATATATATCAAAAGCACCAGACCAGATGTATCAGCAGTGTTCAAAGCATGAACGCCTGGTCAGTCAGCTACGTGCTATGCGTGATACAAGCTTAGGCGATCATGTATCTATCGATACATGACTGACGAGGCAGTTTTTTCCCCGCAGTAGGTTGTCATTTCTTTCTGCGGTAGCCCATTTGCCATCCAAGTCTATAGAACCAGGGCTTGGGCACCTCGACGTGGTGTAACGGTTAGACAGCTTGTCTTGCTAGATCAATTACGACTGAGTAGTGAGTTCGATCCTCACTGGGTGCCCCATACTTTTGGCCTTGTGCCACATCTAAGCCGGGCTTCTAAAATCACTATAGAACCAGGGCTGTCTAGTGGGTATTATAACAGACAATATAAAATGTGGCATAAAAAATTCAAAGCCGCTTTGGAATAGCGAAAGATACCTTACAAAAGGTAAACAATCTATTAAGGAACACAAAAATTTCGTTAGGAATAAAAATAAAAATTGCTGAATTGTAACACTCTCCTATAAAACAGTGAATGCCAAAATATTTCTTCATCTATGACGAGGAGACTTGAGGGAACAGAAATGTGGTTCTGCAGATGGATGCTGAGAATGCCGTAAATATATAAGAAACGAAGAAGACTGAAAGAAAATAAGTGCGATAAGGACATTTTTGCTAAGGATCAGTAAAAGACGGTTGAAGTTTCTTGGGCATTGAATCATTAGTTTCATCTACCGCAAGTAAAGTTGGTCTTCTGTGTTGTGCCAAAAGGCTTTTCTCGCCTGTGTCTATCCTTCAGACCTACAAATCATCCATTCGTCTTTGCATTAAGTTTGTTAGTGTGTATTGACATAAAATTTGCAATTTCTTCCCCGGATTCTTCGATAAAGGAAAAATTATCCCTAGATCAAATTCTATGAATTTATTTTATCGGTCTGAAAACAAAATGATGTTGCTTAATACACGTAAATATAATATTTATTAAGAGAATGATTTTATAAATATCCCTCGAAAGGAGTACTGGTTGCTCGTAATAATATTGGAATGCCAAATATTTCCTTGGAGAAACTGCTAATATTACCATTAAAAAATTAAAATAATAGCTGGCCACTCGTATTCGAAGATACCCGTCTATTTTAGGGGGCTAACCAATCCCTATTGCAGATGCTCGTTCAGAGAAATTTGTGTTTCTTTAACACCCATAGAACCAACCACTGGTTTATACTGCAACTATGCTGAGCAGGCCCTAGTTACAGTTTCTGGAAGCGAGCGTGTTATCTAGCGTGGTCAACAATCTGAACAGGGCCACCACACTCAAAACCTCGGTCACAATGACAGCTATCGACGGCCCCCAAGGGTTCCGTCTATCCATTCACAAGGCTTGGGTCAACCGGTGGTATGGTTTTCAGGCACTTTCCAATAATGCCGCACGCTGGGACCACCCTCTCCAGACCGATAATATCAGAAGTCTACTTTCTGACAAATCAACCGTGGTGAGATTCGAACCCGGGTCTCATGGCCAGAAAGCGAACGGTCACGCGCCCATAATGTTACCATTACCATTACATTCATACAACACAACCTTTTAATTCATTGATGGGCCCTACGTGAATCCATCATAAAACTATGGATGTACAAGGTAACCAAAAAAGTTATGTCAGTTTTTAAAGGAAAAAAAGAAAACGCTTCACAGTATGTGTAACTTATATTTAGACTTCGAAGTAATCGCCATCGACACCCAGCACCTTCTACCAACGTGTCTCCAGCTGTTCAATGTCCTTGCGGTAGAACTCGGGGTTTTTGACGCAAAGAAGTCCGTGAGGGCTTTGCGCAAGTCTGCTTCATTGGTGAAGTATTTCCCACGAATATGATTATCCAGGGAGTGGAAGAGGCGGTAATCGGATAGCGCAAGGTCAGGTGAATAAGGTGGATGGCACAAAGCCCCCCACCCAAGTAGCTGTATGGTATCCCTGTCCACACGCGCGACATGCGGCCTGGCGTTGTCATGGAGGAAAAGCACACCTTTGCGATTCACCAGTGCTGGCTCCTTCTGGCGCAATGCCTGTTGCACACGTTTCAATTGCTGCGAATATAGGTCTCCAGTGAACGTTTGGCCCGTTGGTAGCAGTTCATGATGAACCACTTGACGACCTGTCAACCAGACACAAAGCATAATCTTGCCTGGGTGCATAGGCGGTCTTGCGGTGTGAGGGACAGCATCCTGAGGAGACAACCAATGTCTGAAACGCTTGGGAGTTTCGTACAGAACCCACTTTTCATCACTGGTAAGCACACGATTGAATAAGGATGCGTACGGTGGCGAGAAAGCAGCAATACGCAGGCTGCCACTCGTTGTCCCTTGTGCAACTCCAACAGCGTTTGCGGAACCCACTTGCTCAGTTTGTACGTCTTATCTAGGCGGTGCAGGTGAAGTCTAACTGTTTCACCGGAAACGTTGAACTGTCTTGCAAGTTAACCACACGTTAGACTACTGTCCTTATCAATGGCCGCCTTCAGGGCTCCGTCATTCAAGACCTGTGATCGTACATTGCGAGGCTCATCAAATCTCGAGACTTGAATTTTCGAAACCAACGCCTTGCAGTATGTTCATCCACAGCACTATCCCCAAACGCTTGACATATGCGGCGACTTCATGCAGCTGCTGATAAAGCAAACAGCCCCGAACGAGATCTCTAGACACTTCCATCCTTCTCACAGCTGTCCGGCTTATAACTGATGGCCGGGCACGGTGCGCGTGTTTTTTATAACGTCTGATGTTCCTACTTCCGGCTGTTCGAATTTGAAAACAATTGCTACACGGATTTCGTATATATTTCAACTTCATTCAATGACTAATCAAAAAACGAACTGAACTTTTTTGGTTACCTTGTAGAATTAGTCGCTTGAGCTCATCCTTCATATCTACAAATCTACCATTCGTCCTTGCATTGAATACTGTTGTCATATATGGTCTGGTGCCCCCGCTATTTATCTCGAGGTTCTTGGCAAAATCCAGAAAAGGATATGCAATGTGATAGGTCCTGATCTGGCATTTCGTAGCAGACGTGCTGTGGCTTCCCTCTGTCTTTTCTACAAGTATTTTCATGGCAACTGCTTCGATGAGCTACTTTCACTTGTTCCCAAACTGCATGAATTTAAGCGTGCTACAAGGTTGGCATCTCAGTCCCACCCTTTCACTGTCGAAACGGCTAAATTTAGACATCACGTCTACTTCAGCAACTTCTTATCTCGCACCTCCCGTCAGTGGAACTCCCTTCCTATCACTTGCGTCCCTGATAGCAATAATCTTCAGATATTCAAATGTAATGTCAATTGACATTTTCTGATGCCTTGATCCTGATCTCCGTTCTTCTCTATATCCTTTCCTCAATCACCCTGTTTACTCCTGCTCTCACTCTCTGTAACCCCTTGCAGCTAGTGCCCTCCCGCTTTGCCTGGGGTGATATACTTAAAAAAATATAATAAAGAGAGCTGAGAGAATTTGACAACTAGAAGATATAATGAAGACAAGAAAAAAACGAGGAAAAAGTCGAGTAAACTACTACTACATTGCAGAACAGGAACTGCCATGGATGGTAAGGGGATAAGCATAGCTACAAATAGTAGGAAACTGTGGAGAGTCGTAATTGCCCATGCTTTGAGGAATCACAACGTAAGTGAAACTGAAATGCAAAGATTATATTGAATCAGTTATTATTTATACTGCTAAGAAACTTGGTTAACTGGGCCGTGCTGCACACTCTTTCTCTCCTGGATATATTTTACGTATTTTTAAGTCTACCATGCGTACGGTGGGGTAATGGATAGCGGCTCGGAGTGAGGAATCAGAGAGCCGAGTTCGAGTTCCAGTTGAATCCCTTACATTCACGTACGTGCTAATAACCTTGGGAAAGGTATGAATCCTCTTCTTCTTCCCGCAGGACAGACCGGGTTCTATAGACTTGGATGGCAACTGGTCTACCGCAGAAAGAAATCGCAACCTAGCGGGAAAACATCTGCCTTGTCAATCATGTATCAAAAGATACATGATCGCCGAGGCGTCTATCACGCATAGCACATAACTGACTGAACATGCGTTTATGCTTTGAACACTGCTGATACATCTGGTCTGGTGGTTTTGATATATATTTAAAGATTCTTGATTTCATCCAAAGAAGAATCTGTAATGTTATTGAACTTGACCTGGAGTCTCGGCTTCAGTTAATTTCCCACCGCTGAAACGTAGCTTCGATAAATACTTTCATAATATTTTTTTTCTGATAAACTTTCCTCTGTGGTACCTTGACTTTTAAAAAATGTAATCGCAGTACTAAATTGGCGACAAGGTTTCATCATTTTCATTTATTCCCCTGAAAGAGAAAAAAACACTAAAGCAAAACACACAATGGAATAACTTAAGACAGTAAATGATTAATTTCTTCTGATTTCTCGTTTTGAATTCATCAATGTTATATAATCGTAAGCTCTCTGTTAACAGTTTCTTCTCACTTGTGGAACTCTCCTCCAGTCTCTCGCCTTCCAGTCAATCTTTATCTTCTGCCTTCTTAATTTCTGTTCTTTTATTGTTCTCTCTTCTTAATAATACTTTTATTTTTCTCTCACACACAGTAACCGATTGCGTCTCAGTGGCTTTGTTTTACTTCGGGTAAAATACTTAAAAACGCTCAGCCCACGCTTATAGTGACAGCAAGAGTACCCTGCACGTCACACCTCGAAACATTGCCTATCAAAATGATCTCTCTGTATTTGTGACACTAGAGCGTGTACCAGTGTCACTATTTGTTGACTGATAGAGATAGATTTTATACTAATATTAGTCGACAGCGGAGCCATTGTAGTCTCTCAAAATAAGATATCAGAATTAATATGCAAATAATTACTTATATTTAACAACAAGTAAATTATAGTGTAAGAATACAAAGGCGCCTATAGAGGTGTCCTTTTGCGTACGTACGTGTGTACAAATTTCTATGAAAAAAAATCGAAAGAAAATACATTTTTCCTGTATAAATTATCAGATATATCTGAGTGTAAAGCAAGTTTAGGGCATTTGCACACTGTACTAATGCATTCAACACTATACGTCATTTGCTGGAAACCAATGGGTCTCCAAGCAAGACACGTCCTATCTCTAAGGTTTTCTTCTGATTAAAAGATGAAAAAAAAACAGAGAGAGATGGAGGAAGAGGGAGACGTTTGCACCCTTTTCCTCGTATATTGCTTTGTAGCAACAAATAAAATTAAAGCAAGGTTAGGCCATTTCTGTGTGTAAAGCAAGTTTAGGCCATTTGCACACTGTGTACTATTGTCGTTAACACGATACGTGATTTGCTGGAGACCAAAGGGTTTCCCAGAATGGGAACGAGTCACGTCTTATCTCTAAGGTATCCTTTTCTTCATTTATTGGTTTGTAGCAATAAAGTTAAATAAGTTGTACTTATCTTTACTTATTCAGTGTTTCGCGAATATGATATCCATCCATTGTGAGATTTGTGGGTAAAATTTGGTAGTAATTTTAATTGTTATTAACGCCCTATCACATGATATTGACTTACCAAGACTTGTTTTAGTATTAAAAAATGTAACTTCTATATGCCGTGTCCTTTCTGGTCGTTGGTGGCCATTATTCTCCACAATTCCCTGACCTTTGTAGCTTTTATATTTTTTTCATTTTTGCCATCTCCCCTAAACCTTGAACCGCCATCCATTTACTCAAGCCCAACAGTTAGTTTGTACGCTGCGTTCCTCTGGTCTTCGTACCTTCAATTTATTCTCTGAGTATCAAATTCCCAAAGCCCTCTTTCCTCGTTATGTGCCTCAGATATTTCATCTCTCTTTTTAATGTTAAGTAGAAGTGTCCTTTCCGTTGCCGTTGTCTCTAGAACGTCATCGTTGCTTGCATGTTCGGCCCATGATATTCTCATCATCTTTCTGTATAACCTGATTTTAGTTGCTTCAAGTCTCTACAAATACGGAAAACCAACTAGAACTAATCGTTTGAAATATTTAACAGACCTGCAGATTTCATACTGCGGAGGAGGTAAAGGGAAATTATTTTTTTTATATACGCGTCTCCAGTGATCTTAACCGTTTCTGTCAATAAAAAAAAATTATGTATCTTCAAAAACACACTGTGATCAATATGATCCCTAAATTGAGACGTATACGCACAAAGCTTTTCACTTTACTTGATGTTCATATATCTTTCCCCGGAGTTTCGCAGATATTATATCCACTCACCAGTTTGGGGCGGTGATCGTAAAATTCTGTAATAACCATTTTCTTGATCTTGCTGCACTATCCCTTTATATTAAGCACTTTAATTACAAAGACTCAGTCAGTCAGTTATGTGCCATGCGTGATACACGCCTAGGCGATCATGTATCTTTCGATACATGACTGACGAGGCAGATTTTTTTCCCGCAGTAGGTTTACATTTTTTCTGCGGTAGACAATCCAAGACTATAGTACCCAGTCTGTCCTGCTATTTACCCATAGCCGGGGGAGAAGAGGATTCATACCTTTCCCGAGGTTATTACCATGTAAGTGAATGTAATGGATTCGACTGGAATTCAAACTCGGCTCTCCGATTCCTCAAACCGAGCCGCTATCCATTACTCCACCCTACCTCTTGCAAATACTGCTTACCTTAAAAACGTTTTATATTTGTTTTTAATTGTACTGATTTCTATAACGCCATTTTTAGCGGTCTTCAGCAGAACTTCTTTGGCAGACAAGTGGGGTAATTCCAAAAGGCAATCTTGAAACACTGGTCCTTAGCTACTTCTTAACAAGAATTAATAAATTGCAACACTGCGAACTGATGAGTGCAGTACTCATGTTTATTACTAGTCTTAAGATGCTGTTTCAGTTACATACGATGTGCGGATAGAGGTAATGGACAGAGGCTCGAAACGAGGACTCAGCGAGCCGTGTTCGAGTTCCAGTCGAGTTCATTACATTCACTCTCGTTGCATTTCGTTGCCTTCAGTTTCGCTCCTATCGAGTTCCTTGCATGCTCTTGTAAAATGTCTAAATCCATCCCTTTTTCCCTCAGCTATGGATTTAATAGTAGAATATATTAGATGTGTTCAGTGATGGGTAGGAACCAGTAGAGGAGAATGTCGACTTTGAATTCACAATCGAGATAAGCTTTATGGATTAAATCCTGCCAGTCATTCTTTCTCAATTATGTGCGCAAGAATTGTTAAAAATTGTTTCCATTTTTTTTTAAGCTTATCATCCCAAGCAAGGCTGGAGGCCACTAGCACGCAAGGGGTTACAGAAGGTTTGGAGGAAGAGCAGATAGGAGTGGTAAAGGAGAGGATGTGGAGAAAGATAGTGGATTGATCAAGGCAAGGGGGTTACAGAAGATTTGGAGCGAGAGCAGATAGGAATGAAAGGTGAAAGGATGTGGAGAAGGGAAGTGGATAGATCAAGGCAACTGGAGATGTCGATTGACGTTACACTTAATATAGTTGGAGATTGTATTTGTCAGGGAAACAGGAATAAGGAAGGGAGTTCCACAGGCAAGATGTGCAAGACATGAAGCTATTGGAGTAGAAGAGACGTCTACATCTAACAGTTTCAACGGTGAAGAGGTGGGAACGGGATGCCAGCCTCGTAGGACGTTTAAATTCGTGAGGCCTATGGACCAGCGAAAGCAGCTCCTCGGAGCAATTACCGTGAAAGTATTTGTAAAAAAGACAAAGCGAGGCAACGTTGCGTCTGTGAGAGAGCGACTGACGACGAGATGACAGATCAGGGTCAATTACATTGCATATTTTCCTTAAAATTTCCTCGTTGCTCAAATGTTCCGACCATAGTATTGATGCTATTGAAACTCAATTGTTCCGACCATATTATGCAGCTATTGAAACGACCATAGTGTTCACAATAACTCTATAATCTCGACTGTGGTCAACCTGCGAATGTGTCAATGTATTATTATTATTATTATTATTATTATTGCATGTAATATGAACTGAAATTCTGAGACACCAGTGATATTTCCATATATCATAATTATTGACTAAAATACCGCGTGAAGAACAGAAAGTCTTTTCTGCAAAGTCCGCTGCAGTATAAATATTCATATTATGTAAGAGGCTAAACTCCGGATTAAAGAAATATTTTATCAGCGTTAATGGTTTTCTTTTCCTTTTAATCGGAAAAATAAGATAAAAATCATTTTCATAATTCATGAGTTGGATTTCTCAGTTCTCTGACGGTGCTTGCATTCTCAAAACTAACTTACGCTGTCTCTGGGGCTTTTCTAACCAAATATAGCAATCCTTGTGGGATTTCCAAAGTAAAAAAAAAATCAAAATAAGCAGATAAATAGATTAATAAATCGGTGCATATTGTCGCTAATCAAGATATGAATTTTCAAATGGCCATCCTGAATTAGGTTTTCAATTAATGAAATTTATTTATTCACCTGAAGGAGGGAAAAACACTAAAGCAAAAACACACATTGGAATAACTTAAGACAGTAAATGATTAATTTCTTCTGATTTCTCTTCTGATTTTGAATTCATGAATGTTATCATTGTTATAACGATCTAATTTCTTCCTTCCTATTTTTTCTTTCTGTTCTGTTTGCTAGAGTAACACAGAAGAAAAAGGCACGTCGTAGCGTGAGTTTAGTTAGGACAATATTATATAAACGCACTAACTTGAAGAATAAAGAAATTTCAGAGAAGAATAAATATTCATCATTGCTAAGACTGGTGAATTTCTCAGAAGATGAGATAATGTGCCAGATTTAGCATTCGATGAAAGGGAGGGATTCGCCGACGATGCGGATTCCTGGGTTTCTCGAGAATTTCAGGTCTCTCAACATCGTATTCGATTCCCAAAGCGAGCCAACCAAAGCTGATCGGACCCTGAGTCTCCCCGTCTCCAAGCTAATGCTTAATCAATAACATATTCTACACATCTGCAGCAAATGTTGCTCTACTTGACAACATTGGGTACGCTGATTGTGAATGTGTACTCAAAATCCTTCTAATATCTTGAGTTACATAATTTCTCATAATTTGCTATATTAGCTTCTTTTCTTTCTTTTTATGTGCCATGTCATTTCAGGACGTACGCGAACATGGCTCTCCACCTTTCCTCTATCCCTTGCAGCTCTCAACTAGTTCTTTCCCTCTGCTTCCTCCCCCAGACCACGTTCTGTCAACCACTTGCTTAAGCCCGCCAGGTGTGTCACCTGTTGTTTTCACTTGTCTTTCTTTCAGATTTTATCAATGGGCTCTAGATGAGTATCAGGAGCACCGGGCCATATGTGGCAACAATATTCTAAGCATGGACTTATAGATCTGTAAAAAGAAATTGTCTAGCACGGCACAGTAAACCAACATTTTTTAGCAGATAACCTAGCAATCGATTTAAGATCCACTTCATATCAGCCGACAAGGATAGTCCAAGAGGGGGGTCCCAATGAGGTCAGCATCAGCCATGTTGCTGGAAGGCAGAGCAACTTCTTTCAGATTATTAAGAGAGAACAGTTTAGTTTTGGAGACGTTAAATATAACAAGACAAATTTTGGACCAATTAACTACAGACTGAAGGTCAGCTGACATTTTTAACTTATCGAACTAACCAGTTCGATAAGTTCAATCGAGACTGGAGTAAATGTTTGTGTCATCAGGGTAGATACTGTTATGGTGAAACACACCTAGTCCATAGATAATAGACTCTCCCATCTAATATAAGTAGGAGTCAGTGAGGGTCGACAGGAGTCGAATACGAAAGTAGTCAGCTACCACAACTAGATTACTCTGCGTAATACTTATTATAACAAGTTCCTAACGTTTTTGTACGTTGAACCTATTTAGGACCGAATTTAGTCCAAATACAGTTTCCACTGAGGAAATAACTCTACAACATATACCAAGTTGAGAGCTAATGCCATCAGGAATGACTGTCATCAGGAAATGAAAATCAAAAACAAAGTAGGACCAAGGATAGAGCCCTGGGCGACAGCTATATTATTACGAAATTAAATAGAAGAGTGGCTTTTCAATATTAATTTCATGTTATACCGTGAAAAACAGCTTGGTATTTTGTACATGTTAGTTCGTCTTAATTCATCAGCAAGTACGAATGTCTAGTTCTGTTGTGGGTCCTTACCTATAACTACAGAATGAATTCTTCCTAACACTATGTATACTACGCCTCTCAAGAGAGAGAGAGAGAGAGAGAGACGAATCGAGTCGAGCCGATAGTAGTTCATTCCAAACCAGACTGACAATCATACTAACACATCTTCCACATCTTGTATTATTATTCCGTGTAATATATCTTCGTTACTTCTACTCTTGTGTTCGTGTTGTTCTTCCTTGGCCCTAACCTGAACCATAACAGATTCGTTGGTTGGTTTAAAAACATTATTAATTAGCGCATTATTCCGAACAGAAATTAAGAAGGCAGAAGATAACGACTGCCATTGCATTTAAATTTTTAAAGATCAAAGTAAACTGGAAAGCAAAAATCAGGAAGAGAGTTCCACATGAAAGAAGTGCAAAGGAATAAACTGTCAGCATAGAACTTACAGTTAGGTCTGGCCATTTCAACTAAAAAAACAATGAGAACTTGTCGCCAATCAAGTACTGAGCTTAAATTAGCAAATAATTATAGAAAAGGCACAGGGAAGCCACATTAAGGCCGCGGGAAAGTTTCACAAGCGAGGAGTATGAAAACAAACTGTTATCTCTCTATATCTCTGAGGTGAGGTACTATGATTATTTACATTATATACATTATTCGGACTGTTATCCTCATCTTCATTGCCATATTCACAACATTTCGGCTGCTGTAGGCTCCGGCCTTCTTCAAGTGATTGGAATTTTGAACCAAACCCTTTATTTCATCCCCGGGGTAGATTGTTCTAGTTCCTCATGCCATGCCTCTTCCTGGCGTCTCAGTTATTTGCCTTTAACTCAGCTCTCCAAGTAGCATGGTATTGAACTCACATCTCTTTTCGGGTTAGTCACTGGATCTAACCAACGCCTTTATTCAATGGGCCACGTGTCACCTGAAAAAGGACGGGGCGTACTGCGCATAAATTTATAGAACCTAGGTATCACAGAGTTCATCAGAATAATTAACATGAAATTATTCATGGAAAAGACATAGGCAAGCTATAAGAAAAGGACGTAAGCCGAGATGCTAGGTCAGGACCAATGAAATTGCAGGTTCTTTTTTAGATTTTATCGAGGACTTCTAAATATATATAGGAGCGCCAGACCATACGTGGCAGCAAGATTCTGTGAATGGATGTATGGTAGACTTGTAAATATATAAGATATATTCGAGCGAGAAAAAATTGTCTAACACGATACAGTGAACCAAATTTCATACAAGAAAACCTAGCAATTGATTCGATATAATCTTTCCACTTCAAATCAGCGAAAAAGAAACTTTAGCTTGAGAAGGCGTAACCAGTCACTCTCATGGAGGTTAGCCTCAGTCATGCTGGTTGAGGGCAGAATTGTTTCTCGTCTTTTAGTCTCAAGTGAGTATGTTGATTCTGCATCCGTATGAAAAATTGTTCCAGGACGTCAGGATTTTCTGTTTTGCTCCCTTGTATGCATGGCGATAGCTTATCTTGTATTAATTACACATCACTGCAAATATGTTTCTTCTGAAAAGCATTTTCAAACTAAATCGTGTATGCCCATTCCAAATCCGGACTTAAAATTCTTCAAGAATGCCATGATTTTACGTTACATGCACTTGAATTATAAATTATACTTTTTTCATGGACTAAATGTGGGTATTTTAGCCTAAATCCTGTCTTATGATTCCAAATCCGAACTAAGTAAGGATGTCGTAATGATTGCTGAGACCTTGTATTAATTTCACTGAACAATAAATATTTTACTGCTGTAGCAATAAGCATGTGTTTTAGACAATAATGCTGCTTCCGCATCAATACTCAGAGTTGTTCTTCGACGCCAGCGAATAATTGGCCAGATTTTTTCTTTTCTTATTTTCACTGGACAGCAAATAGCTGTTTTATTTTCAAAAAATAAATATTTAAAAATCGCTGATATTTAACAATTAATCAACGCTCATTTTTTTTATAAAGACTGATCGAAAAGCTGGCTGCTTAAATGAATTTATACCATCATTATGTTTTCTTTTTTTCGACAGTAATTGCCAATATGTCTCCGCTACATTTTTCTAAAATGAAATTCCTTTTGGGAGTTTCCTTTTGTTTCAGAGGCATCCAGCTGGTATTCCTCTCTATGCTTGGCCTACTGTGGCAGCTGTCAGTTCCTGACGTGTGCCATATTTCTTTTTAGTCGTCTAATGCTGTCTATTAGCTCGACTTCCATAAGCGCTGATCATCACATATTTTTCGGCTATCTTAAAAAGTTCGACAACGTTTTCATATCATTTTTCCCTTTGTTTGCGTCATGTCGTACATATAATATTTTGTTAATGTTTGGTAGATTTCATCAATGTTTTCACTCATTTCAAACTTCAGTCAAATATCGTAGCCGCACTGTCAGTCACTGTGTGTTTATCTAAATCTAAAAATAAACACGCTAAAATTCACCTTCATCATTGCCGGGAGCCGACGGCTTAGTGGGAGAAGTTCCGACTGACGCCAATTCAGTCGGGTTTCGATCCACACTGATGAGCTGTGAAACAGCGAAACAGTTTGTCTGTGGATGACAAAATATATATATATATATATATATATATATATATATTATGAAATGGACAAAGTCCGACAATTATTTAAGACATTTTTTATGTTTATACGTTCTTTTTATAGATACAAATATGTAAGTAAATGCTCTGTTTATAATAAATAGTATTAATAACATGTCTTAAATAATTGTCGGACTTTGTCCATTTCCTAAGGTATGACGTCATTTGTTTACATTTGGATACGCATTGAGCAGATATGAATGAATGAGAGAAAATCATGGAGA
Source organism: Acanthosepion esculentum (assembly GCA_964036315.1). Classification (NCBI taxonomy): domain Eukaryota; kingdom Metazoa; phylum Mollusca; class Cephalopoda; order Sepiida; family Sepiidae; genus Acanthosepion; species Acanthosepion esculentum. The sequence continues at coordinate 74,635,807 of OZ038494.1, read as the reverse complement.
ATTGTGTTAAAAGCAGTAAAATCGACCTTGCTAAACGAACGCTCCACTGTGGCCAAATAGGTTAAGGCACGTCAAGCTATATGACGGTTCCGTATAGGATACAGGTTCGATTCCTGTCGGAGGACGCATATTGTCTATGAAAATTTCTCGGACATTCAGACAGGTAAATGTTGTTAATACTGTTTATTATAAACAGAGCATTTACTTAAATATTTGTATCTATAAAAAGAACGTATAAACATAAAAGTCTTATATATATATATATATATATATATATATATATTAAGGTATACAGCTTATATTTTATATGATATAGAAACAATTTATACAAAGAATTAAATAGCAATGTTAATGTGATTAGTTGCGAAATCGCTTCACTAACAAGACTTAATGAGACATTAACTTACTATCAATTACTTGAATAATAAGATCCTTATATTCGAATTGTTGTCAGATGGAAGACACTTGCCAAGTACTTTCGACAATTTCAAATTGTATTTTTAGGGCGCAATATTTCCTATACGTATACAAACACTGAGACGAAATATGTGTAGACCGAAAGGTGTTTTTTTTAATAATTATACTATTTATTAACAGTTGAATATATGTATTGGATCGTGCTATGCCGCGACGCTAGAGCTCTTTGTTCAAATCGATCAAGTGAGAATTTTATTTGAATTTTGAAGATATTATTCCACGAAATTTTCTTGTTATATGTATTTATCTTTTAGAGTGACATGGACTTAACCCGACTTAGTCATCCGCAATAATTCTTCTCCGTCAACTAGCGTTTTTCAAAAGACAAACATTGTAAATCAATTTGAATATCCTTTCAGAGATTGTATCTCTGACAAAAAAGTAAATACATATGTTAGCTTCATTACAGAATTTATAAAGACGGCTTACACGCCATAAGTCAGATAGAAGATCTATCGTAGAACATTTAAAGACACATTACTGTCTACCTTCACAATATAGAAAATTACTTATTGATAACACTAGTATACTACACCATAAAAATTTTAAAAAAACCTCCTCGAGAGCCTCTATACGAGGACCAAAAAAACAACACTAATAAGGTTAGTTATATGTATAGCAGCAATGTGTTAAAATATTTATAATAGCAATGTTTATTTTAAAAAGTTTTCTACAAAAGATTACAAACATACGGACTAAGTTACCCCACTAGAGTTCTCAAACATGAAAAACGCTATACAGCTGCAACAGTTAATTTTAAACCAATTATAACATAGAGCGTCTATGCGTGTTTACAAAAAAAAAACACAATTATCAGTTACAGTTATTTATTCTCTTAGCGAGTCATATCGAAGCTGATCTCGGATGAGATGGAAAGTACTTGGGAAATTATAAATGAAAAGAAAAGAAAAGAAAAGGCTACGGTGCCTTCCTTGATTAATTTAATATCAAGATTAATAAGTAAATAAGAGATGTCAAGAGGATCAAAATGAAAATAAGTAGACATAATATGTACAGATTATTCAACCAGACATGGTTGAAATAATATATGGTGTATATATATATATATATATATATATATATATATATATATATATAGAGAGAGAGAGAGAGAGAGAGAGAGAGAGAGAGAGAGAGAGAGAGATAGATAGATAGATCATTTGATCTGACGTCCTATACTATTTAGCTACAGAGAAGGGGCTGGTTAGTAAAGTCCAAATTACATGGTTTCAATGAAATACATGAAGATGATATATATATATATAGGTCACTAGATCTGGTGTGTTAAATCATTTAGCTACATAGAATAATATGTTTAATAAAGTACAAATTACAGGTTTCAAATTTACTTGATTTTCAATTATACTTACATATGAAATTTTGATGTGATGTAAGGTTTAGTAAGCGTGTCTCGCTGGGACAATTACATCTAAGTAGTGAGTTCGATCCTGACTGGGTACTCCATACATTCGGCCTTGTGTTATAGCTAAGCTACTCATTGAGAAACATTTATGGACGCATCGACGTTGTGTAATGGTTAGCAACATCTTCTCGTTAGTTACTAAGTAGTAAGTTCGATCGTAACTGGATGTTTCTTAATTTCGGCGTTGTGCTACAACTAAACTAGTTTAGTATATATATATATATATATATATATATATATATATATATATATATATATATATATATGTGTGTGTGGGGGGGGTGATTGATCAGATCAGATTGAAAGTAATTGGGAAAATAAAAATTATCTGAAAGAAAATTTTGGAATTTTTCTTAATCAATTTTCTACAGCCACCAAGAAATGAATTCGTGGACGTGAAAAGATGAAAACTAAAATAGACATAATACATCTAAATTATTTAACTAAACATGCTTGAATATAACCAAATGGATAACTATAGGTACGAGCGATGGTTCGTATCCAAATACATATATACTCTATAGTGTATAGAACTTGCAAAACTCCGAGTTGTGCATCAATGTAAGATGTGTATATTTCTTAATATATATATATATATATATATATATATATATATATATATATATATTAAAGATATATATATATATATATATTAAAGATATAAAATGGCGACGATTTACCCATCGTACACTGTATAAGTATATATTGTCTGAAAATCGCGTGAGCGTGAAAATTGGGTAACAATTCAGGCCATCCCTTGATAGGAGTTGACGTTGTGAAGCGTTTTTTCCGTCTAGATAATCTAGGCGTTTAGATATTTACTGTGTTGGTAGGTCTTTGTTCTTAGTTCATTTTTCTGTCTTTGTTCGAGATTTTATCTTGATTAGTGTGTTAGGTCAAGTTGTCTGTTGGTTCTACGAATGTTTTTGGTATTTCTTTAGTATACACACACACACACACACATATATATATATATATATATATATATATATATATATATATATATATATATATGATTAATGTGAGTAAAATTTGTCAGCTGCTTGATGTACCTTCAGTATCCCGACTGCAGAGTTTCGCAGACGGACCTCCCGTCCACTCTTCAGGGGATATCAGCAATTTACTAATATTTTTCGATTATTTCTTTTTATGCAAATTTAACACTGGTGTAAGTTTTCTTCTGTCTTCTCTGCGTTTGAATGTGCTTTTGTCCTCGTGCAGTCATGAGTCGCTTTCTGCGTTTGTGCGTTCTCGCGTCTGCAAGGATATGCGCCGTGATCATTTTGCCCTTTTCCTTATATATATAGTGTTTCCTCTTCTATAGCATAAATTAATGGGGATTTTCATGGGTAAATTCGGTTTTCTAAGACAATCGATATATGATTTACTGCATTGTGTAATGGTCAGTGAACTTGTCTTGTTGTCAGTTATTAGTGAGCAGTGAGTTCGATCCTTGCTAGGAGTCACTTAATTTTGCCCAGATGGTTCATTCAGTTCACTGGACCCCTTATCGTAATATAATGATAAATAATCGGATCAGTAGGAATGCGTTCTCTCCTTACTAACTGTACCATACTTTGGCCAAAACTAAACTGTAGTTAGTAAAAAAAAATTTATAGTTTTATTTCAGATTGCACAGTAATCAAATCGTAAAATTTTGGCAACTAAAAGCTTATTTCTTATTTCTTTTTCTTTTTTTTAATCAATTCACACCAGCAAGGATATAATGCAGGTTGATGCAAGGGGCTACTCCAGGTTGATGCAAGGGGCTACTCGGAGTGAAAGAAAACGAAAAGCCCTTAAAAGGGATCGGAAACGCAGTCCTAAATAGGAAGCGAGGGTTAAAACTTTACTCATGTTCAAAAGACTGGGGAAGAGTGTGAAACGAGCGTTAGGCGAACCTATCTACTCCTTACACTATTTATATTTGGACTACTCTCCTCATTTATTCTTTTGTTATTATAACGTTTCAGTCGTTGTGCTCTCTCGCCTTCATCAGGTGTACATCAATCCAAATAACCTACAGGGAATTCTGAGTTGACCTCTTTAATTAATCTACGGGGGCTGCTTGTTCTCGTTTCACTGCTCATGTCTAAGAGGGTCCAACGACCAAAATTTTTAACGGCACATCAACACCTTATGGGTCATTTAATGCCAAATTTAATTTTCTTAAGAGCTTAGAAGTAATAAAATATGTTATTCTGCTTTCACACTTGTATACATGATAGATGATACTCTGGTCTTGTGCATATACATGTTTCTCTGGATATAATTACTAGAGGCGGTGATATGTAATTTTTATGTCATAGTTTTGTTGAAGTTATATTTTGGAATACAGTTTTATTTCTTCATGAAATTGTAGGACATTATATGGATTAATGTCATGAAAGAGTTCTTTCATGTTGGTTGTTTGGTTGACTGATTTTGTTTAGTGGCATATCAACCTCTTTGGGCGATTTAATGCCGAAATCTAAATATTTTGAAAAGACTTTTATGGTTTCAACTAAATATATTTTGAACATAATTGTATGCCTTCAACGACAGATAAAATGCATTTTTTGATACTTCTGATATAAAAGGCATTGCTGCTCATTTTGTTTTAAAATTGTATTGCTGGTAATTTTACTATAAATATGTGTTATTGGTAACTTTTATATAAAAACGTATTGCTTTTATTTTACTATAAAAATCTATTTTCATTTTGTTTGGTTCTTGTTTGGAGATTCACTATTTATCCATAGATGAGACCACCTAATAGGTGCTACCATCCCGGTTCAGGGTGGATCTGGGAACAACATCAGTTTTTTTATGTCAACGAACACTCGTTGTCACTTTCATAATTGTCGTTGTAGTAGAGACTTTGTAATCGCAGATACAACTATAGTAAACACCGTTGAACAATACTGGTGTCAGACGCCTTCGAATAAAACCCACACTAATAGTACTTGCTCGATAATACTCGCTTGGACAGTAATCCGTGTAGTGATCTGAATAGAGAAATAGTATAGTGAACAGAGTAGAGAATAGCGGTCCATATAATAATAGAGGAGAAATAGTGATCAATTAGACACACGTTACCTCCCATATATGCGTTTCCTCTATGGCCACGAGGTCTACTTAATTCAATAACGGGACTCTTTATTCCTATATCACAAGCAATTAAGGTGTGATTCTGTGCTCCTCAAACTTTCCAATCTCCCGATCAGGGACCTTGCTGTCGGGTGTAGTTTATCATTGTGCCCACGAATAAAATCGATAAATTACGGGTAGGGGAATTAAGGTGCATCTGTCATTCTACACACTATTTGTTTCTCCCTAATAGATTTATCATTTTTGTAGTAACACGTGTTTTACAATATTCGAATGAAAACATCTCTCTTAACTAATCGGTATGTATAGAAGTGTTAAATTATGTCCAGGTTCCTTGTACCGCGGTGATGGTCCAAGGTAGAACCAATGAAGAATAACTCGAACACAGGTATGGAATAACACAGATATATTACAAACAGAAATATGTACAAAGAAGTAGAAGTATTAGTAATGACTATCAGATTTGGTTAGAGTGAACTATGTTGTCTCGACAAGTATCTCTATTCCAATGTTCTTACAATAATCCGATATTTAACAACCCCCCCCCACATGGGTCGTATGTGGCACAAGGTCGGTTTAATGTGGGTTCTCCGAGCCCGTAGGCTCGGCCAAAAATATGCACATTAGAACACATATAAACGGGTTCAGGGACTGTCTACCCCACCCCCGGACGAAACCCTGCCCTGCGGCAAAGCCTCGTCCGAGTCCCTCTCTGGCAAAACAGAGAGTTCGACAGGAGATTCTTACAATAATCCTCACTGCTCCCTCTTGAGGCGCAGTATTTATAATGTCCGAAATAGTCCATTATTATTATGGGTAAGTTCCCATAACACAATGTACGTACAAAAGAGAGAATAAGATGTGATGGTTAACGATTAGGAAGAGAAAAAGTTCTGAAAGAAGTCACAAAGGACTTTAGAAATATATCAGATATTTCTTAAATACAGTACTTTTGATAGGGTCATTTGGCGGTTACAAGTCCTGCAACAAAAATAAAAGAAGCAGGAAATGGCAGTGCCTTTCCATTGGTCCATGAATTGAAAGAATCAGCAACTAGCGAGAAAGGCGATATTTCCCGATAATAAAAGAAGTTTCTTCCAAATCTCCGCCGCCAAGAATATGTGTATGGAATGCTACGATAAAGAAGTTTATCTCATTCATGATATCTTACCCGTCACTGAGAATTAGTCGGCAAAATATCTCTACTGCCGATAAAAAAAAATATCCAGTGCAAACGATATGTGTTTGTTGTTGTTTTCTTACAATGATGTTCCTCGTGTATAATGCTCGAGACCACTTGAGATAGAGTAAGTGGCACAGATTTTGCGGATATGTGGGGAAGATAACAGTTAACTCTAGACTTGAGCAGATTAAAATTATTGTGATCGGGTAGGTGTCTTCTTGGGAGTCGGAAGAATTAGCAAACGAATACGAAGAGAATGAGGGTGGTTCGCTATAATGTACGTGGCATGGTGGGTCTTAGCCGTGAAGGTTAGGACTCGTGGATCTAAGGAGTATAATTCATTTGAACACTTTCCGTGGAAATAGCAATAGAGCAGCTTGCGAAGTTTTGTCTGTGAGAAAGGGGAAAACGATTCATCAGCCACAAGGCCTCGGAGAAGTTTTTGAACTCTATTGAAAGTGGAAAACGAAGACTGAACGGGTCATGCCCATATATGGAAGGGGTACTTCATTTTAGGCCTGATCTGTACAGGTAGATGATATCAGGAGGAGACAGGTACTTGCTGGAGCAATACAGGGAAGCGACTATTGTTCCGGCATCTTTAGCGATGTGACCGTATGTACGATTTCCACTTGAGGTCTGGACTGATTTTGAAACAGTTTGATTTTGTTGTGTTAGCCTGAAGAATGCCGTGGAGACTAACGCAGCGACACAACCGAGAGGGCCACTACGGAAAAACGATCGTAGCTGCCAAATACAATTTCCAGCCAGTGTACAAGACAATGCCAGCAGAGAACATATTTAGCAAGTACTGTTATATTCTAAATGGAACGAAGAGTAATATGTCGTTGTTGAATACGTTCCGTTTAAAAGGGTGCATCCTTCGAAAACTTTTGTCAAACCTGTTGTTGGGGAAAAGAGAAATGTTCTGTCCTTTCCCGAAGCGGGATCATAAAATCATGCATGAGACCAAAAAAGAATTCTGATTTCTTTATAATTTGCATCATGGGGAAAATTATTATTCTTTATTAATATTTTCTTTATTTGTTTTATTTCATTTAACCACAATTTTTTAGGAAAGATAACGGAATGTTTTCCCATTGTCTTTTCCACGGTTTTAAATTCAAAGTTATCGTTCTAGACTAACTACCACACAAGGCTAGAGAGCTCAGTCTACCTTACTATTTGCTCGTAACTGAGATTATAACAAGAATAAAAGCATCTTGCTGATTGATGACCTTTAAGTGTATTTTCGTGACAATTATTTTTACTGAAATGCCTTACTGAAAAGAGTATGCGGAAGAGTTTTGTACATACAATGTATTCGCCACACGTGCATATTCGTAACAAAAACTTGTCAAAATTGTTATCTACCTTCGATATGTTCAAAAGTCGACTGATACGATTATGAGATGGTTTTCAACTTAGCCAACATTCCCGAAGTGCAAGTACTAAACACATACATTATAAGTCTAATTGAATCTCAAGACAGACGAGTGTTGAAGACATGTGGTAGAAAGAGAACGGAATAAATTATTTACAAAATCCTCATCGTACTTCAAGTTCTCTAATTAACGATGTCTGTTGCTAGCAAAAAGTAGCTTAATATGATATATGAACATAAAATATTCAATGCGTATTTCACCATAAACCGTCAAAAAATAATTAAATACTTTCATTGTCGAACAAAATTTAAATGTAGATAAAAAAAAGAAAGGAAAAGAATTGCAAGACATTTGATTTTAGATGCACTTTATTGAAGCGAATGTTATTTATTTTCGACTTTATACAATTTGCACACGCATTTTCATATATGAAATGATATAACAATTTCCAATAAGTTTTAAACAACTTCGCAAGCAACTTAAATAAAGACATTCAATCAAGGCGAATGCAAGAAAAACAACAGCAAGAATAAATATCAGACCTAAAATTATATATAATAATTAATAACATTACAGCAAATTTTAAGCGGTTTTGACACTATGTTTGCTATTAGTGTTAAATTATATAATAATCACAGTTATCGATTATAGATAACTATTGCAAATTATCTAAATCTGACACAGGAGCACAAGTGTGAAACACCTAGGGAAGAGATGTTTCGCTGTCGTATGGTTATTGTAATGTTAAAATTATCCGTTGCTATAAAGAAAACAGTCGCTTCCATTGAACGAAGTATTGAGGTTACTGTCAGTTGAAATATATATTTAGTTGGTTGATTTTGTTTAGCGGCATAGCAACACCTCTATGGGTTATTTAATGCAGAAATGTAAATATTTTGTACGTAATTTGATGGCAATTTTATATATATTCTGAGCACAATTTTATGCTTTCAACTACAGATATGTTGTACATAATTTTCTACTTTCAGAGTATATATAGTTTGTAGATGATAAAATATATTGTTGGTATTTTTTTTTAGAAATTTATTGCTGGCAATTTCACTAAAAAATATGTTGTTGGGAATTTTTTTAGGAATTTATTGCTGGTAATTTCATTAAAAATTATATTGTTGGTAATTCTTTTTAGAAATTTATTGCTGGTAATTTCTCTAAAAAATATATTGTTGGGAATTTTTTTTAGAAATTTATTGCTGGTAATTTCACTAAAAAATATATTGTTGGGAATTTTTTTAGGAATTTATTGCTGGAAATTTCACTAAAAAATATATTGTTGGGAATTTTTTTTAGAAATTTATTGCTGGTAATTTCACTAAAAAATATGTTGTTGGTATTTTTTTTTCATAAGAATGTATTTTTTCTATTTTTTACTATAAAATGTATTTTTATACTTTCCTGGTACTTTGAGTTTTGTTTGGGGGTTCAGTATTTGCCCATAGTTAGAACCCTAACAGATCCACCTACACTGGGTCAGGGTGTTACCTAGAAAGAACAGCAATTAAGAGGGGGTCAATCTCCCGATGAAAAGTCTTGCTGCGGATGTAGTTTATTGTCATACCCACGACTTTTGAGGCACTTCAACATGGCGTAATGGTTAGCAAGCTTGTCTCGCTAGATAGTTAGTTCAATCCTCACTGAACGCCCCATACTTTCTGCCTTTTGTTACTCTTAAAAAATCATTTGGCACTTCGACGTGTCGTAATGGTTAGCAAGCTTTTCTCGCTAGATCACTTACGATTGAATAATGTGTTCGATCCTCACTGAGGGCCCAATACTTTCAGCCTTATGCCACATCTAAGCTAGTCTTACAAAATCATTTGGGAACTTCGACGTGTTGTAATGGTTATCAAGCTTCTCTCGCTAGATAAATTACTACTGAATAGTGAGCTCGATCTTCACTGGGTGCCCCTTACTTTCGTCCTTGTGCCACATCTATGCTACGCTTAGAAAATCACCATATCCACGACTATTGGAATATATAAAATAATTTACTTAAAACAGTTTTTAGCGAAATTAGATTTTTTAAGTCCACTAAATGCCATAGCTCTTTCTAATATTGGCCTACGGCCACATCATGTTTCAACACCGGTTCCCGTACGATCATCGAAATTAAGCAATATCGAACCTGGTCATTACCTAGATGGGTGCCCTCTTGGGAATACCAAGTGTTGTAGCCTTGGATGTGCGGGTGGTGTAAAGGATAATGACTAGGAAGTGTTAATCGGAGTACAGAGTTCGTTATATCCACTTACAGGTAAATACTCTTGGGAAAAGTATGAATCCATCTGTTCTCCCCCATCTATGGGTGAATTAGTAAAACTTGTATAACTAAACCGTTATTATACAAAAAATATTCCTGCCATCTAAAAAGCTATTTTCTGCCTTTAAATAACCCGAAAAGGGGGTAATAAGACGTAGAAAACCAATCAATGAATCTTTCTATTTATTTACAGGGATTTCCTTTCATAAAACTGGCCGTGATATTCTGAAATCACCCGGCCTTTGGAAAGGGTAATTGTCCCGTGTCGTTGGTTTTTGAATTTCGTGAGATATTGGTTGTGAGTTCAATCACTGTTTCGGGTAGGGTGTACTTGTACTCAATGGAAACGGGTGAGCAATAACTGAACGGTACTAAATAAATTAAGAATAACACTATATCCCTAGAGATGTGAATGGAACCGAGAACTTTTTATCCCCGAAAATTAAATAGAGGGTCCAGTTCAGAATTCGTTGTAGGTTACCCGCATCGATATGCACCTAAGTAAGCCCAGATGGCACAACGGCTGAAACTTTGTGATAAAAACTACATAGATGAAGATAATAGTTCGAATCTCTATAGTATGAATACATTTTTAGATACAGATACACAGAACAACACAAAAAAAACCAGAAAAAACGTTAAACATATTAAAATTATTAATACGATATCATTAAAATTAATTTATAGTTTTAACGATTCATATATTTTTTTTTATGAAATTCAGCAGGGAATTCGTTGACAGACGTTAAATTATCAAAGAAGAAAATTTTAGGACGACAAATTAATTACCAATACCAGAATGACATAGGTAGATGATAACCTAGCTTTAATTTGGAACATACCTTTAATGCAAACATTGCCCTGCAGGAGAAAGCTTTCGTTTTTGTTTTGTTT
>OZ038494.1:74610077-74620077 GCA_964036315.1 Acanthosepion esculentum | reverse complement strand
TAATCTTCACTTCAAGTCTGTATTCTTACGTTTAATACACTTATTTTTCTATCTCAATTACTGGCGTTGTTTATTTATTTGTGCAGGATTCCATTCCCGGAATCCACAACAACTTGGCGACGAAGATTTTGGACCCACACGAAAAAAAAAATGTCTCTCGTCAACACAACAACTTGACGACGTAGAGTACGGACGTACGAAAAATAAATTTTTCGCTCGCCAACACAATAACTGGCGACGGAAATTTGACAGTCACGCCCACCACAACAACTTGGCGACAAGACTCGAAGGTACTCCCACTGAGAACTACAAATTAATGTTAACATAATTAACATAAAAGAACGTATATAAGCGATGGAAAGAAAGATTTCGTCACTCCCTAAAAAATGGAAGATTTTCAAAAAGGAATGATTGAGTATATAAGAAGTGAAGAATGACAAATACAACTCCAGGAATTAATATTAAAAGTAACGGTTAACCCACAACAAAAGAATACCGAAAAAAAGGCGACTTTTTCTCAAGACGCAGTTTTAAACACAATAGAAACATTTAAATACTCTTTAGAAGATGATAAAAATTTCGGGGACTATTACAGACGTCATGAAGACATTTTCAGCATTGATTGCTAAAATTGGACGGAAGCTAAGAAGCTACGTTTATTACTCAGGAAATTGGGAACAGAGGAGTACACAAAATTTGTGGACTATATTCTACCGAAAAAGACAAACGATTTGACGTTTGACGAGGCAGTTACATGCCTTACGGAGCTCTTCAGTCCAAAGACTTCACTTTTTCACAAAAGGTGGAAATGTCTCAACCTCGTAAAAAGCGAAGATGAGGACTGCTCCACGTTCGCCGCAATTGTGAACAAACATTGCAATAGTTTTAAATTGGCAGAATTGACTCCGGACAATTTTAAGTGTCTGATTTTCGCACAGGGATTAGTCCCAGCCAACGACAGTGAAATGCGAAAAAGAATGCTCACGAAGCTTCAAAACGAGCCTGTTTTAACGTTACAAAAATTGTCAGAAGACTGCCAAAAATGCTTGAGCATAAAAAACAACTCTAAGGATATCGAGGAATCGGGAGTAGCACACAGACGTAAGTTGAACAAAATGTTACGTTTTTCACCCCCCGCCCCGAAAGAAAAACAAAAATTTTATGATAAAGAAAATATTACAAGGTATAAGGCGATTAATGACAGAGATCAAAACAAATATAAGCCCCCCCATCTGCATGCTACAGATGTGGTGGATTCCACTGGATTAAAGATTGTCGATTTAAATACAAGAACTGTTTATCTTGTGGAAAATGGGACATAAGGCATCTCAATGCAGAAACAAAAAACACACTAGTAGGGTAAGAACTACTAGAATGGACAACGAAGACAAACTAAACACAAGAAAATACGTGGAACTCGAGATCTTAAATAAGAAGGTAAAATTACAGTTAGACTCAGGATCGGATCTAACTATAATTAATCTACAAACATGGAGGAAGCTCAATAGACCGACCATGATGCATACACAGAAAAGAGCCAAGTCTGTTACAGGGAAGCGTATCAATTTTGAAGAAGTAATTCTAAACGTAAAATTCCATGGAAAAACGAAAAAATTGAAGATATTCGTAATGAAAGACACAGAAAATTTGGTGGGCACAGGTTGGATGCAAAAATTTGACGTATGGGATTTATCTATTAGCTCATTTTGTAAGAAAATAGAGTGCGAGCCGTCAGAAGCTACAAAATTAAAAGAAGAACTACACAGTCAATTCCTCGAAGTATTCTCGAGCGGTTTGGGACGATGTAATAAGGTTGCAGCTAAAATTGAACTAAAGGAAAATGTTCGACCAGTATTCAAGAAAAAGTGTAACGTGCCTTTTGTCACCATAGAAAAAATTGACAAGGAGTTAGATAGATTGGTACAAACTGGAATCCTTCCACAAATCGAATTCAGTGAATGGGCGGCGCCAGTGGTCTACGTAAAGAAAAAATCCGGAGAAACCCGTGTTTGCGCAGATTTCTCGACTGGGTTAAACAACGCTATCAAGGATTTTCACTACTCGTTGCCAAGCCCGGAGGAAATATTTACCAAGCTTAACGGTGATAAGGTATTTTCTAAGATTGATCTAAGTGAAGCTTATCTTCAGATTCCAGTAAAAGAAGAAAGTACAAAAATTTTATGTATCAATACTCACAAAGGACTTTACAAATTTAACAGATTGCCATTTGGGATAAAAAAATTACCGTCAATCTTCCAACAGACTATGGATACCATGCTCATGGGACAGAACTTTGCTACTCCTTACTTAGACGACATTTTAATCAAAAGCGATAATGTAGAAGAACACGCAACGCACATTAAAGAAGTTTTTAAAAGAATTCAGGATTTTTCTTTTAAAGTGAAGGAGAAAAAATGCGATTTTTTTCTAAAAGAAATCAAGTATCTAGGCCATATAATCAATGAAAGTGGCAGAAAAGCAGATCCAGATAGGGCATCTGCAATAAAAAAATAAACCTGAGCCAAAAAATGTCGCAGAGTTGCAAAGCTTTCTTGGTCTAGCGAACTATTACGGTGAATTCATTGAAAACATGCACAAATTGAGGGCTCCCCTCAGTGGATTATTTAAAAAAGATAACAAATGGAACTGGACAGAAGATTGTCAGAAAGCTTTTAAGGAGATCATAAAGAAATTAACGTCTGATCTATCACTGACGCATTTTGATCCCAAACTGGAAATTATCATTGCTAGTGACGCAAGCTCCCATGCAGTGGGAGCTTGTATATTACACAAGATGCAGGATGGCACAAGGAAACCTATGGCTCACGCATCTAGATCGTTGTTACGAGCAGAGAGGAATTATTCGCAAATTGAAAAAGATGCGTTAGGCATAATATTCGCCATAACTCGCTTCCACAGATACATATATCGAAGAGAGTTTACTCTTCAAACTGACCATAAACCTCTTCTCACTATATTTGGATCGAAAAAAGGAATACCAATTTACACAGCCAATAGACTTGTGAGATGGAGAACTATATTATTGAATTATAATTTCAAACTAGAGTTCCTACCATCGAAGAAAATTGGTCATGCGTATGGATTATCTAAATTGGTACCTGCGAAATGTGAACCTCTGGAAGAGTCTGTAATAGCGGCTTTGCGAGCCGAAGATGAAATTAGTAAAGTTCTAAACAATACAGTAAGGGAATTACCAGTGACCTTGTTAGAAATCAGAAGAGAAGCTGAAATGGATGAATTCATACAAAGTACAAAGAGAAAAATAGAAGAAAAAGAAAGAAATCTAGCGGAATGTCTTTCAATTTATCACGTATTACTTTATAATGAAAGAGTGGTCATACCCAAATCTTTACAAAGACAAATTCTGAAGGACTTTCATCTAGGACACCCAGGGAAAAATCGTATGAAAGCGTTAATGAGAAGTTTTGTGTACTGGCCTAATATGGATAACGACATTACTCAAATGGTAGGAAAATGTAGAGACTGTGCTGCGGCAGCAAAAGCACTACCTATTATACAAAAAACATGGCCTAAGGTGGACAGACCTTGGTCTAGAATCCATGCGGACTATGCAGGACCCATATTACTATTTGATAACGGTAGATAGCTTTAGCAAGTGGCCAGAAGTTTTCAGATACAAAAAACCTACGACGGAAAACACTATTAATTGTCTACTCGAGTTATTCGCAAGATTTGGCGTTGTAGATTGCCTTGTAACGGATAATGGTACGCAATTCACCTCGAGCGATTTTCAAGAATTCTGTGCGACTTATCAAGTCAAACATATTAAAATACCACCATACCATCCACGATCTAACGGGCAAGCCGAAAGGTTTGTGGACACGCTTAAGAGAGCCTTGAAATAGCAGAAGACGTACCAACAGAAAGAGCCATACAACAGTTCCTACAAGTCTACAGAATAACCCAGAACGGAAACACACCATCTGGCTTTTCGCCAGCTGAGGCGATGTTTGCCCTCAAAATACGGTCTGTTTTTACTAAAATATTACCCAGAAAAAATAAAAACCGGCATACACCGATAGTGCCTAAAAGATCCTTCAAACCAGGCGAACGGGTCTATTTCAGAATGTTCAAGAATCATATGGCATACTGGGAACCAGGTACGATAATAAACAAACTGGGAAATGTTCTATACACGATCCAAGGTGAAAGATTCACTCACAGGAGACACATAAATCAGATACAGAAAAGACGGGTAGAGGAACCAAACTCGTCACCTTCCGAAAAGGAAAGTCGTGATGGAAGCGACTTTCGAAGCCTTCGAAATCCCAAAAACACAAGTAGCCACAGAGATCAGAAGAACAAGCCGAAAAAGAAATTTCACGGAACCACTAAGACCACTAGACCATAAGCGAAAAAAATATTAACCCCCCCCCCAAGAAGCTAGGGAGGGGGGTGTTGCGGGCAGACCCCTTTTACACAAGTTGGACTCGTCCAAAGTATATTTATACTGACAGAGAGAATACCTGCATGTTGAGATACGTTGAGTCGGGGTGAGAGATACGGAGACAGTACACAGGGTGTTCACAGAGAGTTATACGAGAGACCAGAGATAGAGATAATTACGGCTTCACTTACAGAGACTTGTACATATACTTTCTACTAACCCGCATTCCAGGACTACTAATCTTCACTTCAAGTCTGTATTCTTACATTTAATACACTTATTTTTCTATCTCAATTACTGGCGTTGTCTATTTATTTGTGTATGATTCCATTCCCGGAATTCACAACAAATATACACATTTCTTAGATTAAATATTGTCGATTATTTCGAATTTTGACGTCTTCTTACATTTAATGTAAGTTTATTCATACAACAATTTTAAAATAAAATATCATACGAATTTCTCTGATGAAGCATCATCATTTATAATTCATTTTTGTTGGTAATTTTATTTTATTTCTCCTGTTTGCTTATAGCACCTAATAATGAAAGGAAATAATCATATGAAATAATTATCAAAACTTAATAATTACCAATGCTTCATCAAGAAATTCCGACAACTTAAGACTATTACATCTTATTAACACTTGATGTAAATAAGCAAGAAAAATTAAATGAAAGAAATACTAGTCAAAAATGAATAATAATTGACAATGCATCATCTAAGACATTTAGACAACATAAAACTATTACATTTTATTACTACTTGGTGTAAATAAGCAAGAGAAATAAGATGAAAGAAATGTGAGTCAAAAATTAATAATAATTGACAAGGTTTTTTTCTAAGAAATTCAGACTACTGACGACTATTACATCTTATTAGTACTTGGTGTGAATAAGCAAGAGAAACCAGAGGAAATAAATTCTAGTCAAAAATTAATAATAATTGACAAGGTTTTTTTCTAAGAAATTCAGACTACTGACGAATATTACATCTTATTAGTACTTGGTGTGAATAAGCAAGAGAAACCAGAGGAAATAAATTCTAGTCAAAAATTAATAATAATTGACAAGGTTTTTTTCTAAGAAATTCAGACTACTGACGAGTATTACATCATATTAGTACTTGGTGTGAATAAGCAAGAGAAACCAGAGGAAATAAATTCTAGTCAAAAATTAATAATAATTGGCAATGCTTCGTCTAAGAAATTCGGATAACATAAGACTATTAGATCTTTTTAAAAAATCGATTTAAATAAACGAGAGAAATACTAGAAAATATATTCGGAAAAGAATTGCACAATAATCACTTCATCTGAGAAAATCAGAAAAGATAAGACTGTTATATTTTACAGCAATCTCTATTCTTTGATAGTATCTATATAACAATAATTTCTTAAGAAAGCATTTAGAGGCTGGAAGATAATATTATTGTAGGGACATTATTATTATAAATAAAAATAAAATATAAAATAATAATAATAATAATAATAATAATAATAATAATAATAATAATAATAATAGTGAAAATTATAAATAAGATAAAATAAATCAATTATATTTAAACTTTGTTTCAAATAAATTAAATAAAAAATGAAAGTAATAAAATACTCCCAGCGTGAAACAAAAACTGTTCCTGCGGGAAATACGGTCATTCCTCCAAAAGACGTTAAATTCAATCTCTACACCAAAAACCTTGGTACGGGCAATACGTATCCGACTTCTCTACGTGATATGGCGCATAATACTAAGGAGTAAATTCTCCCTTTTATCACATGTGCTATGAGACAATTGTAACCTAAAAAATACACACACCAATACACCGAAAAATATAAATAAATTTATGAAATTAACATACAATTTACCAAGCTTTTCCTGTTATTTGTGTACGTTGTATTTCCTGTAAAGTATGCTTTTATATACGTGAACACAAGGCTGCTATGATGTCAGTGAACCCCCACAGCATTATGGTGACTGCCGGCATACATAAGAAAAATAAACTATTTACCCACATTATGAACAAAGAAAAGCTTGCTGAATTGCTATGTAATATCTTTTATATGGCAATGACTGCGTAATAATCTCTTTATAGATGAAGAGACTTAAAGCGACATAGGTGTAGTTGTGTAGGCAGATAACGTCTTTGCTAAAATCCAAATCTCATCGCATAATCAGATTATAGGTCGTATATATGCGAATGGTTTCCTTCTACAGTCTTCCACTAGAAAACCTTAAGAGAAAAAGTAACAAAATCAACTCAAAATCAGAAGAAGCAGTGCTTGGAAAAACTAACTTCCCAGAAAATTTCTGCGAACTCATCACCCCTTATATCTGGCCACCTACTTCCCTAGTCTGAAGTCTCCCTTGATTATTATGTGTGGGGCGCAGCGAAGCGAGAAACCAACAAAGCTACTTGTAACACCAAAGATGAACTGAAGGCAAAATTAGGCACCATTTACCAACTTAAACAAGGAAACCGTCCAGAAGAGCTGCAGGATATTCCTAAATCGTCTGGTGGCCGTGGTCGAAGCCAATGGCGATGTTATTGAATAAACTTACACTTTAGTATTTTCAATATGTTTTTGTGTAATTTTAGTGTATATATATATATATATATATATATATATATATATATATGTATATATATATATATCTGTTAAAATGAGATGTCAGTGTTATTTTCATTTTTGCGTCATTTAGGCAACAATGTATCCATTACACCATATATATATATATATATATATGTGTGTGTGTGTGTGTGTGTGTGTGTGTGTGTGTATTATGAAATTGACAAAGTCCGACAATTATTTTAAGAAATTCTTATGTTTATACGTTCTTTTTATAGATACAAATATTTAACAGAGCATTTACTTAAATATTTCTATCTATAAAAAGAACGTATAAACATAAAAATGTCTTTATATATATATATATATATATATATATATATATATATATATATATATATATATATATATATAAGTATTTAGAAAACGCTATTGTATTTATATTGACAGCTGAAAATATGAATACAATAGTGTTTTCTAAATTCTTCTAGTTGCTAAGGACATTTTGCTTGTTGTTAATAGTTACTTTGTTTTCAATAAATCCATTTCGTTTTTATCGTGTATAAGTTCACATTGGACGAAACGCGTCGGCTAATAATACAGTTTTCTTTTATATATATTGTTGTTTCTACAGAGTAACTCTGAGACATTTTTCACGCGCGCACACACACACACACACACACACACACATATATATATATATATATATATATATATAAGACGTGTGTGTATTATCACATGTATTAGCAGAACCAATCCACTTGAATTAAGAGGAATCATTCAAAACAATAACCATCTTATCAATATAATCTTGAATTTCTAAGATGACTACCCCAGAACCCTTGCCAGGCTTCGTTATATAAACGGCATTTCTAGACTTAAAGAATTTGATAGTTCAAAAATGAACATTTTGCCATGCAATACAATCCTGCTCAGCAGTGAGGGAGGAATATTCGTTAGAGAATTCAAGCAGTCTAGCTTCACTTCGGGTACCTTTATCAGGGAGATATATGTTGATCTAATTGAGAGTACAGTATTTCAAATTCGGAAAAAAATCTGTTCCTTCCTAATTTTAGAGAGAAGAATACAGTAACCAAGTCCAGGAGAATGAATGATTCATTGTAATGTAAATTGAACTGCACCACATACTTGATATTAAAAATAACTGATCCGACGTGCATTTTCGGATAATAACTGTGATATTCCTGTATATATTGAACAGCTTAGTTCATGCCATATTGACTGAAAAACCTACCAGTACAAAAGAATTCTCCATTGTCATATAAGTACAAAACGCGCAATTTTAAAATTTAAAATAATTCGACCTCAGCGTTGCGAGTGCACGCTCAAAGAAATCTCTTACGAGTAACAATAACACATTTCTAAGAACAAATTTCGGATTATAAACTACTCTTTCGATGTCCTGTTATTACCTGGAATTATAAAACAACAAATATTTTTCTTACCTGAAGATATCTGTAGGAACAGATAAAGGCACGTAAATATATCAAAAAAGACCTTATTCAACTGGAATTTATAAACAGGGATCATAACATTCATTTGCAGGTTCGGGGTTAATGTCTTTTAGTAAATTTGTTTGCGAAGATGTATTTTCGCCATTTATATCATTAACTTCTATATCTGTTTTCTGTATGAATGATTCATTGTAATGTAAATTGAACTGCACCACATACTTTATATATATATATATATATATATATATATATATATATATATATATATATATATATATATACACCTACTTTCTATGTTATGTAGGTTTCATGAGTGTACTTGCGGGTAGTCTATTGTATTTTACCAGTATGTGTATATATCGATAGATAATTGTGTATATATATATATATATATATATATATATATATATATATATATATATATATATATATATATATAGATAGATAGAGAGAGAAAGAGAGAGAGAGAGAGAGAGAGAGAGATAGATCATTTTATCTGACGTGCTATACTATTTAGTTACAGAGAAGGGTCTGGTTAGTAAAGTCCAAATTACTTGGTTTCAGTGATATATATATATATATATATATATATATATATATATATATATATATATATATATATATATATATATAGGTCACTAGATCCGACGTGCTAAACCATTTAGCTACATACAATAATATGTTTAATAAAGTGCAAATTACAGCTTTCAAATTACTTAATTTCAATTATACTTATAGATAGATAGATAGATAGATAGATAGATCGATAGATAGATAGATAGATAGATAGATAGATAGATATACACGTCTTTGGAGCAGGTGTATAGGTTTATCCCTTGTCTCCTGTTTAGGATTGGCTCTCCAGTTCCTTCCCATTCTCTTTCACTTTTAGTATCCTCTTGATTTAAAATACTCACACAGGACATATCGAGGACAAGAGAGGTAGTGAAAGCAGCGGAACCAATACCTGACGAACTTGTGTGAAAAGATAGCGGAACAGCGGCGTGCGGTATGCTTGGCAAAGAAAGACCCTCTGGTTAGAGCTACGAGGAATAGGAGGTTGTAAAGCGCAATGATGCCTCACAATAGCTGAAGTGACAAGGCCCAAAGAAATAGAAGTAAATCAAAAGAAGATTAAGAAGTAAAAACATGGGGAAAATAGTTTTACTGCTTTTCAGAGCAATTATTTGTGATCCTATAAACTTTTTACTTGAAAAACATTGTTAGTGTTTTTTTTTTGTTTTCTTTTATATGCAGATTATTTCTATTTTTCAACTCTTAGACAATGCAGAGAAGAAAGACAAGAAGAATGAAGTGCAAGATTAATTGATTTTTTACGGCTTATCAACCTTTTGCGGGTTATTTAAAGCCAGAAAATATTTTTCAGATTGACAGTATATTTTAGCGATACTAGTTCTACTATTTAACCCATAGATGGATAAGAGATGGATTCATACCATTCCCAAGGGTATTTGCGCGTCAGTGTATACAAAGAACACGATAGAAATTGAAATCCGATTTCCAATTAC
>OZ038494.1:74603140-74609877 GCA_964036315.1 Acanthosepion esculentum | reverse complement strand
GAAGAAGAAGAAGAAGAAGAAGAAGAAGAAGAAGAAGAAGAAGAAGAGAAGAAGAAGAAGAAGAAGAAGAAGAAGAAGAAGAAGAAGAAGAAGAAAGAAGAAGAAGAAGAAGAAGAAGAAGAAGAAGAAGAAGAAGAAGAAGAAGAAGAAGAAGAAGAAGAAGAAGAAGAAGAAGAAGAAGAAGAAGAAAGGCAGGTTGTTGATTCACATAAACGATCCCAATTATACTCGCGTATTATATTAAATTATAAACAGTAAATACAGAATTTCTTTTTACACCTCTTGTTCGTCTATAATTCAGAAATATTTGTTTTCATCCTCATGCTTCTGTTCGCGAAGCGTGCACGGAAATATGGGACTATATACAAGTACCCACGTGTATTGATACGTATTCCTGTATACCCATATGCATATAAAATGTACACGATTTTCTTGGTTTCGGATTAACGAAAATTTCTTAAAGAAATTATATTTCAAGAAATACTCGAGGAATATCGCGTCCGATTTCCTTTTCTGTCATCTGCTTTCTTTATTAGGTTTGGTGTAATGTTTAGCAGCGTGGAAAATAGTTACCGGTGTACCAGGTTAAAAGGCTAAAAGAAGAAACTGTTAGGTTCACATTTAGATAATGAGTTTTAAATTATCATTCTTTCATCTTATTTCCTTCCATTGTTTACATCAAGTAGTAACAGGATGTAATAGTCTTAATTTATTTGAATTTTTTTAGATAAATCTTGTCAAATATTATTAAGCTTTGACAAGTATTTCTTTCATCTTGTTTTACTTGCCTGTTGGCACCAAGTAGTAAGAGGATAATAGTTTGTTTGAATTTCTTAGATAAAACCTTGTCAATTATTATTAATTTTTTACTAGTATTTCTTTTATCTTATTTTTCTGGTTTATTTACACCAAGTAGTAATAAGATTTAATAGTCTTAAGTTGTCCGAATTTCTTAGATAAAACCTTGTCAATTATTGTTCATTTTTTACTAGTATTTCTTTCATATAATTCTGCTTTATTTACACCAAGTAGTAATAAGATATAATAGTCTTCAGTTGTTTAAATTTCTTAGATAAACCTTTGTCAATTATTATTAATTTTTGACTAGTATTTCTTTCATCTTATTTTTCAGCTTTATTTACACCAAATAGTAATAAAATTTAATAGTCTTAAGTTGTTTGAATTTGTAAGATAAAACCATGTCAATTTTATTAATTTTTTACTAGTATTTGTTTTATCTTATTTTTCTGGTTTATTTACACCAAGTAGTAATAAGATTTAATAGTCTTAAGTTGTCTGAATTTCTTAGATAAAACCTTGTCAATTATTGTTCATTTTTTACTAGTATTTCTTTCATATATTTCTGCTTTATTTACACCAAGTAGTAATAAGATATAATAGTCTTAAGTTGTTTGAATTTCTTAGATAATACCTTGTCAATTATTGTTCATTTTTTACTAGTATTTCTTTCATATATTTCTGCTTTATTTACACCAAGTAGTAATAATATTTAATAGTCTTAAGTTGTTTGAATTTCTAAGATAAAACCATGTCAATTTTATTAATTTTTTACTAGTATTTCTTTTATCTTATTTTTCTGGTTTATTTACACAAAGTAGTAATAAGA
Source organism: Acanthosepion esculentum (assembly GCA_964036315.1). Classification (NCBI taxonomy): domain Eukaryota; kingdom Metazoa; phylum Mollusca; class Cephalopoda; order Sepiida; family Sepiidae; genus Acanthosepion; species Acanthosepion esculentum. Next base: position 74,608,250 of record OZ038494.1, on the reverse strand, counting down.
TTTAATAGTCTTAAGTTGTTTGAATTTCTTAGATAAAACTTTGTCAATTATTGTTCATTTTTTACTAGTATTTCTTTCATATATTTCTGCTTTATTTACACCAAGTAGTAATAAGATATAATAGTCTTAAGTTGTTTAAATTTCTTAGATAAACCTTTGTCAATTATTATTAATTTTTGACTAGTATTTCTTTCATCTTATTTTTCAGCTTTATTTACACCAAATAGTAATAAAATTTAATAGTCTTAAGTTGTTTGAATTTCTAAGATAAAACCATGTCAATTTTATTAATTTTTTACTAGTATTTGTTTTATCTTATTTTTCTGGTTTATTTACACCAAGTAGTAATAAGATTTAATAGTCTTAAGTTGTTTGAATTTCTTAGATAAAACCTTGTCAATTATTGTTCATTTTTACTAGTATTTCTTTCATATATTTCAGCTTTATTTACACCAAGTAGTAATAAGATTTAATAGTCTTAAGTTGTTTGAATTTCTTAGATAAAACCTTGTCAATTATTGTTCATTTTTACTAGTATTTCTTTCATATATTTCAGCTTTATTTACACCAAGTAGTAATAAGATATAATAGTCTTAAGTTGTTTGAATTTCTTAGATAAAACCTTGTCAATTATTGTTCATTTTTTACTAGTATTTCTTTCATATATTTCTGCTTTATTTACACCAAGTAGTAATAAGATATAATAGTCTTAAGTTGTTTGAATTTCTTAGATAATACCTTGTCAATTATTGTTCATTTTTTACTAGTATTTATTTCATATATTTCTGCTTTATTTACACCAAGTAGTAATAAGATTTAATAGTCTTAAGTTGTTTGAATTTCTAAGATAAAACCATGTCAATTTTATTAATTTTTTACTAGTATTTGTTTTATCTTATTTTTCTGGTTTATTTACACCAAATAGTAATAAGATTTAATAGTCTTAAGTTTGAATTTCTAATATAAAACCTTGTCAATTATTATTATTTTTTTACTAGTATTTCTTTCATCTTATTCTGTTGTTTTTTAGTAGTGATATCATGTAACATGAATTTCTGATGTTATTGGAAAATATACCTTTGTAAAATATACTTAGGAATGTTAAAATTTCGAACCTTATTGTTACAGTAATTAAAGTCTTTATAAAATTCAAACATTATTCACACAGCCACTCTTCTCTCTTGTAGCTTAACCTGTCAGTTATTGAAACGTATTGCACATAGAAACCCTCACATCGCAAACAAGAAAATTATAATTATTAGTAGGTAGAGTAAAACAATATAAAATAATGATTGAAAAGAAATACTCAATATATAAGAAACAAAATACATTAAATATTTTCACTACGTGTGACGACATTTTTAAATGTGATTGAAATAATTAATATCTTTTTCAGGTGCTGTCATGGTATGTTACCTCTTACCAAATAAATCATAAAATATCTCATGTGTATTCTCTTTACATGTAGTTATAAGCCGACCAATATATGAGATCACCTGGATTCATTTATAGATATATAACACTTATAATAATAAAAACATAATACAATAATATATTATGGCACTATTAAAAATCCAACGATTAATTTAACATCATTTTTGTCTATGGAATTGATAGCATTAACGTTCCTGATGTCTGCAGGTACTCGAAAACAAAGTTGAACAAATTGATTTCGGAAGTTGTATCACATTGCTTGTGATTTATAAAACATTTCTGATCATATATATATAGAGAGAGAGGGGGAGAGAGAGAGAGGAAGAGAGAGTATATCTGTAAAAGGATACAATGAATAATGAAAAAACAAAAACTTATCTTAACAAGCATGTTTCATCCTTTTAGGAACCTTATCAAAGCAAATATAAGGATTTCATTTTGTGGCAAGTATTTATATTTATGTAAATAGCACGAAATAATCCCTACATTTGCCTTTATCAAGTCCCTCAGAGGACAAAACGCATCGCCTATGATAATTTTCCTCTTTTTTTATTCATTTTGTCCTTTTACAGATAAACTGTATCTGAAACGTTTACATATATATATACATATATATATATATATATATATATATATATATATATATATATATATATATTACTCTCTCACACACAGACATACACGCACACATACACACACGCATATATATATATATATATATATATATATATATATATATATATATATATATGTATATACACGAAATAGGATCAAATATGGCTTGTAATACGGCAGAATGATAGAAAAGGAAAATAGCGTTATTAAACCTTTCCTATATATTCCATATACTATTATTCGGGCGGCATTTAAGTTAGCTCCTGTGAAGTGCTCTTGATTGAGCCTTCATTACAATGTGTAGGAAGGAGGAGATGCGATAGACAACAATAAACTACAGAAGAACTCAAAATTGATCGCTGCATTTAAGTATTGCATTAATATTTAATCGTACTTTTTAAATGTCCAATGCTAATTCTTTAGCCGCTACTGAATTTAAAGACAATCTTAAGTACGTATGTCCAAATTTTTATTTCATGGGTGACTTTCGATGGATTTCGCAATTAATATTAATTATTCCCAAATTTATTTAAAAAAAAATTTATTGACACAAAATTTCGTCGAAAAAAATTACGTAAAAAATCGCCCAAAACGATGGCAGTTATGATAACGTGAGAATCCAAAATTTCAGGATTGCGTGTCCGGATCCATCTCGGAATTATTTTAATTTGCTCAATGATTCGGCTTGATTCCAAAATTGTTATCTTATCTAAGGCGTTAAGTTGAATCCACGGACATTTTTATTTTAAAACACTGTAATTTGGGAACAGTACTATTTCATTTGACTTTTCATAATTGCTTTTATCAGCAGAAGCCAAGATGGCGGAATCCGAAAACAATCATAGTAATAAAAACTTGGGAATCCAAAATTTCAGGATTTCCGGCCCAGATCCGGCCCGGAATGTTTTTTTATTTGCTCATGGATCCAGCCCGATTTTGTTATGCTATATTGGACTCTAGGAGTAAAGCTGAAAAATTGTAACACGGTGATACACTTACATTCGCATTTATTATATAGATGTATCAAGAATAAATTTGGGGAAAAATGCTTGACAAAGTGGAAAAAGTTTTTCTTGTGACGCGATTCGCGTTTCGTCTTTTATAGTTTCATCGGACTAAATTCACTGCATCAACATAACAAATTTAGTTCGACGAATTCCTAAAGGTCGAAACGCGTCACAAGAAACCCTTTCCACTTTGTCAAATATATACATTTGTGTGTGTGTGTGTGTGTGTGTGTATGTGTGTGTGCGTGCGCACGCGCGTGTGTGTATGAAATGGGTGTATTTCAACAGTAATTTGATTAAAAACATTGTTTATTATTTTTTTATCTACTTTTTTAATATTTCTAATAACTATGGGGGTTTTCTGCTAACCATAGCCATTTTAAAAGACGTTTGTTTGTTGAGTGTTACGTCAAATGTTTTTTTTTTAAATCGCGCTTCCCGTGTTGCCTTTTATCGCGTTTCGCATATTGTATTTTTCTTTATCGTTTCTTGTATTTATGTGGGATTTCCTGTCTTCTATGTTTTTTTATGAAATGCATTTACTATGTTTGATGCAACTTTCGTGATCTTTAATTACTTGCGTTTTATGGTCAATGCCTTGAGCTGTTGACCATATTCGTCGTAGTCTTTGAATATAGACTCCAGTGCAGTACGTAATGTGTTCAATGGAACAACGCCAATATCACTAGTAGCATCTGTTCAGTTATTTCTTCAGGTCTGCAATAGAGTTTACGAAAATAAGAGAAAAACAAATATCTGAGATTGGCAGTGAAGATTCAGATTAAAAACAAAATGGCTGCCTTTATACATATATATTATTCGGTGCTTTCTGATTGGTTAACCCTTTACTTGGTGGACTATAAAATGAGTCAGCTCATTTTGGTTGTCTCACTAGTACATAGAGTACCCAAAAACTCCAACATGAGCAACAATTAAACTGACGCCATAACAAACAACAGAATCGAAGTAAAGCATTCTAAAAATAATCCTACTATGTCATCTCGTTGTGAAAAATAAAAAAAGACAGATAGTAGTTCAGATGGAGTAATCGCTGATAGCTTGAGCGAGAGTAAAAATCCTTTGGTAAGCAAAAACCATTCTCACTTCTTTAAACTATTTGGTATTAATAGATAGTTAATTTTTTTTTCGTTTTTTTTTTAATTATATTTAATATGTGTAAAAGTCACCGGACTTAGTCAACCTATACCACGAGATGATTCTAAGAGAACGAAAAGTCCTACCAGAATTCATTATTGGCTGTCACAATCTTAACAAAATAAGGTATGCAGATGACACAGTCTTGATAGCAGGCAACGAATTAAGACTGCCAAAGCTCCTACAGAAGCTATTGAAGAGAAGAGAATTAAACATCAACTGCACGAAGACGGGATGAGCCCAAAGTGCGAATTGCAAATCGGAGTTACCAAAATCAGACAAATGTGGAATTGCAAATATCTTGGAAGCTCTTTTAACAGAGAACGGAAAGTGTGTGACTAAAATCCGAAGGCGCATGGGGATAGCTAAAGATGCCTTCCAAAGTCTCAGTAGAGTATTAAGTAATAGAAAAACTTCGCTAGAAACAAGTCTAAAACTGTTACGTGATATCTGTCCTCTTGTATGTCAGTGAATGATCGACAACCTCCTCAAAGATGTAGTAAAAACCTGAAGCAACAACAGAGATCTGGTTCTACAGAAGGGTGCTGAGGAATACCATGGACCGAACATGTGAGCAACGGCGAAGTTTTAGTGAAAATGGAAACAAAAAAGAAAACTTATGCTTAACACCACGAAAAAGAGACAGCTGGTGTTTCTAGGTCACGTAATGAAGAAAGAGGGCTTGGAAAATCTGATACTCACAGGACAGATCCAAGGCAAGAGAGACAGAGTCAAAGGAGGAATAGCATACTTAGTGATGGATGGATGGCGGAATAGAGTTTACGAAAATAAGAGAAAAACAAAATTTATTAAGAGCGGCAAGAGACAGAAAGTTGTGGAGAGCCATGATCACCTAAGTCTCGGGGGGGGGACACGACACATAAAAAAGAAAAAACAGG
>OZ038494.1:74588140-74600640 GCA_964036315.1 Acanthosepion esculentum | reverse complement strand
CACTGCCGTGCGCCGACGGCTTAGTGGTAGAATTTGCGACTGACGCCAATTCAGTCGAGTTTCGATCCTAGCTAGAGGCAACCGGACGTCTAGCCACACTGATGAGCTGTGATACAGCGGAACAGTCTGTCTGTGGATGACAATAACATATATATATAGAAGTCAACACTTCTATGTTCACTTTTATATTTACACACGCTCTATCTCTGATATTGAGCACTTTATCCCATAAATATAGCACATCTTAAGACTATATTCCTTCATATATATATATATATATATATATATATATATATATATATATATATATATATATACACGTTTCATTGAATAATATAGAGATATTGTGTCTAATTATTTTTATATTGATGTTTTCCAGCTTTTCAGTTGTCTAATCAGTTTCTTGATGACATTATAAATTTCCTCAAGGAAGACGCCGTAGTTTTTGTTCATCCCAGTACTTTCTAACTTTTCCAAGATCATCTTCAGAGATACGAATTTATTGTCACCTTCAAGGGTACAAACTCATTGTAGGTGCGATAAAATCTCCATTCCGTTGTAATTATTAAAAACCTGCGCAAACGCGTTCTGTTATATTTTTTAACCAGTATCACCCCATTCAAAGCAGTAAAGCCACTAAGAGGGTGGACCACGGTGTGGAAGAATTAGGTACAGAAACATTAATAGTGAGTGGAAAGAGAAAAGAGTAATCAGGAGGACAATAGATAGCGATTGACATTTCTTCTAAATATTTGTAGATTAAAATTGGATGGAAAGCATGAAGCTGAAAGGGAGAAATACGAGGAAGGAAACTGTTGCATAGAACTTACGGCTACATCTTGCCGGATCAACTGATAATTGATGAAATCTAGTATTGCGTTTAAATTCATGAAGCTTAGGTACATGGCAAATAGCCCAGCCGAACAATTACCATGAAAGTATTTATAGAAAAGGCACAGAGAGGTAACCTTACTGCGGTCTGTAAGTGATTGAAGCCAAGCGGTTATATAAGGACCAATAATATTGCTGATTTCTCTTTGGATCTTATCAAGAAAGAAGATCAACTTAAATTAGTAGCAGTGTCTAACATAAGATAAACTATTGGATACCAGCTAGGTTTTCAATTCAGAAGGTTTTCCTCTTAGATTGGCTGCTGGAAAAGAAAGACCAGTCAGCTAATTTAACCCATAGATGGGGGATAAAACATTGATTCCTACCTTTCTTAAGGGTATTTGTGCGAAAGTGAGAGTAAAGGATTTTAATAGTTAACTACTGTGTAGTTTTTTTAATCATTTCACCCCAATCAAGGCAATAAAGCCACTGAGAACCAAAGGGGTTCAGAGTGTTAGAGAATATAAGAAAAATAATATCAAGTAAAAAGGACAATAAAAGAAAAAGAATTAAGAATCCAGAAGATAACGGTTGACATTGTATTTAATGTTTTGAAGATCAAAGATGACTGAGAAGCAAGAATCCAGAAGAGAGTTTCACAAACGATGGAAGAAACTGTCAGTATAGAACTTGCGGTTACATAATGCAGCTATGAGTCCTTGCCGCAAATTTAGTATTGCGCTTAAATTCATAAAATCTAGGTACCATAGAGGAAAGTTCATCTGAACAATTACTATGAAAGTATTTATAGCAGAAGCACAGGGAAGCTACATTATGGCCGTGGGAAAGTGACTGAAGCTGAGATATCAGGTCAAGACCAATAACATTGCAGATTCTTCTTTGCATTTTATATCAAGAATCTCTAAATGTATAGCAGTCACACCGGACTAGATGTGGCATGGACGAATACTAAATTTATAGATATGCAAGATAGATTCTGAACTGACTTCCTTGGCAGCTGACCTAGCAATGGATTCAATATAGTCTTTCCACTTCATTTCAGCTGTGAAGGTTAGCCCAAGAATGCGTAAAGAGTCACTTTCCTGAAGGTTAGCATCAGCCCTGCTGATGGAAGGCAGAAAGGGTTACGCAAATTAATTTTTTATTCTAAAATTATAAATTTATCCGTAGTAGCTATGGATTTTTTGCAAAACAATCGTTTCAATAAAAGGGAGTAGGCTGGAATTTGGTAGAAATGTAAAATGTTATTAAATGCCATGTGTACTTCAATATGTTGTTGCTATATTCGTAATAAATTTTGTTGAGTGTTGGTTGATTTTGATATAGAAGAACACGAGAAGTTTTTCTTTATTATTTGGTGGTGTGGGCTATTGGTGCTATTGACAAATAATTTCCTGTATTGTGAAGGTGGAAAGAAATGTGTTTTTAGATGTTGTGCATGAGACTTTGTAACTGACAAATGAAATTTAAGACATCTTGATAATGTTATGGTCGTCAGACCAAGATATTTACTTACTTTTGTGTCAGAGATACATTCTTCAAAATGATATGTAAACTGATACACAATATTTAATGCCATAGAAACTACACCAAGAAAATATACAAAAACGCGAGGTTTTAAAAATCACCATCAAAACGGAATGCAGATTTCATTGTAGTTATAAGTGCTCTTGTAATAAACCACTACCTTTCAACTCAGAAGAATATCTTTTAAATGACAATCTAATATTTTATGTCATTTCAACATAAAATACATAATTTTCATGAAATTAATATCAATATTAAACAACCGATATTCTTCAGCTTCGAATATATATATATATATATATATATATATATATATATATATATATATATATATATATATATATATATATATATATATATATATCCCTCCATATATTCTTCTTCTTACAGCTATGGCTAAATATCAGTACAGACTGGGTTCTATAGCCTTGTATGGCAACTGATCTAGGAGAAGAAAAAAAATCAAAACATGCAGAGGGTTGTTTGGGGACCTTGTGGGGCGTAGTGCACCATGTCTCTATATTTGGCCCTTCAAAAAGTGTGATTTCTTCGCCTGAAGAAACGAGAGAGCCCACTATATATATATATATATATATATATATATATATATATATATATATATATATATATATATATATATATATATTACTGTCTAAAGATGCCTTCATTATCTCTCTCACACACACACTCACACACACACACACACACACACACACACACACACACACATATATATATATATATATATATATATATATATATATGCTATATAGGAATAAAGTGAGTTTGAACATAGATCGCCAGTGAGCAAACACAGGCGGTCCCATTTATTAAATTAAACAGAAGATTTAACCATAGAGGAAACGCATATAGTGATTTTCCAAGCGTAGCTCAGATGTGGCACAAGGCCGAAAGTATGGGGCACCCAATGATGATAGAACCCACTACTCAGTCGTAATAGTTCTCGCGCGACAAGCTTGCTAACCATTACACCACCTCCAGGTGCCCAAACGCTTACATGTAGCAAATAGCTAACGACTAACGATCGCTATTTCTAGTCTATCCTCTATTACTATACGGGCCACTATTTTCTAATCTATTTCTCTGTTCGGATCACGACACGGGTCACTGTTCGAGCGTGTATTATCGAGCAAGTACTATTAGTGTGAGTGTTATTCCAAGGCGTCTGACACCAGCATTGTTTAATGGCGTGCAACAGTTGTGTCTGCAATTACAAAGTCTCTACTACAACGATCATCACGAAAGTGACAACGAGTATTCGTTGACATCATAAAAGTGGCAACGAGTGTTCGTTGACTTCAAAAAACATATGTAATCATTTCACCCCAAGCAAGGTGCTAATGCCACTAAGACGCCAGAGAGTGAGAGAGAGAATGAAAAGACTTTAGTGAGGAGAAAGGACAATGAAAGATTGACGTTTCATTTTCATTTTTGAACATCGTAGGTGACAGAGAAGCAATAAATCGCATGAGGGGTTCACGGGCGAAAAGTACAAGAAAAGTAACTATTAGAATAGAATTTACGGTTACAGCTAGCTAGTTCAACGCTAAAAGTGTGACCTATTTGCCAATCTTGTAGCGAACTTGAATCCATGCGGGTCGGGTACAAAAGAAGAACCGTTAGAACCATTGCCATGAAAGTATTTCTAAAAAAAAAAGACAGAGGGAAACTATGGCAGTGGGAACGTGACTGAAGTCGTGATGCCAGATCAGGTTAAATAACTTCTTTGCATTTTGTCGAGAATCTCCAGATATGGCATGACTGCAATGTTCAATGCACAGACAAATGGTAAATTTATAAACGTGCAAAATAGATTCTGGCGCGAAAAATTGTCTGGCACGATTCCATGAACAATAGTTATAGTTATTTCTCTCGGAAATATTTACAATAATTTATTTCCTGTTGATAGATTTTACTCTGCATCTCTATGGCTGTTCTTAATATTATGCATAAATAGACGGTGAAGACTTTTGGTTGGTCGTGGAGTTGCAAAAACATAAACTTTCGGAAACCTCCAATGAAGCTACCAATGTGGAAATGGAGGTCTCTGAAGTGTTCACCAGCTGTGGCTTCTGTGGCTTGGATTCTGATCAGACCTGACTGCAATAGCTGAGGGGAAGCGTCTGATGTCGAAATACCAGAAACCCTCAGTGATCCCAGTTATAAAACATCGCCGGCACGAATTCCCGACTCATCGGACAGTATATTTTTTCGAATTGTAATATTATAAATATGCAGACCATTTTATTTTAATTCCAACTATATAAAGATTGCCAGAGACCGGAAGGAAATAAAACCTCAAAAGAGTAAGAAAAAGGTTATCAAGTTATCGAGTGATGTAGAATTTAGAATTTTTGAAGATGTTGGGAGGAGATCACATAACAAGCAAAAAATAGTGAAAACATTTCCAAGATAAGAATAAGAAAGCGAGAGGCTTTAATAAGTCAAAAAATCGATTTACGAAAAATTAAAAGACAAAATTCTAGAGATTTACTGACAAGCAAGGAAATATTTTTTGTAAAGTGTTGCACATATAAATCGAGAAAAGATACAGAATACTAAACACATTGGACAATTATTAAGCGGTTACATATATTAGTTTATTTTCTCTGATATTCTGCGAATGATCTCGAAGAATAATCTTTCATAGCATTTTTTTTTTGCTTCTTAATAACTCTGGTCATCCTATAAAACTGATGCGTACTGTTTTTGAAATTTTATTTAAGATTAGGCACCTCTTTTGAGATCAAATGCCAAGTAGACTAGAATCAGCATCCTCTTCGCTTTGCTTTTCATCACGGTCAAATTTTAATCACGTGACATTTCCGCTGTGCACGGAGATGATTTCATTACCGACAGAATGGCACTGAAATGGTGTCCCCGTTTCGAATCGGAGAAGTTCGAACTCACAGACTCTCCGCATTGAAGCCGCCTTGTTCAGTTTAATCAATTATACGCACTGATTAAAGAAGAACCGTACCAGATCCCCAAAGAAATGGCTCAGAAGATGGCAAATTCGCATGTTATTGTCTCTCGTCATCTTCACTCAGTGGGTAAGGTCCAGAAACACGGTCCATGTGTGCCACACGCATTAACCGAAAGAAACAAACTCCAGGGTTCATCCATTGACACAAGTTTACTCACTCGACACCAGGCTACTCGTGGATATAAACAAAGATTCTTTTATCGTATTATCACCGGGAACAAAAAAACAGTGTCTTTACGCGAATGTGAAGCAGAAAAAATAATGGCTGAATCCTGAAGAAATTAGCAACATCCCATACCAATCCAAACTTGCATCCACACAAGTGAATGCTCTACATTTGGTGGATGGTACGGAATAATTTACTTATTAATTTTATTTAAGATTAGGCACCTCTTCGATATCGAATGCCATGTAGACAAGAACGAGCATGTTCGACATCGTTTTCGCTTTGCTTTTAATAAAGGTCACAAATCATCCAAAGCTGTTCGAAAGATCTGCGCTGTGTACGGAGATGACTACATTACCAACAAAATGGCGCAAAAATGGCTTTCTCGTTTCAAGTAGAGGAAGTTCGAATTCGCTGTCTCCGCGTTCTGGCGGAACTGTTCAGTTTGATGAGAACACACTGATTAAAGAAGATCACGCCATACCACTAGGGAATTGTCTCAGGAGATGGCAAATTCTCATGTTACTGTCTCTCGTCATCTTCACTCAGTGGGTAAGGTCCAGAAACATGGTCCATGTGTGCCACACGCATTGACCGAAAGAAACAAACTCCAGGCCTCCTATATTGCTACCAGTTTACTCACTTGACACCAGGCTACTCGTGGATATAAACAAAGATTCCTTTATCGTATTATCGCCGGGAACGAAAAACAGTGCCTTTACGTGAATGTGCAGCAGAAAAAAGGATGGTTGAATCCCGAAGAAATAGGCAACACCCCCGTTCTGGCCGAACTGTTCAGTTTGGTGAGAAGACGCTGATTAAAGAAGAACCGCACCAGACCACTAGGGAACTTGCTCAGGAGATGGCAATCTCTCATGTTACTGTCTCTCATCATCTTCATTCAATAGGTAAGGTCCATGGGTGTCTCACAACCGAAAGAAACAAATTCCATGGCTCCTCCATTGACACAAGTTTACTCGCTCGACACCAGGCTAATCGTGGATACAAAGAAAGTACTCGTTTGGAAAGCTCTGCCACATACATTATATTCTCTTGATTTAGCTCCTTTAGACTCCCAATTTTTCTAACAATTGTCAACAACAATATGGAGCTTAAAACAAGGCTTGATTATCTTTTGGCGTCGAAAGCCAGTGATTTCTATCACGAGGCATTGGACACTTAGTCGTTGGCAGGACGTTGTAGACATTGAAGGAGAATACATTGCTGAAGGATTCATCAGAACTATTAATAAATGATAAGTATTAAACTAATTTATTAAAAATATCGAAGGAATTTATGTGCCAGCCTAATACGTTAAGACCAAAAAATACCACCTTTAAATAAATCTCTCTTGTGTTCTGTGTCCCTTCAGGAGGTTGGCGATCATGGCTCACCACTAATTCTTGTTCTTCGTATCTCTTGTTTCTCATATGCTGAAAATGTTGCTGACATCACTTGTTTTATACCAATTATATAGTGAAAACGTTCACGTGTATAATTAAATCTTACATTTTTTTATAACTTTAAAATTTTACTATAGATAACTGCAATTTGTTATCAGTGGTTAAACATGTAAAATAGTTATGGGAGTATGTTTTGTCCAAGTGCTCACTCAACTACTAACATCACAGTGAAATATTCCTCCATATCAAATATATTTTGTTAATGACAATGGTAATGATAATAGTAGCTGCTTCCTTATAAGGAAAACGTGGACATTCATTGACCGAGCAGCTTGTGCCGCTTTCGATTGAAAATTATAAAATCTTTCTCTTAAAATATTTTTTAAGTCCAGTAGCTGTTATAGCTCTTTCCACTATTGATATGGGTTTCCTTCCGAACCTTCTATTTGAAGAGGTTTTTGTTACTTCAGAAACTTTTTGTTCGTCGTGTATTTTGGACCATTGACATGCTAAAAAATAACTCTTCTTGATAAATATCTGAGTCGAGTTAACATGATTATTTTTGAAAATTACATTCAATAGAAAGCAGTTCGTCAATTATTTTGAAGCTCGTCAAATGACTTCTTATAAATCTTTCACCATTATACCAAACACTGATCTTCGTTTGTTATAAATGATCCCTACCACGAGTTGTTTGAATTCCTTAGCATATTTTTAAGCTTTTTTTTTTCACAAGCGAGGCGAGAGTGCCACTAGCACGCGAGAGGTTACACAGAGAGTGATAGCAAGAGCAAAGAGGGGTGTTTGAGGAAAGGATATAGAGAAGGACGAGGATGAGGATCAAGGCATCAGAAGATGTCGATTGACATTACATTTGAATATTTGAAGATTATAGCTATCAGGGAAGCAAGTAAGAGGAAGGGAGTTTCACTGTCAGGAAGTGCGAGAGAAGAAGCCCTTGGAGTAGAAGAGGCAGTTACATTTAACTGTTTCGACAGTGAAAGGGTGCGACTGAGATGCTAACTTAGTAGCACGCTTAAATTCATGCAGATGGAGCACCAATGAAAGTTGCTGGTCAGAGAGTTTGCCATGAAAATATTTGTTGAAAATACAGAGGGAAGCCACAGTACGTTTGCGAGAAAGTGACTGTAGACGAGATGCCAGATCAGGACCCATCACATTGCATATCCGTCTCTGGATTTTATCGAGGAACTCGAGATGAACAGCAGGTATATCATACCTTATAGCAACAGTATTCAATGCAAGGACGATGGGTAACATTTGTAGATTTGAAGGATGGACTCAGGCGGTTAATTCTACATCCATAGTTTCAGGTAGGGGCCATCAATGAAGTAAAAGGTTGCTGAATGAGGTATGTGGTATGAATGTAATGGTAGTGGCAATATTATGGGCCCGTGACCGAGTGGCTAAAATGTTCGCTTTCTGGCCATGAGACCCGGGTGCGAATCTCACCACAGTTGATTTGTCAGAAAGTAGACTTCCTGATGTTATCGATCTGGAGAGGGCGATCTCATCGTGCGGCATTTTTGGAAAGTGCCCGAAGAAATCCATACTACGGGTTAACCCAAGCCTTGTGAGTGAAACTTGGTAGATGGGACCCTTGGGAGCCGTCGATAGCTGTGCTAGCACGAAGTCAAAAGTCATCGTGACCGAGGTTTTGAGTGGGCTGGCCTTGTTCAGATTGTCGACCACGCTAGATAACACGCTCTCTTCCAGAAACTGTAACTAAGGTCTACTCAGCATAGTTGCAGTATAAACCACAGGTGGGCTCTATGGGTGTTGAAGATGCACAAATGTGCCTGAGCGAGCCTCTGCAATGGTGATTGGCTAGCCCCCCTAATAGACGGGTATCCTCGAATACGAGTGGCCAGGTATTATTTTCATTTTTTAATGGTAATATTAGCAGTTTGTCTCCAAGGAAATATTTGGCATTCCAATATTATTACGAGCAACCAGTACTGCTTTCGGGGGATATTTATAAAATCATTCTCTTAATAAATATTATATTTACGTGTATTAAGCAACATCATTTCGTTTCCGGACCGAAAAAATAATTTCATAGAATTTGATCTAGGGACAATTTTTCCTTTATCGAAATATCCGGTGAAGAAATTGCAAATTTTATGTCAATACACACTGACAAATTTGTCTGCGTGTTCGCGCAGGTGTGCATATAGAAGTGTAGACGAACGGCAACGCGCGTGTGTGTATGTGAATCTAGGCTCTTGTGCGCTGAGTGTATGTTACGATTTGGTTTTTAATAGAGTCCAAAAATAAATCTAATTGGCTGTGATCTACTATGTGTCAGGGAGAGTTAAAAATGCCGTGTCCAACCGCCAGTTATCAGTCTTGAAACGTACAAAAAGGGAAAAAAATGCCGCAAAATTCGAATGCGAAAAATGGAGTCGGCGACCTGGGTTCAAATTTCGGCCTAATCTGTTGCATTCACTTTCGCGCAAATGCTCTGGAGGAAGCCTTGAATTCATCTCTTTTCTCCCACCCTAAACTTAAGTTCTAAGCATGACATGAAAGGAGTACTCTGAATTCAAAACCATGGAGGAATCAACTCTTACAATTGATAGCAATTCACAAATAATAAAAAATGAAATCGGTGAAGAGATAAGATGTCCTGAAGGGATATTAAAATGGTCATCTTCAACTCGGAGATTGGTGCAGTACAATGTGCTACCGCAAAAGAAACACTCCAAAAATTTGACCTTGTACCTTACGAAGATACGCTTGACAAATATAATTTAAAAAGTGAAAGTCTGTCTAAAAAATAGTTTCAAATCAAACACTAATATGGCTATATATATATATATATATATATATATATATATATATATATATTTAATTTTTACATACGGACAAAACAACTTATTCACTACATAGATTCACATGCATCTCAACTAGTGAGAACCAAAAATGATTATCCATTTTGATAACTATTGAGAACCAAAAATGATTATCCATTTTGATAACTATTTTTGGTTCTCACCAGTGGAGATGCAGCCGCATCGAAGCAAGAATGCATGTTTGTAGTGAGTAAGTTATTTTGTCCGTATGTAAAAATTATAATAAATAATTATTGCTCTACTCTTTGTATTTCTACTGTTTTGAATTAATAATATGAACGTTAGAATTTATATCATTTTCGTTCTCATTACATTCGGATATATATATATATGCTGGACATAGGATAAGTGGTGAATATTTGTGAAGAGCCAACAACATCTTTCGGAAGAACTTATAATAAAGGGATGATTCACCATGTGCATGGAACTTTCCAGTCGGCCTTCCTCAGGTGTTTATTCTGAGTTTTCCTCTACTTAACTGGCTGCCAACTACAGCTAAAGGAGCCAAGCTACTTTATTCTTTCCGAGACGGTAACGTTATACTATCTAACTATATCATCGCCTGAACATCGCGTGAATGTGAAACTCAGGTTATGACTAGGGCCACCCTTTCATAGGAGCTAACGTTGTCAAGCGGTGTTTGCTCTGTCTAGATAATATAGGCGTAGAACACTGCTTTATTGAATAGATAGTTGTTTGCCTTTAGGTCTTTTTCTCTACTTTGTTCCTATTTCTTTCCTTGCTCGAGATTTTATCTTGTTTAAATTTATTTAGGTCTTTTGGTAACTTGTCCGTTGGTTCCATCAATGCTTTTGTTTTTTCGTTTGTATATATATATATATATATATATATATATATATATATATATATATATTGAGAGAGAGTGAGAGCTGAGTTCGAATTCCAGTCGAATCCATTACATTCACTTACGCTCTAATAGCCTTGGGAAAGGTATTAATACTCTTCTTCTCCCCCCCCCAGTTATAAGTAAATAGCAGGACAGACTAGGTTCTATAGCCTTGGATGGTAACTGGTCTAGGAGAAGGACAACTCTGATTTCAAAACCTGCCGAGGTTCGTTTGGGGATCTTGTGGCGTGCAGTGCGCCAGGTCTCTGTATTCGGACCTTCAAAAAGTGTGGTTGGTTCTGCACAAGGCCTTCACCACTATAATCAAATCATATGTGCGGGTGTCTGGGCTGTCGGTTCCTAGGAAATGAGCTGCTTGACCATCGAATACGACGGGAGAAACCACCATATTATATATATATATATATATATATATATATATATATATATATATATATATATATATATACACACACTGTTTATACGTTATTTTATAGATGCAAATATTTAAGTAAATGCCCTGTTTATAGTAAACAGTATTAACTACATTTACCGACCTGAGTGTCCGAGAAATTTCATAAAATGATGTATGTTCTCCGACAGGAATCGAACCTGTATCCTACACGGAATCGCCATATAGCCTGATGTGCTGTAGCATTTCGCTACATCATGGGAAACTTTATGTTTAAAAACAGTAATTTGACTCTGGTAACCAGCCGCTGCCTCTGTAGCTAAAAAATGGTTAACTCTGAATCTTCCTTATTTCAATACCAGATATTTACAACTTTGCAAGGGATCAGTCAACATCCTCTCATGGCGTGATAAAATTCGTTTTTTCACGCTATGTTGAAATTATTCATGTTCGTAGTTGCAAATAACTGCCGTTTAAATTTCGCAATAAATTGCAACACTTAATATATAAAAAGATTTGGTTGCTCCACAACAACAATTTGTCTTCTTATCAGTTGTCTTCAGTTGAACGTACAATACTTGGTAATGAATTGGAATTCCACCATCTTGTATTAAACGTGAAGAACATTTCTCAGAATTTGAAATTCGCAATGCTCAAATAGCGAGACTTGTTCCTGATACTAAAGTTAAGAACCTTAAAGCTAGATTGAATGATCTTGCTCACAGTTATGCGAGTACATCCATTTCTTATTCTGAATTTATTCATTCTGTCATTAAATCCCTACGCCTCAATAAGTCTTTAGTAATCACTAGACCTGACAAAGGTTCAGGAGTGGCTGTATTAAATCATCGTCATTATGTTGATAAAATGATGGTCATGTGGAATGACACATCATAATTTGTCAAGTTAGGTTTTGTTGATAGCCATGATTCAACAGCTACCTTGGTGTATTGTCCATATGGTAGACAATCTTCTATTGGCTATATCTTAGTAATCAGTGAAAATAGCCTACCGATACGTCATATGTAACATTTAAAGGCTTCTATGATTGTCTTCTTGTTATCTCCCCTAATCCATGTTCTTACAACCTTTTGAAAAAGCTTTTTAGGTAGGTTACGCGATTTTTTCCCTCTTGCCTTGAATATATCCTATGTCTAAATTTATTCATATGTTAAGTTCATGGTATTCTCAATGTCCTTCTTTAGAATCACATTTCTGTTGCTTGACGTCTCTTCATCTATATTGTCTAGCATTCACTGCCGTATAAGAGGACCGGTATTATATAACGTATTTTCTTTGTTTCTAATTAAATGTTTCTGTTTCTTGGCACTTTGCTTATCTTTTGATATTCTGGGTTCGGTTTTCGGTGTCGTATTTTCCGTTTACTGTTAGAACATTCCAAGATATTCA
>OZ038494.1:74543140-74583140 GCA_964036315.1 Acanthosepion esculentum | reverse complement strand
TATATATATATAATGTTACACATATACACACACAGATATATATATATATATACATAATGTTACACATATACACACACAGATATATATATATATATATATATATATATATATATATATATATATATATATATATAAGGAAAAACTATGCTTAGCCGACGCGTTTCGCCAGCTAAAATTTCCGTTAAATAACGAAACACCTCAACTAAGTATAGTTTTTCCTTTTTTATTCATTTTTTTCTTCTACAGACACACTCCATCTGAGAATATTTACAGACGCACGCACACACACAGAGACACATATATATACATAGATACATTGATATATATATATATATATATATATATATATATATATATATATATATATATATGTGTGTGAGTGAGGGTGTGTTTGTGTGTGTGTGTTTGTGTATGTGTGTGTGTTTGTGTGTGTTTGTGTCTGTGTGTGTGTTTGTGTGTGTGTGTGTGTGTGCGTGTGTGTGTGTGGTTTCCTACTGTTCGAAGCGTTATTTTGTGGATACGCATGTTTCAGTAATCGCCCTGTTTTATTTTTCTTTAAACGTTCGCGAGAATTTATAAAGTGAGGTCTCTGTGTGTGTGTATATATATATATATGTGTGTGTGTGTGTGTGTGTGTGTCTGTCTGTCTGTGTCTGTGTGTGTGATATGTGTGTGTGTGTGTGTGATATGTGTGTGTGTGTGTTGGAGAAATTCCAAGCGCGTCGGTCAATCGGCAGAACATTCAAAGTACAACTTATCCCAATTTTCATCTACTTGTTGACCTCAGTGTCTACTTTTATGTTTACCTACACATTATTGAGCAATTTTACTCATAATTATGGCAAACCATTAATCTATATTTGTATCATAAATATATATATATATATATATATATATATATGTGTGTGTGTGTGTGTGTGTGTGTAAATATAGCCGAAATAAAAAGGTTAATGGTAGTACCTTCTCTGATGACTTTAATGAAACACACACGCACATTTTTATAAATACACCCCCCACACACACATATATATATATATATATATATATATATATATATATATATATATATATATATACATATATATATATATATATATATATGTATATGCATACATGCATATATATATATATGTATATGCATATATATATATATACATATATACATATATATATATATACCTATATATATATACATATATATATGTATATTATATATATATGTATATATATATGAGATAGATAGATAGATAGATAGATAGATAGATAGATAGATAGATAGATAGATAGATAGATAGATAGATAGATAACAGCATGACCTGAAGATTTCGTTTGAGTGTGAAACAAAACTATCGCCTCTTGGTGTTGTCCCCAGTATCCACTTTTAAATTTACATACGCGTTATCACTAATATTGAGCAGTTTACCTATAAATATAGCCTTAAGACTATAATTCATGATATATATGCATATATATATATATATATATGTATATATATATATATATATATTAATTAAATATATATATATATATATATATATATATATATACATATATATATATATATTAAATCAGGTACTTTCTTTCATAGTAACATTTCCAATAAGGCGTATTCTTGTCACGTTTCTACTTAAAAACGTTATCTTAAAGTATATCTAACCTTAACCTCAGTATAGTGCGACTTATTTAAAAATAAAAACGTAAGAGAAATACTGTATTTCATTGGGATTTTATCTCAACTGAGCAATTAATTATGTTTCTACATGTGTACAAACTATCAATAAAAGATCAAGTATGGATCGGAATCTGACAGGATGATAAGATAAAGAACAAATAGGAAAAGAGTTATCAATTTAACATCTTTCACTTTTACCAATGCTTTGTCAAGTGTGCATTCGATTGTATCTGTGCCTGTAAAGTGCGTCTAACATCGAGAGTCACCTTAATTATAAAAACAATAAGTCAAGATAGGTACTATCAAGTTTTGAATATCGACACTAGGTAGATTTAAATTTCTCAAAATCTATAACGCTGGAATTTTAAAAGAATTGCAAATTATTCCAAACAGCCATAAATCATCTGAAAGTGGTGATATGGCTAATTATTATTTTTTTTTTTTTTTTTTTTTTTTTTTATCGCGACCTTCTATAAAATAGCAATGCCGGGAATATGGCATTCGAGAAAAAAAAAATGAAAAAAGAGTATAATTCCATCCAAAAGTCCACAACAGCTGTACTTTTACCGTCCCTTTCGTTCAGTGTTTTTCGATTCTTGGTCTTCCGTTTGGTGCTTTGATGTCTGCTGGAACCTGTATCTACATCTTCGTTTCTAACGCAAACATCTAGCTACTATTTCGGCTGTTCGGTAAATACTACTCGAACTACTAATTCTCTTACTCTCGATCCGCTGTTTGCGCTTGTTTCTGTTAGCGGCACAGCAGTCGGCAGAAATGCACGCTGATCGCCTGGCTGGTTGATATCGTCAGCTGATGCTACCTGTCCATCGAACGTAGTAACCGTGTTTCATACATCGTACGCTTATTACCGACGGTGATCAATCTATTTGTCAAGGCTTGCTTGTTTAGTAAGCAAACCATGATCGCAAACATACACTGGTATTTAAGTTCTCCATTTCAAACTACAATGTGATGTTCCACGGATAGCAATAGTAGTAGTAGTAGTATTAGTAGTAGTAGTAGTAGTACTAGAAGTAATAATACAAAGAAGAAGAAAAAAATGGAGAAGGAAAAGAGAGAGCAAAACGGAAACAATTTTAAAGGAGAGGAATAAGAGGGAACAGGGAAAAGAAGAGAAAAGCAATAGCTTACACCAAGGACATAACAAAGTAATGAGAGAGGGGTAAAACGGAGTTTTCATTCTCTCACACTCTCCTTGTTAGATCAATAATATAGCATTCTTGTATATATCGTTGTTATCAATTAGATTTCTACTTAAATATAAGCTTTAAGTTGTAAGGAAAAAAAAAAAAGAATTCAAAAACTTAATGCAAAATTCTTGAGTATTTTTTTCTTTTTTTTTTTACTAAAAACAAAAAAAAAAAACGAATATATTATTCCACCTCGAATCAATGGATTCAATTGCGCTAAAGCGTTGAAAAAGTTTTCCCTTCCACGAAAGAAAGACACGATAACTACCTTTTCATCTGCAGCCTTCCGAATTTCTATCGTTAAATTATGAAACAAAAAAAAATCACTTAAAACAGCAAGAAGAATTTTTAAAAAAACAAAGAAAGAGATTGTATTATAAAATTGCATCAAATATGCGCCAAAAGTATAACTAAATAGTTTATTCTTATGAAACAGAAATCCGTTCAAATTAACATTACTGTACAAGAATTATCATGAGCATCTATACATAGACATTCAAACATATACGAGATATACATACTTATATACATATATATATATATATATATAATATATATATAATATATATATATACATATGAATAATGCATGATTTTGAGTGAGTAACAACATCAATGTTTAGATATCGTCTACATTTATAAGCATTTAAGTTTAATTAAATTTCTCTGATTGGTTTATATTATCGGGATATTTTTAAGTACTAAAACCTAATGATTTAAAGTGAAAGCGAAAGTAGAAAGAATGTGAACACAGTTGTGTAGTTCTCAAAAGGACGGGAAAAAGGAAAAGACAACAAAAAAAAAGTAAAGAAAGCATTTGAATATGTTCAGTATTACTGAACTGATCAGTTGGCCAGCACCAGAATCGTGACGGAACTTCCCTCAGTGGATAATATTCCTTAATAACTTCATATCGTTATCGTCTTTGTTTTTCTGGTTGTTTTTTTTTTTTTTTTTTTACGTCTCTGCCAGATTTTTTTTTTCTTTTTCTTTATCGAGCGCTTTTCTTTGTGAAATCTTTAAAACAAAACTTGCCTGATTCACGACGCGAGCAAAGCGGCATAATACGTAAAGTATTCTTTTAACTGAAAGACAAGGCATCGCATCGGCAACATTTATTACGGCAGGCCGTGGAAAAGGAAACGAGAAAATACACTTGGACATACTTTTGGGAAGAAAATCGCGCTCTTCCGGACGACACAAGAACGAGCTCAAGGTAAAGTTGGCATTATCTTATATTTCTCATATATTTAAATATATATATTTTTTTTTTTTGTTTTATTTATCCTTTTTTTTCTCCGTTCAGTTCAGTGTTTCTTAAAATAGTTATATTTCTTTCTTTTTCCTTCTGATGGACGTAAATTTTTGTTGAAAGTGAGGCTACTGCTTTATTTTTTTCTTCTTTTTTTTCTTTAAGAAAATCAAACTAGTGATTACAATTCATGTCAAGGTGAAGTTATCCACTTCTTAGATATGTATCGGTACACAATTTCCCCCGATGTCCATAATCCGCTGTTTTTCGATTCAGCGATGCGGAAAAGAAAAATTAGTCTTTTCATTCTAAATATAGCGTTTCGATTAATTTTAGATATTTTACGAGGTTCAATTGATTTCTTTTATTTTTAGGCATTTAAAAAATACTAACCGGCTCTCTGGAATATCCAGTATCGTTATCCCTCATTGCACGAAAAAGAGAAGAAGAAAAAAAAAGTTGCCTTTGCTATTAACTGTGCTGTCTTGATTTGTATTTAAGTGCTACAGATTCATTTGTCGGCTGTCTTACTTTTGTTTCTCGTAAGAAACACAACCACGAAAAACTTAAATGCGAAGTGTGTAACAGAAAGCTTTCCCACATCAGCACGCAGACACGCACACCCGCAAACGAAAGAATTTCTTCTTTTCATTTCCGTACGTGGCGAAGGGGGAGGACGATGTGGGATTGTGGATTTGCCGGTGTGCATATGTGCTGCGTGTAGAGGTCTGGCATCTTGATGGAGGCTCCTGTATGTGTGCGTGTGTGTGTGCGAGAGAGTTTGTGTGTGTGTGTGTGTGTGTGTGTGTGTGTGTGTGTGTGTGTGTGTGTGTGTGTGTGTTTGTCTTTGCATCTTTATATTTATGTTCCTTTACAATGCGTGCCTGCATGGAGTATGTACATATATATATACATATATACATACATACATACATATGTATATATATATATATATATATATATATATATATATATATATACGCCATGCATATATAATTATATAATATTTATCTGTGTGTAAGTGTGCATGACTAAATAGATAGATAGATAGATAGATAGATAGATAGATAGATAGATATCGACTGAAATAGATAGAATGATAGTTATCAACTGAAATAGATAGATAGATAGATAGATAGATATCAACTGAAATAGATAGATAGATATCAACTGAAATAGATAGATAGATAGATAGATAGATAGATAGATAGATAGATAGATAGATAGATAGATTTTGTATGTGAAGTGAAGCTAGATGGGTGTGCCTACATGAGTGCTTGTATGTGTGTGTATGCGTATATGTATATTTAATCTGCATGATGTAGATACATATACATACATACATACATACATACATATATACATACATGCATATATATATATATATATATAGAGAGAGAGAGAGAGATAGATAGATAGATAGATAGATAGATAGATAGATAGATAGATAGATAGATAGATAGATAGATAGAAGTATTATATATATTTGTATGAGTGTGCCCGTGCCTATATACTGTATATGTATATATATATATATATATATATATATATAGAGAGAGAGAGAGAGAGAGAAAGATCGAAAGAGAGAGATATACATACATGCACATGCATGCATACATATGTAGATGTAATGTGTTCGTGTGTGATGTGTACACACGCATATGTGTCTTATCAATATGTTTATTGCCTGTTTAAATATACGTAGATATTACTAAGTAATTTTTAAGCCTTCTTTATTGAAACAATGTTAATGTTATTTCAGATTTCTCCAAAGTTAAAAAAAAACGTATTTTCCAGTTCTTTTTTACGCGTGTAAAAAATAAATTAGTAAATGAAAAAACAAATGCCTTTCGTTTATTCATCTAACGCTTCTCTGCGTTTCACAGATTGAGACAACAGCCTGATTTATTGGAATAATAATATTAATAATAATTATAATAATAATAATATTGTTATTAAAGACCACAAACAAAAAATAATGCCTCCTTATTGATATGGCAGTCCCTGCAGACTGCAATGTATCTTTGAAGGTATTCGAAAAGCTGTCAAAATACAAGGACCTTGAAATAGAAATCTCAAAAATGTGGCACATGGGAACATCAACGATCCCTGTTGTAGTTGGAGTCTTAGGATTGGTTGGAAAAGATTCCAGTAGACTAATTGAAGGGATCTCTGGAAGTCCATGCCTCAAAGAGATACAAAAAATTATTCTGACAATACAGCCCACACTTTACGAAGGGCTTTATCTATGTAATAATTTTTTTTTTTTTTTTTTTGCAGAGGAAAGTGTCATGATATCATTTCTAACCTTAGGTCCCTGGGCGGAACCCGGAAAGAAATGTGTAAACGGCAGATATCAAAGGAAATAAATAATAATAACAATAATAATGATGATAATAATAATACTGATATTTAAACAAAACCCGGTTATATAATACTGCCTAAAATAATTTGACTCGATTTAGTTATCAAAGATATTTTCATTTGAATTTGTCATCTACTTTTTTTCTGAGTCCTTATTGTAAAACGAATTCTTACAATCTCGCATATTTTTATTTTATTTTATTTTTTTTTTACAGTAAGGTTCACCCTGTACAAAGCTCGGGGCCCTCTCAAGGTAGGGAGGGTTACGATAAGGGAAAGTTTATATGGATAGGAGGTGAAAATAATGGTTGACTCTAGACTTGAACAGGTTAAGATTGTAGTGATTGGGAGTCTGTTCCATAGGGCAGTGTTTCGGGGGAAGAAGCTGTTAGAATGGAACTTACTTCTCGCCGATTTAATACGGAGGGGATGTGGGTGGTTTGCTACCATGTAAGTGGCATGGCGGGTCGTAGCCGTGAAGGTTTTGATCTGGTGGAACTAGGAGACGCACTTCGTCCGAGCACTTTCCATAGTAGTAGCGACAGAGACGTGATTTATGTTGTGAGTTCGATCCTCACGAGACCACCACACTTATAACCCTGTGCCAAATTAAACTAAATTTAATAATATACGCCTGATTGTCAACGAGTTGGACTCTTTAAATAATTTGCTTGTATAATGAGTTCGATCCTCACAAAGCGCCCTGCTTCTGGATCCTTGCACCGAACATGCGTTTTCTATATGCCTAGAAAAATGAACCTAGAGATTTATATGCGATTCAATTATGCTAAGCAGTCGGTTAAATCCAAAGACAAAGTACTTATACAAAATTTGACTCTTCGCCTGTCAAAAGTTACAAATTACTCATTTGTTTATATTAACTTATATTGTAAAGAAGCTTCTCTCGGAATATGTTCGCGATAGGTTAAAACATTATAACACATTTTTTTACTTAGACTATTCAATTTCTTTTGTATATTGTTAAGTAATGCTGAGGTGATTTTTAACAGACGATCCATTATGAGTTTAAAATATTCAACTTTTGCTGATAACCAGTGACAATAACAAAATTGCCGGTAATTTTATTTATTTTATTTGAGTTTTTGCAATCATTTCGCTTTGACTTAATGTAGCTTCCCTGTGCCTTTTCTATAAATATTTCCATGGCAATTGTTCTGGTGAGCTTTTCATTTTGTTACCACGACTTCGCAAATTTAAGCGCAGTACTAGATTGGCAGCAAGGTCTCATCATTTTTACTGTTAAAACGGCTCGATGTAACCGCAAGTTCTATTTTAATAGTTTTTTTTCTCACACTTCTCACCTGTGGAAATCTATTCCGGCTTCTCGTTTTCTTGTCAACTAGGATGTCTAAAAATTTTAAAAGCAACCTCGATCGTCATTTTCTGTCAGTTTGGATCCTGTGCTTTCATTGTCCTCTCTCCTCAATAATTTTATTTCAGTTTATTTCGCTCCTAGTAACCCCTTACGTTTTAGTTATTCTATCACGCCTAACGCCCCATTAATTAAAAATTTTAAAAAATACTTGTAATAGAATCATTCAATTGAATTTGAGAAGTTTTAAACTGAATCAAATATAAATTCTTATTTGGGAGGCATGTCGATTTTTTTTAAATCATTTGTGTTATTTCTGTTTTGTTTTTTTGTTTTTTTTTAAACGGGGTTGATTTTTTTTTTGTTTCTTTCTTTATTCAACTTCAGTTTTACCACCGCTTGTTACTTTACCAAAGTATTTACCGTCGCTTTTGCATCATTTAATAGAAATTCGATTGAATAAAGGATAGTAAAAATAACAATATTTCAGTATTATATAAGCAGAGGAGACACGGTGGAGTAATGTATAGCGGTTCGGATTGAGGAGAGCCGAGTTCGAATTCCAGTCGAATCCATT
This sequence comes from Acanthosepion esculentum, assembly GCA_964036315.1. Classification (NCBI taxonomy): domain Eukaryota; kingdom Metazoa; phylum Mollusca; class Cephalopoda; order Sepiida; family Sepiidae; genus Acanthosepion; species Acanthosepion esculentum. The sequence continues at coordinate 74,574,732 of OZ038494.1, read as the reverse complement.
ACATTCACTTGGGAAAGATATGGATCCTCTTCTTCTCCCCGCAGCTATAGTTAATTAGCAGGGCAGATCGGGTTCTATAGCGTTGGATCGCAACTGGTTTAAGAAATGGCAACCTACTGCGGGGAAAATGTTGCCTCGTGTATCACGCATGGCGCATAACTGATTGATAATATAAGAAACCGTTCTCCCCAAATCCCATCAGAAGTTGTAAGAAGTATTAACACGTGTCTACTATTTCACGATTAGGTCTACCTTGGGAGACTTGAGCTAAAACTATTAAACGAACCTAATCAATATTAGACTGAGGGAAATATCTGTGAGTCCATTGGCAGGTGCAAAGTGGATCTTTCTCTTCCTAAATCACTAAGTGCAGCATATTTATGTAAATTAATCCTAAACATTCGTCATCAATTTTAAATTAAATTATTTTCTATTAAACGTTTTATGATTATTATTCAATTTTACTCTAATAATACATCATAACTCTTGAATTTTTAATCGTTGATTTCTACATAGCATTATTATAAGATTTCCAAGCACCTATACCTGTTCATTTTACGTAATTTACTCTCAGTTATGACTACAGATTGAGGAACACATTTGCATAGCGACTTTTACTGGGCAGTCTGGCAATAGTTATAAGCATGGGCCACCTATAGGCTGTCAAACACTACTCCTTAATTTAGTCTGACAAAAGGCTGCAAGTGCAGTGCACCCAGTGAATACTCTACTTACTATAGTAGCATCGTTCAGAGTACATAGTTTACAAAACATTGAACAACGTCGTGCTAATGCTTTTAATATTTAGTAAGATTACACTAATCTGGCACAAGTCCACAAGCGCGGAGCGCCCAGTAAAAACAGTACTTGCTATAGTATAAGTGGTTTTATTAGTGTTGGGAATTTTGTATAATTTTTGTTGAAAGTATTTGTTTTTGTGGGCTCGTTTTTTACGTTTAAGATGAAATGTTATGGGTAGTATAAAAGTTTGATTGTGTTCTCAATATAATCCTCTTCTTCGCTAATGTATTCAGGTTTACATATCCGAAGGGCTCTAAGGTAAAATCCTATAATTATTCCAGATTTTAATCTCCAGTTGTGGTGGGAATAGAAATTGATAAGGTCATTTTTGTTTGTGTTTTTGGTAAACTTTAAAACTTAATCATAGTTACGTATTAATAGGATATCGAGGAAAGGTAGAGAGTTAACAACAAAAATTATACAAAATTCATAATCCTACCCTCCAATACTTCAAATAAACTCGCAAATGAATTAGCCATCCCTGACACGAGGATCGTAACCACCTCCTCCAAGACTATCGGAGATATAATCAGGATGAAAGATAAAACAAACACCGATTCAAATCCCGTTGTTTATCAAATCAAATATCTAGAGTGCAATAACGTGTACATTGGGGAGACATCAAGCGATCTAAAAACTCGCATCAAAGAAGAGAAAAGAGACTTGTGACTAGATAGGCATTCAAACTCTCTTGTCTTACACCGCAATGACGTGGGACATAAATTTAATTTCACCAATGCCAGCCTTATTTAAAGAGAAAATAACCCTTTAAAGAGAAAGTATAGCAATACTACCAACTATTAATACACGTTTAAAAAACATTACTTCACCATTTTTTTCTACGGATCCATTATTCACGAATCTAACTTATCTTTTTCTAATACATAAAAATCAATGAAGATATATTCAAAATACACATGAGATCTGGTTTAATGACAAATCAAACCAAAACAAAATTTTTAAAAACATCCTGCTGCGTCTCAGTAACTTTTACACTATTCAACGTCCAGAATGTTTCTCACGCATATTTGAATGTTACCTTAACTTCATTACACGTGTCACGTGTAATGAAGTTAAATAACCAATAATAAATAATAAATAAAGAAATAACAATAAGAAATAATAAGAAATAACCAATAAGAAATAACCAAACGCAACATGCCATTAATCTACATCTCTTTGCTTTTTATCATTTTTATCTTTTCTATCTTGATCTCTGACAAAGCTTTAATGAAGTGAAACATGTTAGATTAAGATCTGTTCCTTATTTGTTTTCTATCCTATCATTTTTACTATCCATACTTGATCTATATTTGATCTTCTACTCATATATATATGGTGGAGTAATGGATAACGGCTTGGATTGAGGAATCGGAGAGCCGAGTTCGAATTCCAGTCGAATCGATTACATTCAATTACGCGAGGGAAAGGTGTGAATCCTCTTCTTCCTCCAACTATGGGTAAATAGCAGGACAGACTGGGTTCTATAGCCTTGGACGGCAACTGGTCTAGGAGAAGGACAACTCTGAATTCAAAAGCTGCGGAGGGTCGTTTGGGGACCTTGTGGCATTCGCTGCACCAGGTCCCTGTATTCGTCCCTCCAAAAAGTGTGGATGGCCCTGCACAAAACCTTCACCACTATAATCAAATCTCATGTGTCGGTGTCGGGCTTTCAGTTTCTGGGAACTGATCTGCTTGACCCTCATACGTCGAAGTCGACGGGAGAGTCGATCATATATATATATATATATATATATATATATATATAACAAAAAGAAGAGAGAAGGCGCAAACGTTTTTGGTCGTAATGTGAATTCTTTTAAAAATATATATTATGCTTTGTTTGCGGTTTCTGTCTTCTTTTTATTAGACACACTTTTCTCTCGTTGAAACTACTATAACCTCTTCCCTTTATTTATATATATATATATATATATATATATATATATATATATATATATATATATATATATCGTTGTATATTTAGGGAGTAATTCATCCTTATTTCATGTTTCATTTAACAAAACTGATAAGCGACTTTTGGTTCATTTTTTATTAGATTTTTCTTGTATGCGAACAAGTGTCTTCATTTCTGAGCTCAATGAATGGGGAAAAAAAACTGCTCAAATGTTTATAGATTCTGAGCGCTTTCGACTAAGCTATTGGCTATTCTCAAAGCTTTTTGTTATCGTACTCTAATAAATTATATGCAAGTTCTCTTGATAGTATAACAGTTACCGATTTTATTTTTTAAAAAAACAGGAAACCAAATTTTAATAATATCAATTAATATCAATTATGAACATGTACTGCACGTGTTCTGATATTTAAGAACGTCTGTTTCTTAAGACTGGACAGCTCCAATCCATATATGGCAGCATTAGTCCATTTTCGGACTAATGTGTCTCTTGTGAAGGTAGAGGATAGCATGAGGAGCCCGGTACTTATTGGAGAGGTACAAAGAACCGACCATTTTTCGAGCATCTTTGGCGATGGAACTTACGTGAGAGTTCCACTTGAGGTTTGAGTTTAGTCTGGTCTTAGTTAAGTTTAAGTCTCAATAGGCGCTCAAGGTATTTAGCAAGACAAGTTTGTTAATCATTACATCACCTCGTGGCCTTCTCTTAGTATAAGTCGCGAGAGTGTAACAACGCTGGCATGCGAGTCCTCTCACGTCGCTTACATTGCCTGGCTTTGCCCAACGGTCACCTATCTGAGTACTGACTCTAGTAATTTTGCTTAACTTCGATGATCATTGAAAACCGGTTTCCGTAGAGAGGTAAGCGACGTCGAGCCTGGTCGAGCCAGATGGCTGGCCGCTTGGGAATACCAGGCGCGGTAAGCTTAGATTTGCTGGAATTGTGCTTCCGTATTGTTAATCGGAGAGCCAACTTTCAATTTCCGCTGGATTAATTAGTAAGACTTGTAGCCCTAAACTATTATTATTTTTAAAAATTCTTACAATCTAAAAATAGTTTCTGTTTTCTAATAACCTGCAAATGTTTGATAAGCTGGGAAAAAAACGTAAGAATCATTCAATTTGGCACAAGGCTCTGACTTCTGGGTATTCACTGTGGACCGAACTCAGAACTAAAGATAAACCAAATAAGCTTGTTAAATATTACAGTAACCCTGTTAGGCACTTCAACGTGGTATCTACAAGCATGTCTCTCTAGATCAATTATAAGTGAGTCCCATCGTCACGGAGTGCTCTATACTTGCAGCCTTGTGTCGCATCTAAGCTACGGTATTATTTGAAGTACAGATTATGTTCATTTTGGGTTTGAAATAGACTGGTCATAATTAGAAATCCTTATTCCAGTCACTGCTTTTATTAAATATTCATAAATTTTCTTCCTTATTTTAGGCCCTGAGCATTAGGATTGTATTTCATTTTCGGAAAGTTTTCCAACGTCTTCCTTCATTCTAGCCGCTTCATCTATGCTAGATGAATTTATTTACTACAAAATCGTTGCTACTCTTCTTATTATCATAAGTTAATAATGTTTAAATACTAGAATAAAACAAAGATTCCGTCCAGGTTATGACGATAAACGACATCCGCGTCCTGGGTAATACGATAAACTGCGTCCAGCAGCAAGGCCTCTGATCAGGAGGTTCTGAGGAGCATGGAACCACCTCTTAATTGCTGCTGTTCCCAGCTCCACCCTGACCCAGGGTAGTAGCATCTGTTTGGGTCCAAACTATGGGCAAATAGTTAACCCCCAAGCTATGGGTCAAAACACTGTGAAAGTGCAAGAATGGGTTTTAATACCAGAAATACTTTGTAAAAAATGTTATTACCAGCAATAAGTTTTTGAAGAAAAAATTATTACCAGCAATGCATTTTTGAAAAAAGATATTACCAGGTATACTTTTTTGAAAAAAAATTACAAGCGATACATTTTTGAAGAAAAAATATTACCAGAAATAGGTTTTTGAAAGAAATTTTTTTACCAGCAATACATTTAAAAAGAAAAAATATTACCAGCAATAAAAATCTTGTCGGCATTAAATAACCCATTGAGGTTGATAAGCCGTAAAACAAACCAAACCAAACCAAACCAAAACAAAGATTGCTTTGTTATAGACCTTTCACAACTTGTAACTACAGATGATTTACTGAAGTTAATAAGACATGAAATCTGCCAAAGTATACAACTTCGACCAAACAAAGCATACGCAAGAAATAGGCCCTGAATAAGGAATTGTTTACGAATGAAGATTATAGATCATTCAAGTTTAAAGTGGGTAGCCCAAGCGTGCACATGGGCTAATTTCGAAAATTGCCCAGTCCCCGTAACCATCGTTGCGCTTGAGTCGATATTACACGGCCCCTATCCTCTTTGGTTCAATGAGGAAGATTCTTCTTTAAGGTTGGAATCCTCGAGATCAGATATCCCTTAATTATTTGATATGTTTCTGTCCGACGACAGAAACACGGGTGAGCGATAAAACATAGTTTGTCCACACGAAGTCAACTACTACGCAATGATCTCCAGGGAGTGAAAAAATGCGTAACTCGGGTAGCACTAGCTATTCAGCCATTGAATGCCAAATATTTCGTAATAAGAAAACGTCTAATATTTCCATTATCCTGAAATCCCAATGGCCAGGGAATGAAGAAAAGCTAACTCGAGTAGCACTGGCTGTTCGGTTAATAAATGCTAAATGTTTACTTATAAGGAAGCGGAAAAAATTGTCATTAACATTATTGCTTTCTTAAATGGTACACAAATTGTACTCGCAAAATTGCTATTCAGCCTCTACCTAATGACATACACTACTGCTAATCACTATTCCCGCATAACGTACTGCTCCACTTCCGTATATACTTTTGGAATAAATAATTTGTTCTCACCATGCATAGTCCCGCCATTGGCTTTATTACAATTTCTACAGTCAATACAACAGAACCTTTCAATTCTGCGAACAACTTATGTACATTATGCCCACATATAACTTGGGGATGTTGCTATTTCGCTACCGCATTGCTTCACTTTTCCAATATTCCGATATACCTCCAGTTCTACGACTTCGACCTTTACAGCTAAGAACCGACATGTACTGTACACAGGGATGAGTCATCCTCATTCTCTCTGTGTCCCATTAAGAATAAGGAATGTCCATTCCAACAGCTTCTTTCCAAGAGCCCCTGTTCTTTCTTGAGAGGATGCTTCCTCGAAGATTATAATCTTAAACTTTTCAAGTCTAGTGTCAACTGTTTCTATTCTGCATATCATATGAATCTACAATTCTTAGGTCCATAAAACCACATTAATTAACGCTCTACCTAGAGTGATTCTCGTGCCTTTTATTGGGTGAAAAAAGCGTAAGAAATATTTAACTTTTTAAATTTCTTAACTAACTTTATTCGGCATACTATAATAGAGGAAATTAACTAAGACTGCCTACTTCAATAGCACTTTTTTAACGCCGTCTTTCTTCGGGAGGTAGGCAATCATAGCTTTCCATTGATTCTTTCGCTTTGTTATCATAACTCATTGCGATCATAACTTTGTTATCAAAACTTTCTTGTTATAACTCATTGCGATCATGACTCTCCATTGATTCTTTTGTTTTGTTATCATAACTCATTGCGATTATAACTTTATCACAACTCATTACGATCATAATTCTCCATTGATTCTTTTGTTTTGTTATCATAACTCATTGCGATCATAACTTTGTTATCATAACTCATTACGATCATAACTCTCCATTGATTCTTTTGTTTTGTTATCATAACTCATTGCGATCATAACTTTGTTATCAAAACTTTGTTGTCATAACTCATTGCAATCATAACTCTCCATTGATTCTTTTGTTTTGTTATCATAACTCAGTGCGATTATTACTTTGTTATCATAACTCATTACGATCATAACTCTCCATTGATTCTTTTTGCTTTTTTATCTGTGAATTTTCATGAATTCTATAGTTGAATGCTTTCTCGTTTCCGTTTCTACACACTGTTTGGAATTCAGAGCTTTCCTTCTCTTAAATTGGTTGCCGCAGTTTAGCCTGATATTTAACCACTAACCGGTGTTGGGTGGGGGAGAAGAGACGCATTTATGCCTTTCCTGAGGCTATAATGTGAAAGTTGACGCAACCGTCTAGCCCGGTATTTGAACTTGATTCGTCCGTTCCACTTTCTGCTTTGATATTCGTTACACCAACCGCAACTTCCGATGTTAAATTTTTGATCGGGCACAAGGCCATTGTCTTGTCATCTCTATTTACAGTTGTCTGTGGTTGTTAAATTTGCCGGTATCGATTCCTTCATGCTGCAACTGATTCTCTATCAGTACGAGGAAAGGAAAGGAATATTTTTGCCGTCGCTTGAAAATACTTTCGCTTTTCTTATCTCAATGTTCAACAGTTAAGCCGAGATCAATCAAACACCAACTCACTGACCTTTTGAAGCTTACAAATGCCTATTTATAGATATTTGCTGCGCTTAGTATGTACGGCACAAGGCTAGTAGTATTGAGAACCCAAGAAGGTGCAAAATCACTATCATTTTAATGATTTGAAATAAAAGTATACGAACTCTTATTCTCCAACTAAATTTCGCATAGTCTGTCACAAGGTCGCAAATTTAGAGTTCCCTATGAATTTATTTAACTCATAATGCCTTTGCCAGACCAGCTTGATAAACATTATTTCCCTAGGAAATTCACTATGATTTGTTTAGTCTGATACAAGGCCATTAGTTTACAGCTTTCGAATTCACTATGTAGTAATGTCTCCTAGTCTAGTGTTTGTAAAGATTTACTCTTCACCGATGTACACACAAATATCTATTTATGGATATTTAGTAAGATCAGCTTGTTTGACAAAACGCAAAGAATTGAGAGCTTTCGATTTCTCAATAGAGATTAGCTTTTTACAAATTGCTCTATAGTGTAACAACTAGAAATATCTACTTATAAATATTTAGTAAGATTAGCTTAGTCTGACTCAAGGCCACAAATTGAGAGCATTCGAATTCACGATACAGTAATGTCGCCAAAATTAGCAATTTAAAAATGTCTCTACGTTGAGACACCTATAAATATCTATCTGTAGATGTTTAGCAAGATTTGCCTAGTCTGGCCCAAGGTAACACACGTAAAGCACCTTGTGACAACCGAACTCACTGCAGTAGTAACGGCTTGCGAGATTAGTTTACTTAAGATTAATTATTAGTAATTAGTAAATTTGGATTAGTACGGTAGATTACAGGAGAAGTAATACTGCGGGTGTCCTAGCTTTGGGCAAATGTGTCCGGGTGGATAACATCTCAGAATGAGAATTCGTACAGCCGAGTTCAAACCCCAGCCGTGTTCGTTACATTCACTTACGCGCAAATACCATGCGAAAGCGTATGAAACAAATCTCTTCTCCCCTTTCTATATAGTAGGATAGACTACTTCTTCTGTGGTGAGAGACATGATCGCCCAAGGTTTAATGGTCTACGTGACTAACTCTTTCACCATTACTCTAAAAATGTCGTTTGCTGTGTTACATTTTTTTTTCTTTCCCTCTCCATCATTTCATGAATGATGAAATTTTTTATATATTTTTGTAAAGAAAAAGAAACAAAAAGTGAAAAAAAAAAAAAAGGACATTTTGGACTCTCATCACATTTTTATCTGATGGGGTGTTTTTTGTAGGTCCCCCTGTGAATGAATATGCGGTATTTTGGTGTATGCAGGATCGAGAGGTGATGGATAATTTCTTTTGGTGACTGAGCAAATTGTAATGAACGAATGGGTCGCGAATCTGATTAACTAGAAATAGGATAGCTGAGGGAGATCTGCCCCCTCCTTATTTCTACGCCCCCCGCCACAATTCCTGTAAAAATGTCGCTTGTCATTGACAATTATGTAGTATTATAGCGTTTAAGTTCTATTACCTAAGGAAATTGTGGAGAACCATTATCGTCCATGTAATGAGGGAGGCAAGGAGGAATCGGAGAGCCGAGTTCGAATTCCAGTCGAATCCATTACATTCACTTAGGTGCTAACACCCTCGGGAAAGGTATGAATCCCCTTCTTCTCACCCCCACGCCCCAGCTAAGGGTAAATAGCAAGACAGATTGGGTTCTCTAGTCTTTGATGGCGACTGGTCTACCACAGAAAGAAATGGCAAGCTACTGCGGGAATAAATCTTTCTCGTCTGTCATGTATCGAAAGATACATGATCGCCTACGCGTGCATTACGCATGGCATATAACTGACTGAATGAAGAAACTCGACACATAGAAAATCATCACAGCAGATAATGTAAAAGTTAGGTTTGGTTTGGTTTGGTTTTGTTTTACGGCACATCGACTTTCAATGGGTTATTTAATGCCGACACGATTTTTATTGCTGGTTATTATTTATTTTTTTAAATGTATTGCTGTTATATTTTTCAAAAATGTATTGCTGGTATTAAAACGTATTTTTACATTTTTATGTGTTCTGACCCCAGTTTGGAGGTTAAATATTTGCCCAAAGCTGGGACCCTAACAGGTGTTACCACACCGTGTCAGGGTGGACCTGGGAACATCAGCAATTAAAAAGTGGCTCCACGCTCCTCGAAACCTCTTGATCAGAGGGGTGTAGTTTATCTTCTTACCCAGGACAGTAAAATTTAGATTGAGGGGTAAGGTTATACTAGTACGTGTGGATTCTTGTATTTCTTACTGTATATTAGGGGTTCCCTTTAACTTGATCCCTCGGTTTTTAACGTTTTGGTTGGTTTCAGGAATAATGATTTTTTTTCCTATGTGGGTAGGAATCGTGCTGCTTTGGCGAATGAGAAGGTTCTATATTTTTGAATTTCATGAACGCTTTTTAGCATTTCAGATTTTCATCAGCTGAGATATTTTACTAGATAATGTTACTGTAAAAATGCATTTCTAGATTAAGTCATTGATCTTGGATAAAGAGTTGCTCTTTCTTTTTTTAATTCTTTTATTTGTTGTGCAATTATTAAATTAAACCTTTTACGACAAACAAAAATCCGTTCGCTCACATCTCATTCCCTCCTCGACACAGAAAAAAAATTAAAACGTAAAAACATGTTATTTCTTCCCTTGGGTATTTCCTTCCCTTTCTGCAACACTTAAGTATTGTAACTTAAGGCATATCTATTCTTGATGTATAATTTCTTTACTAAGAACTGAATCCGTACAAATAATAATAAAAGAATAATTTTATCTTGTTAATTTTACGTATTTAGTAAAAGATTATGTGGGGGATATGTACATATACACATACACACACACACACACACTAATACACACACACACACACACATATATATATATATACATACTTCCTGTAATAGTTGTATTATTTATCTTGAATATAAATCGTTTTAAAACACTTACCAAAAAGACATTACGTAAGTCAGTTTTTGATAAACGAATAGAAAATAGGTGATGTTATTATTAGAAGCACGGTGAAGTGATGGATTGCGGATGAGGAATCGGAGAGCCGGGTTCGAATTCCAGTCGAATCCGTTACATTCACTTACGTGTTAATACCTTTGGGGAAGATATGGATCCTCTTCTTCTCCCTCCAGCTATGGTTAAATAGCAGGAAAGACCAGGTTCTATATAGACTTGGATGGCAACTGGTCTACTGCAGAAAGAAATGGCAACATACTGCGGGGAAAAATCTGCATCGTCAGTCATGTATCGAAAGATACACGATCGCATATGCGTATATCACGCATGATACATAACTTAATGATTATTAGAAACTTTAATTCTCTCTATGTACTTGAAATAAATATACTAATATCTAATGTCTGTGTTTTCTTTATTTTTTCTTTTCTTTCTTCTTTTTTCTAAAGGGCTACATTCTAAACGTTTGTACATCGCATCAGTTATATATATATACATGTGTGTGTGTGTGTGTGTGTGTGTGTGTGTGTAAAAGATTTAAAATTCACTAATTTTCCATATCATTGAGTTTAGTACCATGTATACTTTTCTTTGAAATTCATATTTTACTATACATTATTGTACATTGAATTTAATGAATTTTCTGAATTACTAATCTTTGACTAGTATTTCTTTCATCTTATTTCTCTCGCTTATTTACACCAAGTACTAATAAGAAGTAATAATCTTGAATTTGTCTGAATTTCTTAGATCAATCATTGTCACTTATTATTAATTTTTGACTCGTATTTTTTTCATCTTATTTCTCTTACTTATTTACACCAAGTAGTAATAAGATGTAATAGTCTTAAGTTGTCTGAATTTTTTAATTAAAGTATTGCCAATTATTATTCATTTTTGACTAGAATTTCTTTCATCACATATTATCATATTCGTGCTGCTGGCTTAATGTTTGTAGAAGAAAGAAACTACTTCAAGGTTGCGATAGAACGTAACAAAAAAAGATGAAAAAAATAGTCGTTAAAACCAATAATGACTTTTAAAGAAATAAGGAAAATTTAAGATTATTAATTCGACTACTACTAATAATAATAATAGGTGTAAATAAACTATAGAAAGAAAAAAGGTTTTATTAAAAATCAAAAGTAAGTGACAATGCTTCATCTGAGAGATTCCGACAATTTTTACATCTCCTTCTTACTTGGCATGAATAAGGAAAAGTAGCAAGATCAAAGAAATTCGACTAAGAATTAATAATCTTAACAATATCTTATGTAAAGTATTTTCCGAAACTGTTTCTTTTTCTTTTAAGTAATCAACAAAAATTAGATATGGTACTCACAAATAAGTTTGTTAATTATCTATCAAATGCATTTCATTAATCTTGTTACATATTTCAAACTACTTCAGAGGAATTACGTATACCTTTTTTTTTTAATATTAAACATTTTTTTATTAACAGATTGGTTTACTGGGTTATATTTGTTTTACGACATATCAACACCTAAATGGGTTATTTAATGCCGATGGGATTTTTAGGACAGGTTTGTATGAGTAGAATATGTATTCTTTGTGAGAAATTAGTTTGTAGATCAGGTTTCATTGACGTATTTTTGTAAAGAGGGTTTTTGTCGAGCGTCATACGTATTGCTGGTATTTTTACTATAAAAATCTATTTTTATACTTTCATAGTATTTGACTCCAGTTTGGGGTTAACTATTTGCCCATAGCTGGGACTCTAACAGGTGCTACCACCCCAGGTTAGGATGAATCTGGAAACACCAAAAATTAAGAGGTGGTTCCACGCTCATCAAAACCTCCCGATCAGAGGCCTTGCTGCCGGATGTAGTATATCGTCATACCCAGTACGGTTTAACAAGTCAATGTGATTTATTGTAGATGCTCATAAATGATATATATACTTATCATTATCATTCAGTTCCATGACCTGTTTCTTCCATACAGCAGGGCTTCATTAATGCTTGGCATGACTTGGGCATGTAAACCTGGCAGAGTTCATCCTTCCCAATGTCAAACCAGCTAATTTCCTCCAACGTGAAGGCTTTTCTTGGTTACGGGCGCGTGGCCGTTCAATTGACTGGGGTGTACCAGGCCGTTGAATTCAGTCTACGAAACCCTCCGCATAGCGATGTCATGTCATCAACACAATGGTTGCACATGAGGCTCATCTACCTCATTCTGCAAGATGGTTGTTGACTCTACTAGAAGGTCCATCCACCCTTTGACAGATATTGTTGTTGGGGGTCTAGCACCCCCAACCACTCTAGAAGAGCTTGTTAGGGGATCCGGTTTAATCACCGAGGAGCCGATCCGGGAGACAGGCAACATTGGGATGCATAGTAACATTATAACTAGTAAAATGACCTAAGTACACTTGTTTTAACATTTTCACCTCAAGCAAAGCAGTAAAGACACAAAGACACAAGGGTTTACTGAGTGTGAAAGAATAAGAAAAAGAGAAATATTATTAAGCAACGAGAACAATTAAAAGAAGAGAAATCAAGGAGATAATAAATGACCTTTGATATCGTATTTAATTTTTTGAAGATCAATGTTGCCTGTAAAGCAAGAAATCGGAAGAGGGCTGTTATAAGTGAGAAGTGCGACAGAAGAAACTGTTAGCATAGGACTTACGGTAGCACTTCGCCATTTCAGAACAATTACCATGAAAGTTTTTTCTAGAAAAGTCACAGGGAAGCTACATAACGACGCTGCGAAAGTGACTGAGTCTGTTCTTCATCTTTGAGGAGACCGTCCAACATTCGCTGCCGTATAGAAGGACAGATGTCACGTAGCAGCAATGAACTCTTTTCTTTGTCAGCAAAGAAACCCTCCTGTCTAGCAGTACTCTGCCCAACTTTTGGAATGCATTCTTGACTGTCCCATTACATCTTCGGATCTCAGCGTCGCACCTACCGTCCTCCGCCAAAACACTTGCCAACTATTTAAACTTCCGCACATGCTTGATTTTAGTGTCCCCGGTCTACAAATCGCATTTCGGGCTCATTACTGTTGCAAATACTGGAAGATGTTCTCCAGAAACGACAATCAGCTGCAAAATTTTAATTTTTAGTTAGTAATTTTGTTTGTTCAATTTTATGTTTTCAATTTTGTTTTGTCTTATTGCTAATAATGTTATGTGCCATGCGTGATACACGCTTAGGCGATCATGTATCTTTCGATACAAGACGTAGATTTCGAGGTAATTTTTTTCCCCACGGTATATTGCCATTTCTTTCTGCTGTAGACCAGTTGCCATCCAAGGCTATAGAACCTGGTCTGTCCTGCTATTTACCCATAGCTTGAGGGGGTGGAAGAAGTGGATTCATACCTTTCCCAAGAGTATTACCACGTAACTGGAATTCGATCAAGTCTCTCCGATTCCTCAATCCGAGCTGCTATCCATTAGTCCACTTGACTAATAACAGGCAACATGGAACATTATGGGGACATTCAACACGATCTTAGATTATGAGATATTAGGTTAATATCTTATTCCCTATGTTTTGAAGAAGAAGAAGAAGAAGAAGAAGAAGAAGGAAATAGTGGCATGGGAACGTTATCAGTAAATTATATATCATAATTTTGATCTGAAATTTTAACTCTATAATGTTCGATCTACGTGATTAATAGAGAGGTCATGGTTTAAGTGCCTTGGCAAGAAAGAAGATTATGTTAAAAAATAAATATTTTTTGTGTAAAATACAGTTTTCATCGATAGGCCATGAAGTTATAAAATAACTTGCAACCTTGACTTACTTCTTTACGATTACGTTCTCATTAAGCTTAGCCATAAATAATTTCCGTTTTTGTTGATCGATCTTATTCATTAAAAAAATTGAAGTAAAACTAAATTTTATTCGGGTATACATTCTCCGTTATTTGCAATGACTTTTTGCCATTTATAAAGCAGTTCTTCGATACCTTTCGAATAAAATTCTGCAGGTTTTTATATGAAAAATATTTTCGACAAACTCTTGAACCTGGTTTTATTCAGAGAAAGTTTCCCAACCTCAAAGCGTCTTGCAGCGATCGAAAAAGTTTATAATCGCGGGAATATGTCGAGTATGGTAGAACAGACGAACCATAAGTTCAAAATCGTTTCATATGCTAGACGTGTTGTATGCGGCCTCGAGTAGTTATGAAGGCGAACAACATTATTTATCCTATTGACGAGCGCGGGGCGATTTTCGACCAAACTTTTACGGACACGTTGCAGCTTCTGGGCATATAAATGTGCATTAGGATCAAAGACAAATCAAATATGGATCGGGATTCAAAAGAATGATGAGATAAATAACAAATTGAAAACGTTTATCAGTCTAATATGTTTCCATGTTACACTTTTATTAAAGTTTCACCAGAGGATGATATGTGGAGAAAAAGAAAAAAAAGAAATTTTTTTTTTTTCGCATTTTTATGTTGTTTGATTTTCATTGGTTAACCAGGCTTTATGTGCATTCGACATAATTTATGAGGTTCCGAGTTCAAGATAAGACGACGCGTCCCTTCGAACCTCGAAGAAATTAACAGATTCCAAGCCCAGTATAGTTAGTGCTATATTTACTATATAATGTGTGCATTTAGCATTTCATTGCGTTTTCAGTCGCTGAAAACAAAGAAAAGAGTCCGGAACTGTTACGTCATATCTGTCCTCCTGTATGGCACTGGATGATGGCCAATCTTCTCAAAGATGAAGAAGAGACATGAAGCAAAAGAAAAGTGGTTCTACAGAAGGATGCTGAGGATACCATGAGCCGAACATGTGAGCAACGACGAGGTTTTGGAGAGAATGGAAACAAAGAGGAAACTTATACTTCACATCAGGAAGCGGCAGCTGAAATTTGTGGGACATGTAATGAAAAAGGAAGGCTTGGAAAATGTAATACTCACAGGACGGATAGAGGGTAAGAGGGACAGGGGAAGCAATGCGTGACATACTTAATGGGCTTGAACAAGTGGATGGCGGAACAGGGTCTAGGATAAATAACAAAAAGAAAAATCTTATTAAGAGCTACAAGGGATAGGAAGAGGTGGATGGCTTTGATCGTCCGCGCCCTGAAGGGACACGGTACATAAAATAAAAAGAAAGGAAGGATTGCCTAACGATCCCACACATACAATATTATCTTTCTTCATTGGAGTGCAGATTGTCGACGGTGGAGTCATTGTTTCGGGGGATATCATAGATTCGAGGGAGAACGAGACACAACTTTATAGTATGGATTGCTCAGATAATGTTAATATCATTCAAAAGGTTAAAGGTTAAACTAATTGAACTGGTCTATCTATCTATTGCAATATTACATTTGGTTAATGAACTGTTGTAAACATCGATGTTCCATATTAAGAGATAAATAATTCGTATTTGATTAAAATATTATTATTATAAACATTCGTTCGTAATTTACCACGGAAGTTACTTTAGAGAGGAAATGATTCAGTCTGCGTTTAATAAATTGCGAGTCTCTAAAATTGTTTCATTATGAACGCTAAAAATAAATATTTCACTCTTAAGAAGTCATACGCGTCATGACGTCATCCTTTCTATCATCAGCCAACACAGAAAATTCACTTCAGGTTTCATTAAAACTGCATTCCTTCAATATATCTTATTACTTATTAAAAACACCTAACTTGAAAGTAAGTTTGGTGAAAGCAAAAATGACATACTTCGCCTGGCAAAACTAAACCATATATATATATATATATATATACATATATATATATATATATATATATATATATATATATATATATATATATATATATATATATATATATATATATATATTAATCATTTTGCCACAGGCAAGGTGCGAATGCCACTAGAAAATATATTTAATAAATGCCGGACTTAATCTATATCATAATACATGTGTATATTTATTAATTTATATATGTATATGTATATATATATAGATAGATAGATAGATAGATAGATAGGTAGGTAGATATGAAAGAGAAACTATATAAATATGTTATTTTTTAAGACATTTTTATGTTTATACATTCTTTTTTATAGATACAAATATTTAAGTAAATGCTCTGTTTATAATAAACAGTATTAACAACATTTACCGGCCTGAATGTCCGAGAAATTGTCATAGAAAATATGCGTCCTCCAACAGGAATCGAACCTGTATCCGATACGGAACTGTCATATAGCCTGACGTGATTTTACCGTGCAGAGGGGCGTTTCGATTAGCAAGGTCGATTTTACTGTTTTTAAACTACAATTTTCCATGATTTTCTCACGTACATTCATATCTCCTCGATGCGTATCCAAATGTAAACAAATGAAGTCACACATTATGAAACGGACAAAGTCCGACACTTATTTTTTAAAGATATTTTATGTTTATACATTATTTTTTTATAGATAAAATATAAAAAAATGTCTTTAAAAAATTTGTCGGACTTTGTCCATTTCATAAATATCTGTGTAACACGCTTCCTCGTCTAGAAGAATTTCGTTAGACTTTAAAAGCTACGAAGGACATGAAATTGTGGAGAAACATGATCGCCCAAGTCCTGTAGGGTCACGGTGCATAAAAGAGAAGATATTTTTTTTCATAATGGAATTATATATGTGGAGGTGTGGGAAAGCGATATAAAAGTCCGAGCGTTGATTGCAACCATGCAGTCTAAACTATCTCCCTCAGTTTCCCTATGCATTTGTCTTTGTTTTCATCATTTTTTTTTATTTAGTATCCAGCATTGTGATAAGAAAAGATCTGTGGTGAAACGTGATATATTGCAAGAAACTGAACACAAATTTCCAGACACGTCTGTAAAAAAAAAAAAAAAAAAAAAAAAATTTTTTTAAATATCAGCGTAACCCAAATCATCTTCTTCTCGGTACATAATAGCAAACGAAACTGACGTTTTTTGTTGTTGTTTTGTTTTTGTTTTTTTGTTTTTTTATCGCCCCATCCTACAAATATATAATTCCAACGAGAAAAAACATTTCTGTAGTCCTATGATGTGGCACTTGAAGTTTCATGCACAAAACAGTCGCCATGCATAAAAAAGTAAGGAATAACGAGATAATATTTTATTGTACATGGAATATTGCTTTCATATATGATCTGATGCCCCTGCTGTACGTCTCGAGGTCCTCGACAAAATCCAGAAACGAATATGCAATGTGATAGGTTCTGATCTGTCATCTGGTCTACAATCGCTTTCATACAGACGTGCCGTGGCCACTCTATCTCTCCTACAAGTATTTTCACGGCAACTGTTCCGACGAGCTACTTTCGCTGGTTCCCAGATTCTATGAATTTAAGCGCAAATAGGCATCCATGTGTCCGAGCACACATATATACGCAATTGTCATTCTAGTTCGGTCCCGATACAGCAGCGTTACATATGTAGTAATGTTCTCTTAACAAGGAACGGGTGGCTGTGGTTTTGACATTGTTCAGATCGACCGTCGGCGCCGTCAGACAAGCTCACATTTCCTCACACATATATTAGATGCGTACCCACACTCTGGGTCATAGTACCACAACAAGTTGGGTTCTGTCTGTGGATATGATGATGATGATGATGATGATGACGTTTTTTTTGTTTTTTTTAGCAACGCTAAGTGCTGGTCTATTTTTGACGATTGTGATTATATCAATGGTAATAATAACTGTGATATTATTATTCATATATTAATAATAATTATTGATGTGTTATTGGTTATGATAAACAGTGAAGTTATCTTTAATGATGATGGAAACGATAATATAATAATGAAAAATGACATTAATGACAATGGTAATTATGATAATAGTTGAGATAACCATGACAATGATGATGATGGTAATAATAATAAAAATAATAATAATAATAACAATGACAATGATAAAAAAGTGTACAAATGGTGGTAGAGATGGTTATGAAGTGAGTTTTTCTTAAAGATATATATATATATTGCATTAATATATATATATATAGTCATAAGATATGCTATATTTATGGGATCCCATATATATATATATATATATATATATATATATATATATATATATATATATATATATATATATAAACTGAATA
The DNA here is from genome assembly GCA_964036315.1 of Acanthosepion esculentum. NCBI lineage: Eukaryota > Metazoa > Mollusca > Cephalopoda > Sepiida > Sepiidae > Acanthosepion > Acanthosepion esculentum. The sequence goes on along the minus strand of OZ038494.1, from coordinate 74,556,476 downwards.
TTAAAACTTAATAAACTTCTACTCTCATCATAACAACAAAATAAAATCCGGAATGATCATCGGATTCTATTTAAGAACACTCAGAATTTGCAGCCCTCAGTATTTAAACCAATAGGAGAAATATATTGAAAGACCCTGCAAATATATATTCAAGACTCTATTTCATATTCAATGCGAAACAAAAGGCTCATAAAATATTCCACAAGAGCTACCCAACGAATCAAAATTATTGAATTTGTAGTTTGGGAATTGATTGTTGTAGACTGATGTTCTTATTTTCTACGATATTTGTGGAGTGATTTGCTTTTTGTTTTTTAATTTCCCAGATATACTTGGAAAGAATTGCGCTGTCCGCGTATATACTATTTTTGAAAGTATTATATATATATATATATACTATTTGTGAAAGATGTTTTGTGTGTGTAGATTCTTTGTTTCCAGGGTCCTTGAATTTACTCCTATATATATATTTTTATTCGTTATCTGATGATTTCAACTGGTGATTTTATATGTGGCCTGACGATTGCGTTAAGCATGAAACAGTATGTCGCCTCTGAGTGTTGTCTTCAATATTCACTTTTATATTTACATACGCTCTATCTCTGATATTGAGCACTTTATCCCATAAATATAGCATAGATTAAAACTATATTTCTTCATATATCATCATGTGTGTGTGTGTGTGTGTGTGTGTGTGTGTGTGTGTGTGTACATACACTGGTCGATTAATTGTCTGTTCTTTTTTAAGATACAATTTTTATTATTGTTTTGAATAGATAGATAGATAGATAGATAGATAGATAGATAGATAGATAGATAGATATAAATAGTTTGAGATAGGAGAAAGACAGATAGATATGAATAGATATAAATAGATTGATATATATATATATAGAGAGAGAGAGGGGGGATAGATAGACATCGTTTGAGATAGATAGATAGATAGATAGATAGATAGATAGATAGATAGATAGATAGATAGATAGATAGATCAACACAATATACTAATATAAGATAGATATATGATACCTGCTGCTCGTTTTTCAAACACACCCATCTAAGCTTGCTCAAAGACATTTGTGTTTGCTCAGCACGAACAGAGCCACCTGCAGTTTATAATGCAACCAGGCTGATCGGACAATAATTACAGAAGAAATCTCTTAGTCTATGGTCATCAGCAGCTTGAACTACGCTAGTACGCTAAAACCCTCAGACTTGTAACTCCGTGCAGATACCAATTATCAAACATACTTTGAGAATCTTTTTCAACGGATACCAAACACTTGGGCTGCAGTAATCAAGGCTAAAGGAGGATATTCTGACTAGTGCAAAATTTAATTTAAAATGCTTTTTGACATAATAAAACTTCTAATAAAAAATCATGTCTCACTTTTGTAACCATGTATAATAATTTTCTCTTATTTAAAGTACAAAGCAATTATTTTGGGGGCCAATTTAAAAATTACCAGGGGCTGCCTCGAACATTTGGACTGTATTTTAACATATATATATATATATATATATATATATATGTGTGTGTGTGTGTGTGTGTGTGTGTGTGTATTAGATACTTAAATCTATAGCCAAATAGCTTTGAACAACGAGGTCTGATCAAAAAGTATCGGAAATCTGTGTGTGTGTGCGTGTGTGTGCACATTTGTGTGTGTATTTGATACTTAAATCTATAGCCCAATAGTTTTGAACAACGAGGTCTGATCAAAAAGTATCGTAATTGCTATAAAAACTACAATAAATATCAATTCGGCTGTTAATCTCCTTCGAAATAGTCCCCTTCTTTAGCCACACACTTTATCCTGCATCGTTCCCGTAGATACACACCTTCCTTGAACTCCTTTTTTGGAATATCGAGGAGCTTCCTCGTCGCATTCACCTGGATTACCTCGACAACTTGAAATCCTGTTCTTTTCAAGTGGGATTTGATTTTTGAAAAATAAAAAGTCGCAATGAGTGATGTCTGGGGAATATGGCGGTTGTCGGACTAGGAGAATGTCGTCCTTGACCCAAAAGTGCTGAACAACTGATGGTCACTGATGGAACCCCAGTTGTCTGGTGAGACGACCGCGCTCTATACACTTTCCTTTCAAGCATTGCTATAAAAAACGAAAGTGAGTGAGAACGTTATAGTTGTGTATATGTGCTAAAGATTTCAACATTTATCTGTGCCAAGAAGCTCCACTTAACTTAGTTTATTACCGTTACCATATCAACAGTCCCGACGTTCTGCGTTCTCGTTTTTTTTCCTTGCGAATCGGAATTCTTACTGTAAGATTTCCGAAATGTGTCATCTTTTGTACGAAGGCTTTCTGATAAGTTATAATTTTAATATATCTATTCCTTCTTGTAACATAGTAACCAATCAAAGGCATCTTCTTATGCAGTTTCCACGAATGATTTTTCGTAAAATGTCTAAGTCAGAAGTAAGATATCTTTAAGTTACCTTGTATAAAGCGCGAACCTTGTATTGGGTTGATGCATAATTATCAGGCGTTTTTGTAGACGAGTTGTCTGTTAATAAAAATTCTTGCTTTGTTTAACTTTTTTTAATAAAAATATTTCATTTTCAGTTTATAAAAATATGTGTTGATAATCATACGCTCCGGAATAATCATTTTAAAATGTTATTATTGAATTGTCATGTTCCTTTTTTCATATTAAATATTGTTTAAAAACGCCTGATAATTATGCACCAAGCTAAGATTATTCTTAACTTAACAATGCAACTGCATATTCTTCGTGTTTTCTGATGCTTTTTTATCGGTCTTTGAAGAACAAACATCGCATCAACCTGATATGTGGGAACCCCACTCCAATCTAGATTTGTCTACTTCTGGCTTAAGGCTTTTTTCAAAGCTAAAATCGTTAATCTGCTTTCCTTACCCCAATATAATTTCTTTCAAATCTTACGAAGTCGCTCCTTTTTACTCATTTCAACTCAAGCAAAGCGATAATGCCATTATGACGGATAGGATTACTGGGAGTGAAAGAGAACGCAAAAACTACAGTAAAGAGAAAGGACAATAAAAGATCAGAGTTCAGGAAGATAGAAGACGACGATTGGTGTTACATTTAAAATTGTAATGGTTGTAGGTAGCAGGGAAATCGGAAGAGTGTTCCAGAGGTGCGAACTGCGAGAAATGAAACTATCAGAACGGTTCCATTTAGCAAATTCAACGATGATACCTACTTGCCAATACAGTGGTACGCTTAAATTCATGAAATCGATACACCAAGGAAAAAAAGCTCATCAGAACAATTTCTCTGGAAATATTTATAAAGAAAGATTGAGAGAAGACACGGCGATTATCATTACACAAGCTCCTTAAGAACACATGACAAAGTGGATAAAGGCGTTGGTTAGATCCAGTGACAGGACCCAAAGGGTTGTGAGTTCAATACCTGGCTAAGGCAGTGGAGAACTTAGAGAGGGGAATTAACAGGATATAACTAATAACTGACATCCATTAGACATTGCACGTGGAATTAGAACAGTCTACCGCAGCGAGCAAAATAAAGGGTTCAGTTCGACATTCCAACCACCTGAAGAAGGCCGGAGCGTACAACGACCAAAACGGTGTAATAAGCAAATATTGAAGGATCTGATAAATATGGCAACAAAGATGAGGACAATAATCCGAATAATGTAAATAGTGTACATAATACCTCATCTCAGAAATATAGACAGATACTGAAGAATCGGATAAATATGGCAACAAAGATGAGGACAATAGTCCGAATAATGTAAATAGTGTACATAATACCTCATCTCAAAAATATAGACAGATGCTGAAGAATCGGATAAATATGGCAATAAAGATGAGGATAATAGTCCGAATAATGTAAATAGTGTACATAATACCTCATCTCATAAATATAGACAGATTCTGAAGGATCGGATAAATATGGCAACAAAGATGAGGACAATAGTTCGAATAATGCAAATAGTGTACATAATAACTCATCTCAGAAATATAAACAGATACTGAATGGAAAATATATTAAAAATCTGAATTCTAATTGTGTATCACCACGAGCAAAATATGCAAATTTTACTATATTCGATATGTGAAAACTGTGTAAAAAATGTAAACGATTACAAAAAAGCTAATCAATGATTAAGATCCTACACCATTTGTTAGGCCATAATTAATAAAAACAAAAAAAATGATAAAAGTGTATCTAACACCATAATACTGATGGGCCCAATTTTCAGACAAAATGTTTTAAATTTGCATTGTATATTGAAAATCATACTAAAACTACTGCATTGCATAATATATCACATCAGAATATAGTTCAATGTTTCAGTAAAGTTTCCCTTTCAAGTACGTGAAGGTTTTATTTGATGGCCTAATGATTTAGTAATAATGTACTTGTGCATGTCTTCTTGTTCATGTACAATTTATCACACCTTAAATGTTAATTGAACTGCTCTTTCCACACCATGCGAATGTGCTGTTCCATTCATTGAAACCTCTTGTAATTCATTATTTGAATAACCGTCTGCAAACGCAGGTTCACAAACTCCATTTTGTTAAAGGTTAATCAAATTTGACCAATGTCTCGCTTCTGAGTTGATGAATGCAGTTTTTTAAATCTTTTCTTTGGTGGCTCGCTACTTCTGAAACAAACAAAAAACTTTGGGGGGAAAATTTACCCATATTTGGTTATATTTTTGTAATGTAATTTGAATGAGATTTTAAAATTAGTCCTCTGACTTGACATAAATAATGAAGTATAAATAAATGTTTGCTTATCTGATGGACAATATTTTATAGCCTCTTCCTTCACCTCCAATTCATCTGACTTCAACATGAAAGCATAGTGTTGTAAAGTTTTTAATACGACATACTGTATTTCGATTGACTGTTGCTTTCTTCTCTGAATCATATTGAAGATACACAGTTTTTGGCTATGGAAGTTATGATCCCTTTAAATTTAAAACCAAATGACGGTATATATTTCAGTTATAAATTATAAATTTTATAAGGCTTTCGCTGATCAAATGAAAATCAATGAAATCCAAACGCTCCAAATTTGAACATAAATTTAATCTTTAAACTCGTGTCCTCAAAAAATGGTAGCGATTTGGATAAAAAAATTATTTTAGATCATTATTTGTCATGTCAAACCTCAACTTACAAATTGAGTGCAATTTCACGGTTCCAAAATCAAACTCCTCTATTTCCCAGTGGAACTGTCATGAAAAAGAAGCCTCTAAGGGGGGAGTAAGAATAATTAAAGTAGTGATTAACAGTTAGAGTTTAAAGAAAATTCCTTGATACATAAGGCTGTTTGTTTTGCTCCGCTATCCATGTATTAATTACCACGTATTAACATCTTATTTGAGAAAATACTGAAATAATTATCGTAATAATAATAGTAATAATAATGACAAAAAAACTCATAAAAATAATAATAAAGACGTTAAAAACATTAATATAAGTTTTTTTAGCGAAGTAGATGACATCATTAATGGGAAGATGTTATTTAAGCACCAGCAGCAAGAAAAGTGTTATTTGTTTGGAAATTGGGTAGTTATACGTATACGTCATCAAGCTTTATTTATCGACCCCCTTTTGTTCCTCGGACATTTATCCTCACTCTGGACAGTCTCGTCATCGCCTAGGGGCAGATAGCGATCACTTTGTGAACCTTGGTTTAGCAGATCATTCGTGTGGAGATGGATTCCATGTTTGGGCCACACGAAACGCAGCTTAGTTAAATACTGATATTTGCGGAGACGGTAAGAGATGCCTGGCTATGGTAGTAATGATCCGCGAAGAGAAACCTGCTCCCCACTAATCCCTTTGTTTTCCCGCCGTTGTAGTAGGTCACGTGCCAGAACTTGATTCGAAGATCATCCCTTCCAAATTGATTAAGAAAAGAATGTATTAAAATCGGATCTATTGAACAAACGAAATATTTTTCTTATTTATATGTAATAACATTTCTTATCTTTCCGCCTATTTGGGTCTGTCGATCGGACGTTCTAATCGATAATCGGTTGATAAGTTTATTCTATTATTATAATTGCTTGATTTTGTCTACGACTATTACCCTTTTCTATCGAGGATCAGAGTGTAGTATCTGCTGGATCGCCGGAGTTTTTGAGCTCAAAAAGAAATTACGCATTCCTGACAAAAATTCTACAAAATTAAGGGGCAAAATATTCAGAAAAAAAGAAAAAGAGAAAGAAAGGGAAAATAACTGGTTTAGAGTAGGAAGAGTGGTTTAGGAGTAGAGAGGTAAGGAAGTGAGAGAAAATATTAAGAAAAATATTGAAAAATAATCATAATAATATATATTCAATTAATAGCATATATATATATATATATATATATATATATATATATATATATATATATATATGATGAAAACATAGGTACATATATGTGTGTGTGTGTGTATGAAAAATATATTTTTTTTAACATGATCTATATTTATAGGGTAAAAGTGCTTGGTATCAGGGGTAGTTCGTGTGTATATATGAAAGTAGACGCAGTGGTCAAAATTGAGTAGTGACAGTCTGTTTCAAACTGAACTCAATATCTCAATATTCAAGCCATCATCATAAACAGACTGTCGCCACTCGGTATTGTCCCCTGTGAATACTATTAGACGCACTCGCATACCCACGCGCGCGTGCACCCACCCACACACACACACACACACACACACACACACACACACACACATATATATATATATATATATATATATATATATATATATATGTATGTATGCAGGTGTGCAGTGAAATAGGAAAGAACACGTTAGGTAGATAATCCGGTGTTCCTTAATATTTAGCTTTATTTTTCTTAACTCTACATAACTTAAAAAATTATGTTAGGGGTCTCGGCTCTCGCTTTTGAAACATGAGAACTCTTATGTAGCGGAGGAATCATATTTTTAAAAACTAAAAATATTATTATAATATATATATATATATATATATATATATATATATATATATATATATATATATATATATATATATATTACACACCAAAATCCCAAATTATCTCGTATGATTGGGTATAGATCTATTTCAACCGACTAGAAGTAAATTAGTCTTATTCAACCCCGGTGTATAGACAGTGTTCGTGTCGGAATTAGAGATTAAAATTTAACTTTCAGTGCATTCGAAAAATTGATATAGAATCTCCCTATTTCGATGCCTCAGCCAGACGAAATACCCGAGTCGGTGGTAAGGGGAGGGCGGAAAGTATCAGTCTTAAAAGGAAAGAGCTCCACAAAGTCAGTCTGAATGTTAACCCTATGACCCTAAATTGGGGTTATAGGAAGAATGAGGTGTTAAATTGAAACTAAAAAAAGGGCTGAATAGAGAGTTTTATAGGCAAAAAATATTAATTATATATAAAAAGTTAAGTTCCCACTTAAAAAATAAAAAATGATAATTCCAAATGAGATATATTAACAAGATTAACCATATTTAGATAATTTACATTATGTAAAAATATATATTAAATATTAAAGAATAAAAAAAATTAAAGAAAAAATATATCCATTTATAACTTTAAAAATAAGTTACATTATTAAGAAAATCAAATCATACCAATTATATTAAAAAAAAGTTTGTAAGTGGGAGAAGAAAAGATAGTTCTTCGGATAGGGGACAGTTATACAATGTGATTAATATCGAGAATAAATGAAAATGTAGAAATTATAAATAGTTATACAGTCAACATTTGAAGAGTTAGACAATTAAAAAGTAATAAATTAAGATCTATATTATTATAGAAGTTTAAATCTGCCTCTATATCGTCATTTTAATACTTATAGATCAGTTTTAATATTTGATATTACTAGGATTCACTTGTATTATATTACCTGTACTATATACTTACGGCAGAATTGAGTCACTGTCAGTCACTGTGTGTTTATCTAAATCTAAAAATAGACACGCTAAAATTCACCTTCATCTTTTCCGTGCGCCGACGGCTTAGTGGTAGAAGGTCCGACTGACGCCAATTCAGTCGAGTTTCGATCCTAGCTAGAGGCAACCGGACGTCTAGCCACACTGATAAGCTGCGAAACAGTCTGTCTGTGGACGACAAAAAAAAAAGAATATATATATATATATACACACGTACATGTTTCATTTCGGGTCAAATGTAGTAGTGTATTTCTTTATTTTTCTAAGTAAAGATTCATCTTGTTTATAGTTGACGTGCATTTGGCTTGTGTAGAAAATATTTATTTTTGTCTGTGCGTTTCAGTATCGTTATTATTTTTACTTTGGAAAGAAACGGTTTCATCTGGTGGTCGATGAGTTTGTTGGAAAAAACATTGTTAACTATTGTCTGTTTTGCATTGTTGAGTTCTTTAAAGAAAAGTAGACGAGAGGTTGAATTATCATGTGCTCTCTTTAGGAAGTTTTTTTTTTATCACTTCTATTTTGTACCTGAGTGGGCATTCACTCTTAAAATTATGATGGTAAGTGTTTCTGCTTGTGGGTTTTTTATACAATCAGGTGGTAAAAGTGTTGTTACTGTATTCTACGAGGACGTCTAAGAATGGTCGTTTAATTTTGAATAAGTTCGTAGGTAAAGCTAAGGACAGTTTTTTCAAATATAGTTTTGAGAATATCTAGTTATTTTGTGTTTTTCGCTAAAATAAAAATATCGTCTATGAACAAAAGATTAAATAAATTATCTACTATAAAACATTTAAAATAACTAACCTCCTCAAAAACAACAACACATCTGCAAAATCAAAACTACAAAGAACGAATTTTTACGAGTTCAAATGCCCCTTAAGCAACTGTGTTCCTGATCAAACCGAAATAAATAATTAAATGGGTCACACTAATACATGCCTATACAGACGACTTACAATCGCAGCACCATCAGAACCCATCTAAACACACACACAAACTTACCAGACTGCATCCGACACATACTAGTAGAAAATACAAACATAATGACCTCATCCACATGTATAAAAATAATATTAAAAATAATAATAATAAAAGAAAAAAGTCAACACTCAATAATATTAACTACGAACACGGGCAGAATGTGGTGGATGTGTTCGGAAAATAAAAGATCCCTATTACTCTGGATACATAAACACAACCTATATATGCAGTTAAAAAGTAAACATATAACCATCCTTGATAATGGCTAAAAGCATAGCCGAAAGCGCTCGGAATTACAGAAGATTGTTAACTCTTAAATTTTGATATATATATATATATATATATATATATATATATATATATATATATATATATATATATATATATATATATATATATATATATATATATGCTAATTTACGACTTAGCTTTGAAAAGGAATATATAAACGCAATTTGTAATACAGTAGTATCCCTGACAATCGGATTAAGAAGGCCTTCCGGATATGAAGAATTTTTTACAAAGTCTGGATATGAGAGGTTATATTTAGATTAAAATAAAAGAATTGAAATAAGGGTTAACATTCATTTTCAGTGTTTTATAGTAAGCAAAATAAGCTAATGGTGAGTGAAATATAACGGAATTGATTTTAAGGAAAAAGAAATAAATTATGTAATGTTAATGAAAATTCATTAAATTAAGTATGCCACGTATGCAAATGAAATAATATAACGAGGACTTCTTAATTACTGTTGTATGATGATTCTTTCTCTTCTAATATCATTCTCAACTTTTTCCGCATTTCGTTTTACTTTTGTTCTTGAAATTTTTTAAACGAAGGAAACTTTTTAACTCTGTGCGCGTTATTACAATCATCATAACTGAATGCTGGTTTTCTTTCCATGAAACTGACAACCTTTTCAATGGCATTTTCAATTTCAGTCCAGGTTTCATCACAATCATGCAACTCATCGCTGCAGATGTGTCTCGTTGTCATCTTTTCCTCTTAAGCAATTATCCAAAGAAAATTTCCTGAAAAACAGAAATTTCAAATCATTTGCAGATCGCCCAAATAGTTCAAATATACACATCAAAATCATGTCCGGATTAGCGGGATTCTAGATATGAGGCACTCCGGATATGAGGGATTCCGGATATGAGGGACTCTATTGTACTATACAAGTTGATAGGTTGCGGGCCGTATTGTTCTAATGTAAGGTGGGGGTTTAACGTGAATTTGTAAAAGATGGTGGAACTATTTTTGATCTAATAAAATAATTATAAACTACAGTTTTGTACCATAAGTCTTGAAATTGAAAACAAATAATTTGAGTGTTGTTATAAATTATTGATATCTTGAACATACGGAAATAATCGCTTGGTCTTGCAAACGAGAGAATATCAAGAGTAAAGCCTTCAAGACAGGCTTTTTCGCGGTGAGCAGAAAACTGGATTAAGCAGCAATTTCGCTTCTGAATAAGCGAGGATATGTAGAAGAAGATCTTGTGGCACCTTATCACTAGCCTCTACATAGCTTTTACGATATAAGATGAGGTATTATGTACATTATTTACATTATTCGGACTATTGTCCTCATCTTTGTCGCCATATTTATCCGATCCTTCAGTATCTGTCTATATTTCTGAGATGAGGTATTATGTACATTATTTACATTATTCGGACTATTGTCCTCATCTTTGTTGCCTTATTTATCCGATCCTTCAGTATCAGTCTATATTTCTGAGATGAGGTATTATGTACACTATTTACATTATTCGGACTATTGTCCTCATCTTTGTTGCCATATTTATCCGATCCTTCGGTATCTGTCTATATTTCTGAGATGACGTATTATGTACACTATTTACATTATTCCGACTATTGTCCTCATCTTTGTTGCCATATTTATCCGATCCTTCAGTATCTGTCTATATTTATGAGATGAGGTATTATGTACACTATTTACATTAATCGGACTATTGTAATGCCGATATGAAACCTTTATTTATTTGGGGTAGAGTGTCTATGTCTAATGGATGCCAGTTGTCAGTTATCTCCTGTCACCTCTCCAAGATTTCGACTGCCTCAACCAGGTATTGAACTCACAACTCTTTGTGTCCTGTCACTGGATCCATCCAATGCCTTTATCCACTGTGTATGAATTTCTGGGGCTTATAAACTTAATGTCTTCAGTAACCATTTTTACCAGTGCTCATATTGCAATTGTTGCTGTTATCATTGCAAGTTTTTTTTTTTTACCAGAGCTCATATTGCAATTTTCGTTGTTATTATTGTTTTTGTCTGGTTCACCTTATTACTGGTTCCCATATTATATTCGTTTCTATGCTTGGTCGGCTCATGAGATTTTTGTGGTCTAGCATATGTACTGATTCCTTAAGTTTACGAATTTTCCATTGACGTACATTGTCTATGTTTTCAACCTGTTCATAAGAAGCTGTGGGATCAGGAAATAACTGATAACTGACATCCATTAGACATGGCACGTGGAACTAGAACAGTCTACCCCAGTGAGCGAAATAAAGGGTTTAGTTAGACATTCCAACCACCTGAAGAAGGCCGGGGCGTACAACGGTCGAAACGTTATGATAAGTATGGCAACAAAGATGAGAACAATAGTCCGAATAATGTAAATAGCTTTTACGGTATATTGTCGATTCTGCAAGCGCGTGATTCCTTTTTAAAGGGATCCCTGTATCATTTTAGTCGAACCCTTCTATTTCAATTTGTTATGATAATTTCCCCACTTACGCATGGGCTTTCCCAGCTATAAATATAAGCAGTTACAGCCTTTTAGAGTTGGAAGTTTCCAGCCGTCAGCTCTGACAGCCGGACCGAACATTCTTGCTGTAACACTCTCGTTTGTATATGTTTGTATTACTGTTTCTGTTAATATATTTGTTTAACTCAGTTCATCTCTTGTGTCTTGATGTCTGGCTCTAACAAGGCCAGAACAATTCATAGATAGATAGATAGATAGATAGATAGATAGATAGATAGATAGATAGATAGATAGATACAAATACACTGAGATAGATAGATAGATAGATAGATAGATAGATAGATGTTATGGTAATTTACCCACGCACGCATGGGCTCACTCAGCTATAAATAGGAGCAGGTACTGCCTTTTTGAGAGGGAAGTTTCCAACAGTTAGCTCTGACAGCTGGACCGAACATTCTTTCTGTAACACTGTCGTTTGTATATGTTTGCATTACTGTTTCTGTTAATATATTTGTTTAACTCTATTCCTCTCTTGTGTCTTTATTTCTTACCCTAACTAGGCCACAACACATTGGCTGAAGGCAATTCACCCATTTCTGGAAGTTCGATGATCAGACAAGCATAGCTATATTTAAAAGGCTTGGAGGACACTCAAGGTAGAGGGTTACGTTAGGAAGCCGTCTGTGAGTTTAGGTGATGGAAATATTGTAGTGATCGGAGAAAATCCTGTTAGGAGTCCATTCTACAGGGCAGTGGCTCGCAAGAAGAAGCTGCTTGAGTGAAACTTACTTTTCATTGATGGAATATGGAGGGAATGTGGGTGATTTGATGCTATGTAAGTGACATAGCAAGTCCTTGCCATGAATGTTTGCCGGGACCAGGGTGTGTAGTTTGTCCGAGCACTTTCCATGGTTGTAGCGGTAGAGCAGCGTGAGAGCTTGCCACATCCCGCCTGTGGGAGAGAGGTTGAAGGGTGGAGAATATTTCATCACCCACAAGGACGCTTCTAATATCTATCAAGGCTGGAGAGTGAGGTCTTGGCAGCTCCTGTCCAAATATGACAACATTATTCCATTTTTGGCCCTATCTGGCTCTTGTAAATGTAGGGGACGGCAGGAGGAGTCTGGTACTTACTGGAACAGTAGAGGGAGCACACAATTTTACCTGCATCATTGGCAACGGATCGTATGTACGATTTCTACTGGAGCTCTGGTGTGAGTTAAGCGCGGTACTAATTTGTCGGCAAGGTTTTATCATTTTACAGTTGCAATGGCTCGATGTAACAGCAAGTTCTATGCTAACAGTCTCTTCTCTCACACTTCTCGCTTGTTGAACCTTCTTCCGGCTTCTTGCTTTCACTTAATTTCAAAAAGTAAAATGCAATATCAATCGTTATCTTGTTTTCTTAATTTCTGTTATTTTATTAGTCTTTCTTCTTTATAATCCGTTATTTTTCAAGTATTGTAACACCTTCCGTTTTATTGACTTTAGTGCCTTCCTTGGGGTGAAATGATTTAAAAAGAAATATCCAGTCAAAACATAAACTACTCTTCATATAATTTTATTAACTATTTTTAAAAACGCCTGAAAAATTACGAAAAATTAAATTAAATTAGCAGGAAAAATTAAAATTAATGTAAAACTATATGCAAAATACCATAGATAATTTCTTTGATTAGCGAGTATTCCAA
>OZ038494.1:74495640-74538140 GCA_964036315.1 Acanthosepion esculentum | reverse complement strand
TTCCCAGTCAACTTTGATCTTCAAAAGTTTAAATGCAATGTCTTTCGTTATATTCTCTCTCCTTAATAGTGTAATTTTGCCACATATTTTTCTTTAATAAGATTTCGCGGCTATTCAGTCCGGTTGATGAAAATAAATAAATATACTGTTTAATAAATAAACGGCGCGTCTACTCAGGTTTTAGTATCCACTAAGTGACATTTAAATGGTAAAATCTGTCTGATTAATAAATAAAAAACCCTTACTTTATACCTACTTACATATATATATATATATATATATATATATATATATATATATATATATATATATATATATATTGATGTGTATTTAGGCATCAACCTTTCTTTTAAATATTTTTCATTAAATACGGCAGACAAGGAAGATTTAATTAATTTTTTATTTAGTTCTTCCAGCATCCTTACGTTTTTCGGTTTTGTGGGAGTAAAGGAATACAAAGATTTTCCATAATTTTTATTTTCCCAAGCGCTTTCCGCTACTCATTTAGCTTTTTTAAATGAGGTTTTGTTTTTGGTGTTGATATTTTTTCTCATGTTTTAACTGTTTAAATTGTATTTTATTTTTGTGTTGATTTGAATACATATATATATGTGTGTGTGTGTCTGTGCGCACGCGCGTGTGTGTGTGTGATAGGCAGCAACTCCTCTTTAATACAGGTTTCGTTGAACAAGACTGACAAAGTACATTTGCTCATTTTTTTTTTTATTGTTCTTTCGTGCCTGCAGAAAATTGTTTTCTGGATTTAATGAACGTACAAAGCGTTTTTGACTGAAAACTTAGCCATTTGCAAGGCTTTGTTTTGATATCCAACCGTAATAAATGATGTATGTGTAAGTGTTGCTGTAATGGTATAAAAGTTTCTGAAAATAGATATATTCTTAATTTTCAAATACGGCTAGTACATTGTGACCGTGTTCATAATTAATGCTATTACGGGTTAGTTTCTTTTAATAAGCGCTTTTGGGAGTGGGGGTTATTTGTCCTTGGGAAGGGGCATGTTTGTGGTGTATATGTAAATATGCCTGTATGTATTTTATCTTGCTCTTGATAAGAAAATCATAAAAATCTAAAAAAATCTTTCATTAACTGTTTCGATCCCCTATGATGCCCGAAGGTACCATTCCTTAACAACAGTTATTTATTGCGTGATTGGAAATCTTGTTAACGTTTTATTTATCTGTATTAGCGATTCAAAAGCCACATTAACGAAAATTCTTTCGATCTCTCTCTCTCTCACTCTCTTTCCCTCTCTTCTTCTCACCTTCTCTCTCTCTCTTTCTCTTTCTACCTCCGTCTTCCTTTCTTTCTCTCATATTCTAACTTCTTCTCTGTTTCCGTTACTCTTTCTAGGTATATTTCTTTCCAGTACTTCCTCTCCTTTTATGTGTTTGCATTTCTTTCCATCTCTCTCTTTCTTCATTGATCTTTCCTCTTCTATTTTCCTTTCACTCGCTTTCTCCCACCTCATTTCAATATCACCTCCTCTCCTCTCTCTCTCTATCTCTCTCACTCTCTCTCTCTCTCTCTCTCTCTCTCTCTCTCTCTCTCTCTCTCTCTCTCTCTCTGACTTCCTTTTCTTTCTCTCTCTGTTTTCCTTTATCTTTTTCGTTCTTTCTTCTGGTTTGCTTCTTTTTTTTGCCACCTCTCCCGTAATTTATTTTTGTCACGTTCTCTTTTCTTCTTGGTTTGTTTTACTGACTATATTACCTCTCTCTCTTTCTCTCTCTCTCTCTCTCTCACTCTCTCTCCCTCTGCCCCTCCCTCTCCACCCTCTCCCCCCTCTCTCTCTCTCCTTCTGCGCTGCACTCACCTTTTTCCTCTATTTTCCTTTGGCTGCTTTTCTTCCCATCTCTCCCTTTCTTTCTCGCTACATCTTCTCTTTCTTTCTTCTATTTTCTAACTATATCTCATTCTTCCTCTCTTTCTTTCTTTCTTTCTATTTTTCTTGCCCTCTTTTTCACTTCCTCCTCCTGTCTTTGTTTGTTTTTTTTATTTTTATTTTATTTATTTTTGGGGGGGTTACATATCACTCGTCTCATTAGCATATCTCTCTTCGTCCGTTTATTTTCAGAAATGACAAAGGATTGACGAAAAGTCCTTCTTCATTTTACTTGCATTTTCATTTTGAGAAGCAACAAAAGCGAAATGCCTACTCAAATCTCTTATCTTACCTTAGTCTGGCACAAGGACGATTAAACTGGGAATATTCTTCACAATTCTTCTGCTCCCGTTACTCTTCTCATATGCAATCAATCAATTCATTTGCATTGAATATTGCTATCACATCTAGTTTTTTTTTATATTTCTACTATGATTTCAGAGAGTCTAGATAAAATACAGAAAAATCTGCAATATTATTGGTCCTTACATAGCATCTCAGCTTCAGTCACGTTCCTACCTTCGTAACATAGCGTCCCCGTGCATTTTTTATAAATATTTTCATGGTAATTGTTATAATGAGCTTTCTTCATAGGTACCGAGACTTTAGAAATTTAAGCGCGGTACTAATTTGTTGGCAAGGTTTTATCATTTTACAGTTGCAATGCCTAGATGTAACCGCAAGTTCTATGCTAACAGTCTCTTCTCTCGCACTTCTCGCTTGTTGAACTCTCTTCCGGCTTCTTGCTTTCACTTAACTTCAAAAAGTAAAATGCAATATCAATCGTTATCTTGTTTTCTTAATTTATGTTATTTTATTAGTCTTTCTTTATAATCCGTTATTTTTCAAGTATCGTAACACCTTCCGTTTTATTGACTTTAGTGCCTTCCTTGGGGTGAAATGATTTAAAAAGAAATATTCAGTCAAAACATAAACTACTCTTCATATAATTTTATTAACTATTTTTAAAAAAGCATGAAAAATTATGAAAACTTCTATTAAATTAGGAGGAAAAATTAAAATTAATGTAAAACGATATGCAAAATACAATAGATAATTTCTTTGATTAGCCATGATCCTAAACAGTAAGTTGAATTAATTTAATTAACATATAGATAGATAGATAGATAGATAGATAGATAGATAGATAATTTTATATTTATTATAAGGGACGATAATAAAACATTGTGAAATTGCTACACAAAAGCTTTCATGTTTCAGTACTATGATATTATTTCTTCAGGTGATGGTAAATAACTGATTTGGGATTAAATTATTTTTAAGGAAATTTAAAAACTATGTGTTACCTCTTTTCCGAAAATTAAAACAGGGCGTGGACATAAGGTCTGAGTTCAAATTAGACATGTGGTTATTTTAAAGTTTAATTCTGACCTTATGTTAGAATTAAAATTACGAGAGCATCCTATTAAACATGAGTAGAGAAAATTTGTCAAAATTATTACTTTAATGAGACATAAATATATAGATAGATAGATAGATAGATAGATAGATAGATAGATAGATAGATAGATAGATATATAGATATTTATACAGGCGTGGAAAATGTTTGTAAATTAGTTACTTTTATTAATTTTACCCCCAAATCCAGAGTGATTAACAATATAAGGTAACAAAAGATAGAGACCTTCTGGACAATAACTTAAAGTGATCAATGTTTCTAACAAATATCCCAAGACAGAACAGTAACACTAACCTCTGAAACAGTACAAGAAGTCTAGTTTCTCGTCATTTAAAGATCGTTCCACGTGAAACTCAGTGTAACGATTTCGACCTTGTTTCTTTGAACTTTTTTGTTGGTATGATATATATATATATATATATATATATATATATATATATATATATATATATATAGAGAGAGAGAGAGAGAGAGAGAGAGATAGATAGATAGATAGATAGATAGATAGATAGATAGATAGATAGATAGATAGATAGATTATACAGCTGTACGCAAAACTCTTCTTCGTAATTTTATTTATTTTTTTCCAATTAATCATTCCAAAGTTGATTTTTGATTGTATTAATCTACCCAATGACTGTTAGTAAAGCCGGTTGTAAAGGTAAATCATTGATTTGTCGTATAACCTTACAGATTTTAGCGACACATAACTCCATTAGCCTTACTATGCGCACAAGTTTTGAATGCCTTCAACAGCTTAAATTCTAAAACGTTAACTCTTACATACTTTTAGTTGTCGAGAGAAAATAATTTTCTGTGATGAATAAACAGTTTCAAAATATCTCTATTTTTACGAAATTTATTCAGTTCTAAAAATGGGTTTACCCTTTTTAGTGTAACATGATATGCACAGGCTATATATCGGCTACCTGTATGTATACAGGTAAGAAGAATTCTTCCGTAAAAGTAGACATAATTTGAATTTATTTTATTCAACATAACGTTAAATACCAAATCTAATATAGAAAGTTCGAGGTTGTGGGCAAAATGATGGAAATTGTCTTGTTTTCCTGCTATATATTTAGAGATTCTTGAGGAAATCAAAAGAAGAATCTGAAAAGTTATTGGTCCTGAACTGGCATCTTGGTTTCAATCACTTCCCTACGACCGTAATGTAACTTCCCTGTGCTTTTTCTATAAGTACTTTCATGGTAATTGTTCTGATGAACTTTCATCTATGGTACGTAAATGAATTTAAGTGCAGTAGTAAATTGGCAACAAGGTTTCATTTTACTGATTGAATGGCTAGATGTAAACCGTAAGTTCTATGTTATCAGTTTATTCTCTCGCTCTACTTGATCGTTGAACTCTCGTTCGACTTCTTAATTCCCAGTCAAATTTGATATTCAAAAATTTGATATTCAATCGTCATCTACTTTCTTAGTTTTTTTAATGTTATCTCTGTTTGATAATATTTATCTAATATTTCATAACACCCAGTACCCACCTTGCCCTTTAGTGACTTTATTGCCTTGCTTGGAGTGAAATGATTTAAAAAAATGATGGTTAAGTACATCAAACTGTCTTTTCTACAAATATTTTCATGGCAATTGTTCTGGTGAGCTTTTTTACTATAATCGCGACTGCATGAATTTAAGCGTGCAATTGGCAATTAGGTCTCACCGTTTTACTGTTGACCTAGCTAGATGCAACCGCCACTTTTATTCTAACACTTTCTTTTCTCGCCTGTGTAACTCCCGATTTTCTTGCTTCACTGGGAATACTCTTCACAATTCTTCTGCTCCCGTAACTCTTCTCATATGCAATCAATCAATTTGTTTGCATTGAATATGCTGTCACATCTAGTCTTTTATTTCTACTATTGTCAAAAAAAAAAATAACCGCAACTTCAATCGCCATCTTTTTTTCTTGATGTATACTGTTCATTTATTGTCCTCTCCTCACTTCTCCTCACAGAACTCTTCTTTACCTCTTTCACTCTCAGTAGCCCCATGAGACCTAGTGGCTTTATCGCCTTGCTTGGGTTGAATTGATAAAAAAAAAAGTAACATTTAAATACGACAACGTTGAATCTTACATTGTTTATGGTGGCTATAGGAAATCATTTTCTGTGTTTAATTAAAATAAAGACATTCAATATACTCTATTAAAATCATTCAAATTTGAAAAAAAAAATTATATGTGGCCGAGTAGTTAGAACGTTCGCATTCTTACCTAGAAACTCGGGTTCGAATCTCACAATGTGCGATGTGTCAGGAAGAGATATTATTGGACTAGAGGGATCGATCCCAGCGTGCGGCACCTTTGGAAAGTACCTGAAAACGATGCCACTGGTTGACCCAAACCTTGTGAGTGAAATGGTAGACAGAACCTTTGGTGGCCGTCGATAGCTGTGCTAGCACGAAGTCGCAAGTCATCGTGGTCGAGGGCCTTGTTCAAATTGTTGATTACGCTAGATAACAGGCTCTTTCTCAGAAACTGTAACTAAGGCTTGCTCATTTTAGTTGCAGTATAAACCACAGGTGAGATCTGTGGGTGTTGAATAAATACAAATGTGCCTGAGCAAGCGTCTGCAATAGGGATTGGTTAGCTGTCTTATTAAACGCATATTCTCGAATACGAGTGACCAGCTATACACTGTATATACTTTAGCCCGATATTTCTGGCATTAATTTCTTTTATGCCCGATATTTCTGGCATTAATTTCTTTTATGCACCGTGAGAGATCATGTCTCTCCACAACTTCTTTGTAGGTCTTAGTACTATTTGCTTGTTGTTTTTTTTTACCATTTTCTCAATATCCATTTGCCCCAGATTGGAAAGAGGGTTACGATGTATTGCTGTTTTTCTCTTGACTTCGATATGCCCTGTGTGTATCAGAGTCTCTAAGCCATCCTTCTTCATTATGCGTCCTAAATAATTTCAACGGCCACTTTCTGGTTCTACGTATAATTGTACCATTGGTTTTCATTTTCCTTAAAATTTCCTTATTGCTCACATGCTATGTCAATGGTATTCTTATCATTCTTCTATAGGACTACATATCTGCTGGTTCAATTTTCCTCTCCGTTTGTGAAGAAATTGCCCAGTATTCACTGCCATATAGGAGGATTGACATTTGAAGTTCAGCAATCTTCTTGTTTTTTTTTTGGGGGGGGGGTCTATCAAACTTTTCCTGATTTTGAATTTTTTACATTATTTACGTTGTTCGGAATATTGTCCTCATCTTTATTGCCATATTCACGACATTTCGACCGTTATTACGCTCCGGCCTTCTTCAGCTGACTGGGATTTTGAACTGAACCCTTTATTTCGTCCACCGGGTAGATGGTTCTAGTTCCACGTGACCGGCCTCTTCCGGCTGTCTCAGTTATCTCCCTTTAACTCTGCTCTCCAAGTTTTTGTTTACAATTGAAGAAACTAGGTATTCAAGGTATTTAACTCACAACTCTTTGGGTCAAATCTTTGGATCCAGCCAATGCTTTTATCCACTGGGCCATGTATCCTTGAGGAAGTTGGGGGGTACAACCGCCGAAACGTCGTGAATATGGCAATAAAGATGAGGACAACAGCCAGAACCATGTAAATAATTACAATACCTCAACTCAGAAACATAGACAAATCCTAAAGAAGGCCGGAGCGTACAACGGCTGAAACGTCATGAATATGGCAATAAAGATGAGGACAACAGCTCGAACCATGTAAATAATGTAAATAATTACAATACCTCATCTCAGAAATATAGACAGATCCTGTAGAAGGCCGTAGCGTACAACGGCCGAAACCTCGTGAATATGGATAATAAAGATGAGGACAACAGCCCGAACCCTGTAAATAATGTAAATAATTACAATACCTCATCTCAGAAATATAGACAGATGCTGAAGAAGGCCGGAGCGTACTTCGGCCGAAATGTCGTGAATATGGCAATAAAGATGAGAACAACAGCCCGAACCGTGTAAATAATGTATATAATTACAATACCTCATCTCAGAAATATAGACATATGATGAATTATTTGTTGAGGCATTGGCATCTATCACTATTCCGTTATTTCGCCATTCCAATAAGCATTCGACTTCTGGTGTCCAATTTTCCGTTATCCGTGGAGCCATTTCTCAGATATGTAAATTTCTGTCCTGGTTTGAAATTTTTATATGTAATTACTCTGAACATGTAATTCGAGTAACTGAAAGTTTTGACGTATTCGTCTAATACATCTCTCCCTCTTAAGCCAATTAATATGATTGGGATGCCAAAAGAATAGCAGATGACAAAAGAGCCGGTGGAACCAAAAGAAAAGAAAGGAACCTTCAAAGAGAAAAGACCGCACCAAAAGGGAATATGGTATGGATTGTAGCAAGTAGATCATATTCCCAATAAAACCTAACAGCCAAGTGTAAAACCTCAAAAAAAGATTTATAAATATTTTTCTCGTTTTGTTTAACATATTCTATAAAGGGAACTTAAAACCAATAAAACCGTATTTCTTTGAGCTTTTGAAGTGACAAGTTGCCTAAAGGAAATCGCTTTATTTTATACACGCTAAAGAATTTGCCTGAATGTATTATACTTTTAGTAACCAAATCACATCTTTTATATGGAAAGTGTGTGGTCAATTCTCTCCACGACTTCCTCTCTTTTATTGCTCCAAATAACCATCCCTCTTTGGACATGCTCTGTCATCCATTCTTTACACGCTGTTTCACAATGCTTCTTTTGCCATCAGAATGTCCTTTGAGTGTTAAAATCTCTAGGCCTTTTTTAAATTACATGCACTAGAATTTAATCTGCCACTTTCTGATCGTAAGTATCAATATCCTAGCTTCTTCTCATTACGTCAGCCTTACAGCAAGTATAAAACCGCATAAAAACCCTTTTGTAAAGTATTTATAGAATTTGTTAGTTAATGATGTCTGTATAAAGCTTAAAACAAAGAAGCCATTTTTAATTTTAGGTTATTTATTGTGCTTTTGGCAACAGTTGACCGTAATCGTCCAGGTCTATCAGTGATATCACAGCATACGTAAACACCACATTATCAAATACAGAGTAATAAGTGACACGCATGTTTCTTTTCCTTTCAAAATCTATATATTGTTTATATATATATACAACAATTTATTCCATTTTATTTACACATTTCTTTACGCAATCTATTTCAACTGTTTTTGCTTATACGTACTTACATGCACACATATACACTACAGTTCAAAAGGTTTGAGCGCAAACCTGGTATTTTCTTCAGAAATTGGCCCCAAAAGTAGTTCTTTTGTACTTTAAATAAGAGAAAATTATTACACATGGTTAAAAAAAGGTGACATGTTTTTTTTTAATTATTTTATGACAAAAAGATAAAAGCATTCTATGATTGAATTTTGCTCTCCACAAAATATCCTCCTTTAGCCTTGATTACTGCGGAACATATTTTTGGCATTCTTTGCAAAACTTTCTCAAAGATATTAGTTTCATAAAGGATTCCATTCTTTTTCAATGACTCTAAGACCTCTTTTACATTTTTTCACTCTTCTGTCAAGTTCATCCCATGCTAATTCTGGCAGCCATCAAACTTTTGAATTGCAGTATATATATACACACACACATATATATATATATATATATATATATATATATATATATATATATATATATACCCAAGTATAGGATTGGTGTATACAGAATGAATTCCAATAACCAACAATTACTATTCTTAAAATAGTGCTCAATACAGAGCAGAGCAAATATAATTATTTATTTAAAAATTATAACATAAATATGTTATAAAATCACTACAAAAATAGACATTTTGTTTCAACAGCTCTGGTGTCTTAACAAGTGATGATGTTGAATCTAGAATAAAGGGTTTTAAAAGGTTCAAATTAATTAACCACCCATCACACAAGGGGAAACGCTGTTACATAAGCTGGAATGACCAATCAAAATACAAGTATACGAGAATTCAAAAAACTTGACAACGAGGTAGAATTATAATAACTATTAAATGCTTGGGGGTTATACTAAAATAGAATTTATTGTAACTGATAAGTATTAAATTATACGATAAAATTAAAAATTAAAAATTACCCATTTTAAAATCTAAATTTAATCTCTATTAAATTTAAAATTATAAAATTACTGAGGAAAAAAATACATATGTTATTCTATTTATTTTGTTTTTATTGAAATTAAGTTGGAATAAACGTTAAGATCGACTGCTCTTAACTTCATGACAACATGGATACATTTGAATTCTAAGCATAGACAGGGGATGATGACATCTTGCGAAAGACAATTCATACACAATCAGATTATAATACATAAGCAGGCAGACATATTTAGATATATACACACACAAAAAAGTGACGAGACAGGAAATATCACCACGACACTTTATGACAAAAAAAAAGAAAATTGTAACTTGTATTTAGATTTCAAACAAAAAATAACAACAGTTTTAAATGAATGCGCCACTTAAATACACTTTTTTTTCTCTATTATTATTTTTTATGACTTAAATCATTGACGATAAGTGAGTCGAAAATTTGGTATATATATATATATTATCACGTCTAACGGCCTGAATATTTGGGAAACCTGCGCCCGGGTATTCAGGCCGGTAAACAAAAATAAAATACTGTTTAAAAATAAAAGGGGTCGTCTATTCACATACAAGTATCTGCTAATAATCACGTTTAAAGTGATAAAATATATAGGCTTAATGAAAACACACATTGTCTCTCTTTCTCTCCCTCTCTCTCTCTCTCTCTATATATATATATATATAGGTATGGTATTGTAAATAAACTTTCAGCCTTAAACCTTTCATCGATACAAATTATTAATAATTAATTAAATATTATAGACAGCAAAAATATAACGAACAAGTTTTAAGACAGAATTTTAAATGAAATCCACGTGAACGCGAATTTCACAACGCTTAACTGTCAGTGAGTATCCACGTGGGATATTATGTGTATTCACGAATATATATATATATATATATATATATATATATATATATTGACGCATGTTTCATTAAATAATATAGACGAGTGTTGTCTATTTTATGTAAATTCTTTTCATATCGTCTGATAAGCTTAATAACATTATCATTAAAAGATGAAAGAAAATCACCATATTGATACATATTTTTTAATCCTATCTAAGCTTTCGGCTTTCATAAGCCATTATCAAAGTTGAGAATTACAATATATTAAGCAATACACGGACAAAACAATAATGATAGTCTGTTTTTGTTTTCATGAATGATTTCCAAGCAACGACAACACAGAGTGACATCAGTCATGGCGTGAACATTGCGTTCAAGTAGGAAAGACTGTGAACATTCTGTGTTGACTTCAGTGTCCACTCTTTATTTGCACATGCTCTATACTAGATATTGAGCAGTTGAACACATAAATATAGTCAGTTAGGTTCTTAGGCGATTATATATCTTTCGAATTTTTTCCCGCAGTAGGTTGCCAATTCTTTCTGCGGTAGACCACCTGCCATTCCGTTATCTCCTGCTATTTAGCCATAGTTGGGGGGATCCATACCTTCCCCAGGGGTATTACCACGTAAGTGAATATAATGGATTCGACTCTCCGATTCCTCAATCCGAGCCGCTATCCATTACTCCACCATGGCAAATATAGCATAACTCAAAAATATATTATAGAATTTGCTGCATTTATATTTGAATGGGTGACCAATGATAGTCCACATTTTATGCCCACAACAGAAGTCTACTCAACTTATTCTTATCTTATTCATCCACCGCAAGGAAAGTTGGCTCCCTGTCCCGGGCCAGGAAATTTTTCTCCCCGGAATCGATCCTCCCAATTTACAAATCAACCATCCGCCCTTGCATGGAGTATTGCTGCCATATATGGTCTGGAGCCCCTTCTGTTTGCCTCGGGGTTCTTTATAATATCCAGAGACGGGTATGCAATGTAATTGGCCCTGATCTGGCTTCTCGTCCGCAGTGTCTCTCTCACAGACGCGCCGTCGCCTCTTTTTGTCTCTTTTACAAATACTTCCATGGTAATTGCTCCGATGAGCTGCTATCGCTGGTTCTCAGGCTCCATGAATTCAAGCGTCATACGAGGCTGGCATCCATTCCCACCCTTTCACTGTTGAAACTGTTAAGTGTAGACGTCTCTTCTACTCCATTAGCTTCATATCTCGCACTTCACACCTGTGGAACTCCCTTCCCTATTCCTGTTTCCCTGACAACTATAATATCCATCTATTCAAATGTAACGTCAATCGACATCTCCAGTTGCATTGATCTATCTACTATCCTTCTCCACATCCTTTCCTCTATCACTCCTATCTGCTCTTGCTCCAAATCCTCTGTAACCCCTTGCATGCTAGTGACTTTCAGCCTTGCCTGGGGTGAAAAGCTTAAAAAAAAAGAGAAAAAAAGTCCCCACAAAATTTGTTCTTCTCCCCGAGTGACCTGTGAGATGGGAAGTAGGTAGCCATAAAGTTGCGTTTTTTTGGGGGGGGTTTTGTTTTTTTTTGGGGTGGGGGGGTTGTAGGGTGCTGTTTCCAGCTTAGAACCATGCGGCAACAAGTGGCATCTTTGTATACATGCCGTTGAGCTTCTTTCCCGGTCTATTTGTCTATGATGCGTTATCATAGGGCAAAAAAGACGCGACTATAGCTTGGAAAATGTCTCATGTCATTTTATTCTTTGACTTTTGACTATTGATAGCTTGCCCATTGCCATTGAGAATGTTCCCGCCACTTTTAGTGAAAGAGATGTTACTTCCAAGATAAATGAACTGATCGATTATTTGTAATAGCCTGCTTGTCAGGGAAATGATCGAACATTGTTGATTAAAACACAGAAAATCTGTTTTGTCTGCATTTATATAAAGACCGATTCTTCTTACTGCATTCTCTAGACTTCGCAATTGGGATTCACGCTGTGCGATTTAGATCTCCGAAGAGCGAAGGTCGTTGGCATAATCTACATCTATGATGGCTTCCCACGGATATCTGCTGCTTGTTTGAGATTGCGTCAACTTCCCTTAGTTTTGTCCTCATAGGTCCGCAATACATATTCAAGGCATATAATCAATGAGTTGTGTGTCTCCTTGCAAAACTCCGGTAATAAATGTCAAATGAATCTGGCGTCTCTATCATTATGATTCTGTAGAGCATCATTATGGCGCTGATTGTCTCGTTTGGAAAGCTAATTTGAACTTGCTTCGTTTTTCTTCTTTGTCACAAGCCTTTGAAGAGTCTACAAACAGAACAACTACGAGGTTCTTTATTCACACTATTTACTGCTATTACTGGCAGTCAGGGTTTGAACAACGGTGGATTTATTTTGGTGAAAGTTCTCTGCAAAACTTACCCAACTTCTGGAAGCATAGTGTTACAGATTTTGGCAGCTATGGCTGTGTTAGTTATATTGATTACTTCCAAGTCACCTTTTTTTTTGGAAATGAAAACTTCGACTCTTTGTTCATTTTTCAATATTAAATATCAGTTTGTATCATGCCTTGTATAGTCGGACAAATATGTCATTGATTTTTCTATGTTTCCAAACTTCCGATTGGATATAATAAAATTCTGTAGCTTTCTTGTTTTAACCAACCCCAGCGCAACGTATAGTACATCTGAGAATTCTTCAAGTTTGGTTTGTAACTGATGATGAATGATATTCTCAATTCCAAATTTCAGAGGCCCTCCTGAGATGATTGACAAAATGTTCTTTTCATAACTGAAGGATGTGCGGGTGGTATAATGTTTGTTTATCAACTCCGAATGAGAAACCGAGTTCGAATTTCAGTCGGATTTGGCACATTCACGTACGTGCAAATATATTTGTGGTAGATATAAATCCCTCTCGTCTCCCTCCACCAATGCGTTAAATATTCATTGCTATTCCCAAAAGGTTGTTAATGCAATATTCACTCGAAAAAAGAAAAAGAATCGTTTTTAGATTCCCCAGAAATATATTTCGACGTTAAATAACCCACAAAAATTTGATAAACCGTAAGAAAAACAAATCCATTAACGAATGAATCAAATTTATCACTTGCTGATTTCAACTTTTTTTTTAAATCATTCAACCCCTAGCAAGGCAATAATGCCACTATGCAGCAACGGGTTAATCAGACTGAGAGAAGATGAGGAAATATTAGTGAGGAGAAAGGACAATAAAAGAACAGGTTTCAGGAAAACTGAAGGTGGCGACTAGCGTTGCATTTAGATTTTAGAAGATGGTAGGTGGCAGGGAAGCAAACAACCCGGAAGAGAGTTCCACAGGTACGAATTGTGGTAAAGAAATTTAAAATAAAGCATACGGTTACATCTAGTTATTTCGACAGTAAAAGGATGAGTCCAAACAAGGTGATAAGCCCACAAAGACTCAAGGGGTTACTGAGTGTGGAAGAAGATGAGAAAGTGTTAGTAAAGAGAAAGGACAATAAAAGAACGGGTATTTGATTTGAAAGTGTTATTCTCTCTCATTCATTACATCACCTTTGCCATGATCAAGATTATTACTTATCTTCCACTGAGTATTAGACCATGTCTCTCCTATCTTGAATACAGGCTAGTTGTTCCTCTTTTTACAGATGAATTCTTTATGGTATAATTGCCGAATTTTTAAATGTTCATTTCTTGTTATTTTGTTTCTTAAAAAGAAGGATGGTTTGTTCAGAATATATATATATATATATATATATATATATATATATAACATCAAACTCACATCAATCCAACCAAATATATATATATATTTATATATATATATATATATATATATATATATATATATATATATGCAAATGTATATATATATGCAAATATATCACATTAATCCAACTAAATATATATATATACATATATCAAACTCACATCAATCAAACCAATTATACATATATATATATATGCAAATGTATATATATATATGCAAATGTATATATATATATATATATATATATATATATATATATATATATATACAAATGTCTACACCCCCATATATATATATATATATATATATATCGCCTGACGATTGCACTAGCATGAAACAGACTGTCGCCTCTAATTGCTGACTTCCATGTCCACTTTTATATTTACACACGCTCTATCTCTGATATTAAGCACATTATCCCATAAATATAGCACACTTTAAGACTATATATATATATATATATATATTTATATATATATATATATATATATATATATACATATATATATATATATATATATATATATATATATATATATATATATATATATATGGGGTGTAAGCATTTTCAGCTATAACTACAATATATCTGTAAAAGGACAATATTAATAAATTCATATTTTTATATATAAAGTGTGATATATATATATATATATATATATATATATATATATATGCGCGCGCGAACACAAGCACACTGTGCGATAGATAAATTGTTGTCTAAATTACGCAAAACTGAAAATGACACTGATATCTCATTTTAACAAATATATTTACCAACATTACACAAAACAGCTTGATATACTAAAGAGTAAATTTATTCAATAAAATCGCCATTGTCTTCAACTACGTGATCCAAA
This sequence comes from Acanthosepion esculentum, assembly GCA_964036315.1. Taxonomy (NCBI): domain Eukaryota; kingdom Metazoa; phylum Mollusca; class Cephalopoda; order Sepiida; family Sepiidae; genus Acanthosepion; species Acanthosepion esculentum. The sequence continues at coordinate 74,523,222 of OZ038494.1, read as the reverse complement.
CGGCTTCGGAATTTCTTTCATCTCTTCTGGGCGGTCTCTTTGTTTAAGTTGGTGAATGCTACAATAATCCCTGCCATCATTTCCTTTGGTGCAACAATCTGTTTTGTTGGTCTCTTGCTCAACAGCGCCCCGCGCATAATAATCAAGGGGATTGCAATCTGAAGAGTTAGGTGACCAGATGTGCTCGCGGAAATTGTCTAACAGCCATGACTGAGTACTGGTGCAGAGTCCTGTTGTCAGACAGAGGTTCTTCCTGTAGCCACCCTCTTGACCCAGAGCAGCACTACCTCCTCAAGGCACTTGATTTAGGCCACTGTGTTAAGTCTGAGGCCTTGTCGGAAGATGAATGGAGGCATTGCGTCTTCATCATTAGAGATCACTCCAAACACCTTCGTAATCGCCATTAGACTCATCCACCTCTTTCCAAATCCCCAGCACTGTCCTCGGATTGGCAACCAAACACACTGAAATGTTCATATTGGAGTATCAGGCGCAAATGCCAAGCAGTACAGCATGCTGTTTCTAAGTTTCTCGCAGATTGAATTGCATGATGGTGCACTTTTTTTCACAGACGGTACCCAACTGACCCTAGTATACTGCGCTGTCGACAGAATAAAAAAAAACAAGCATGCACGAAATTAAAAATATAAAATAGCGACATTTGTACCCCATTGATATGGCCAGTTCGTTCCTCGGGATAAATTCCCTGGAGCTTGTCCATACTAAAACGTTTAATAAAAAAATGAACCGTAAAGATTTTTTTTAAAAATATATATAAATTAAAAAAAGGATAGAAAGGAAGACGACGAAAGAAAAGAAAAAAGAGGAACAAACCGCAAATAAGGGGAAAGTTATTAAAGAGGAAGATAGAGAGAAAAAAGAGAAAAGAACCACCAAAGTAGTGAGGGAAAACAGGAAGACAGAACATATACAAGTCTAGACAGAAGTTAAAAACGGTTGAAGATTAACAATGACCTATATTTAAAATGTTATCTCTTGTTCAAATAGGAAAAAATTACATAACGATATACAACCATTAAAGTTAAGGAAAGGAAGAGTTTTAAAGATTGAAAATAAAAGAAAATTTAGAATTTAATATTAATACTATTATTTAATTTTAATATTATACAAAGGAATTTAATATTATAATAAAAAATTTAGACATTATCAGTATATAATCAAGAAAAACCTGAATATTAAAATTTATAATAAAATAAAGGAAGAATTAAAATAAATATATAAGTAATATACCAAAAGAAAATTTTACAATATAAGGGGAAAATTTTAAATAGATTAATAAAAGGTAAAACATAGATTAAAATTAAGATTAAATTTAAAGATTATATACATTAATTATAGATTAAAATATAAATGATTAGATAGAATTATACAGGGTGTCCATAAAGTTTGTGTGAATTTTTAAAAATTTGTAAATTTATTTGTATCTGCGATAGAAATAATCTGTAAAAAATGTCATAAAGTTTAATGTACCTAGTTTTAAGTATAGCTACAATTACTAATGTGCATTCTGGCATTACTGTAAATCAGCTGGCAAATATTTTCCGTGAACTGCAAAATCGTACTACGCTTTGTATTGCTAATGATGGAGGACATATTAAAAATATAGATTTACTTCTTTCTAATCCTTTTTACAAATTATTCCTATCACAAATACAAATAAAGTTATAAAGTTTTAAAGTTCACACGAACTTTATGGACACCCTGTATATGTTAAAAGGATAATTATAGATTAAATTATAATAGATTAAACAGATTAAGATTAAATATGGATTAAATTATAAATTAAAATAGATAAAAGCATAATGAGACCTTTTACAGAGGGAAACATCAATAACCAATAACTGACAACACAAAAAACAAAACAAAAACCAGCTCGCCATGAAATATGTAATTAAAAGTAAAATTAAATCATTAATATACTTGAATGCACATAACATACCAGATTTTTAAAAAAGAGAAAGAAGAATAAAAAAAATTTAAAAAAAATATATAGAGATAAATATAAAAATAAAAATAAAATTAAAAAATTCTTATAGGATATGAAATATAAGGACAAGAATTATCTGATAGGATATGAAATAAAATTTTAAAAAAATAAAATTTTCTTATGGGATATGAAATATAGAAAAATAACTCTTTAAAAAGTGTATGAGATACAGAAAAAAACTCATTAAAAACAATTTTAATTAAATAAAAAAGGGGAAAAATAGAAAAATAAATTTTTAAATAAACCTTATCCACTGGGGGGCAATAATAATATAAAATCTATATTATTAAATAAATTAAACAACTACCGTATCAGTTATACATAAGTAAATCACATAACGTAAAATAGAATAAACAGAAAAAAAGAAGAGGTTTCAACTGAGAAAACTACAGATATAAAAGAAATTTGATAAGATATAGCTAGCAATAATACAAAGGAAAAATAGACGAAAATAAGCAAATTACATGTATCTAACATAAACAACAGTGTCATTCAGGTCATTCTATAAGTTCTGTCCGAATTTTGAATAAAGAAAACAAGTGACCAAATGTTACATTTAATTACAGATTCAATCAACAATGTATTTTCCCTGATTATCTATGACTTCCTTCCATCTATTAACAAGCTTACTAATTCCATTGCTGTAAAATTCTTTTGGCTTTGATTCGAAGAACTCACAAATGTCACTTTTAACCTCTTCCTGCGTTACAAAAGCTGTTTCTTCTAAATGATTCTGTAAGCTACGAAACAAATGGTAGTCTGAAGGAGCAAGGTCGGGAGAGTAAGGTGGATGAGGAATTTTCTCCCAACCAAGTTCTTCGATCTTTTGTGACGTGATTCTTGCTGTGTGTGGTCGCGCATTGTCCTGATGAAACATCACCCGTTTTCGATTCACTAGAGCAGGTCTTTTTTCCTCAAAGCTTGGTTCAAACGCTCTAATTGCTGACAGTATATTTGAGCATTAATTGTTGCATTAGGTGGTAAGAATTCAAAGTGGACTATTCCTTGTCAATCCCACCAGATTGAAAGAAGAACCTTTTGCCCATGAAATTCCCTTCTCGGCTGTGGCTGGGGTCCTTCCCCTTTACCAAGCCACTGTCTACGACGCTTAACATTTCGATAAAAGATCCATTTTTCGTCGCCAGTCACAAGTCTATCCAAAAAAGGTGAAACAAGTTGGCGAGAGTGGAGAGAAGAGCAGATGTCAACTCGGGATTTGATGTTGTTTTCAGACAATTCATGAGGCACCAATTTTCCAAGTTTAGGAACTTTTCCAAGTTGTTGAAGATGACGATGAACAGTTGTATGGTTTGAACTGAGAACCACTGCCAATTCTTCAACTGATAAAGCAGGATTTTCTTCAAGGGCTGCTTCAAGAAGCTTTTCCTCAAACTCAACTGGACGTCCGGTTCGATCTTCATCTTCAAGGGTGAAATCTCCGCCTCTGAATTTTGGAAACCATCTTCTGCAAGTTCTTTCATTCACACATTCCTCTCCATAAACTGAGTGAATGTTTCTAGCCGCTTCGGCTGCTGAGTTTCCTTTCTTGAACACATAAACCATTATGTGCCTCAAATGATTCTTGGGTACTTCCATGTTAGAAGGGTTTTAATCAAACAAAATTTTATTTTATTGTTCTCTGAAATAAAATTTGATCAGTTTAAATGCATCTAAACATAAAGATAATGTTCAGCTCCATTAGACGTTATAAAATACTCTTTAAATTTCGTTTATTTTAACAAAAAGTTAAAATTCGGACAGAAATTATGGGACGACCTAATATAAAGAAACCAATAGAAAGAGAGTTACACAAAAGGAGTAATCAGGAAAGAAATAATTCAAAAATAGAAAAATCTCTCAAATATAGGAAAAATTCACATATAGAAGATAAGAGAATGTGGAAAGTGTGAGGTTGAAAAATATTATATCAGTTGAAATTTACTTCTTTGACGACACTCGGAAACCAACTCATTCCTTTTGTTTAGTACAATACTTTGATTATTACATTTAATAATTTTAATTTTCTCCTCCAATCATAAATTAAATCTACTCTTAAAGCTACTAGGAGTCAGAACAAAACCTATGAATTCCCAGTCAAGTTGAGGGTTCAGTGGTTCGTTTCCCTTTTTTTCTCTCACTATATCCCTCTTAAATGCCTTTTCGTTTATTTGCGGTTTGTTCTTCTTTTTCCTCTCTTTTCTACATCTTTCTTTCTATCCTTTTTTTTTTTTGGATTTTCACATTTAAAAAAGAACGTTACGATTCCTTTTATCAAACGTTTTAGTATTGACAAGCTCCAGGGATTTTATCCCGATGAGCGAAATGGCCATATAAATGGGGTACAATTGAGTTTCATTTTTATTTATGTAATCCATATATATATATATATATATATATATATATATATATATATATATATATATATATATATATATATATATATATGGGGGGTGTTTGTGCGTCTTCCTCATCTAAAAATGCCTTGAATTTCATAGACAGCAGATAGGAGCAATATTGGATATCTTAACAAATACAGGAACAGCAATGATATTAATAACTGCAATAAAAAATAAACAGCTGCAATTTTCGTTGTACATAATGAGGAAAATGTGCTTGGAAAATTTAACTATTAAAAGTGATTATAAATCAGAAACAGCGACATGTGCAGAAGAATAGCCGATTCATCAGATATTAACAGGCAAACATAAAAATAATTTCAAATATTGGGGGAAAATTACTTTAAATAAAACTCTCTTAATTGCGACGAATATTATTAAGACTTTTGTCCTCACTTCTGTGCGCAAATGACTTTGGAAAAGATATGAATCCCTTCGAGCCTGGCCTCCTCACAATTTTGGGTTAAATTGTATAGCAGACTGGACTTTCTAGACTTAGGTGGTAGCCAGTCTAAGAGAATGAAATCTCTAAATTCCAAACGTAGGAAAAGGAAACGAAAAGTAAAGTGACATAGCCTTGAAAAGGAAAAATGAAAAAAATTAAAACGTGCACTTTGATTCTGAAAGAGACATTTGAACCGTATTGGAAATATTAACGCCGAGAGTAGAACAGCAAGTAACCAATCTACGAAGCTTGCCTAAATGGATGGTAGAACCAGCAGTGTGGGGGGTATGATAAAAACAAATATTACTTAGAGCTACAAAGAGTAGGTAAGTGTGGAGAGCCATAAACGTTCTGGAAAAGACGAGGAACATAGAAGAAGATTATGATGAAACGTACCAGTTCGTAAAATTGAGTTTCTAATTGTGCATAATGGCTGGTATGAAGAATTGTGAAGCAGTAAAATAGTTGAATGTTTGCAGAAAAATTATGTTTAAAATGTGTTCAAAACGTTTCACGGGGAGTAAACAACCTCCCCAAATACAATTCCAGAAAGAAATCATTTAGTTAAATCCATAAGAAGCATTGAATCGGTTAAGAAGAGAATGAAAAGAAATCCATGAAAAAACACGAGGAAGATGGCAAAAGAGCTGGATAGTTTAGATAGATCGCTAACGAGGATGGCGAAAGAGGATTTACGGAGGAAACCATATACGATTTAATGAGAACTGCTGCTCTCAAGTGCGTCCAAGCGAAAACGACTTGGCAGACGGAAGAAAGAATTTGGAGGAGCGTAATTCCTATATACAAACCATCGCTAAATATCCGGATAAAATGATCGGTTCCCTGTACCACCCCAGTGACACCTCAGGCTGTTTTCTACCTTTATCAGGGCCAGATCAGACTGGAAATGCAGTACGGTTGCCATATTTGGGCAGGAGCCTCCCAAACCTCACTTTCCAGACTTGATAGAGTTCAATATCATCTCCCAGAACTTGTGGGAGAAGAATTACTTTTCCACTCTCTCTCTCTCTCCCTCCCCCCCTCTCTCTCTCTCTCCCTCCCTCTCTCTCTCTCTCTCTCTCTCTCTCTCTCTCTCAGGCGAGATGTGGCGAGCCTCTCACTGCTCTGTCGCTAATACCATGAAAACTGCAACTCCTGGTTCCACCAGGTCTGATCTTCACGGCTGGGATCCGCCATGCCACTTACATAGTATCAAATCCTCACATCTCCATCGGCAAGAAGTAAGTTCTGCTCAAACAGTTTCTTCCCGCGAACTACTGCCCTATGGAGCCGACTCCCGGCGTCTGTTTCCCCGATCACTACAGCCTTAACCTGTTCAAGTCTAGTGTCCCCCAGCCTATCCATATAAACTACACCTTATCGTAAACGTCTATCTAGAGCGGTCCTCGGGCATTGTACAGGGTGAACCTTACTGTCAAATAAAAGGTGATATAGTGTGCCGTAGACAATATCTTTGTTTGGTCGAACGAGATTGTCACTGTGGAGGCTGCAATCAACTACCAAAACGATAGAGTTCACACCACTTCACCAGGAAACATTGCCGAATGTGCCAGACGACATTACAAGGGTCAGAAATCGATTGGTATCATGGTCTGGGCTGTTGTTGCTTCCGATGTTTTGAAATCGCCTTTTACTCCTTCTTCAGTGAACAACATTGCAGGAGTATTGAAAGTGAATAACAGAGTTTACGAACAAATCTGAAGCAGAACCGGTGCAGAAAGGCATTTCCGTGGATTTCTTGACAAGTCAGTTTGGCTTTTCATCAATCCATCACATGAAACCTATGAACTTTGCGATATGGCCTATATTGCAGATCGACGTTTCACGTATCTCAAACTCAAGTACATCAGTCCAGAAAGAAGATTTTATGAGGTTGTGGTACAATGGGAGCGAAGTGGTGGTGAAGAGATTAAAGACTATGATGAAAGAAATGGGCTATTTTGAAGTGAATATATATATATGTAAAATAATGTCAATACATATAACGATCCGCTTGTAAACGTTCATTAATCAGATCCTAAAACATTTTATTGTATTTTAAAATGAAAAATGGGTAATTTTATATGCCGCGTACGTGGTATTATAACTATGTAATATAACGTGAACAATACGAATATTTACGAATGTAAATTTGACTATATTCAGCTGCTTAATAACCATGACCAAATCGGCAAATGCGACGTCCATGTAAAATGGTACCCAGGAATGCAACTTTAATTCTTCTCAGAAGCTATTTTTTTAGTTTCAGTTTTTACCACTTCTTTTAAAAGAGTCGGGGAATATAACTATTCAAATAAAAAGTTAACGAAAAAAAAAAGGTTATAAAAAATAATCTTATTTTTTCCAATTTAAATCGATTTCGCCAAATGACATTTAGTCTTTAGAATTCCTAAAGATCTTTTATTTTTGTTACTTTTACTCCATAAGCAAGATTATCCGCTTTTTCCCCTTTTACGAGTATAAGGAGATGCCATTATGTATATGAATAAAAACAATATGAAAGACGGTAGATCACTTGCTCTCTGAGGATTAAACCTGATTTAATTGCTTTTCAGCCGTTTCCCTATAAGGAGATATTTGGCATTCATTGACCGAGAACTGCTTTCGGCTGAAGTGTATAAAACCTTTCTCTTAAAAGATTTTCCAGGAAGATAGTTTATTTTTTCCAGTCCGGTAGCTGTTATCGCTCTCTTCAGTATCGATGGGGGTTTCCTTCCTAACCTTTTATTTGAAGTAGTGTGGAATGTCAGCTTCTTGGTTATGTCATTATTTTCTCTTCAATTTACGCGTGCTATCCACTTTTGCTGATGCTGGTAGTCCACAAGTGTTGTAGGCTCTGCTATTTGGTACAGGTCTTTGTAATTCTGTAACGCCAATCCACAAAGGAAGGATAATCGTTGCAAAACCCTCAGGCTTTACGCGCTCAAAACATTTTTTTTTCGCCATTGATCTTAGAAAGCAGTTGCATACATTTGACTGTTAAGATGTCAATGAACTGATTTGGCGCCATGCATGGTATCCATATGAATGTCACGAACTGACGATTTAAGAAGAGTCGAGTTTTCGTGTTGTTTTGGTTTCGTAGCAACTTGCGATGTTTGGAAAAACTACTTCTGGCGCCGTTTATTCTATGTTCGATTTTACTTATCTCCTGTACTAAATATGTCATAGCTGATCCATACGCCGGCGTATTTGAAGTCTTTAATATTTACTAATTCCACGTACTGAATTTAAATGATAGATCCAGGCTAAGCGGCATTACTGCTTTAATTTCAATTCCAGATCATAGTTTCTGTTTTGGAAAGGTTTATTTTGAGAACTGGCAGCAGAAAGATATAACTGAGTGGGAAAGAAGAGAAAGAAAGAAAATTGGTGTGTCAGAGAGTCAGAAAACGATGTCGATATGTGATTGCCTCAGAGGAATAGAGAATAAAAGATATCATCGCGTGTGCCTGAGAGAAAGAAGCTAGGAGGGGGAGAGAGATAATAAAAAAAAGATCTATATACACACGTGTGAAATGAAGAGAGAAAGAGAGATAGGCATTGTATATTGCTGTCACATTTGCTATGGTACTTCTATGTATTTAGAGATTCTTGATAAAATATTGCAATGTTATTGGTACTGCCATGTGATCTCAGTTTCAATCTGTTTCCCACCGTCGTAACGTATCTACCCCCTGCTTTTTCTATAAATATATCCATGGTGATTGGTTTGATGACCTTTCTTCTTTGGTACCCAGATTTTATAAATATTTAGCGCAGTACTAGAGTGGCAGATTTGTCTTATCATTTTACAGTATAGTCTGTTAGATATAACCGTAAGTTCTATCCGAACATTGTCTTCTCTTGTATTTCTTGCCTGTCTTTTCCGGCTTCTTGCTTTCCAGTCAAATTTGATTTTCAAAAATTTAAATTCAATGTCAATCGTTATCCCCCGTCTTCTTAATTCTTTTTTTTTTTTTTTGCTGGTTTTGTTTGTTTCGTTTTATGGCATATCAACCTCAATGGGTTATTTAATGCCGACAATATTTTTATTGTTGGTAATATCTTTTATCTATCTATCTATCTATCTATCTATCTATCTATCTATCTATCTATCTATCTATCTATCTATCTATCTCAGTATATATTGGTTAGTTTGATTTGTTTTACGGCATATCAACCTCAATAGGTTATTTAATGTCGACAAGATTTTTATTGCTGGTAATATTTTTTATCGATCTATCTATCTATCTATCTCAGTATATATTGGTTAGTTTGATTTGTTTTATGGCATATCAACCTCAATGGGTTATTTAATGCCTACAAGATTTTTATTGCTGGTAATATTTTTCCAAAAAAGTATTACCGGTAATATTTTCTTCAAAAATGTATTGCTGGTAATACGTTTTTACAGAAATGTATTGATTGTATTATAACCTATTTTTACACTTTCATAGTGTCTTGACCCCAGTTTGGGGGTTAACTATTTGTCCATAGCTGGGACCCTAACAGGCGCTACCACCCCGGGTTAGTTTATCGTCTTACCCAGGACTGTTCTTAATAATGTTTTCTTTGTCTCATATTCTCTCACACTCAGTAGCCACTTATGTCATAGTGGCTGTGTTCCATTGCTTGAAGTGAAATATTTCCATTATTAATATTTTTCGGACTGTTGTTCTCATCTTTATTGTCATATTCATGACGTTTCCTTCTTCCGGTGATATTAGCTGGATTTTCGAACCGAGCACTTTCCTTAGCCGACTGGATTAGATTGTGCCGTACAATTGCCGAAACATCGTAAATATAGTAATAAAGATTCGGGCAACCGTTCGAACAATGTAAATAGTTAAAATAGTTGCAATAACTCTTCTTAGAAATATAGACAGAACTTGCAAAAAGCTGGAGCGTACAATGACTTAACGTCGTGCATAAGGCAATAAAGACGAGGACAACAATGTAAGTAGTGAGAATAGTTACAATATCACGTCTAAAAAATATAGACAGGTCCTGAAGAAAAGCCGGAGCGTACAACGGTCTAAACGTCGTTAATATGGCAATAAAAATGATAACAACAGTCCTAACAATGTGAATAGTGAAAATAGTTACAATACTTCAATTTAGAAATATAGACATATCCTGAAGAAAGCCTGAGCGTATAACGGCCGAAACATCGTGAATATGGCAGTACAGATGAGAACTACAGTCCGAAAAATGTAAATAGTGAAAACAATTACAATAATTCATCTTAGAATTATAGACAGATCCTGAAGAAGGCCGAAGTGTAAACGGCCGAAAACGTCGTGAACATGGCAATACAGATGAAAATTACAGTCCAAACAATGTAAATAGTGAAAATAGTTACCAAAACCCATCTTAGAAACACAGACAGGTGCTGGAGTGATATGATTAAAAAAAGGACAGCTCTCGACATGAAGTGTACCAGAGAGAGGAAGATAAAGATATATATAAAGATGTCTGTATGTGTGGGTGCTGAAGTAAAGAAGTAAACGAAAAGATATCGTCATGTGGTCAAGAGAGATAGAGAAAAGGGGTAGATTACCGTTATGTTTATAGAAAGAAAAAGAGTGGAAGAGAGATAAAAGATATATACGTGTTGGAATGCGAGAGAGAGAGAGAGAGAGAGAGAGAAATAGAAGAAGTGTACTAAAAGAAAAAATACAAAGAAAAAGAGAGAGAAGAAATCGCTGTGCTAGCGTCAGAGAGAGAGAGAAAGAGGGAGAAAAAATAGATACATTTCTGTATGTGTGAGCGCCGAGTGAGAGTGAGAGAGAGAGAGCGAGAGACAGAGAGAGAGAAACAGAGACAAAGGACAACGAGAAAGATATTGTCCTATTAACTAGATAACTAGGGAAAGTGAGGGAGAAGGGAAAATTTGTCCTTAGAGAAGGATAGAGAATGGAAGAGAAAAAAACGATATATGCATGTTGGTATGCAATAAAGAAAGAAAGAAAGAAAGAAAGAAAGAAAGAAAGAAAGAAAGAAAGAAAGAAAGAAAAAAGAAAGAAAAAAGAAAGAAAGAAAGAAAGAAAGACAGAACGAAAGAAAGACAGAACGAAAGAAAGATAGAAAGAACGAAAGAAATAAATAAAGAAAGAAAGAACGAAAGAAATAAAGAACGAAAGAAAGAAAGAAAGAAAGAACGAAAGAAAGAAAGAACGAAAGAAAGAAAGAAAGAAAGAACGAAAGAAAGAAAAATCGAAAGAAAGAACGAAAGAAAAAAAGAACGAAAGAAAGAAAGAACGAAAGAAAGAATAAGTATACTAAAGCAAAAAGGTCAAGAGACAGCAGACATCGTTGCGTGAGTGTCAGAGAGAAGGAGGAGAGAAAGATAGATGAAGATTTCTGTGTGTGTTAACGCCGAGAACGAGAAAGAATGAGAGTCAGAAATAGTGTCATGTTTGCCAGATAGGTAGAAAAAGTGAGAGAGGGGGGGGGGAATTATCGCCATGCGTTACAGAAAAAAGAGAATGAAAGAGAAAAAAAAGATATATACAGGTAAGTATGCAATAGAGAGAGAAAGAAAGAGAGAAAGAATAAGTTTACTAAAGAAAGAAAAACAAAGAAGAAGAGAGAGTAGATACCGTTTTGTGTGTGAGTGCCGAGAGAAAGAGAGATAAAGATATTGGAATGTTTGCTAGATAGGCAGAGAAAATGAGAATGAGAGATAAAAAGAATATAAGAGAGCAATAAGCAGAGAAAGATGAAGAGACAGTTACCGAAATATGAGTGTATCAGAGAGAGAGAAATAGATGAGAAGAGAGAGAGAGAAGGCAAATACTACTGTGTGGGTGTCAGAAAGAGATAAAGAAGTATATAGTGTGTTAAGTGACGGATAGGGAGATAGAGAGAGTTATATGTTTTATGTATGCCAGAGAGAGAGAGGGTGGGAAGTTAAAATGATATAGTGATTTTCCAAGCGTCGCTTAGATGTGGCACAAGGCCGAAAGTATGGGGCACCCTGTGAGGATCGGACTCACTACTCAGTCGTAATTGATCTAGCGAGACACGCTTGCTAACCATTACACCACCTCGAGGTGTGCAAAATGATGTATGCATTTACGTATTCAATGAAGATAGGAAGAGTAAAAGAATTATGGGCGTAAGCAGAGAGGGAAAGAGGAAGAAAAAGTGACTACAGATATCTATGAGAGAGTGAGACAGACACACATATATATATATATATATATATATATATATATATATATATATATATATATATATATTCCCCCCCAACTTCGTATTCAAATACACAGGTTTACGCCCGGGTACGGCTAAGTTTGATATCCAAAACGTGTATAGCTGCACACGTGTACCTACGTGTACATGTATCTTTTTATTAGTGTGTGTAGGTCTGTGCTTTCTGTGTGCGTTCATGCGCGCGTGTATGTGTGTTGTTGTTGTTGCTGTGAGCGTTCATACGCGTGTGTATGTGTTGTGTGCGTACATACTCGCGCATGCGTGTGTGTGTATGGGTGTGTGTGTGTGTAATATGCAGGTTTTCCCTTTATCGCCTGAGGAATGAAAGAAAATATTCCGTCTTTTCAACGAATATATTAGACTGCGTTCATATGCATAGTCGCGTAGGCACTTGTATGTATGTGTTAATATGTCAATAAGTGAATGTGTATGTCTTGTGCCTGTGTGTGTGTGTGTGTGTATGTGGGGGTGCGGGTGTACGTGTAAGTGTGTGCCTTCCTTTGAGTACTGCGTGAAAGAAAGAAAAAAATATATATTTCCAATGGATTTTCAACAATATTGCTTGGGTGTACGCGAGTGTGTGTTTACTTGTGCAGGTGAGTACGTATACGCGTATTTGTGTATCTGCATACTCGTGTGTCTGTATGCACCTGTATGTGTGCCTCTTTTGCTGTTCTTTGGCACGATAAGAAGCCACATACGGCAGTAGATTTTTTATCAAGATATTCGAAAGCTGGAGGTGTATCTCTGTACGTCTGTGCAAATCAACGTGTATATGAGTACACGTGGACATGTGTATGAGTGTGTTTACTTCTCTCTCTCGTTCTCTTTCTCTCTCTCTCTCTCTGTGTGTGTGTGTGTGTGTGTGTGTGTGTGTGTGTGTGTGTGTGTGTGTGTGTGTGTGTGTGTGTGTGTGTGTGAATATACAAGATGGAGAAACGCTTGCGACACATCAAACATTATCTTCCGTAGGAGAGAAGAGCGCCACTTCGACAATCGTAATGCTTATCTCGTTCCTAAACGGGTCACGTCGCAAAATGCATCAGCAGAATTTACAAAATCCTATGCAAATTTAAAAACAGAATATAACGGAGAGAACGGCCTGAAGATTGCTGAAAAGTCATATCTAAAGAATACATTTAAATTTTTAAAAAAAAGGATGTAGCAAAACAATAACTGGAACAATAAACGCGAACGTTATCTTCGCCAAGATAACGTACGAATAATAGCTAGAGAACACCGCTGGAGAGTGAGAAAGTTGAAAGTCGCGGTAGATATCAAGTTAAATGGTGCTAGTAATATTCGTCGTTTCCTCATGAGGAAACATTAGAGATTCATTGGCCGAGCAGTCAGTGCTGCTGGAGATTGAGATTTATAAAATGTTTCTTTAAAAATGTTTTTCAGGAAAATAGTTTTCTCAAGTCCAGTAGCTGTTATTGCTCTTTCCGAAATTGACGGGGGTTTCCTTCCTAATCTTTTTACTTGAAATATTAAGGAACATCAACATCTTTATTATGTCATTATTTTCTTTTCGTGTTACATGTGATATCCATTTTACCTGTTGCTTGAAACTTCTCGTGTGATGTAGTTTCTATTATCTGATACAATTATTTTTTTATTCTCTAGCGTCAGTTTACAAGGTTCGATGAAGGATGGTCACCCTTAAGATCCATAGGCTCTCCTCACGCCCAAAGCTACTTCGTCGTTTCCGTTGATCATAAAAAGAAGTGTCATACAGCTGACACTTTAGATATTTGTGAACGGATTTGGTGCTGTCTATGACATTCATATGGAAGTCTCGACCTGACGAAGAACATGACATTAGTTTTCAGGTTAAGGGTTTGATTTTGTAGCAGTTTGTGATGTTGAGAGAAACACGTATTGTTAATTTTCCTACGAAAATGTATTTTTTTTATACTTTTTAGCGTTGCATTGATTTTTATTTTGCTATAAAAATTTATTGTTCTCTTTTTATGATAAAAATGTAATGTTGATTTTTGTTTGTGGTGTGTTCACTATTTACTCATAGACGCGACCCTACCACGTCTCTACAAAGGAAGAAGTATCTGCCCCTTGGGGGAATGATTCTACGATTTTAACTCTTTGAGCGCTGCGCTCCTGAACAATTTTAACCCTTCTGCCTGAGCTCCTGGGTCAAAATTCGCAAATAATTGGTATGTGATGTTTTACGGTAGATGTAAAAACAGTTACAAAAATATAAGCATTATACTTAGCAGGGAGAGAGTATGATTGCATGCCTTCAGTTTATCGCCAGAATTCTTTCTTTGTGTCCCAATCAACCCAAATAAGACAACCAAGAGGAAAACACGACGCAAGTGTTTACCCACTGTTCAACCGGTGGCTGGTGGGAATCAAGTCATTTTTCTCTACCACCAGTCAAGTGGAGGTCAGGGCTCAAAGGACTAAGAAAGTTACCTCGAGCGCTGTTTATTCTATGTTCAATTTTTATACTAAATTTGCTATAAGTGATCCATACACCGAAGTAGTTGTAGTGTTTGGTATTTGTTGATTCTGCATACTGAATTTTTCTTATGGATTTAGGGTTGGTGCCATCACTGCTTGCTGAGGTTATTTTGCAAATAAGTTAGCTACTTTGAAAATTAATTAGCAAATACAGAAAGAAAACCACATTACGGAAAACAGCAGATTCTTCAATTTACAAATGGCAACTCGTGTTCACTTTTGTTGGATTCGAATCTTATGGTCAGTTAGTGAATTATTAAGGCTGACTTTTTATCACCATGCCTCTAGATTTCAAAGGTATCTATTCTCTGTCCTTCTCTTCATCCTTTCCTCTATCACGCCTCCTTAACTCGCTCCCACTTTCTGTAATCGTTCGCATGCTAGTGGCATCACGTCTGGCTTGGAATTAAATGCTTTAAAAAATTCTAGATTATTGTTTTTGTTTTTTTTTTATAGAATGGATTATTTTGTTCTTAAAAACCAGAAACTTCATATAATTCGAATTCCAGTTCTGAATACATAAGCCAAAATGATTTCGACGTGGTGTGGATTTTATTGATCATGGTGATATGGTATGGATTTATTTGCTTAACAAGTACGTTGTTCTGGAATTGTCATCATTGGTCGACTGAACTTGCTTTGTTTCAATGACTTTTGTTTTGTTAATATTAATTACTTTATACCCATTATTATAAAAAAAAAAAAAAATCGGCTTCCAAAAATTAAAAAAAAAAAAAAATTGTCAGCAATGTTGGGACTCGACGCTTTTTCTCAGTAAAAGAACTGATAACTTATCTGTGTTTAAATTATGGAATAAACTGTACTGCACCCATTGCTAAAAAAATTTGAGTTTTCACTTTGCTACATTTTTCTGGTTTTTAAGAACAAAAGAATCCTGTCTTTTTATATTGGGTATACATCCGAGGAAAGCTGTTGAATGCGAAACAATTCAAAACAATAGCAAGAAAAACAAAAGCGATAAAAAGCTGGATGAGATCGTTTAAATTGAATATATAGATACTCCGGAGGTCAAAAGGTTACATTTAAAGGTCAGTGTTGATGTATATTTAACACATTCCATTGAAATTTGCAGGGGTCATTGTATTACTGCCTCACCTTTAGGGAATGT
The DNA here is from genome assembly GCA_964036315.1 of Acanthosepion esculentum. Taxonomy (NCBI): domain Eukaryota; kingdom Metazoa; phylum Mollusca; class Cephalopoda; order Sepiida; family Sepiidae; genus Acanthosepion; species Acanthosepion esculentum. The sequence goes on along the minus strand of OZ038494.1, from coordinate 74,507,539 downwards.
TTCGCTCAAAAATGTCTAATGAACACAGTATAAATTAATTTGCCGATTACTCTTTTCGGAGTTATTGACAATATCTGAATGCGTGGAACCTGCTGATTAAAAAAAAGTAAACACATGGAAAGTAGAAGGATAATCGATAAAAATGCGGTTCTCTAAGAATAACACTGAAATCATCATCACTTAGTTGAGAGAAGAACTACAGCAATATTTAACTACAATTATTGGATATTTGCTACATTTAATTGAGGTTAGCACAAAACTGACCAACAGAGAAATCATAGGATTTGTGCTAAGCTAATTTTACTAGCGGAAGTAAACTGCTGGTCATGAAGAGCTTTCGAAATTCTATTTCTTTTTTTTTTTTCATCTGGGATCGAAACCTTGAGTTTATAGGAAATGCATAAGTGCCTCTGGTCACAAGTAGGTCATTGAGTAAATATAAAATGTAACGCGGGATTGCAACGCTGTCCAAACTTTATTTATATTCCTCTCACATATATGACTAGAGTTGATCACCTCGGTATTGTGTAATAGCTAGCAAATTTGTTTCGCTAGAGCCATTACGACTGAGTAAGTGAGTTCAAACCTCACTGGACTCACCATATTTTCGACCAGCATATATTACTTAATTTTTGTTAGCAAATCGATATATATATACATACATACATACATACATACATATATATATATATATATATATATATATATATATAAATATATATAAATATATATATATATATATATATATATATATATAATATATATATATATATATATATATATATATATATATATATATATATATATATATATATATATATATATATATATATAAAAGCATATTATCTTTGTGTGATTTGATTTGCATGTGCCAATGCAATGTATATGTGTATAACTGTATTGGGCAGTGCGACGCGCACACAGACACACGATCTGACTAACTTTGAAATAAGACATTAGAATAATACCTCCCCCTACTACTCAGTCAGGACAACCCCTGACCTGAGCAGAGAAATAAAATTATATTTTTGGAGAAAAAAAAATTAAAATTATAAAAAAAAAATAATCAGATACTTATAAGACTTTATAGAACCTTCTCGAAATTACTCGGTAATAAATACGTCGAATTATTTTGTTTTAATTATATATATATATATTGTAGAAGCATTATTAGTATGCCATTGAATAGAAATATACACACACACACACATAAACGTACATGCACATATATTTTGAATTAAATTGAAATGAACATCTTTCTGTCTGACAACAACGACCGGGTAATATGAAAATACAATAAGCCGATATTTTTTATAACGATGTTCACCCTGTGGAAGTTTCAAGCGCCACTCGAGATAGGGGGTTACAGTGTTAAAAGCAGAGATTTGGGGTATATATAGGAAAAATATTGGTTAACGTTTCACTTGAGGTATATCCGCAACATCCTGGGAACATCGTAGAAGGATAAAATGTCCAAAATGTCTGAATTTCTGTCTTACGCCAGCCTAACAACCATGTCCAATCTGATTAGATAGCGCAGGCTCCGATACCTGGGTTATGTTCGTCGTATAGAGGATTGCCGAATTCCCAAAGACATCCTCTACAGGGAACTTACAGATGGCAAAAGAGACACCGGTCACCATCAGTTGCGCTACAAAGATGTTTGTAAGATGGACATGAAGGTCGTTGAGATCTTTGCTGCTGACCATTCTGGGTGGAGAAGTACCCTGACTAAACAACTAATGACAGAAAAGGAAAAACTGGACAACGCAGCTGAAGACAAGCGGACCCGCACTGACAATCCACAGGTGTGATTTCTCTGACAGGGACTGTCACTCGTTCATCGGCCTGTTCAGCCAAATGCGTTGATGTTCCAGAGGAGCAGATGGGTGTGATCAAATCCGTGGTCATTGATGACCGGCAAAGTGGTTAATCCTAGACAATAGATGGATAAGATGATATTGATAGATGAAGCAGCCTCTTGGGAGTTGGTTCCCCCAAACAAGTGGTCCGTGTGAAGCATCTGCTCGAATGTAAATCCATATTACCAATGGAATACAAAGGGGATGAAGGTGGTTCACTAAATGTGCGTGTGATTGAGGAGCTTAGACGAGAATGGTAAATAGGGTTATATTAAGGAATGTAGTTCGTCTGAACTTTTTCCATGGATATAGCGGTAGAACAGCGAGAGGCTTGCGACGTTTCATCCGCCTGAAAGATATATATATATATATATATAGATAATTAATATAAATATACAAGTATATATATATAATATGAGAATTATACAATTATATACATATTTTATATATAATATAATTTTTAATAATATTTTATATATAATATAATTATACAATTATATATATATATATATATATATTATATACAATTAAATATATATTTTTTATATATAATATAATTATTATATATATTTTATATATAATATAATTATACAATTATATATATCTTATATACAATTATATACATATTTCATATATAATATAATTATTATATATATATTTTATATTTAATATAATTATACAATTATATATAGCTTATATACAATTATATACATATTTTATATATAATATAATTATTATATATATATTTTATATTTAATATAATTATACAATTATATATATCTTATATACAATTATATACATATATTGTATATAATATAATTATTATATATATATTATATTTAATATAATTATACAATTATATATATCTTATATACAATTATATACATATTTTATATATAACATAATTATTATATATATTTTATATTTAATATTATTATACAGTTATATATATATATATATATATATATATATATATATATATATGTGTGTGTGTGTGTGTGTGTATGTGTGTGTATCTGTATATCTTATATACAATTAGATATATATTTTATATATAAAATAAATAAAATCAAGCAAAATGAAAAATAATAATAAATAAAAACAAGCAAAATAATCTAACCCAAACAAATAAATAAACGAATTCCGGCAAAATAACCGCCAAAATAGACTACCCACAATGCACCACTGACTCGTATATATAAATAGCCAAGAAAAAGAAACAACACTCGTGGCCTGACCATTGCGTCTAGAATGAAACAGCCTGTCGCCTCTAAGTCTTGACTTCAATGTTCACTTTTATATTTAGACACGCTCTTTGATATTGAGCACTTTATCGCATAAATATAGCACACCTTAAGAATATATTTCTTCATAATTTAATTAGTATATATATTTTATATATTATATGATTATACAATTATATACATATATATACCTTATATACAACTATAAATATATGTTATATATAATTATACAATTATATGAAACACAATTATATAAAGAACAATATCTAGAATAATCACATATACATCTTAAATATGTACGTATATATACACATATACCCAAATATATACACAAATTCACATATCTACACCAATGTATATATCTACATATATATATATATATATATATATATATATATATATATTTACATATAAAAAAAATTCCCAACTCACAAAAAAGATTAATAATATTATCACACATATACACATATATACATATATATACGTATAAACATATACACACCTATATACACACATACACACATTTTTAATTTACTTTGCTGAAATTTCCATCAAAATAAGGTTTCTAAACAAATTTACCAAGTAGCATTATTATTTTTATATTGTTATTTTTTATTTTTTAATTATTATCTAATTATTATAATTCTTTTTATTATTATTATGATTAATAATATTAGTAGTAGTAGTAGTAGCAGTAAGTAATTTCATTGTTAATATTAAATTAATATTAAATATTTAATATTTAATTAAGATTAAATATATATTTTTACTATTTATAAACTTTAATTTTTAAAGTTAAAATTTAAACTTATTTTTAATCTTTGTCATTCTTGTTATTAATAATATTAATTATTAAAATCAATAATTTTTTTAATAATTTTTAATATATTGTCCTATATTAATTACAATTGTATTAATCAGGATTAGTAATATTAATAATATTATTAATATATCTTATTTTATTTTATTCCTATTTTGCTGGTAATTTTTAATACTTTATGTATTAACTATAAATTATGTTAATGTGTTTTTCAAGTGTCACCGTGATATGCCTACATATGATAACTCATTCTTCCTTCTTCCTCCCCCTTCCCTGTTTAACTCTTTCTTTCCTCTTTCTTCGCACGCTTTCCGCAACTCTCCTACTTTACAATTTGTCTTCTTTTATCTTCTTTTCTCTTCCTGTCTATACATTATTTAAGAGCACAAATTGCCTGGCTTCTTAACTGAGTACACTTAAACTAAATTGTTTAAGATCAACCTCATCCCTACTTTCCATTTCCAAGAAAGACCATTCTATAAATCCCCCCCCTTCCTACCACCTCTGTTACCTGATATCAATCTAAAACTATCCCTCAAAAACCTGTATCAAAAACAAAAGAAACCAAATTTCTTTGTAACTAGAGATGTGGCCTGACGAACCAGGAAAAATATTTTTTTCTGGGGAAATAAATAACATTCATGGAACCTTAAGATTGTCCCTTTCTTAATTATTTAATATATATATATATATATATATGTATATATATATATATATATATATGTGTGTGTGTGTGTGTATATATGTATGTGTCCGTGCGCTCGTGTGTGTGCGTATATATATATATACATATATATATATATACATATATATATATATATATACATATATATATACATATATATATACATCTATATATAAATATATATATTTTATGTATATATATATACATATATACATATATATATATACATATATATATACATATATATATACATATATATATAAATATATATATTTTATATATATATATACATATATACATATATATATATATGTATAAATATATATATGTATATATATATGTATATATATATATGTATATATGTATATACATATACATATATATATATATATATATATATATATATATATATATATATATATATATATATATATATATATACTGCTATATAGGTCAAAATGACTAAAGAGACTCATGAATCTCCCAGCCTCTATTTAAAAAAAATCTTGATGGATTCCATTTATCAAATACATATATACACATATATATATATATATATATATATATATATGTATATGTATATGTATATATATGTATATATATACATATATATATATATATACATATATACATATATATATATATATATATATATATATATATATATATATATATATATATATATATATATATATATATGTCAAGATGACTAAAGAGACTCATGAATCTCCCAGCCTCTATTTTTTTTAAAAACTTGAAGGATTCCATTTATCAAATACAAGGACTGACGAAAATTAACGATAAAAAAAACAAAGGAAAACTGCAGAAAATAATTCACTTTCTTCAAAGACAGTCATTCAGTCCTATAGTTCATTGCTACTAGGAAGCAGGGATTTTTTTCTCCGGGTGAGGCCATGTTGGCCGACACTAGTCGAGGAATCTAATTTAAATAATAAGACATAAAATATTTATATACAACCCAATGTATCTGAACTGTTTATTTTTTTAAACATTTTTTATTGTTTGAGTCTATATATATATATATATATATATATATATATATATATATATATATATATATATATAGTCAAACCTAATGAGCCAGACGAACCTACCAAGGTTTCACTTAGGCAGATCGTCAGGGACCTTGGTAGGTTTCTCTGGCTCATTAGGTTTGGCTAGGTTTGCTCTACGTTTGTTTCTAGCTCTTTAGTTAGTTGTTCACTCGTATCGGGTTTTTTTCTTTGGGCCTTGAACCTGTATCTGTGCGATTATTTTCAACAGACTTTCATGTTCCTGGCTCTTTCTTTTTTAAAACCTTTTTTCCCTTCAAGATTGATTTGGCTATTGTTAAATCAAGAAATCAAAGGTTTTTCGACACGAGTATAGTTACCTATATATATATATATATATATATATATATATATATATATATATATATATATATATATATATATATTCGGTCTGATCTGGCTCTTGAGTTAGATTCTCCCTAAGCGGTACAGGGAATCAGCCATTTACTCATTATATTTATGGATCGTATGTACGCGTTCTACTTGAGGTCTGGATTGGGATTAAGACCCAGTTGTCGTTCAAGGCATGGGACCTCCGTGAAAGAATACCAATTCATAGTGATAGTTGTAAATTCAGGGCCCAACCACAGATTTAGGGCCGTTTTGGCTTTCGAGACACTGAATGTGACTCCAACTAAGCTGTTAAATGTATGTCCTTGAAGAAATATTTGTAACTCCTGCATTTAAACTGGATATATTTTCTAATAAATCTAGTATTCTAAACGGAGAAACAATTTAAATACTCTCTCTCTCTCTCTCTCTCTCTCTCTCTCTCTCAATATATACATATATATATATATATATATATATATATATATATATATATATATACAGTGTAAACCGGATATAAGAGAGTTGTCGGGACCGGAGACTAAGTCTCTTATATCCGGGTTTCTCTTATATCCGGATTTGGTCTATTTTGTTTAGGTAAGTATGGCTCTAATTTAACCAGAGAAAATCTCTCTTATATCCGGGTTTCTCTTATATCAGGGTCTCTTATATTCGGGTTACACTGTATATATATGTGTGTGTGTGTGTGTGTGTGTGTGTGTGTGTGTGTGTGTGTGTGTGTGTGTATACATATATATATATATATATTGATAGAGAGAGAGAGAGAGATTCGGTGGTTGCTTTTCGAGCGAGTATTATCGATCAAGTACTATTAGTGCGAGTGTTATTCGAAGGCGTCTGACACCAGTATTGTTCAACGGCGTTACTATAATTGTTACTGCGATTAGAAAGTCTCTACTACAACGAGCATTACGAAAGTGACAACGAGTATTCGTTGACACTACAAAAGTGCCAACGAGTGTTCATTGGCATCACAAAACACTGCATATATTCTGAAGCGCTTTCGACGCTATACAATCTCTATCACTACACAAATAAAAGGAGATAGGCTTAACGAAACATTATCACGTCAGAAAAAGAAAGAGTGTAAAGCGATTTAACTAAAACTGGTTGCCTGTGAAGACAAGGGTGTAAATTGCGGATTGAGATTGTGAATCGATTGAAGAGAACCGGTGTCTGGAAAATACGACAATACACATGATTCCTTTGTTTATTGGCACGAGCTGCCAGGCTAAGAAAAATAAGAACGAAGTCGTTACAAGATTGGACAATATAGAACGTTGTCTCGACTTCCCAAGTGAAGTTCACGCTTCCCCCTAAGCTAATGACATTGTCATCTGGTCAGATAATTCAAACCTCGTATAATTGGAATAAAGTTTAATTTCTGAGCTCACGAACTCTGACTGGTAAGTTGTAAATGCAACAATGAGAATAGAGTTTCATTTGGCATTTCCACGAAGTCTGATCGGTAAAGTATTGCTGGGGTGCTCTAGGTTATTGGTAATGGTGCTTCGGCTCAGAAACCGTGGAATACGAAGGGAATGTAGAAGAGTCGTCTGTCTGTACCTTGTATACCGGATGCTAGTTGCGAACTATTAGAACTAATGAATGACATTTGACATGAAAATAACGATAGAATAGCAAGCGGTTGTGGGAAAAGGGCCATGGGATGGAAAATAATGGATCCCTCCCCACACACAAGAGCGATAGACTCTTTTGAACTCTGTCAAGTGGTGTTGCCGCAGAACTATACGAGGGGTTGTTCAATTGTGGGAAGTGGAAAAAGAAATAAAATGTATGTAAAAACAAACAAAACCCGGCCATGATTAGAACATGTAACCTTCAGATAAGCATTGCCTCGTTTGGTTGTGTTTGTTTTACGGCATATCAACCTCAATGTGTTATTTAATACTGACAAGATTTTTATTTCTGGTAATATGTTTTTTCAGAAATGTGTTGCTGGTAATTTTTTTTTCGTTAAAATATGTATTGCTGGTAATATTTTTTTCAAAAATGTATTGCTGGTAATATCTTTTTTTTTTTCAAAAATGCATTGGTAATATTTTTTTTTCAAAAATTTATTGCTGGTAATGTCATTTTTTTACAAAGTATTTCTGGTATTAAAAACTATTTTTCACTTTCATTGTGTTTTGACCCCAGTTTGGGAGTTAACTATTTGCCTATATCTGGGACCCCCTAGCAGGTGCTACCACCCCGGGTAAGGGTGGACCTGGGAACATCAGCAATTAAGAGGTGGTTCCACGCTCCTCAAAACCTTCTGATCAGATGCCTTGCTATTGACCGTAGTTTATCGTCTTACCTGGACGCGGATATAGTTTATCGTCATACTCAGGACGTATGGAAACATTGACGGATAATCTAAATGATTGGCATTTCTTGGACACATTATAAGAAGAGAATACTTGATTTTCACATTCACAGGTAAGGAAAGAAAGACAGTGTGAATTGATCATACGAATTTGAATGAGAGACCTAGTATAAAGCAGGACCTTAAAGAGTCAGATGTTACTTAGAGCTACAAGAGAAAGGAAATTGTTTAGAGACATTGTCACACACGTTTTAAAGTGACACGGCGCCATAATAGAACTTAAGTTCACATTAACCCCTAAACACATGACACTGTCACCTTGTTGGCTAATTCAAACCTTGCATAATTGAATTAAAGTTTGATTTACGAGCTCAAAAAATACGACTGGAAAGTTGTTAATTCATGAATATTTGATGAGAGTACATTTTCATTTGGTGTTTCCACCATGTCAAGCTAAAATGAATGTCGGTATCGTGAGGTACTACTTTTTTGGGCGAGGGGGGGATATTTCTTTATTTGCAGTTTTTGGATATTTCTTCCCCTTAAACCATGCTTGACCTAAAAAGTCATTATCAGATAAATATCTTCTTGGGGGTATCACTATTTTTTTTCTTTTTTGCAGTACTATCCATGTGAAATTATACTTACTTACTTTGATTTCGACCACTGCATGATTATAAATGTCACAACTTAAAGAGTAAAGCTTTTCCCCCAGGAGTTACTTAGAGTGAAATATGAGAAAACGAAAGACATTATTAAGGAAAAAGAACAATGAAAGAACAGAAATTAAGAAAACAAAAAATAACGTTTGGTATTGAATTTATATTTTTGAAATTCAAATTTGACAGAAAAGCAAGTGGCCGACAAAAAAGTTCCACAAGCGAGAAGTGCGAAAGAAGAAACTGTTAGCATAGAACTTACGGTTGCATCTAGTCACTTCTCTCATAAAATGACGAGACATAGCTGCCAAAGTAGTACTGTGATTAAATTTGTAAAGTCGAGATTTTTAAAAGAAAATTCATCAGAAATATTTATAGAAAAGTTACTGATGGTCACAGTATTCAAATCTAGAATTAATTATTGATAGAAATCTAATCTTGTAGAACATTACTAATATAACAATTTTCATCATAAATGTACGCACTATTCTTGTGGTGTCCTCCCTCTAAGAGTCTATATTAGACTCTTCCGCCTACTATAAGTTTAGTAGGAGATAAGGTTCAAGGAACAGTGAACAGTGAATAGATCGAGCGCTAGTTCATTCGACACACTCTCACTAGTCGTGTAATACTCTTCTGGTGTACTTACTGTTTGATATACGATATATCTGCAAACCCGGTTTTTGTTATTACTTAACCATTTACTTGGTTAAAACAACGATAATGAGGACCTTGTGCCAATCTTTGATAATGTTACGTAAACATAGAAATATACAGCTAATATCTAACTATCTCCTGTCAGGATGAGCAATGTGTTAAACATGATTCTTTGAGCTGGAAGGTACTCAGAAGAAAGTGGTTTGCCTAAGAGCAAGGATATTAGGTTTAAATTAATATAAGGAGTCTGGTGATATCGTAAAGTATTGCTGAAGTGCTCTTGGTTTGTGGTAATGATAATTCGACCCCCTGTCTATGCCCAAGAGCAAAAGAATCGACGTCGTCGGCACCGGCTCGCATCTGAGCATCGGGACCATCACTCTCTCTCTCTCTCTCTCTCTCTCTCTCTCTCTCTCTCTCTCTCTCTCTCTCTCTCTCTCTCTCTCTCTCCCCTGGTGGCTGTGGCGGAGATGGCTGTGTTTGACGAGGCTATCGCCGTGAATTTGATTTTGATAGACAACTCTTCGCAACTGAGAAACCTACTTGGCCAGAAGCGCCTCCCTTGCGCCTCAAAGAGAATTGACACAGGTGAAATCTGGCAAACCTGGTTGCAACGGTTTGTCGGATGCTTATAAGGATATAAATGTCAAGTGAATATAAGAAGTCTTCGCAAAATTTCGAAATTGGTTCGCTCATTCCATTTTCCCTACCGATAATCCACAGTGATTATTTTTTTCTTCAGACGGTACTATGCAGTACACCTTCAAGGACCTCCTCCTAAAAAGCTGGTCTGAAGACCTGCAAAATCTCTATGGCACCAAACCTTAGTAGTAGTTACCTGTTAAGATATTGTGGGTTGTAGCACCACCACCACCACAAAAACTTGCTAAAAGAGAATCTAAAATATAGTCAGGCTGCATGTGGCGATTGCATCCGTCTGAAGAAATGAAACTACGAAGACCTCGTAATTCCTTGTTTTCTGCTAGGAACAGAACAAACTACCCCAAGATTTACAAGGCGTAGTAATCTTATTTTTCTACAAAAAAGTTTAGCAGTCAACGTGTTCGAACTCTTGTGATATTGTACTACTCCCTTATGCTTGTAAAAGTCTCTGTATGATTGACTATTAGTAAAACTTGTTGCTGAGCAACTTTCTGACAACTCTTGTAGATATGAAGCGAACTGTAGTACAATCGACATCGTCTTTGTTCTAAACCAAATCCGGGAAACGTGCCAAAAACAAAAAACGCGGGTTTTATAGGTCTTCTTTGTTGTTTTAACAATGCATTTCTGGCAGCAAACAAATTTGATTATCAAACCAAATTCTTCAGTCTATTTTGCAACAATATCGTTATACAATATTCAGCGGAAATCTCGATAGAAGAATCCTTACAATCATCAATTCGTTCTTGTCGGGTAGGTCAGTAAAAGTAGTTGTCGATGTCCACCATTCTGAAGCATTTGAGATTAATGCAAGTGTCACAGAAGGCTCCCTATTCAGTACTAAATCTCTTACCACTCAAGCTTTCTACCAAATCAGTAGCATGAAAATATTTACAACTACATCTAAACTGCCATGGATATGATAAAAACCCAAACTACCAACAACAATAATAATTCTGAAGCAGATATATACAAAATAAATTGCCAGAACTGTTCTTCACAATATATAGGGGAAACATGCAGAAAAAAAACGTCACAACATTTCGGCCGTTGTACGCTCCTGCCTTATTCAGATGGTTGAAATGTCGAACTTAACCCTTTAATTTCGCTCGCTGAATTAGACTTTTCTAGTTCCACGTGCCATGTCTAATGGATTACAGTTATCCCCTGTTAATTCTCCTCTCCAGGTTATCCACCGCCGTAACCAGGTATTGAACTCACACTCTTTGGGTCCTGTCACTGGATCAAAGAGTGTGAGTTCAATACCTGGTTAAGGCGGGGGAGAACTTGGAGAGGGGAATTAACAGGAGATAACTGATAACTAAAATCCATTAAACATGTCACGTGGAACTAGAACAGCGAGCGAAGTAAAGGGTTCAGTTACACATTCCAACCACCTGAAGAAGGCCGGAGCGTACAACGGCCGAAACGTTGTGATAAATATGGCAACAAAGATGAGGACAATCGTCCGAATAATGTAAATAGTGTACATAATACCTCATCTCAGAAATATAGACCGATACTGAAGGATCGGATAAATATAGCAACCAAGATGA
>OZ038494.1:74440640-74490640 GCA_964036315.1 Acanthosepion esculentum | reverse complement strand
TTCTCTCCACCACTCTCTCTATCTCTATCTCTCTCTGCTCTTCTTTCACACTTCCACTCTTACTCTCTCTTTACCTTCTTCTTCTTTTCTACTCTTTCTCTCTCTCTCTCTCTCCTTCTTTCTCTCTTCCACTCTTTCTCTCTTTCTTATGCTTCCTCTCTTCCACTCTTTCGCTCTCTCCTTTCACTCTTCTACTCTTTCTCTCTCTCCTTCTTTCTCTTTTTCACCCTTTCTCTCTCTCCTTCGCTCTCCTCCACTCTTTCTCTCTCTCTTCCGCTCTTTCTCTCTTCCTCTCTTTCTCTGTCTCTCTCCTTCTTTCTCTCTTCCATCTTCCCCCTCTCTCTATCTCTCTTTCTCTCTGTTTCATGCTTTGTTTTTGCACTGAAACCAAACAGCGTCTGTGATATTTTTTTTTAATCAGTATCGCCCCATTCAAGGCAGTAAAGCCCCTAAGACACAAGGGGTTACAAGTTGTGGAAGGATTAGGAAGAGAAACATTAATAATGAGCGGGAAGAGGAAAGAGTAATCAGGAGGACAGTAGATTGCGATTGACATTGCATTTATATTTTTGCAGATTAAAGTTGGAAAGCATGGAGCTGGAATGGAGTTCCACAAACGAGAAGTGCGAGAAAAAAGCTGTTAGCATAGAAGTTACAGCTACATTTTGCCAGTTCAACTGTAAATTGATGAGGTCTAGTCACCAATCTAATACGGCGCTTAAATTAAATAGTTCTAGGTACGAAGAGCTCACCCGAACAATTGCCATTAAAGTGTTTATAGAAAAGACACAGAGAGGCAACATTACGGCAGTGATAAAGTGACTGGAGCTGAGCTGCCAGATGAGGACCAATAATATTGCTGATTCTTCTTTGGATGTTATCAAGGAGCTCAAGGTAAATAGCAGGGACGACGGACAATATGTTAGAGCAATATTCTAAGTATGAACGAATGGTAGATTTATTGATATGTAAGACAGATTCGGGAAAGAAAAATTGTATTACATATGTTTTTTTTTCTTTCTTTCCTTCCTCGCGATCCAAACAGTATAATCCATTATCAGGTCTGTTGCTTCTGCTTAATATTTAGAGATCCAGGATAAACTACAAAGATGAATCAGCAATATGACTGGACTTAACCTCGCATCATAGCATCAGTCACTTTCCCACCGCCGCAACGTTGCTTCCGTGTGCCTTTTCTAGAAAGAATATCATGGCAACTGTTCAGGTGAACTTTCTTCTATAATATAGACTTTATTAATTTAAGTGTACGACTAGTTTGGTGGCACGGGCTCATCATTTTACAGTTAAAATACCTATAGATATAATACCTAGATACAGTACCTAGACACAATCCCTAGATATGACCGTAAGTTCTATGCTCATAGCTTATTTTCTCGCACCTCTCGCTTTCGGAAATCCGTTCTAGCTTCTTGCTTCCCAGTCAAGTTTAATTTAAATGCTGTGTTAATCGATATCTTTTGTCGTCTTAATTTCTGTTCTGTTATTGTTCTCTCTCCTTAATAATGTTTTTTGTTTTTCAAATATTTCGCCACCCAGTAACTCCCTATGTCGTAGTAGTTTTGTTGCTTCGCTTGTGATGAAATTATTATTATTAAACATATATATATATATATATATATATATATATATATATATATATATATATATATATATATATATATGTTTTACGTTTTTCTCTTTCTATCAAAAATGGAAATAGGTTGAGAGCTCCGGCAGAAGATATATATATATATATATATATATATATATATATATATATATATATATATATATATATATATATATGCACATTTCATTAAAAATGACTGACAGTCGTTTTAATGAAATGTGCAGGACAGAAGGATTGCTGCCTAAATACACACATATATATATACATATATATATATATATACATATATATTCTGCCGGATCATATATATCAAGAACAGGAATGAATTCGGCTGAAATTCCCAGCACCTTTCTGTCGTGCGCATGTGTAGTCTTATCAACATAAAAAAAAGTTTATTCCGGTGAAATCCTGAAGGATGAATCGCGACACAATATATATATATATATATATATATATATATATATATATATATATATATATATATATATATATATATATATATATATATATATGGTATGATCATAGTTTTCAGAGTTATGCCGGAGCTCTCGTAACCTATCTCCATTTTGGTAGAAAGAGAACGAAATTAATACCGAAAAGTAAAATCCACCCGTGTTCATTATGGTAATAATTAGGGAATAATTATTTTTGCTGCAGCCTTAACTGACATACAAAATACAGATATTTACAATACACAAAGAAGAAAATGTGTTTGCAGAATATAACAGGCACGGATTATATTAAATGCAAGAAAATCACGAGCACAAATGAGGAAACTTGTTAACCAATTTTATTCACTTATATATATACAATTATTTGCAGTGACTTGTTGCCACTTATTAGCCAGGCATCCGATTCCATTTGAATAAAATACCGCAGGTTTTCTTGCGCTTAAAGTGGTTTACGAACTCTTCAATTTGGTCTTCATTACAGAAAGGTTAACCCAATCAATGAATGTCAGAGAATGTCAAAGAATTCATATAAAATAATAAAATATATTCAGGCAGATGGGATATTGTGTTTAGAAAAGTTTCTGCTTATATATCATTTGGGTCTATTCAGAATTAAATATTTACGTTGCATTTTATTCAAATAATAATACCCGACTAAAAAATATGAATATTTTTAAAAAGGATAAACATTATAAGCTGAAACTTGTCTGATATAGTGTTAATATACATATATGTATATCAATAAAGACAAAAGGAAAACTTATCTTAGCCGATGCGTTTCGTCCTCTGATCAACTTTATCAAGGCAAATTTAAGCATTTTAGTTTGCAGCAAGGATTTATAAAAAGAAATTTTTAAAAAATCGTTATTTTTTCAGAATTTTAAATTTAAAAACGCTCATAGGCATAATTCATACTAACTTATAGTCAAGGTAAACTATAGAGAATGAAATGAGATGCAATTTAATCTCTATCTATAAAAGGCAGGATGTGTGTATGTGTGTAATTTTCGACGGATTTGCACCAAAATGTACATGTACATGCTCCAAGTTAGCAGGAAGGCCAAAAACCGACTTTGTATTTCCCAACTCCCATCGATAGTGGAAATATTCGATTTTTTCATGCTTCTACGGCAGTTTTCATGTAGTTTGCGGCCATTTTCTACTGGCCAGAGTGAGAGCCTATAGCTGGCTGCCACTAATAGGCAGGAAGATTCTATTGGCCAGCGTGAGAGCCAACAGCTGACTGACATGCAAAAAAAAATCGATAGCTGCATTCGTCACAAGTGGGAAAAATTTAAATCTGCATGGCACTTTACTCCAATTGATTCATTCGCTTGCTTAAACTCAACGTTGATTCTGATTCCGCAGAACTGGTTTGGGTGTCAAAAAGTATTTGTTGTTAACATTCTTTTTTCATTCGGATTTTTTCAGTTACGTGTCCTTTTTTAAAGCTGATCGTTTTGTGTTCATTTTGTTTAGTTCTTTTTTCGTAACAGATTTAATGTTTAGTATAGAGCTTAGAAAAAATTCGCAGTGTGAGATAGGCAAGAAGTAAGGCATGTAGCAACATCAGTACGGCAAAGGGCACTCCTTTAAAGGCAAGGAAGAGCAAAAATATTTTAAGTCAAATGATAGCGATTGCTGTATGAGTCGTACGATTTTTGAATCAAGCACGGGCAACGCCTGGGCATGCTGCTAGTGCTTAATAAAGAAAGAGTGTAAATGTTGTTAGTGTTGTTTTTTAATCTTTTCATGCGACCGAATATATCTGCAACGATTAAGGTCTAGAGATAATAGCAACAAAAAGCAAACTTATATTTAACTTCACGAGGAGGCAGTTAAAATTTCTGGGTTACATAATGAGGAAAAGAGCTTGGAAAATATGATAATCACAGGAAAGATTGAACATAATAAGATAAGAGGAAAGCAAGGCACAAACTAATTGGCGAGCTTGAGTGAATGGATAGTGGAGCAGGGTTGGGAGAGATAAGCAAAAAGACAAAAGTTATTAAGTGCTACACAGAGTCAGAAATTGTGGAGAGCCATGATCGCTAACATCCTGAAGGAACACGGCACACAGAAGAAGAATTATTATTTATTTTAGTTTGAGAAAATAGTTTAGGTATTTTTATATTTTAAATAATTGCAGATTTTGAATTGAGCCATTTTTTTAATTATAGTCTTCTGTATTGTTTTAGGAAAGGAGTATATCCTTTAGGAAATAAGATATATGAAAAAAATCAGGGCGCTCATTGATATTTTGTTTAGATACGATAGCGGCACTTTTTAAGAATTTTCTGACTAAGTTACTTTCTCTTTTAATAAGTGCGGTATTCTTTAGATCAAAGTTGTGTTTGAATGCATTTCTATGTGTAAGTAATGCATTTGATAAATTGTTGCGTATAATGTCCTTTTTTCATATATATATATATATATATATATATATATATATATATATATATATATATATATCGTGAATATTTTGACAAGCTCGCTGTTCTTGAAAAGGACCTCCAATCAGTGGTTTACTGGAGCAAGAAGTGGCTTCTAAATGTTAACACCTCCTAAACAAAGCTGCTCTCATTTAATCTCCACAGAGAACTTTTTCTACTTGCTATCAGTGTGGTTCAAGGTAAACTTCAGGAGAGCAACACTCTACGACTTCTTGGTCTCACTTTTCCACTGATATAAACTTGAGCGACCATATCGAGTCAATTTCTACGTCTATTAAAATGAAGATTGGTTCACTGTGTTGTACCAAAAAATATTTCTCGTCAGAATCCATCTTGCACATTTACAAATCAAGTGCGTGCATTGAATACTGTTGCCATATCTGATCTTGTGCTCCTGTTGCACATCTGGAGATTCTTGACAAAATCCAAAGAAAGGTCTGTATTGATATCCATTCTGGCCAGATATCTTCAATTCAGTTATTTCTCACCGACGTAACGTGGCTTCCCTCTGTCTTTTCTACAAATATTTCCATGGCAACTGTTCTGATGAACTTTTTCCCCCGGTGCCCCCGCCTAAATTAATTTAAGTGTGCTACTAAATTGGCAGCTAGGTCCTACCGGTTAACTGTTGAACATGTTAACTCCAACAGTTTCTTTTCTCGCACTCACCTCCTGTTGAACTCCCTTCCAATTTCTTGCTTCCTTGTTAACTAGAATCTTTAAAAAAAATTAAACGCATCTTTTGTCTTCTTGAATCTCGTTCCTTCATTGTCCATTCCTCTTCCTCGCCACTAACTAACGAATGAAAAGACTTTAAGTGAAAGGGCAATAAAGGAAGTGGTTTCAAGAATACAGAACATAGTAATTGGCGTTGCATTTAAAGTTTTGAAGATTGTAGGTGGCAGGGAAGCAAAACTCATGAAAAGATTTCCACAGGCGAGAAGTGCGAGCAAATAAATTATTAGAATACAACTTACGGATACATCTAGAAAATTCATCAGTAAAACGGTAAGCCCTATTTGTCAATCTAGTAGCATGATTAAAAACAAATAAGGAGATAAGCTTATCGGGAACAATTGCCATGAAAATATTTGTAGAAAATACAGAGTGAATCCGTCACGGCGATGAGAAGGTGACTGAAATCGAGATGTCTGGCCAATATCGATTACATTACAGATCCTTCAAGGAATGAAGTTAAATAAATTAAATATATATTTTCAAGAGAGTATAGAAACGTTATCGAGTCGATTCATTTCATAAAGTCTAAACAAATGACAATGCCTCAGTTGATTTCCTTTGTGTTCCATTTATTTTCTTCTTTTGATTCTTGATATGCCCGAAAGATTTTCATGGCGCCCTCGTAGAATATAACTTGTCATAGTATTATTTTGTTTTAAGTTAAGAGACTCTCTGGAGAAATGTCAATACTGGAAGAAAATGTGCTAAAAATGTATACTGAAAATTTACCAAAGATTAGACTGATCACAAAACAGAATCACAACAGCGGTAAAGTTTTAAATTGATCGAAAGCCTTCATGACCTGACTGCGTAAAAATCCAAACAACATTTGTATTTACAATAATATAGAAACTTATCGTTCCTCCGTGTTCGAAAAGTCTATTCCAGCGATATAAATTATCATGTTCGCCTTTTTGCGCGCCTGGGCGTTCGTGTGTGTAAGTATGTCAGAAATTAAGCGTGTTGGATTGTGAAAACACTTCCTTATTTACAAAATCTAAATCTATAATAAAAATTGAAAAGCTTCCAGGTTTGAGATTAATGGTAAGCCTATTAATAATGATGTATACAGATGCTAATCTCGGATTTGGTTCAAAATGGAATAAAAACTTAAAAGAAAATAAAGAAATCGACATTTGGAATTTCTTTCTGTTAATTATCGGCATCATTTTTCTTATATGTTAGAAAGAATATAAAGAAAAGAATTTACCACAGAACAAATAAATAATATATAAAGACAATCTATTATTTATACTAAGCGAATGACGGTCTCGTAGAGAGATAAAAGTAATTTCATATAGAATGTATCTTAATGTTTTTATCGTTAATAAAACTTAATTCAACAACAAGCTATATTTACGTATTGAAATATTTTTAAAATATTTTATTATGATAAAAGTTTATTCAATAACGGATTAGTCTAACACTTTCGCCCCAGCCCCTCAACCTCCGATGTCTTACTCTCTGGGTTGAGATGTCTACGCGGACTTAGCCGAACTTAAGGGAGTGGCCGTAGGTCCCCTGAGCATCCGTAGATCATTCGGCCGGTCCACTGGTTTAATCCTGCTTCCTACCAACGTTGTGTTTGGTTTGATCCAGAAAGCAGAAGTGATAGTCATCAATTCACGGTCGACTGAAGATGTAGACACGGCTGGAGAGTCAGTGCTAAGAATTTTAGAATGCACCAAAAAAAAAAATTTTATATATATATATATATATATATATATATATATATATATATATATATATGCAGAAAGCCGGACAAACAACTATTCAGTGGTTGAATCGTTAATGTCCTTTACATAGCAGAAAAGAATAGTGCAGAAAAGAAACGGGTTACAGAAAAGAAAATAATTGACAAAATCTCATAGACTGGATTCTAGACAGAGAGAGAGTTGGTTGTGATTAGCTTGTTGTGAAATCGTCTCAGAACGATATACGACTCTTGCGATGGAGAGATAAAGATTTCTGTGCGCGGCTTAAAGTTTATAGTCGCATTTCTCCTCGGCAGTAGTAATAGTAGTAGTAATATTCGTGGTATCCGGAGCAGCGGTACTTATATCAACAGTACATGTTAGCGGGGGTTTTGTTCCAATCCTGATGTCACTTTCGTACTTCTTCGAGCCTTCAATTCAACTCTGCTCACTTTCTGTTATGGTGAAACACACCTAGTCCATAGATAATAGACTCTCCCATCTAATATAAGTAGGAGTCAGTGAGGGTCGACGGGGAGTCGAATACGAAAGTAGTCAGCTACCACAACTAGATTACTCTGCGTAATACTTATTATAACAAGTTCCTAACGTTTTTCTACGTTGAACCTATTTAGGACCGAATTTAGTCCAAATACATATTCCACTGCGGAAAGTGACTCTACAACACTTTCAATCTCCGATATCTCTCCACCCAGCTCGACTGCACTCACTGACAGATGAGCCAAATCTAATGCAAATCTTTGATTACTGTAGCTTGTTCGATGTTTCCGTTTCCAGTGCTAGTAATAAAAGTAGCAGTAGCAGTCTTAGATGTTGGAGGAGTAATTTGCATCTTCGTACTTCTTCGAGCCTTCAATTCAACTCTGCTCACTTTCAATCTCCGACCTCTCTCCACCCAGCTCGACTGCACTCGACGACAAACGTGCCAAAAGCAACCTTTCGCCTCTCCCGTCTGCCTCTTCTTCAGCATAACTACGCGTTTATATAGATAAATCTGGTTTGTCATAATCGACCCTTGGCCCGCACGCAATTATCACAGGTGCACCTTTCAACCCAAAATCATGTGAATTTCAAAGTTCCTCATAGGCTTAGTAAGCTCTATTTCAAATTTTAACCGATAAAAATTATTTCGACCATTTTCTATTGTCTTTCTAATGACCCAATTCCTCATGGGCTAGATCAGATTTCCCATCAGTAAACAAAAATGCTCTGATCTAATTTCGCTACTCAGATCCACTCCAATTTTAATAAAAAAAAATATACGTGTGTGTGTGTGTGTGTGTGTGTGTGTGTGTGTGTGTGTGTGTGTTTCCCGACTCTCTTGTCTGTCACATTTGTTCTTTTATTGAATTTTTTTCTCCAAATAAATACAAAAATGTTATGTATTTTATTAACACTTTCAATTAAATCCAGTTAAATTAAAATTATATTTAAATAATTCTGTAAGTTTTTATTAACTATAATTCATAATAATTAATTTCTTAATAATAATAATAATGATAATAATAATAATAATGATGATAATAATTAAATTAGTGAAGTTACTTTTTTCAGTTGCTTAATTTATTCGGTACAATTTCAGGAAAATTTAATTGAACAGAATATTTCCAGGTATTAGATAATCCTGTAATTATTTTTCATTCCAGCTCAACTAATTTGTTCTAATATGAAATTCTAGACGACAACAATTGTTTCTACGAACTCTGAAAAAAAGAAAGAAAAAGAAAACGTTACTAACGCTGTCGGGCCTAAAATTTAAAAATAGCCCTGTGCGAATTTATAATGAAAAAAAAGGTTAGATATAAGTTTTTAAATTTACGTTCTTAATGTTTTTTTAAAAAGTTTACTAGATATTTAATATTTTGGTTTCTTTCAGAGAAATGAAGGGTATCTATAACTACTAAATGCCTCCCACAGTACCCACGCCTATATATATATATATATATATATATGTGTGTGTGTGTGTGTGTGTGTGTGTGTGTGTGTGTGTGTGTGTGTTTCATTGAATACGACGACTGACAAGGTACTGCGATAAAATTTATTTATTAATTTTTTTCTTACATTCGTACAAGTGATTTCTTTTCTGGACATCAAGTGTGTACTCAGAGAACATCGTAAAATGGGAGTTCATTTTTTGTAAGTAAATTTCAGAACGGGGTTGTTGTTTTTTGTATATTTTCAAATGTAGTTTTGGGATTTTCGATTTCTTATTTATCTTCAGCTAAAACAAAAAAATACCATCTACATAGCGAACATGGACAAGTCATTACTAAAAAGGTTTTCAACATATATACCAAGGAAATATTCAACTTCCAATAGCAGTGAAAAATACATAAAGCTATCCGACCATAAATTAACCAAAAGGAATATATAAATGTAGGTCCATCTCCTGCTCAAATTTAACCACTAAATGGCAGAAATTGAAATTCTACATCAGTTACTATCCCAACTTAAAGCTGATAAAATAATAAAACTATATCCAAACTTAAGAGATCTTCTCAAGGACGATGGCTTAAATGATCGCTCTCCTCGGAAAAATTATAACCGTATTCTGACAAAAACCATCAAAACTGCCTCAAAACATTTTTTTAAAGTTTAATATTATCACTAGCAGATTCGATAAAGCTAGTACATTTATAAATTGGGGTTATTATAAAAAAATTACCACAGATAATTGATGAAGGTCTAAATTTACTAAATTAAATACAAATCCCATTGGGACCTTAGAAAATCCGTTAACAAACTCATGACAACAAACAATGCTGATGTAGGATCTTTGAAAATCAACAAAATTATCGAAGATTACCAACCTAAAAGAAAATGTTAATTTACATAAATCCGGATATCCAGTACGAGCCATCATCTCACAGTTTCAACAAATATTAACCATTTTTCAAAAGTCTTCAATGTTATTATTACTTCATATCTACCCACTAAATATAGTATCCTATCTGCTCATCAATTTCTCCAAATCCTTAAAACAATACAAGCAAACGAAGGCATTTTAGCCTTTCTTGATGTAGAAAATCTATTCCTGAACGTCCCCGTTGACAAAACTATCGATAGACTCCGTAACTATGTATATAAATATAATTCGATTCCACCTCCACCCATCAAACCTAATATTCTCAGGAAATTACTGCACAACTAATGCACCTTTCTAGAACATAATGATAATATTTATGCTGAAATAAATGGCGTCAGCATGGGAAATCCGTTCGGACCGATCTATCTAATTACTACATGTCTTAAGTCGAAAACAAAGTATTTGAAAATGACACAAACCTTAAAATGTATGTCCACTATTTGGATGATATTTTCATTTTATGCGAAGATAAAATAAAAAGAAATCGAAAATCTCAAAGCTACATTTGAAAAAACTCCGTTCGTAAATTTACTTACAAACTTACTGGAAAAAATAACTCCCATTCTTAGACATTCTCGTACAACACTCTCTATGTACAGAAGAGAAATTATATATATATATATATATATATATATATATAACTAAATGTGAGAAAGAACAAATGGAGTGTAAAAATCCACAGTTCGTAGCATTTACTTTTATAAAAAGTGCTCAATACAATGTAGAGCAATATATTATTATCATTATTATTAATAATAATTATGCATATATATAAATATATATATATATATATATATATATATATATATATATATATATATATATATGAAGAAATATAGTTTTAAGGTGTGCTATATTATGGGATAAAGTGGTCAATATCAGAGATAGAGCTTATGTAAATATAAATATAAAAGTGAACATTGAAGTCAACATTCAAAGGCGACAGGCTGTCTGTCGCCTCTGAGTGTTGACTTCAATGGTCACTTATATATATATATATATATATATATATATATATATATATATATATATATATATATATATATATATATATATATATATATAATGCAGTTTATCCAAAATTATAAATTAAAAAAAGTATTTACTTCACACATCTGGTGACGAGGTATCTCTCCATGTGGCCGCTCGAACAGAACGTTGCAGAATGCCTTGTCTGAAGATGACATCCAACGCATACAGGAGAACATGGCTAAAAATTGCTCAATCCCCGTCAGCACTTCCGCACGGGGATGTCTAAGATGTCATGGATTAATCCAAGGCCGCTCTTTTGCATGTACTGCCTGGAAGTATGACCTAGGGCACGAACGCATTATACTTTCTAACCCTAACAGCTTTGTTTATTTTTTTCGGGGCCAGGTAACTATACTGACCTCAGCTTAGTATGTCAAAGGACTACAAGTGGAAAGGTACTCGATGAAGATCAAAATCATTACAATTTTAATACCCCGCTAAATTAGCTCGTTATGAGTGAATAAAATAATTTATCGATTGATTCCTTTTTTTTTGTCCTTTGCAGGTTATTTAAAGCCAGGAAATATTTTTAAATTCTAAGAATATTTTGGGGTGAGATAATAGGGTTTTATTGATAAAAGATTTAATAATTAACACATAGCTGCGGGCAGAAAGGATGGATTCATGCCTTCCTCAAGGATAATTGTGCGTAAGTGAATTTAACTAACCAAACGGATATTGAACCTCGTCTCACCGATTAAAACCATCCGCACATCCAAGTTTACAGAACTTGGTATTCTCGAGCGGTTACACAGACCAGGCTCGACGTTGCTTCGCTGATTGAACGGAACTAGTGTTTCAATGTAATGTGGCCGTAAGCCACTCAAGATAGATGGTTACTGAAGAAGTTTGTTGTGTGAGCAGTAAATGTTAACAGGTAAGAGGCCCAGTTTATGAAGATATGTGGGAAAGCTACCACTTAACCAAGTGATTATCCATCTAGGGACTGATCAGGCTCGACGTTGCTTAACTTCGGTGATCGTACGGGAACCGGTGTTTCAGCGTGCAGTGGCCGTAAGCCTACGGATAACGAACTAATCTAGCTTTGTATTAAAACTGTAGTGAGGTCGATACTCACTGGGTAATTTTCGACTTGTACCACGCTAGGCACTTTTCTAAGTTTAGTACGGCACGGAGTTCAGGTCAACCAGTTAGGATTGAACTCGCTGCGAGATTATTATACTAATGATTTCTCCATTTGAGTATGGAAACGGTACAGCTCATAGATGGTAGTGTCAATGATCCGTGCTACATTTTCAAAGTCACAAAACTTTCAGTTACATCTCTCACATACAAGAATATTCAGATATTTCTCTCTCCAGAATCTATCTTACATATCTATAAGTCTACCATTCTTCCATGCTTAGAATATTTCTGCCAATTACGGTCCGAGGTGTTGGTTATATGCAACCGTAATTTCTACGGCAATAGTTTCATTTATCGCATTGTGGAAATCTCTTCCGGTTCCATTATTTCTAGTCGACGTGAATCTTCAAAAATTTAAATGCTATGTCTATCGCTATCTACTGTCTTCCTTATTACTCTTCTATTGTTCTCTCTTCTTAGTAATGTTTCTGTTTTCTAATTCTTCCAAACAGAGTAACTCCTTCTTAGTGGCTTTATTGCCCTGTTTTGGGGGGAATTCGATTAAAAATATTAACTACATGTAATTTATAAAATTCGACAAAGCTTTTAGTTACGGCGGATTAACAAAAAAAATATCTTAATTTATAAATAATATTTTCTTAAATAATATACCGTTCGATTCGGACTAAAATAATGGTCATGCCTGTTAGCGGCTCGGATTGAGAAATCGGAGAGCCGAGTTCGAATTCCAGTCAGAACCATTATATTCACTTACGTGCTAATACCCTTAGAAAAGGTATGAATCCTCTTCTTCTTCCCCCCACCCCTAGCTATGGGTACAAAGCAGGATAGACCGGGTTCTATAGGCTTGGATGGCAACCGGTCTACCGCAGAAAGAAATGGGAACCTACTGCGGGTAAATTCTGCCTCGTCAGTCATATATCGAAAGATACATGATACCCTGGCACATAACTGACTGACTTGTTATCCACACAGGGTTTCGGCCATTATACGCTTTAGCCTTCAAGTTGGAACCTTTGCAAACTTAGATTCATACTTTTTATGTTCATATACTTTTTTAATAACTACCACCTCCCCTCTTAAAAAAAAAAAAATCCAAAAACATTGTCCACCGTATATTAAAGCAACAAGATGTTCCCATTGCTAATTTTTCATATTCACAAAATGTAATTTACAAAGATACAAAAATAGATTTGGTCGGCGATTGTGGAGAGGTGTTAACGAAAATGTCACCTCTGCAAATTTTTGTTAAGATTCGAACTCACCTCGATGGTAATGATCTGTGACCTTAGAATGGTAACTAATGCTCTACGGCGAGATGCTCCGAAACATTTTGCTAACAATCAAGGAGAATGCATAGGAAACATACAACACCAATTAGTTCTTTTTGTTGAAATTCTCGGTTTAAATATGTTCTAATGAAAATTCATTTACTCTCCATTATTTTCGTGTTAACTTGAAACTGCTTAACAAACACGAAACAAGATATAAATCTTGCATCTTGTTTTTTTTAATTTGAATTCATGATACCACTAGAAACGTAATTATCTTCGGGTATTGTTAATTATTTAGTTAGCTCTTGATTATATTAAATCATCAATAAGCCTTAATTATGAGAGTTAAAAGTGAATATCTTTATTAGATTTCAGAAGCAGTACAATTTTTTGGCAGTTTCAAGACAATGTTTCCTTAATATATTGATAGACATGACAGATAAAAACGATATTAACTAAAAGGTGAAGCGGGCAAATGAGTTAATTCACGGCTCTTAATACGCAGTTCTGTACTGAAAACAGGGAATCATTTAAGCGGGATTTGTGGCTCATTAGTGACATAACTTTCCTACCAGACAAATCGACATGAGAAAAACGATATATATTAACTCGGGTCCTAAATAATTTCCGTTTTTGTTTACCAACTCCAATCCTCGTAGAAGAAAGTAAAATTCCATTTTATTCACCATTATCTGCAATGACTTCTTACTACGCAGAGAAATAGATAGCGGCTTGGATTGAGGAACTGGAGAAACAAGTTCGAATTCCAGTCGAGTTCATAACATTCACTTACGTGCTAATACCCTTGGAAGAGGTATAAATCTATCGCTTCCTTCTAGCTAGGGGTAAAGAGTGGTTTTTATAGCCTTGGGTGGCAACCGGCCGAGGAGAAGGAAAACTCTTAATTCAATATCGGCCTGGAGAGTGTTGGGCACCGCCAGGCTATCTTGTCCAGTAAACATCACTCCTAATGTAGCAGCAGTACGTGTGGTGCCCTATAACGCTAACAGGGTTACCAGTTTCGTAATCGTGATCGCTACCGCGTATCAGGCAGCTCTTCGATACATTTTGATCAAAACTCCGCAGATTTTGTTGTGAAAAAGTTTTCGACGAACACTTGAATCTGGTTTTCCTGAAATAAGGTTTTCCCCAGCATAAATTTTGCAGCGATATAAAAAGGTTATAAACGGTCGGTACACGGTCAAATGAAAATAGCTGGTGGGGTGGAACAGACCAACCGAGTTTCAAAAATGTTTTCTTGAGTCCTTCTTACTCTACGTGGCCTTGCGTTATCATATCTTTCTTATTAACCCACGCAGGGTGATTTCTGACCAAACTTTTATGGACACGTTACTTTAGATTGGTTTGGCTTGGTTTGTTTTACGGCATATCAATATTAATAGGTTATTTAATGCAGATAAGATTGTTATTGCTGGTAATTTTCTTTTCAAAAATGTATTGCCGGTAATAATTAATTCTTCAAAAAACTCGTTGCTGGTAATAAGTATTTACAAAAATGTATTTATACACTTTCATGGTGATTTGACCCTAATTTGGGGTTAACTATTTGCCCATAGCCTGGACCCTAACAGGTGCTATCCCCCCAGGTCGGGGTGGACTTGGAAATAACAGCAATTAGGAGGTGGTTCCAATCTCCTTAAATCCTTCTGATCAGAGGCCTTGCTGTTGGACGTAGTTTATCGTCTTACCCAGGACGCGATGTAGATTATTATCTCAGTCATGTTGGTGACTTTGTAATAAAAATGTATTTTATATTTCAGTGTTTTGTATTTGTTTTAGGAGGTTCATTATTTCTCCATAGCTGGGACACTAACAGTTGCTACTACTCCAGTTTGGTTAGTTTCGTTTTACGGCATATCAACCTCAATGGGTTATTTAATGCCGACAAGATTTTTATTGCTTGTAATATTTTTCCTTCAAAAATGTATTTCTGGTAATATTTATTTTCTTTACAAATGTATTGCTGGTAATAATGTATTTCTGGTAATAATGTTTCCCAAAAAAATCTTTTTGCTGATATTAAAACCTATTTTTATTTTTACACTTTCATAGTGTTTTGACCACCGTTTTAGGCTTAACTATTTGTCCATAGTTGGGACTCTAACAAGTGCTACCACCCCAGGTCAGGGTGAACCTGGGAACACCAGCAATTAAGAGTTGGTTCTATGCTTCTCAAAACCTCCTGATTAGAGGCCTTGCTGTTGTACGTAGTTTATCGTCTTACCCACGACGCGGATGTAATTTCGCGTCTTACCCCGATACATTGCAGCTGCCTGAAGTATAAATGTGCATTTAATGTTTCACCGTGTTTTAAGAATACCCCGATGATGCCACCACACGGACAACATCACCTTTATCCCACGGAGCTCAGAGCTCAGCCTTTGGAGTCTGTTGAGGAAATGTTATCCTTGTCCATGTATATATTTATAACTTTCTTGAAATCGTAGAATCATTCCCCTAAGATACAGACACTTCCTTCTTTAAAAGGGGTTGTAGCATCTGTTTAGGGTCCCAGCTATGGATAAATAGTGAACACTCCACAAACAAAAATCAGCAGTACATTTTTTATAATAAAATGAGTAACAATTTTTATAGCAAAATGACAATCAATGCAACACTAAAAAATATAAAAATACATTTTAGTAACAACATTATCAACAATATATTTTATGATCTACAAAGTGTATATCTAAAGAAACATAAATTTACCCTGAAAGTATTGGGTTGGTGCATAATTATCAAGCGTTTTTGTAGGCGAGTTATTTGTTAATAAAAATTGCTGATTTTTTTTTGTTTTTAATAAAAATATTATTTTATTTTCAGGTTATAAAAATGCTTGTCGATAATCATACGCTCCAGAATAATCATTTTAAAATGTTATTGTTGAATTATGTTTCTTTTTTCATAATAAATATTGTTTAAAAATGATTGATAATTATGCACCAACCCATTATAAAATTATGTATAAAATATCTGTTGTTGGAAGCATAAAATTACGTACAAAATATGCAGATTTTGGCATTAAACAGGAATAGAGGTTTATATGCAGCTAAAATCAACCAAACAATATCCTTTAACAGGATCTGACATTTCTGAACGATATGTTACCCCAAATTCGACCTAAAAAAATTCCGTAAATGCTAGTTTCCACCTTCTCCATTAAAACAGAGTCTTCGGAAATATTTACAACCATCTTCCAAAATGTACTACTCACAAAGGTTATGGTAATAGTCCGTACTATATTCTGTTCATGCGTGATGTTCAGAACTTTTGATATCACCTCGAATGCCCCATACGTGTTAAAATTGTTGAAAATGTATATGGCACAATGGTAGCGATCATAGTCATCACAAAATGTACCGTTGTGAGGTACTGTGCACTGACCAGGGAATAGCAGCGAATATCGAACCTTCATTTCATTGTGAGAAAGACAAACTCCGTCAAATGGTTTACTGACTGATTTATTTTGCTAATGTTTTTTTTGAAAGGAGCCAACCCAAAAACGTTAAATAAATAAATTGTAACAGAATTAGACTGGAAATAGAGTAAGAACGGCATGGTTTTGTTTAAGACACTCGTACAAGGAATGCAGTTTTCGGTATCAGAACGACCAACAGGGATATAAAAAGGTTCATGCTGGTTCCTGGCACGAAGAATTCCGTAAAAAAACTTGGAAATTGTAATCTACACGGAAAACATATTGAGACCTGTATTTGCAACAAGTGCCACGACGACTAGTATTGATAAGTGTCGGGAGTGCAAGTTCTTACGGGACAAGATAGATAGATAGATAGATAGATAGATAGATAGATAGATAGATAGATAGATAGATAGATAGATAGATAGATAGATATCGACTGAAATAGATAGAATGATAGTTATCAACTGAAATAGATAGATAGATAGATAGATAGATAGATAGATAGATAGATAGATAGATAGATATCAACTGAAATAGATAGATAGATAGATAGATAGATAGATAGATAGATAGATAGATAGATAGATATCGACTGAAATAGATAGATAGTTATCAACTGAGATAGATAGATAGATATCAACTGAAATATATATATAGATAGATAGATAGATAGATAGATAGATAGATATCGACTGAAATAGATAGAATGATAGTTATCAACTGAAATAGATAGATAGATAGATAGATAGATAGATAGATAGATAGATAGATAGATAGATAGATAGATAGATATCAACTGAAATAGATAGATAGATAGATAGATAGATAGATATCGACTGAAATAGATAGATAGTTATCAACTGAGATAGATAGATAGATATCAACTGAAATATATATATAGATAGATAGATAGATAGATAGATAGATAGATAGATAGATAGATAGATATCGACTGAAATAGATAGATAGATAGATAGATATCGACTGAAATAAATAGATAGTTATCAACTGAAATAGATAGATAGATAGATAGATAGATAGATAGATAGATAGATAGATATCAACTGAGATAGATATATAGATAGATATCGACTGAAATAGATAATTATCAACTGAGATAGATAGATAGATAGATAGATAGATAGATATCGACTGAAATAGATAGATAGATAGATAGATAGATAGATATCGACTGAAATAAATAGATAGTTATCAACTGAAATAGATAGATAGATAGATAGATAGATAGATAGATAGATAGATAGATATCAACTGAGATAGATATATAGATAGATATCGACTGAAATAGATAATTATCAACTGAGATAGATAGATAGATAGATAGATAGATATCGACTGAAATAGATAGATAGATAGATAGATAGATAGATAGATATCGACTGAAATAAATAGATAGTTATCAACTGAAATAGATAGATAGATAGATAGATAGATAGATAGATAGATAGATAGATATCAACTGAGATAGATATATAGATAGATATCGACTGAAATAGATAATTATCAACTGAGATAGATAGATAGATAGATAGATAGATAGATATCGACTGAAATAGATAGATAGATAGATAGATAGATAGATATCGACTGAAATAAATAGATAGTTATCAACTGAAATAGATAGATAGATAGATAGATAGATAGATAGATAGATAGATAGATAGATAGATATCAACTGAGATAGATATATAGATAGATATCGACTGAAATAGATAATTATCAACTGAGATAGATAGATAGATAGATAGATAGATAGATAGATAGATATCGACTGAAATAGATAGATAGATAGATAGATAGATAGATATCGACTGAAATAAATAGATAGTTATCAACTGAAATAGATAGATAGATAGATAGATAGATAGATAGATAGATATCAACTGAGATAGATATATAGATAGATATCGACTGAAATAGATAATTATCAACTGAGATAGATAGCTAGATAGATAGATAGATAGCTAGATAGATAGATAGATAGATAGATAGATAGATAGATAGATATCGACTGAAATAGATAGATAGATAGTTATCAACTGAGATAGATAGATAGATAGATAGATAGATAGATATCAACTGAAATATATAGATAGATAGATAGATAGATATCGACTGAAATAGATAGATAGATAGATATCGACTGAAATAAATAGATAGTTATCAACTGAAATAGATAGATAGATAGATAGATAGATAGATAGATAGATAGATAGATAGATAGATAGATAGATATCAACTGAGATAGATATATAGATAGATATCGACTGAAATAGATAATTATCAACTGAGATAGATAGATAGATAGATAGATAGATAGATAGATAGATAGATAGATAGATAGATAGATAAAAAAGGGGGATGGGAAACTTCCGTTTTCTCTTTGATGTTTTGTAAGAAAAAAGAATATCATGAGTCATATAAAATTATTTAATTCTTTCAAATGAATAAAAATTTGGAGCTAATTAACACCTACAGGAACACAGATAAAGGAACCACATATATATTTATATATATGTGAATTATGTGCAGATAGATCTGTCGTGTTTCTGAGATACAAGTATGCTTAATGCTTTCACGGATTTATTTTGCCATTCGTTAATTTCGAATTGCATTTGAGTTGAATAGTGACGATGAGGTGGGGTTGGTGTAACTCCGAATCTATGATACTTGCCCCCACATACACACTCAACTACATCTCAATTTTAATAAGGTAGTATTCATATAAAACATAAATTTTATTGTAACTTAATTATGTACAATAATGGATCATATGCAATGTAAGTGAACAATTCAACTAGAAAATTGAAAATAAATATAATGTATCTAAATACAAATTAGAGACATGTCATCATAAATCATTCTATTTTAAATAAAACAACAATGCTTTGCGGGAATTTTCCTTCTTAAAATGTTGAATAATTTTAACATTGTGGACAAAAAAAATGGTGAATTTTATATAATATGTTTTCGAGACTTAGCATGAGCAAAACTAATTCACAAATTTGCATGAAAATAAAACACATAATTACGTCATTCTTTTTCAGTCTTGCTTAGATTAATTTGTACCATATATAAATGTAGGTAGAAAAAAAACAAATTTGATAAGCTAGAAAGGCTCCCCAATTAGCCTCCCCCATTCGGGGGGGGTGTATGCACCGGCCCTGACCGTAAGTAATTTCCGTTTTGGAGTATCAATTCCAATTACAAATATTTCATCCTAACAAACTATTTGACCCAACGAACACTTGTTTGACACGTTTGTGAAGCCAACGAATACTCGTTATAATTTTCGTAATGCTCGTTGCAGTAGAGCCTTTTTTATTATCGCAGATAGAACTATAGTACGCCGTTGAACGATACCGGTGTCAGACACCTTCAATTAGCACTCGCTCTAATAGCACTCGCTCTAATAGCACTTGCTCGATAATACTCGCTTGAATAGTAACCACCGGATAGAGATCTGAATAGAGGAATAATATAGTGAATACAGAATAGCGGTCCGTATAGTGATAGAGGAAAAATAACGATCCGAATAGAGGATAGACTAGAAATGAAGATTGTTAGTCGTCAGCTACTACCTATATATATATATATATATATATATATATATATATATATATATATATAATTTAAAGACATTTATATATATTATGTTTAACGTTCTTTTTATAGATACAAGTATACTTGTATCTATAAAAAGAACGTTAAACATAATATATATAAATGTCTTTAAATAAATTGTCGGACTATGTCCAATTCAAAAATAAATATATATAAATATATTTGCGTTTCTTCCATAGTCACGGGGTCTACTTAATTGAATAATGGGATCGCCTGTGTTTGCTCACTGGAGATCTATGTTCAAACTCAGGTGTCGGCAGCCACACTTTATTCCTATATAACACAAAACGGGCGTTTGGGGGTTGCATGCATCTAAAGGGCTGTTTGTGTTGAACCTTTAGTAATGCTCTTTTGATAGTCATAAATCCACCTCACACTATAGGCCGAGTATTACTCACTATTGCTTGACACTAAATCATATGCAAATGACAGGGCAAATCGATTCTAGTAAGGCAGATTATCTAATAATTTTCCTTTTTTGTGTCAAGTCTTTTCTAGATATAGAATGATAACAGTTCTCCACAGCTTCCTGGATTTTGTTGCTCCCAACAATATTTTTTCCTTTCTTAGTCCTTTCGTACTTAGGTTAATTCTTCCTGCATCCATTTTTTTTTCAAATTTGTTATGCATTTTCACCCTCGTCTTAGTGGCGTTATTGCCTTGCTTGGGGTGAACTGATTTTTTTTTTAAATTAAGCATTTGTGACTTTTTCATTTTCAAATGCGACAACCGATGTTTTCCAGCTTAATATTTTGATTTTATGCAATCTCACTTTAGGACATTGTGTGATCATGCTTCTCCACAGCGTCTTTTTTGCTCTAAGTAAATCTTTACCCATTTCTAAATATTCCTTGTCCTCTTTCTACCATGCATTCACAAGAATTTTTTTAATAGGTGATTCGGTTGTTTTCTCTGCTCGTCTTGATTTTAATAAACCCTGCGAATGTTAAATTCTTCAATCCCACAATCCTCATTGTATATTATATATAAAGTACAGTGTGTGTGTGTGTGTGTGTGTGTGTGTGTGTGTGTGTGTGTGTGTGTGTGTGTGTGTGTCCAAGTAACTCCTCCGCACCCACTGGTCTGATTTCAATGATTCATAGCCCATTCGATTTTTGTTGAGCTCAGATTTAGGGTTGCCAGATTTTGCGAGGTTAAAAATAAATATTAATATATTATACTAGCCATTACTGTTGATTTCATAGTTCAAGGGGAGTTACTCTTATTTTCCTTTTGTATCCAAAATTACAGCTAGCTTAAAATTTTAAGCTAGCTAAAATTTTAAACTAGCTTAAATGCCGCCTGATAGTTTGGCCATCATCACAATAGGTAGGGAAGATTAGATGTGATAGGCATCAAAAAATTACGGATGAACATCAAAATTGATCGCGACATTTAAGCATTGAATTAATGTTTAAGCTTACTTTTTAAATGTTCATCTATATTTCTGCTGCTTCTACTTAATTTAAAGACGGTTTGATCTACGTAGATCCTTATTTTCCGTACAAACAATTATTTATATTTCAGGGGTGACAGAACAGGGGACAATTTATAAAATGAAAACAATGTAGTGTAAAGACATGAAAACAGAAGTGAGAATTAGTTATGAATTCAAACATAATAGCTAATTAAGAAAACCTATATTATGGAATCTATATGAATAAATTCGAAAATTAGAGCTCAATTCTGATACGAATTCTGGGATTTGAAAGCCCAGCTCTGTATTGTAGTAAATTATATTTACTCACCCCACCCCAACGATGTCAGATTGTAACACAAGGTCGGTTTAATGTGGGGAGCCCGAGCGACTACACCCGGGCTAGGAAAAAATTCCCCGAGCCCCAACAACCGTCCGTTGCACTGGCCTGGGTGCGAGCACTGATCCCTCTCTCTGGTGCAATGAGAGGGCGCGGACAGCTGTTCCCCGGGGGTGAGCACCTCTCAGTATAATTTTCCTCAGTTGCGAATCTGCCGTTTGACTAAGTCGCCCCGGTCTATGCTAGTCATAACTGATCTTACCTGTTTATAGCTGGTCCAAGATGGCCAGTGCCGGTCCAAGCTAGTCATAAGTGTGATACTACCAGCACAGTGAAGGATTCCTGTGCCCGATAAATATCAGAGTGTGTAAACCACTCGAGAGAGCGGAGATTTACTTGACCCTCCACTGAGTCAGGTTGTGACACAAGGTCAGTTTTTTCTAGGCACCATCATTCTTCAGTTTTAACTAATTTGTTTATTAATTTTAAAAAATAAGTTTATTTCATTAATTAACTGTACTTCATTTCTGTTCTTCTATTCGAGGACTGTTTTGATTTTCATATCAAAAATAGTTCTGTTTAGGAATATCGTCTTATATAGTGCAGAAAAGTATTTGAAATATGCAATTTACTTGGCCTTCAACAAGTTGGCATCTATTTTTAAAACTTTCCTTAAATATAACAAGCCAATTTAGGAATGAAAAATTCAATCAAAATTTTGTCTCAAAGATTTCAAGTAGTTTATGCAAAAATCACGTAAAAAATCGCGGTAAACAATCGCAATAATGAAATCTTGGAAATCCAAAATATCTGTAAGATGAGCTATTGAAAGCTAAAGAGTTGTGTCGCTTTAATTTAAAAAGTGTGACACAGGGACATTCTTTTATTATATAGATATTTGTTCAAGTAGTAATCGCTAAATTGTATAAATGACCGGAAGAAAATCGTAATTCGGAGAGTAGAGAGAGTGAACATATCGCAATAGTGGACAGACAAGAATCGTGAACAGTGATCGTATAGTCATCACGCTAAATCCTATCCATTGACTTCCTTTATCATCACGGGATCTACTTAATAATAGAGTCGCAGGTGTTACTCACTGGCGATCTAGTTTCGAACCACAGTGTCGGTAACGACACTTACTCTTATATAACAATATATATATATATATATATATATATATATATATATATATATATATATATATATATGCAATACGTACCAGTCGGATTGAGATCTCTACGCCACTGGCGTGTTTAAGTAAAAATAAATACGCAAAAATTCGCCTATCTCTCTGCCGGGCGCCGATATCCTTGGGGTTAGAATCTCCGGTCGGATTTCGTTCTCGGCTTGAAGCGATCGGATTTCTATCCACACTGATGAGCTGTGAAACAGTCTGTCCTTGGATGACGATATATATATATATAACTACAAACAGGATGAATGCCGAATGAATAACATTATAAAAAAATACATAGCACCAGTTGATAATAGCAAAAAAATTAGATTAATTATTTATTATAAAAAAAATTTAAAACTTGTAACCTTATAGTTAAAAATAATAATTCACCTCCTACAACAAAATTAAATAGAGCAAATATTATTTACGAATTCAAATGTCCATTAAGGAATTGTATTCCTCAAGAATCAACTTTCGGAAATAATTATATAGGCCACACTACAAATCGTTTAACACGCAGATTAACCCTACACCTTTCTGACAATAGCTCAATTAGATCTCATTTAAATATTCATGGAGACCTACCGGACACTATTCGGAATATACTTGTCGACAACACTAATATAATAGCATCATCCACTTGCAAAAAAAGGCTAAAAATAATGGAAGCCTTACTTATAAAATTAAACAAACCAACCCTTAATAATATTAACTTTGAACATGGACATAATATCTTGACCGTGTTTTGAAACAAAAAAATGAATCACTTTATAAAACACACACAAACTATTTCTAATTCTAACAGTTGAAATACAATCCTTGATAATGGCTAAAAGTATAGCCGAAACCGCTCGGAAAAGAACATTCGGACAATTTTTATATAATTTATCCTCTGAAAAGAAAAACTTTATTAGATCGCACGAGAAATTATATAAAAAACTAAATAAAAGCACCTTGTCAGTCGTTTTTAATGAAATGTGCTTGAAAGAAGGGTTGCTGCCTAAATACACAAATATATATATATATATATATATATATATATATATATATATATATATATATATATATATATATATATATAAAAGGAAACTTATCATATCTAGCCTATTTCTTTCTGCGATTGGCTTTATCAAGGCAAATATACAGATTATATTTTGCAACAAGTATTTAGCATCAAACTTTAAAATGTGGTCAGTTATTCAAAATTTTTAAATTTAAAAGACGCTCATAAATATTCATCCGATTAACTAAAAAGTCAAAGTAAATTATGAAGGATGCTATGTGACGTAATTTAATATCTCATAAACGAAAGTGATTAAATGATGTTTTGGAATTTTTATGATATTAATATTAAAATTATTTTAATTGGGCATAAAATTTTGTGTTATATATCTTTTTTTTTTAAATAACTGAGGTTATGCAGTTAACCATTTTCTTTTAATTTAAGACAAGTTTTCTTTTTGTCTTTATTCGTTTTGCTCTTTTACAGATATATTTTAATCATATCTGAAATTTTACATTCTCCATTCATAAATTTGGATCCTTCAGTTTATAGTAAACTACTAGGTTGTCAATTTCTATGAATGGCTTAAATTGTCCATCTCAACAGTTGCGTTGCCATTCTTTACTGATAATATGATTATTTTAGACTCTTTTGATAGTACATTTTAATCTCCTGTGATGTTTGGTGCTTTCGTAGTGCTTGTCTTGGCATCGAAATATTCATATCAGCATTGAAGCTAATTATCTAATTATATCATTCGCTTTCAAATCGCCAAGTTGGGACAGTTCAATGAGTTTTACTAGTAAATTCTCTTCTTTCTGAATTCATTTGTTGTTCTAACAAATTTTACTCGCCTCAGGAAGAACTGTAGAACGATCGAAGAGAACAGCAAACGAAATTTCGTGAGGAAATTCATTTTGATCACAAAGAAATATAGGAAGGCCGAAAAAGGCAACAACCGAAATTTCGTGATCAGATTCAATTTGGTAACGAAGAAATATAGGAAAGCCGAAAATTACGACAATAATAATTTTGTGATAAATTAATTTTGTTAAATGAGAAATATGGGAAGGCTGAAGCGTGAAGCTACCAAAATTTCGGCACAAACCTAAAATTATGATGAAACTAGTTTGAAAGAATCAATCTATAGTAGTAACAACACTTAATCACAGGAAGTCCTAGTGAAGAAAGGCCGGGGAGTAAATCGACCGAAACTTTTAGATAAAATATCCAAGATGACGGAAATGTTTCCAGTGGATCATTGCATAGCTGTAACAACATCTGTATGTTATACCTATCAACATATATGGCAGCAAATTCTGGAGGCTCTCATTCCGGTTGAGGAATAGTGGTTTTACAGAGGAATGCTGAGAATACCATGATTTGAAAAGCAAAAACTATTATATCCATTAGGTTAGCCAAAAAGTTCGTTCCTCTATGAAGTAGATTTTCTACTTAATAAACGAACGAATTTTTTGACCAAACAAACATAATTCCAACGCATTGTTAAAAAAAATATGGCTGGAGACTAGATCGATCAAATTTTTATAATAAAAACAAAGAAATAAAAACTGATTTGAATGACTTAATATATCATAGTAACAAAATGGCATTTCAAAAATGTATCTTTGTCTTTGACTCACTTGTAGAATTTCATCAAATTCAAATGAAATATAGATAGATGAAATCATTAAGGCTTTCTTTATCAGTACCTGTCTATATTTCTGAGATGCGGTATTACGTACACTATTTACCTTGTTCGCACTATCATCCTCACAACGTTTCGGCCGTTGTATGCTCCGGCCTTCTTCAGGCGTTTGGAATGTCGAACTGAGCCCTTTATTTCGCTCGCTGGGGTAGACTGCTCTCGTTCCACGTAGCATGTCTAATAGACGTCAGTTATCAGTTATCACCTGTTAATTCCCCTCTCCAAGTTCTCCACCGCTTTAGCCAGGTATTGCACTCACACTCTTTGGGTCCTGTCACTGGATCTAACTAAGGCCTTTATCCACTGTGTCAAGGAGAGGAGAATTAACAGGAGATAACTGATAACTGACATCCATTAAACATGGCACGTGCAACAAGAACAGTCTACCCCAGCGAACGAAATAAAGAGTTCAGCTCGACATTCCAACCACCTGAATAAGGCCGGAGCGTACAACGACCGAAACGTTGTGATAAATATGGCAAAAAAGTTGAGGATGATAGTCCGGACAATGTAAATAGTACTTTCTTTATCGAAAGAAGAAAGTTTGCTAAGTTTGGTATAAGGCCAAATGTGGACGACTCTTATTTCGCCGCACCTATTTTCGAGCCTACCAGCGTTGACATGCTTTGAAAATCGAGTTCTAATAGCTGTCTCTAGACTCGTCTAAAATACCTTAACATGTTAGCCATCATTCATAGCTTCTGTTGTTTGGTTAGTCATTTTTTTTAATATATCTGACACTGGTAAAGGGACACACACGCAAAAGACGGTTCACAAAAAGACTAATGGCGAATACTAGAATTAGTCATAAGGAATTTTCAGCTGTTATAACGAATGTATTATCCTAACGAATCCTTCCTTAAATATATAATAACAGTCGCAATTGTTCTAGCGAGACATGTTTACTAACCAATGCCAAACTATGTACCCAATCCTGCAGCCTGGTAAGTGGCAACAAGACATTGCAAACTATAGTGAATATATAATTGAATAAAATATAAATGTAGTTTGTTTTTTTGTTTTTTGTTTTTTCTTTTCTTTTTTAAGAATAAATTTGGTAAACAAGAACGAAAATATAAAGATGTTTGAAGTATGGTCGTTCCATATACATCTCCACAAAGGCCAAGTCCAACTGCCATGCTCTATGGTTACAAGTCTGATCAGACCAAAAATAAAGTACTGTTGCCATATCTGGCCCGAGGCTGTCGACTCCTCTCTGTCCAGGCGTGACAGAGTTTGAAAGCGTTTACGCTGCCTTGTGGATGATGAAATACTTTCCACTCCTTGGAAAATGTTCTGATGAGTCAAATTCCTCGGGCCTACCATTTCAGAGCTTCACAGCTATGCCACGTACAGCAAGTTGATTCCTCATTCTCTTCGGTTTACTTTGATGAGGAGGGATTTCCACTCTGGTTTTTTCCACAGAATTGTCACTTTGTGGAACAGACTCACGAGAAGATGATTCCGAGATTGCTACAATCATAAACGCTTCGATTCTAGTGCCAACCGTTATCTATCCTACATATCCTCATAATCGGCATTTATTCCTCCTCAGTTTACGCCCTCACAACAATTATATTCAATAGTCTTCTACCTTGAATGACTCTTGGGCCTTGTATCGTGTAAATAATATTAAAAAATGTATTCTATCTGAATTTCTGGGAAGAGGAGTTATCTTTATTTATACTATTTACAATCGGACTATTGTTCAAATCTTTGTTTATATGACAACGTTTTGGGTATTGTAACCCCACGCACTTCATCAGGTGTATAGCCTGCAGGAAAACCTTGAGTGCACCCTTTATTTAATCTACTGGGGTAGACTCTACTTTACCACTGCACATGTCTAGGGATATCTTGTCTAGTTCTTATTTTAGTACTGTTCGGTTATTTCTTGCCCGTTTCCACTGAGTCCAAATACACATTAACCGGTTCAGGGATTGAAGTCCCATTTAACAATGTCACCAAATTCACTAGCATATGAAGTAGATGAG
Organism: Acanthosepion esculentum; assembly: GCA_964036315.1. NCBI lineage: Eukaryota > Metazoa > Mollusca > Cephalopoda > Sepiida > Sepiidae > Acanthosepion > Acanthosepion esculentum. Next base: position 74,462,644 of record OZ038494.1, on the reverse strand, counting down.
TTATCCAAAGACAGAAACAATAGTCCGAATATAAATAGTGTAAATTAAAAAATGTATTTCAACTGAACAGTACGAGAGCTTTCTTCGTGCCTAAATCAACACTAAAACATTCCTCAATTAGTTGCTTAACCTTTGAACAATCTCTACAATGTCAGAGAGACCATAGATCAAGGGTCGCCAGCCTTTTTTCTTTTTACTTCAGCGCTCATAATTGATAAGGAAAGGTTTTCCACTGCCCACCTGTATCCTGAGATAAATTTCGTAATTTTACTGGCAAAGTTGTTCACGATCATCGCTTGCCTGATTTATAACCGAAAAGAAAAATGTTCTTCTGAAGAACTAATTGAATGTTAACGAACTCTTCTCGCGACTACAGAAAATATCAAAATATTTATATTTTGGGGATATTTATACCTCATCGTAGATAGTTATAGTGATTTTCGAAGCGTAGCTTAGATGTGGCACAAGGCCGAAAGTATGGGGCACCCAGTGAGGATCGAAATCAATACCCAGTCGTAATTGCTCTAGCAAGACACACTTCCTAACCATTACACCACCTCTAGGTGCCCCATCGGAGATAGTTATATCTTATCTATGTATACGAGCCGGTTATTACCAGTTAAACCCTGTTTTATTTATACGCATACCGACTTTGAATTTTTTTTTCGGGTAGCATATGTTGAAATACTTTTTTAATACTCAAGAGCCACCAAAATTTCCAATCGCACATCATTTTCTCTTCCTTGCCTACCCAACAGTTGAAATCGCTCACCAGTGACCGATATCGCTCAGGTTGAGAAATGGCGCAAATTGGATGCCGTATAACGAGATTCATTCGTCATTAATACATTCATTGCAAAGAACTTAACATCATCCATGCGCAAGTTTGCTGCCCATACACCCGAATACCATATAAAAAAAAGTTACTTACTATTGTGATATACTGTAGTTTGAAAAATAATTCAAAAGAAAAAAAGAAAACGATTCTTAAATAAATGGTGTAACTATAAGCAATTTTCATTGATTATGCTGCACAATTGTTATACACTTAAGTGCCTGCTTCTGTCAATAAAACATTATTTCCTGACTAATAGAAATCTCTTTATTAGTGATTTCCAATGTAATAAATCTTTATGATGCTTTCCTATAATAAAATCCCATTTCATTTACATTGTTTATATAATAGCCTTATATTCGTCGGTTTTATCTCGTATCCAAGAATTTAATTTCATCTTTGGTTATTGTTTTCTTTATGATGGTCTACAATGCAGTTGTTTCTTCACCTTTTCTATATAGCTGCAAATACTGGACTCTATACCGTCCCGAAATCTAAAAATTAGAACGCTTTCACCAGCAAAGAGCTTCGTTCAATCTTGAACGTCAAATGGGAATACGATGTGACCAAAACCAAAGTCCTGGGGCTAACCAACAGTCAAAGTTTCGAATCGCTGCTCATGAAATACCATCTTTGATGGTCAGAACATGCAGTTAGAATGGTAACGTCAAGGTTTCCACGTCAAGTCATATTCAATGAGATCCCATGGGCACCTCGAGGCGGTATAATGGTTAGCAAGCTTGTCTCGCTAGAACAATTACGACTGAGTAGTGAGTTCGATCATCAATGGGTACCAAATACATTCGGCCTTGTGCCACATCTAAGCTACGCTTAGAAAATCACTATTCAGTGAGATCCCTTCAGTGAAAAGACCACGGGGTTGCCCTGTTCGAATATACAAGGAGCGACTCAAAACAATACTGAAAGCCACTGAACTTGAGCCGAAATCGTTTGAAACACAAGCCCGAGGGCTTACTAACTGGCGGTGTTTCATCAAAATCGGTTGAACCCACGAGAAAATAAAAGGAAGACGACAAACATCAACAGAGAAAGCCTCGACAAAATCAACCGTGCCCCCCACCAATATTACTATGCAGTCAATGCCATCGGCTCTTCCATGCAAGAATTGATCTAGTTAGTCACTATCGCCATTACCATAAGAGAAGCACAATAGCCTTATTCTGTCAGCAAAGTGTGTATTAATGTCCAAACACGGCAAAAGCCTTTCCTTTGATAATCAATGGATTTGTATAGTAGAATCATTGTGTCAGAGTTAGCTCATCCGTAATTCCCTAATTCTTCACTAGGGGTCATTCTCCCTATATTATAAATATTGAGCGACTTCTCGCCTCGTCCTCTTTGTCCTATTTCAGCGACTATAATGTAAGCTCTTTTAGTTGATAGTGTTTCCCACTTGTAGGAAGACGCAATGTACATTATACACGCATACACGTACTTACGAACATTCACCAAAATAAATAACTTTCACCAAAGAATAAACACAAATATTCACACACACAAATATTATTGTCTATGTCCATTGTAAAATATATATATATCGGTCTTGTTTGTCATCTTTATCTTCAGTTGGACTTAATTCAAGTCCGCCATTTTCTTGTAGTTGGAACTTTTAATATTCTACCAGGAGTTACACACGTGTTTCTAATACAACAAAACGTTAATACCCCCCGGTCCTCTACAATTGACAGTATAATTTCTATTCCGTGTTTTTTTTTTCAGTAAAATGTTCATGTTATGTCTATCATAAGACATTTATTATTTCAAACGTTATTATACTGCATCATTATCTGTCTATATTTCTGAGATGAGGTATTATGTACACTATTTACATTATTCAGACTATTGTCCTCATCTTTGTCGCCATATTTATTACAACGTTTAGGTCATTGTACGCCCCGGCCTTCTTCAGGTGGTTGGAATGTCGAACAACCCTTTATTTCGCTCCCTGGACACATTTCACAGTGAATAAAAGCGTTGGTTAGATCCAGTGACAGGACCCGATCCCTGATTAAGGCAGTGGAGAACTTGGAGAGGGGAATTAACAGGAGATAACTGATAACTGACATCCATTAAACATGGCACGTGCAACAAGAACAGTCTACCCCAGCGAACGAAATAAAGAGTTCAGTTCGACATTCCAACCACCTGAATAAGGCCGGAGCGCACAACGGCCAAAACGTTGTAATAAATATAGCGACAAAGATGAGGACAATAGTCTGAATAATGTAAATAGTGTTATTATGGTGCATACACATATTTGAATTAGTTGGAGTATTTTTATTTTACTTTTAAACAGTTCGTATTACTTCCATCAGTCTGCGCATTCATGGCCTAATACATACTGTTTAAAGAAAATATAAACATGGCGTCTATTTCAAATGCGAATATCTACTAATAATAACTTTTGAAATAATAAAAATGTCGAATGAAAAATAAATGCATTTATTCTTTCGAAATATGACATTTATATACAAACACACTTGCATGGGGTAAAGTCTTAGCTGAATGTGCTAAAACCTAAGATGTCTATACTGTCAGGTTGTGTTAACACACACTGGAGGATAATAAACAAAGAGAAATGCTGATAATGGAATGAAAAGCCTCTTACTTGAATGTTATAGTGTTTCACCGGAGATAAGCATGTTGTGGCGGTATCTATCGAGCCGTGAGAGACGGGAGAAGGAACGTCAATTCAGTTTGCCTGTCGGTCAGGAATTGGGTTCTAGATGGTTTTATTTTTACTACTCGTGCAGGGGCAAAACCTGGAAGTTTATATATAACAGCAGAAAATTAGTTGTTCATCCCTTCACTTCACATCAGTTTCAATGATCTATTGCATAGATTAATCTTTTCGACATATTAAAGATTAAGAGCGAAACAGCGTCGAATTTGCTTTTTTGTTTTATATTCACACATTAATTTCCCTAAAATAAAGCAAATTCTTTCTTTTTATAAATATTTCATACTTAAGGATCGTTGAACTAAGATGGAGGAGAATAGCCTTCTGACCTTTTCTCGAAGATTTACCTTAAAATAAGCTAGTTTGCAGATAAAATGGAGGAAAAAAATTTCGTTTACTTTCACAAAACTCTTTTGTTAAATATTTTAAAAGATATAACGAACGGAAAAAGATCGATTAAAGAAATCAAATTATTCCCGAGATCACGATATTCAAAAACAGAAAAAAACACTTTCAAAGCAAGGAGAAGGATTCAAACAGTCGCTTTATTTGTTTTTATTTTTTTTTTTTTAACTTCATTCATGATGGAAACATTGTTTACAAGTGACGTGTTTAGAATGTGCAAATTGTAGTGACACGCATTGGAATGCAAATAACGTCTCAAATTTCACGCAAATTGGCTCCATTGGATAGTCAACGGAATGCGAGGACTTTTTCACTGAATTTATTCTTTTGAATGAGAATTCTTCTTTTATTGATTCCATATTTGAAGGCGTCTCTAAATATAAAGGTTGATTTTTGTTAGTTACCTCCCTTAATTATGTTCGTTTGTTTTCGTTCAGCGGCGATGAGGAATGGGCCCCCGATCATATTCTTGTCAGTTCCTACAGCAATAATGTAAATGGGTCCTGATGAAAGCATACATTATTGCTCGCAAAATACTACTCGAAACATTAGCAGAGATGCATCCTCTAATTCGGGATAGAATCTGTGAATCGTGCAAGGCAGTGAATTCGCCACCATTATGATGACTTTTTGAGTGACTCTTATAGGTGGCACAAAGCCGAGAGTATGGAGCGCCCAGTGATGATCGAATCCAGTATTCAGTCATAATTTATCTAGCAGGACAAGCTTGCTAACCATTACATTTGGTAATTTTCTAAACTAATCTTGGATGTGGCACAAAGATGAAAATATGGGGCACTCAGTGAGGATCGAACTCATTATTCAGTCGTAAGTTGTCCTAGCGAGACAAGCCTGCTCACCATTACACCACTGGTGATTTTCTAAGAGTAGCTTATATGTGGCACAAGGCTGAAAGTATGGGGCACCCAGTGTAGATCGAACTCACTTTTCAGTCGTAATTGATCTAGCGAAACAAGCTTGCTAACCATTACACCACGTCTAAATTTATTCTACTGGTTCAATGTGGGAAAAAAAGTGCAGCGGTGGCTAAACCGGAACTCTTCCCCACTGCAGGTAACGAGTCAATAGATACATGCATGTCTTGTAAAGGTTTACAAAGCTTCTGAAGACCCTAGTACTTGAAAATTGACTAATTGGAAGACATTTTAAAAGAATATGCAGCACAAAAAATGCACGACAAACTTAGGGAAATTTTGGAGTTCAATCTGTCAAATTCAAAGACGTCGTTTTATAAACCGGAATAAAATTCCAACGTTGTTCGTCTTAAGGTCCTCGACAAAATCCAGAGACAGATATGCAATGTGATTGGCCCTGATCTGGCATCTCGTTTACAGTCGCTCTCTCACAGACATGCCGTCGCCTCCCTCTGTCTTTTCTACAAATACTTTCACGGTAACTGCTCCGACGAGATACTTTCGCTGGTTCCCAAACTGCATGAATTTAAATGTGCTACTAGGTTGGCATCTCAGTCCCATCCTTTCACTGTCGTAACAGTTAAATGTAGCCGTCTCTTCTACTCCAACAGCTTCATGTCTCGTACTTCCTGTCCGCTGAACTACCTTCCTCTTACTTGCTTGCCTGACAGCTATAATCTTCAAATATTCAAAGGCAATGTCAATCGACATCTCCAGATGCCTTAATGCATTCCTCGTCTTTATCCTTTCTTCTATCACGCCTCTTTACTTTTGTTCCTACTCTCCGTAACCCCCTGCGTGCTAGTGGCACTCCTTCCTTGGGGGGTGAAATGCTTTAAAAAATATCTATAAAAAATGTGTAATTGTTCAGCGTTAATGCAATTTTTACACTTGTAAACAATTGCATCATGAATTAAAAAAAGAAACAACATTAGAATGCATGGAACGTTTTAATATTTCTTATTGCTTTAAAATCTTCTTTTAATGATCTCAGGAATAATTGATAGTCTTTAATCGATTTTTTCGTTCATTGTATTTTTAAATATTCTTAAAATATTTATAGATTTTGTTCGCTGTACAAAATTCAATGATGGCAAAGAAAACGAGCATATTAAGATATGGAGTTAAAACCTAAAGGAAGTTGGAACTGACATTTAATACAGGAAATGACTGGGCGTGAACCAGTTTCGCTTTTCACTTATCAAAATTCGATCGAGGAAAATAAAATAAAAGCACGAACCAAGTAAAAAAAAGAAAACTGCAAATTCCCTGTATTAGTAATATATTAATCGGAAAATATACAGCTATCTCAATTGTGAGGTTTCGCTTCGGTAAGAATTGTTAATTATTATGGACAGTATTTTCAGAGATGAAGCAGAGACAAAAGGTAACCGATATGTGGATATTCAGAAGAATGCAGAGAAATTCCTTGGAGGGGACATGTGATGAACGAGGAAGATTTATGAAAAGTGGGAACCAAAAAACTAGTATGATACACCGGCAGTCGGAATTTCCATATCACATCATGAAGATAGGAGGTTTGGCGAAACTGGCAGCAGGTTCAGCGTGAAACATCGTGTAACCTACCTAACGAGAAATGAAGTTGAGGTAGCAAACAGACAAACATTTTGAAGAGTTAAAAGTATAGGAAATTGTCTACATTTAAATGTTAAGAAAATTTTAAGTTCAGAGAAGTACGAAAAAACTTTCCGCGTATTCATTTTTCAAATCGCAAAAAAAAAGAGGGAAAGCTGATCGAATGCAAATTTGTATCAGATTCTTCTCATCAAAATATTTGAAACGTCATTTTTTAAGCCCTGTAATATTATTGTATCTACTTGCGAGTTTTTTTTTTATATATTAAATTTCTTATACGCAATATAAAGCTCGAGAGCCCCTTAAAGTAGTGTGTTACAGTTTAATTGGTTGTGATGAATGAGGTGTTGCATATGACACATGGCACAGTGGATAAAGGCGTTAGTTAGATCCAGTGACAGGACCCAAAGAGTGTGAGTTCAATACTCGGTTAAGGCAGTGGAGAACTTTCAGAGGGGAATTAATAGGAGAGAACTGATAACTGACATCCATTAAACATGGAACTAGAACAATCTACCCCAGTGAGCAAAATAAAAGGGTTCAGTTCGACGTTTCAACCACCTGAAGTTTGCCGGAGCGTAAAATGGCCGAAACGTTGTAATAAATATGGCGACAAAGATGAGATGTAAATAATGAATGAAAGAGTAGGCAGTAGAAAATGAAGATTGTAAGAATATGAAGAATAGATAACGACTTAGACTTGACTTGAACATTCGATGATTAATGTTTTCAGGGAATGTTCCACGGAGAAACAGTTCTCTGGGATTGGAGAAGGTGGAAGTAACAAGGCGAGTTTTAGTTGCAAAGTTCTGAATTGGCGCAACTAAAGAATGGAGCCGATCTGAATATTTGCCATTGAGATACATAGCGATAGGTTAGCCCTGTTGCGTCTGCGGGGGAAAAAACAGGTTGAGATGAAATAGAAGACATCTTCCATAGTGAATTTCCAAGCGTAGCTTAAATGTGGCACAAGGCTGAAAATAGGAGCACCCAGTGAGTATCGAAATCACTACTCAGTCGTAATTGTTCTAGCGAGCCAAGCTTGCTAAACATTACACCACGTCGAGGTGCCCCAAAGGCATCTTCAATACGGCCGGGTAAATGATTTTAAATCCTACCGATGCAGGCTCTGGCAAAGATGTGTCAACGATGATTCCTTTTTGGTCTCATCTGGCATTTCTAACGATAAAGCATAACAGGAATCAGGTACTACCTGCAGCGATAGTAGGAGCCGACCATTTTTCCAAGCACTCGGCTCTTTATTATATCGCGGCGTGACGTATTTTCTCGATTATATTTCAATTCCTGCCACAACGTAGGCAATATGCACTACGTGGTTTTTAAGTCAGTTCTTCAGTCTTATTCAATATTTCTCCTGTTTTGAATGAGGCAAGAGGTTTTATCTTTTGAGATTATCAGATTAACCAAAATCTCGTTGGATTCTTAATCTTAATCTTGAATTAACCTATTTTCGAACAAAGTGGAAATGAAAACATTGAAATCCTGTAAATAAAAAAATAAATATTTAAAACATATCTAAGATACTAACATAATACAACTCTTTTGAAACGTTAATTGCATAATGCCCTTTCAAAAAATGCAAAGCACAAAAACATCGCTACAAAGACCGTCTAGATAGATAGATAGATAGATAGATAGATAGATAGATAGATAGATAGGAAGAAACAAAGAAAAAGACCGGAAACGAAAGAAAGAAAGAAAGAAAGAAAGAAAGAAAGAAAGAAAGAAGGGGATAGATAGATAGATAGATAGATAGATAGATAGATAGATAGATAAGAAATGACAAAGGGAAAAGAAAGAAAGAAAGAAAGAAAAAAGAAAGAAAGAAAGAAAGAAAGAAAGAAAGAAAGAAAGAAAAAGAAGGGGACAGATAGCAAGAAAGAAATAGGCTGAGATAGATAGATAGATAGATAGATAGATAGATAGATAGATAGATAGATAGATAGATAGATAGGAAGAAACATAGAAAAAGACCGGAAACGAAAGAAAGAAAGAAAGAAAGAAAGAAAGAAAGAAAGAAAGAAAGAAAGAAAGAAGGGGATAGATAGATAGATAGATAGATAGATAGATAGATAGATAGATAGATAGATAGATAAGAAATGACAAAGGGAAAAGAAAGAAAGAAAGAAAGAAAGAAAGAAAGAAAGAAAGAAAGAAAAAGAAAAAGAAGGGGACAGATAGCAAGAAAGAAATAGGCTGGGATAGATAGATAGATAGCTAGATAGATAGATAGCTAGATAGATAGATAGATAGATAGATAGATAGATAGATAGGAAGAAACAAAGAAAAAGACCGGAAACGAAAGAAAGAAAGAAAGAAAGAAAGAAAGAAAGAAAGAAAGAAAGAAAGAAAGAAAGAAAAAAGAAAGAAGGGGATATATAGATAGATAGATAGATAGATAGATAGATAGATAAGAAATGACAAAGGGAAAAGAAAGAAAGAAAGAAAGAAATAAAGAAAGAAAAGAATGAAAGAAAGAAAAAGAAGGGGACAGATAGCAAGAAAGAAATTGGCTGAGATAGATAGATAGATAGACAGATAGATAGATAGTCGTTGTTTATGTAACAAGATATCAAGCAGAAAAGCTTGACATTTTGTATCATACGTCAATTTCTTAAAAGGCAATCACAAGAAATAGTTAAAAAGGATGTCCCTCTCAACACAACCCTTGCAAAACACAAAATGTCTCAATATAAATAACAACAAGTATTCTTCATATATATATATATATATATATATATATATATATATATATATATATAAATATAAAGATCCATACATATATATATATATCTTGAATAGGATATATATATATTGTCATCCACAGACAGACTGTTTCACAGCTCATCATTGTGGCTAGACGTCCGTTTGCCTCTAGCTAGGATCGAAACCCAACTGAATTAGTGTCAGTCGGGGATTCTACCACTAAGCAGTTGACATTGGACATTATCCTTAACAATATTCTACTTGCAACTTGTATTATGATTCATATTATTAAATTGGTTTAAAGTTTTATTGTTGTGTAACTTTATGATCTTCTCAAGATTATTTTTGTAGCTATAACTTAGTTTTAATGTGTCTCTGTTAAATATTTTACTAAGAGAGGTTACTTATAGGAAATTGTATATCAATCATTTGGATGAACTGATGGCCTAACTTAGTACTGACTGATTAAATGGAGGGGGTGTACCAAATGATATTCATATTTCTATTTCTTTTCTTTGGACCACTCTCATCATATTTTTAAAACTTGATTTATGTGCACATATAGCGACTATTCTTTAGAACTTTATTATGCACACCGCTATATTTATCGAACACATCTTTGTCCAATGAGTGGATGCTAATCCTACGTTCTACAAACGAAACTATGTGTTGGATTATAGCTGGGGGTGGTTAGAATTGGGGTGTATATAATTTGGGCTGGCGTTATTTAACATTTAAGGTCGACATATGTCATTAACTACATCTAACGTAACATCATGAAAATCTACCTGTTTAATATTAGTGCTTATCTTAACATTAAGATTTAAAATTTTCAGCTCTCTATGAATTATTTTTCTTAATTATGTATAGGATATATATATATATATATATATATATATATATATATATATATATATATATATATATATATATTATACGTTATTTTCATATTAAAATAAATTTATTACTTTAGTCCGTTTCATAATATATATATATATATATGAGTGTGTATATGTATATGTATATATATATATACACATCTTGAATAGGATATATATATATATATATATATATATATATATATATATATATATATATACATATATCTTAAATAGGATATATATATATTTATACACACACATATATTATATCTTCATATATCTGTATATATATATATATATATATATATATATATATATATATATATATATATATATATATATATATATATATATTGAATATGGTAATATTATTATATTGAATCAGGTAATTGAGCTTTGTAATGGACGTTTGATTCCAGTTAATACATGCATTTTCCATTAGACTTTCAATCTCTAACTTGGCAGCCATGAATTTCATGCTTCAGTGAGATCTTCCCACAAATTATTAGTTTTTAAGGTAGCACCAAATATGAAACTGACAGTCACTATGCAGTGTTGATGACTATATCCTTATTGTTTACGTAGGTGTGTATTTGTGTCAGTGTCTGTGTGTGTGTATGCGCGTGTGTGAGCACCTGTGTGATGTCAGTATATGAATTTGTTACTCTGCAGTAATGATAATAATATACAAGTCGCATACTTCTCAGGTGGGCGCGTTAACCACTTACTAGAACACTAGAGTTCGAACCATGAGTTCAGTATTCGAATTTCAACTCCGAACTTAATCCATTTTATAAGATGTTGTCATTGTTTACGTTAAGATATGTTTCGTGAGCAGAAATGATCGATCGAGAAAAATCGTCGAAGATGTGTGTTTATAAACAGTGATTCGGACTTTGTTATCCAGACGTTTCTCTGAGGACGAATGGTAACAGCACGTCAAGTTATATGACGATTCCCATAAGGGTTGCAGGATAGATTCCTGTCGGAGAGCGTATATTTTCTACGGAATTTCTCGATAGTTCAGGCCGATAAATGTAATTAACACACGTTTACTTAAAAAAAATACCTAAATAAATTATATTTGCAAAAATAGCGTATAAGCAGAAAATATGTTAAATAATTGTCGAACTTAATCCGTTTCATATAATGTATATATAAAAGGAGGCACGGTGAAGCAATGGATAACGGCTTGGATTGAGGAATCGGAGAGCCGAGTTCGAATCCATTCACTTACGTGCTAATACCCTTGGGAAAGGTGTGAATCCTCTTCTTCTCCCTCCAACTATGGGTAAATAGCAGGACAGACTGGGTTCTATAGCCTTGGATGGCAACTGGTCTAGGGGAAGGACAACTCTGAATTCAAAACCTGCTGAGGGTCGTTTGGGGACGTTGTGGCATTCGCTGCACCTGTATTCGTCCCTCCAAAAAAGTGTGGATGGCCCTACACAAAGCCTTCACCACTATAATCAAATCTCATGTGTCGGTGTCGGGCTTTCAGTTTCTCAGTGTGGCTAGACGTTTGATCGTTTCAAGCCGGGACAGAAACTCGACTGATTTGACATCAGTTTACATCTTACACCTAGGCCATCGTCGCATGGAAGAATGAAAGGGAATTTTAACGAGTTTTTTTTTTGGGGGGGTACGATGCGAAATACGCCAGCGGTTCTGAGAAATCAGTTCGGACTTGAAGAGTAATGCTTAATAGCAGTAGGAGCCGCTTTTTTTTAAAAAAACCCTTTCTCTCGAGAGCTCAACCGAATTTCCGGGAGCATATATAGTCATCCACAGACAGACTGTTTCGCTGTATCACAGTTCCTCTGTTTATTTAGACGGCCGATTGCTTCATGCCGGGATCGAAATCCGTCTGATTTGACATCAGCCAGACATATATATATATATATATATATATATATAATACATATGATATATATATATATATATATATATATATATATATATATATATATATATATATATATATATATATATATATAATACAGCAAGTTTCGTGTTTTATTGCTGCTTTCATAGTGAATAAATGAAAAATAAATCTCTGTCGAAAGTGAATATAATTCACATCGAATGCTTTTAATTGTTAACCACATTTGTATCGAAGAGGAGAACCAGATTATGACACCTTTTTCTGTTATATTGTTCTTTTCTTCCTCTTGCTACACTATCAGCAAATGCTATTACTTGAAGGTTTTTATCTTGGAGACTTGCAGATAATGCACTGTTCCTAAAATGATATTAATAGAAATTCAGCTTCCTTTTTAAGGTTTACTTTTTCAGGCACGTTAATGATATTACAGAAGCTTTGTCTTCAGATTGTTTTGGGAACTTGTGATGCATATGTTTGCCTTTTGTTTTGTTTTTTGGGGTTTTTTGTTTGTTTTTTCTTCTTACTCTCTTTTAAAACGGTTTGATTGTGTTACAACCTTTTTGGTTCGATTTTGATTTGTTTTTTTTTCACATCGCATTCTCAAGCTGAAGTCCCTCGTTGCATCTCTATGCCTTATTGTTTGATGCAAACGTAGCGTTGGCTCATGTCTTTTTCGTCGGAGGGGGTTCATGATTCTGCCACTTATTGTTTTACTCTACACATAAAATCTACGTACCCTTCTGGTTTTAGATATTTTATAAACGTCAAGCAAATGCCCGATTTAAAATAAAACACATTTAAAAATTACTGATATTATTAGACATATCTGTCTTTTTTCCTATATTGTTGCGTGTTTTTTTTTAGTTCAGTCTCTGACTTTTCAAAGCCCATAATGAAATAAGGTTTTCAAGCGTGAGTCTATAAATATATATGTAAATCATTCTGCATGGGAAATAACTCTATTAGAGTTAAAAGTGAAATTTATAGAAAATAAACATTTATTTTAGTATAGAGTTAGATGCAGTCATATTATTTCATTTATTTCATTTTTTGTGTTTTATTTCATTATTTTATTTATACATTATTTTAGATGTTTATTAATTATTCAGTCATTTTATTTTTAACTTGATAATTCCCCTTTTATCCGCTTCAATTCCGACTCCTATTCTCTGTTATGCTATCTTACAATAGGAGATAATGTTTCAGGGCATTTTGTTTGGTCCGTTTGTTTTAGTTTTCGATTTTGTTGGGATTTTTTTATTATTTTTTTGTCATTGTTGACTTTTGAGATATTTTTCATGGAAGTTTCGTATTTTTGGAGGATTTTTTGCAGTTTGTTTTTTTTACTTTTTGTTTTTTTATCTTGTTTTCTGTATATATTTTTTATTTTTGTTTTTAAAATTTCTAATTTTTTGGTTTGTCTTTTAATTTACTTTCATTTTATTCGTTGGAACGGCTTCGTGTTTATTTCTGCAAAATTTCTTTTTAAAAATCGATGTCATCTGTTAGCGCTGGTGCTTCATATATATTTACATGAAATTAGTGTTACCTTTGTCGAGGGTATTTTTTTAATTTAAGTTAAAATAATAAATAGAGTCAGAGATATATTTACACTATATAGACTATATTTCTTCATATATATATATATATATATATATATATATATATATATATATATATATATATATATTCAGTTGTTTTATCCATATTATATACATATCAAGAAAGTATACGTAGCTTCTCATTATGCTATATATATATATATATATATATATATATATATATATATATATATATATATATATATATATACATATATATATATATATATATATATATATATATATATATATGTATATATGAAGAAATATACTCTTAAGGTGTGCTATATTTATGGGATAAGGTGGTCAATATCAGAGACAGAGCGTGTGTAAATATAAAAGTGAACATTGAAGTCAACACTTAGAGGCAACAGGCTGTTTCATGCTAGACGCAATCGCCAGACAACGATTGCGTCTAGCATGAAACAGCCGTTCGCCTCTAAGTGTTGACTTCAATATTCACTTACAATACAGATATATATATATATATATATATATATATATATATATATATATATATATATATATATATATATATATATATATATAAACAAGAATGACCTCATTATTAAATATTTAGAACACGTTTCGGCCAACGCTTTTTCAAAAGGTAATCGTAGGCGAAACACAATCGAAGACTCATTAATAATAAACAACGAATGAGAAGGGAAAGTTGGAACGCGATTAAAATCGATTTTAATTGTAAATAAATTCGCGACACAAAGAAAACATTAGGAAGATACAAAAGAGTATAAAATAGAACAAACATCACTTACAGTCCCTGGATCAAAAGTAAGGAATGTATAAAATGCTACTTTTGTTTCCATAGGCTCGGCTGATGAAATTTGATGTAAACAACCTCAAGCATTTGGAGATTATAAACCGAACGAGCACTGGGTAAGACGGAAAAATGCGTCGTCATACTTGGATTATCCAGCAAATGCTGCCCAATAAACGAGTTGTGCACTTGAGTGGTTCTTAAAACACGATTTTATTTCTTTATATATATATATATATATATATATATATATATATATATATATATATATATATATATATATATATAAAAGTGAACATAGAAGTCAACACTTAGAGGCGACAGTTCGTTTTCATGCTAGATGCAATCTAGTGGCCCGATGATTGCATCCAGCATGAAACAGACTGTCGCCTCTAAGTGTTGACTTCTATGTTCACTTTTATATTTACACACGCTCTATCTCTGATATTGAGCACTTTATCCCATAAATATAGCACACTTTAAGAGTATATTTCTACATATATATATATATGTGTGTGTGTGTGTGTGTGTGTGTGTGTGTGTTTCAAGGACCCATGGCACAGTGGATAAAGGCGTTTTTTAGATCCAGTGACAGGACCCAAAGAGTGTGAGTTCAATACCTGGTTAAGGCGGCGGAGAACTTGGAGAGGTGAATTAATAGGAGATAACTGATAACAGACATCCATTAAACATGGCACGTGAAACTAGAACAGTCTACCCCAGCGAGCGAAATAAAGGGCTCAGTTCAACATTCCAAGCACCTGAAGAAGGCCGGGGCGTACAACGGCCAAAACGTTGTGATAAACATGGCGACAAAGATGAGGACAATAGTCCGAATAATGTAAATAGTATATATATATATATATATATATATATATATATATATATATATATATATATATATATATATATATATATATATCGGGTGTAACAGCAAAATCGTCCATCCCACAAGATGTTTAATATCTAAAAAACCACTAAACTAATTGAGTTTCTTTTTTACAGCTTTTCAGATAAGGCCTGTAACCATCGTGACACCATTTTTCGTAAGAATCAATGAAAAACCCTTGAGTTAATCCGTTTTTTAAAACGTTTTGTGTCAGCCCCACTGTCTTCCCAAATGAGCAATGGTGAGAGGAACAAGATCATTCAGGCCTTCAGTAATGCTAGCAGCATTTATACTCTGGCTTCCATCTTCAAAATCCATTTAAGAACCATCAAGAGAACGGCTAATAAGAAAACGGTAAAGAGGAGGGAGCAGCAGAGAGGAAAACTGGATGAGGAGGTCACAACAGAAAGAGGAATCATCATTTCAATTTAGAGCTAAAGAGATTAATTAGAAAAAGATTAATTCAATTCATAAGATGTTTGACACGTGACTGAGAGGTTTCACTTGTGAGAGTTCAAAGAGCAGTAAAAGAAAGACCTGAAAAAGAAATCGTATGTGAAACCCGTGAAGTACATTGTTACTCCAGGACAGAAAGTTAGAAGGTTTGAGAGGGAAATGATCATCTAGTATAAGTGGGAAAATGATCCTGATATAATATATATATATATATATATATATATGTGTGTGTGTGTGTGTGTGTGTGTGTGTGTGTGTGTGTGTGTGTGTGCAAATATATAGAAAAATAGGAAAGAAAACGTTAGGTAAATAATATATATATAAGACTTAAGTGAATATTGAAGTGAACAATTAGAGGCTCTAAGTGTTGACTTCAATGTTCAATTTTATATAAACACATGCTCTATCTTTGATATTGAGCACTTTATCCCATGAATATAGCACACACTATAATTCTTCATATATATATATATATATATATATATATATATATATATATATATATATGAACCTAATTCCAATCCTTCATGAGCTTCCGATCTTTAGCTATGATTGAATAATCGTGAACATTTCATTTTCGTTTATGATCGAATTCATCACGATTTTTCTGTTAAACTTGGAGAGTAATTATACATCCTTATTGCTCCAAGTAGAATCCAGTAGTGTTATAAAAACCTCGGAAAAGTCCAGTAAGATATCTTTAAGTGTGTGTGTGTGTGTGTGTATGTATGTGTGTGTGTGTGTGTGTGTTTGTGTGTGTTACATACAAATGAAACTCAACTGTAGCCCATTTTTATGTCCATTTCATTCCTCCAGATAAATTCCTTGGATCCCGAGGAGCGAAATGGCCATAAAAATGGGGTACAATTGAGTTTCATTTTTATGTAATTTATTTCTATGCTCTATAATAAATATAATGAGCTTTCTTTTGTGTATTAGTTTTAATATTTTTTATTAATAGGATTCACCTGGATTACTTACCCACAGATTTTTACCTGAATATATATATATATATATATATATATATATATATATATATATATATATATATATACAGGGTGTCCATAAAGTTCGTGAGCACTTTATAAAAAATGTATAACTTCATTTGTATTTGCGTTAGAAATAATTTGTAAAAAGGATTAAAAGAAGTAAATCTATAATTTTTAAGGTTTTATTGAAATTTTATTTAAGTTTCCACATGTCCTCCATCATTAGCAATACAAAGGGTAATACGATTTTGAAGTTCACGGAAAACATTTGCCAACTGATTTACAGTAATGCCTGAAATCACATTAGTTATTTTAGCTATACTTAAAACTACGTACATTAAACTTTATAACATTTTTTACAGATTATTTCTATCGCAAATACAAATAAAGTTATTTTTTTTTAAATGCACACGGACACCCTGTATATATATATATATATATATATATATATATATATATATATATATATATATATATATATGTGTGTGTGTGTGTGTGTGTGTGTGTGTGTGTGTGTGTCTCTGTGTGTGTAACTATAGACGATCGTGATCATGGCTCTCCCCACCTCCTTCTGCCTTGAATTTCCAAGCTCTTTTACAACTCCTCTGCATGCTCCATTTTCAAATATTCCGGTATTGAAAACAAAATTAAATTTATTATTCGTTGGTGCTAGTGTAACCGGACCGTCTGGAAAAGATATTTCCATAGAGAAGCCACCAAGACTTTGAAATCCGGCCGCAGACGTCCAATTTATTTCTCGCAGTATGCTAAAACACTTTTGATCTCGAGCCAAGCTAAGCTAAGTTGAATGAATAGCTTCGAAACAAATGCAGGTACTTACAGAGTTGGCGCATTGCATTTATAATAAATGGTGAATGCCAATTATATTTCTTTAAGAAAAAAAGATTATTCATAGCGTAGTATCTGGGTTGACAGGCTAACTTGTTCATCGTATTATGGCTTTTCTTAAATTATTTCCTTTTACCAGAAAAAAGGCAAACCAATTTTGAAATGTTTTTTTTTTAATTCAGTAAATGGAACTATACTTCAAATCATCAGCAATTCAATTTATTTTACGTCCACAAGCTTTGATCGTCAATTTTCATTTTTTTTCCATTTGTCCCCTTTGACACAGAAGGCGTTGTGTAGATATCATTGTAAATACATAATGAAAGGTGCCAGCTTCTAAAAGTAATCAATTATCAAGGTCCATAAATATTTACTGGATATTATAATCGCAAGATAGAGAAAAACAAAACACAACTCTCTCTCTCTCTCTCTCTCTCTCTCTCTCTCTCTCTCTCTCTCTCTCTCTCTCTCTCTCTCTCTCTCTCTCTCTCTCTCTCTCTCTCTCTCTTTGTCCTTTGGATTTTATATATCTCCCTGTATTTCACAAGAACAGTTTTTTTCCTTTCCTCCATAACAGATTTTATTCTAATTTCTCAAAGTGTCTTTCTCAATACATATTGTTTCTTCCAGATATTGTTTCTTATTCTTCTTCTTTTTTTTTCTTCTTCTTCTTCTTCTTCTTCTTCTTCTTCTTCTTCTTCTTCTTATTATTATTATTATTATTATTATTATTATTATTATTATGTCCTTTGATTTCCGTTGTATACTCATTTCCTCCCAAGTCCCAACGTGAGACGTAAGGTCAGAAATGGCATCATGAGATTTTCCACTGAGCATTTTTGTACAAAATAAATATTATTACACTTCTTCTTCTTCTTCTTCTTCTTCTTCTTCTTCTTCTTCTTCTTCTGTGCTGTGTCTCTTCAGGACATGGACGAACACGGCTCTCCTCAATTTCCTGGCCTTTGTAGTAAATCTTACATTTTTGTTGTCTCTCCTGAACCCTGTCTTACCATCCATTTAATAGGAGAATATAGATTTTGCCTATCAAAATACAGGAGTAGAGATCTAATTTTTGTTTCCTGTTTAGGATTGGGCTTTCTCATTCTCTTTCACTCCCAGTAACACCTTGCGTCTTAGTGGCATTATCGCCTTGCTTGAGATGACATGATAAAGAAAATTAAACAAGCTCGCTAGGTAGGTAATGCGTTGTTTCCCTCTGTCCCTTTTGCCTGAAATATGTCCTGTCGTTATCACTGACAGTTTTCCAAACCCTCTTTCCTCATTATGAACCCTAGAAATCTCCACTGTCTCCTGATGTTAATTATAAGTGCCCTTTTGGTTTCCATTTTCTTTAAAACATCATCTTTGTTCACATGTTCAGTCCGCAATATTGTCAGCATCCCTCTGTAGATCTACATTTCTGTCACCTCAAGTTTCCTCTTCATCTGTGCTTGGATTGTCCAGCATTCACAGCTGTATAGGATGACTGTTATTAAATAACGGTATCGTATTCTTTTCTTCGTTTCTAACGAAATGTTCCCGTTTCTTAATACTTTGCTTAGCTTTTGGAAAGCATCTTTCGGTATCTCAATCCACCTTCGGATTTCAGTGTCGCACTTTCTGTCCTCTGTAAAAACACATATCAGATATTTAAATGGTTGTTCTTGCTTGATTTTTGGTATCGCCAATTTGAAAATTTGTATGTTGGACTGTTCCTTTTGTTTTGCTAACAACCATAATATTTGTCTTCTTCAAACTGAGGTTTAGTTCTTTCTTCTCGGTTTCACTAACCTCTGTACGAATTCTTGTACTTTCGTTTCTGTGTATGCTAACAATACTGTGTCATCTGAATATCTTATGTTAGGATTATGGCAGCCAATAATGAATCCTATTAGGACTTCTAATACTCTCAAAATCGCCTCATTGTATAAGTTGAATAAGCCCGCTGAGAAGACACATCTTTGTCTGACACTCTTTTTTAATGTTTATATATTTCCTGGATTTATTTTCCACCGTTATGCAAGGGGTTTGCTCTCAATAGTTGTTTTGGATTATTCTAATAACCTTTTCAAATGGGTCATGGTTACCAAGCAATTCCAACATAACTATGTGACCTAATTATCAAACGCTATTGTATAATCTGTAAAACATAGGTATACACCCTTCTGCATTATCTATTGCACTTTCAGATATCTGAGCATAAATATCACATTACTTGTTCCGGTGTCATTAACAAATCCACACTTGTCTTATTTCCGGTTTAATTCTGATGCGCGCTCTGTTCACCAGAATTCGGATAGTAAGTTTGGCTATATGGCTCATTTGGCTAATTGTCCGATGAAGAGCCTGTATTTTAGTGTAGTTTCTTGGATGCACAAAAATCTGTGTAAAGTGGGTTCCCAAAATTCTAACAGACTCCATAAAGGAGCAAAAGGTGCTTCCTCTTGTAGTGGTTTTGGAGCTTCACAACACCCAAGCAGAGTAGTTGCTAGTGAATTTAACATCGTGAACCAAGACAGCAAAACGAAATTAATAAAATAGTGGCACTCAGACAAGCTCGGAAAGCAGTTTAAGGTATATATTTCGCAGGCAAGGTGAAGTCTATTTGATTTGAGACGTGAAGTAAGTCATACAACTATTACTAGCACATTATCCTTCCTGAATCCTACGTGCACACATAACTAAATTCCGAAGCGAGGCTTCTTGGATCACGGGGACATTTGAAGATGAGTGCTGCGCGTTTACAGCATGTCGATGTAAGGCCACGGGGCAGGTTAAAGACTAAACAAGCAAAAATAGCGCATGGCTGGACAACCCACCCATATCCACCGTACAGTCTTGATCTGGTATCCTCAAACTTTTACCCATCGTTTTTTTTTTATCAAGGAAGGCGATAATACCACTAGAACGCAGAGAGTTAGCGGGAGTGAAAGAGAAAAAGAACAAGACTGTGAATAGGGAGGATTGAAAGGGCAAAAAATGAACAGAGTTCAAGAAGATTGAAGATAGTTATTGACGTTTAATTTAAGTTTTTTGAACATTGTACTTATCAGGGAAGCAAGAAAGCGGAAAGAAATTTTGCAGGTGAAAAGTTTGAGAAATGAAACTGTCGGAGTAGTATTGGAGGCTTCATTTAGCCTGTTCAACAGTAAAAGGATGGGACCTAGTTTCCAATCTAGCAGCACATATAAATTTATGTATTCCGGGCACCAGAGATAAAAGCATATACTCAATAGACAGCAGTCGTCGTGAGTGAAAGAGGTAATTTCCTTATGGCTAATAAAATGGGCTAAGTAGGTTCTACGAAGCGGGTATGAAAAAACCCACCTTAAATGGTACCATAATTGGCAACGACAGAGAATGGATGTGAAATCCTGAGACTTTCGTGTTAATAAAATGGGCTAAGAAGATTCTACGAAGCGGGTATGCATACCCACCTTAAATGGTACCATAATTGGCAACGACAGAGAATCCTGAGTCTTTTGTGTTCATTTTGATATGCTTTATGTGCTTCTCCTATTATTAAACAGGAATAAGAAGTGATATTACTTTATTACATGAGCCGCCTACACGAACTGAAAAGGAAAGTGTTTATGTCAAGGACAAGATGCATGGAATACTGAGCCGTTTGTTTTCATTTTGGTTGCTTTCTATGCTTCCATTATTAAATCTGCTCTAATTAAAGAACAAGCATTACTTTTTAAACGACATTTGATTCCGTCTGAAAAGTAACAAGTCTAGGGTGAAGGACTAGATTTGGAATACTGGAACTTTTGTGCTCATTATTTTCTCTGCTGGAATAACAGTCATTATTCTCTGGTCGACCCACTTCTCTCGACTGAAAAGGGTACTATACTAAAAATTAGATTTGGGATTCTAAGACCTTGATGCTTATCTTGGTTTGCCGTTTTACGATTCTACAATTAAAACCTTTTAAATGACAAATAATGATCATCATGATTATAATCATTATCATAATCACCCACAGTATCATGAATTACTTTTTAGCCAACCCTCGTAATTAGGAATATTTTTCCTAATTTCTTTTAAAGTAAGGTTCACCCTGTACAAGTTCCGGGACCACTCGATGTAGAGCATTAAATTAAGGGATAGTTCATACGGACAGACGGGGAAGATTTAAAGTGGTTAAGATTGTAGTGATCGAGAAAAGAATTCACTCGGTAGTCGGTCCCACAGAGTAGTGGTTCACAGAAAGAAGCTGTTCGAGCGTAACTTACGCTTCAACGATGGAATATGGAAGGAATGTTAATGGTTTGCTCCAATGTATGTGAGTCCTGTCTGTATGATAATTTGTTCTTCCCCCCACCCAACCCCTGTTTCCCTATTTGTTTTCAATTCAGTCTTATCTCTTTTTTCTACACCTTCTTTTCTTTGTTTAATTTCCTCTTTTATTTTCCTGTGAAAAGATTTGAGAAATAGGTCAACATGTCTGGTCTCTTACCCCACCACCTTT
>OZ038494.1:74330640-74435640 GCA_964036315.1 Acanthosepion esculentum | reverse complement strand
CTGACTCGGGAACTGATCTTATGACTTTCAAAGAACCTGATTGAGTTTCAACAGCGATTTGTCCACTAGACCATGACCTATAGAAACTTAACGTCTGCCCCTTTTCTTTAAAACATTATTACGGAAGCAAGAAAGATAATGGTACTATAGTAACATGAACTTATCATCTCAGAAGTTCAGACTGGAAAAGAAAAGAAAGGGTTATCTATTTACACTTCTGGAACGATGTATCGTTATTAGTTATTAGACAGTTTCTAGTGAGAATCTTTACAAGTATATTTGGTGAATCGTTTGGACCGCTGTATCCTACGATCTTCCTCAAGCGTTTCATATTTCCTTAGCTTTTCTTACAGCAAAAGACTAAATACAAGCTATAAATGCTGTAAGAAAGATTATATAGCGCCAGTATTCCAAATGAAAACCGTTAATTTGAAAATACTGGTTTTAACCTGAACTCGAACTGGATCCTTAACATCTGGCCCCGCCTGAAGGCATGCAGTTATTTCAAACATTAAGCACCCTAGAATTATTTACGAAGCTTTGATACAGCACTAAAGCATCTAGGGAAGGCATGAATTCGTTTCTTCCTCTCCCAGCTATGGGTTAAATAGTAGGCTAGATTGAGATCTCTAGTCTTGTATCATGTGACTTTGAAGACCAAATTTTGAAGCCAATTTTAACGGGGTTGCATCTTACATGAGATATAAAATTAGCGTATGTACGGATGGCGCTGCCTACACCATTGATCAAACTATATATCCATTTAATGTAGTCAAAAGGTACAGTTGTATTTAAAACAGACATGGTTTTGATAAAACTAATGTTTTACTTAACTGCATCCAATGATACATGTAATAATAATTCATGTAATATTCGCATATTAGTATCGTATTATAAAATACAAACATAGCGAATATGCATTTTTCTTTTGTTTACGTTTATAAGATTTTTGGTGTTTCTCGTTCAGTTGTTTACGTGTTGACGCAATGAGTATAGCTTTACTAACAATACTTTTACAATTTTCTTTTACTTTTTTAACTTATTTAACTAGAAGAAAAGATAAAGTGATAGAGAAAAGCAGGTTAGTCTATTGTAATTTGGTCTCTCAAAAAAGGAATTTGCATGATACACGAAATACATGATAAAGTCATTTTTTATAAGCGAAAATTTGGGTGTCGCACGATACGCGAGATCATGCATTACACAAGTATATACGGTAAATAAGACAAAAAACATTGGCAAAAATAAATCTTCGATTGTCATTATTCTGAATATATTTTTCAATGAATTTATTTAAATGTAATTTAAGTATGAAACACCAGAACTTCAACGGTTTTTGATTAATTAGTTTGTTTTTACAACTTATCAACCCTTCGTGGGTTGTTTAAATCAAAAGATATTTCGGATTTTGTCAGGTTGAGTACTATACACCAGTGTTTCTCAAACTATCTGATATGGCGGATTGACAATTTTTTTTTCTCAACGTGTCACGTACCTGTAATATTTCGTGGTAATATTAATTTATACCAGAAACGAAATGATTATAATAAAAGTTGACTATTTTTTGTATCTCCCATTTATTTCGCAGAAAATTAATTCAATATCAAAACATGTAAAAAGTAATAATAAAATAAGCATCAAATGATTCCTTAGCATGGCCTGGACACTGGCCACGTACCGGTAGCTGATGTTTCGCGTCCGGGCACCCGTCCGCGGACCACCACTTTGAGTAGCATTGTTATACATGGTATTCCGAAGCGACCAACCATCTAAGTAGTAACCCTTTTCGACGTACCTTCACTTCGCTGATCGAAAACGATTCGTTGGTTTTAGATGGGACTTAAGCCGTTAAAGCCAAATTAATAAAAAAGAAAAAAATGTTCACTAACAGCTGAAATTTCTTAGGGTTTGTTCAGGTCATCAAATCTATTTATTGGTATATAATAAATACTACACAGCCTGTAATACTGGTTCACTGCCCTCCGCGGAATTCGCCATCTGCGAACTTATCTACCACAGATAGGGAGGCCAGATTTTATCTTGCGTCTGAATTGTTTTAGTTGGGATCAATTCTATCCTCTCTGCGTTGATCCAACAAATATAGCAAGTTCGTTTTTTATTTTCATTTATTTTTAATCTGTTTATCGAAATTTTTAATGCATTTGGCATTAGCTGTGACATTGCTATCTTTTTTGCTTCTTTCGCAACAGCATCTCCTGATTTAAAAGACATTGTAAAAATACATTCGTGAAAACAACTACGGATAATTAATTCCCGTTAATCCACGAAAATGTTAACTATCAACGTAGAAGATGATTTTCTGCTTGAAAATTAGATTATATGCAAAGATGCTTACATTTCAATAATTTGTTTTTCTTCATACCTATCTTTGGTTATTTTTATTTTATTTTTTTTTATTTTTTTTGTGAAAATTTCAATCCTGCTTGTCATTGATATTACACCGAATAAGATCTATTCTTTAAAGCACCAACTACAACCCCAACTGACTCATTGCGCTTTTTTTCTGCTGACATGAAATAGAATCATTATCTGGAATCAATTACTAGGTCTGCTGCTAAAAAGGTTGATTCACTGTGTCGTGCTAAACAATTTTTATCACCAGATTCTTACACATAAATCTGCTATTGATCTATGCATTGAATATTGGTTTGGTGATTCTATTGTTTATTCAGAGAGTCTTCATGAAATACATGGAATACTCTGAATCAATGCTATCGGTTAAGCTCTGACATACCGGCTTCAATTACTATCCCAACGCCCTAACCTGACTCCTCTGTTGCTTTCTATAAATATGTTTATTGTAAATGTTCTTATGAGATTTCCCCTTTGGTATTTCGACTTCTAGAATTCAAGCGCCGAACTAGATTGACTGATAAGTTTCAATATTTTACAGTTGAAATTGCTCGATATAACCGTAAGTTCTATGCCAACAGTTTCTCCTCTCGCACTTCTTCCTTGTGGAACTCTCTTCCGGCTTCTTGCTTTCCACTCAACTTTGATCTTCAAAACTTTAAATGCAATGTCAATCGTTATCCTCTGTCTTCAAAATATCATGTTCTTTTTTGTTCTCTCTGCTTAATAATGTTTTCTTTTTCTCATATTATTGCATACGCTGTAAACCCTTGAGTCTTAGTGGTTTTATTGCTTTGGTTGAAATGATTAGAAAGTTCGTTGAATACAACTCCAACAAGGAAGATATCGCAGAGGTTTCTTGACAGACTTCAAGGTTTTATATTCTATGACTAACAATTGAATGAGTCCGCTTTGTTGTAACAGTTTTTCGGCTCTGTCTTATGTTTGCCGTTCTTCTTCTATGTGTTGTGTCCCTTCCTGACTCGAGCGATACGGACTCTCCACAACTTCCTGTTATTTGAAACGTTTAGTAAGGTTTTCTTTTTGCTATCTATCCTACTTTCTGTTCTGCCAACCATTTACACAAGTTGGGTTAAGCAAGTTACTCGCTAATTTTCTCTGACCTTCTTACCTTCGATAAGTCCTGTGTGCATCATATTTTCCAAGCCCTCTTTCCTCATTATATTCCTTAGAAATTCCAACTATCTCTTTCTGATTCTAAATATCAGCGTACTTTTAGTTTCCATTTTCTTTAAAACTTCCTCGTTACTTACATGTTCAGTCCAAGTGATTCTCAACGTGCTTCGATGGAACAACAAGTCAAGTCATTTTATCAGCTGTGATGAGTATTCACTTCTATATAGGAAGACTGATCTTACATAACATATTAGCACTGTTTTTCTTTGGGGGGGGTCACGAAATTTTCCTGTTTCTTATTTCTTTGTTTAATTTTTGAAAGGCCTCTTCGCTATTGCAGAACACCTCCTGATTCACATTTTCTCTCCTTTCTTAAAACAGATATTTAAATTTTTGTACTTGCTTGATTTTGGTGGTTTCAGTTCCTAGTTTGCAATTGGTTTATTTTTCTTTTGCTAAAACCGTAAACCAATTCTTCTTACAATTAAAATTTACTCTTTTTTCTCACTTTCCTTTACTATTGAAAGAATAAACAGCTTGACCCATAGTCACATGATACTTTGAATTCAAAATAGCTAACTTTAAAAAAAACTCTTAACTATGGTCTTGGTTATGACGATAAACTGAATCCGCCTCCTGGTTAAGACGATAAACTACATCCAACAGCAAGGCCTCTGATCAGGAGGTTTTGAGGAGCGTGAAACCACCTCTTAATTGCTGGTGTTCCCAGGTCCACCCTGACCCGGAGTGGTAGCAGATTTTAGGGTCGCAACAATGGTAAGTAGGGGTCATAGGACTATGAAAGTGTAAAAACAGCCTTTAATACCAGAAACACTTTGTAAAAAAAAATTATTACCAGCAATAGATTTTTTGAAAAAGAATATTACCAGCAATACATTTTTGGAGAAAAATAAACAGAAATACTTTGAAAAAATTATTACCAGATATACATTTTCGAAAAAAATATTACCAGCGATAAATATTTAAGGAAAAATATTACCAGAAATAGCCTTTTTGTAGAAAAATTATTACCAGAAAGAGATTTTTGAGGAAAAAAATTACCAGAAAATTTGTCGGCATTAAATAACTCACTGAAATTAATATACCGTAAAACAAACTAAACCAATCTTAACTAAGATTGTGGTTTAAGTTTCTGTCTGAACTTGCGAAATGGTAGTTATTCCAGCAAATAACAAAGGAGGTGAGAGTTTAATTTTACCTTTCGGACAATCATCAGATAATCAATCGATAGACAGAGAAAAGGTGAAAGATAAAAAAAGAATATATTCCTTCACAACACCTCTGGTAGAACTCTACCGAAAAAATACATGAGTGTCTTAAGAATTTGCAACGCACTGGGACGGTCATCTGAGTAGTAAGTTAGCGGAGGTACTCGAAAGAAATAATCAAGAGAAAAACAGAAGAGACATCAAGATCAATGAGAAGTTTGTAATGAAGAGATTGTACTCCAGCGGGGATGGATTTCTTCCTGAAAAGTCAGTTACTTGGGAATAAAAATGCAAGAGCCTGAATTGCCACTCCATACGCAGTTGATTCTTGTGAAAACAAAATAAAAACTAACAAAGACAAGATTATTGAACTGCTATGTAATATCAAGCCTCCTACATGTCAGTGAATAATGAACAATTACTTCACAGGTGAAGAGAAAACTGCAGACAACAGAAATATGGCTTCCAGGAAACCGACTGGGAATACCATCGACGGAATACGTAAGCAACGTAGAAGTCTTTAGATGAACGGAAAAAAATGACCCTTATACTCAGAATCAGAAAGAGGTAGTTGAGATTTCTGTTATACAAAATAAGGAAGGAGGGCTTGGTGAACGTGGCACTCACAAGAGGTATCGAAGTCAAAATGAACAGCGGAAATCAACGGGTTGTCTACTTTTGTGAACGGATGATGGAACGGAGGGTGGGGTGCTTGGCAAATGGTCTACAAGAGGTAAGAGCTTATAGAGAGCCATGATCCTCCTCTTGTAGAAGAATATCAAATTCCTGAATATCATTTGGCAATTTCAATGCTTCGTGTGTAGAAGAACATACTTTTAAAATATTGGACTTCGATGTTATCAAACAAACATCCTGGACAACAGCGATGAATGATATGCCAAGTGTAACAGCAAAATTGTTAAAATCGTGTAAAAGCAAAATTGTCCATTTCGTTAGATTAAGCTCTGAACTGTTGTATCTTAAAATGATTAAAGATATCTTACTGGAATTTTTCGAAGTTTTTATAACACTATTGGACTATACTTTGAGCAATAAGAATGTATAATTACTCTCCAAGCTTAACAGAAGAATCGTGATGAAATCGATCATAAACTAAAATGACATGTCCATCATTAATTAATCATAGCTAAGGATTAGAAGCTCATGAAGGATCGAAATTAAGTTCAAATATATATATATATATATATAATTAAAATCGAAATATATATTATTCCAGGATCATTTTCCAACTTATTCATGATGATCTTCACCCTCTCTAACCTTCTAACTTTCTGTTCTGACCTAAGAAGGAGCCTCACACGTTTCACGTACGATTTCATTTTCAAGTTATTTTTCATTGCTCTTTGAACTGGCATACCTGAAACTCCTCTCTCACGTCCCAAACGTCTTAGGGATTGAGTGAAATCTTTTCTACTTGATCTCTTTAGCCCTAAATTGAAATGATGATCCCTCTTGCTTTTCTGAACTCCTTATCCACTGTTCCCTCTTTTTAAAATTTATTCACCGTCCTCTTGATGGTTCAGTTAGTGGTTTTTTGATCTTAAACATTTTATGTACAATTATACCATTTTGTTATACAGTTTGAACAATTTTGCCGTTACACCCGACATACACCTTTGTGCAAATTAAACAAAACGAACAATTTCATTATTATTTACTTTTTTCGTATTTTTCCAATGAAACATGATTCAGTGTACATGTTAGTATTTCCTATGTCCATTCTGCAAAGTCGTTCATTGCAGACTGGCCACAGGTCCTCGATTGGATTTAAATCAGGAGAGTTTCCGGGACTGTCTATAGTACTTTGATTTGCTTACTGGTATGGCTTGCCATTGTGTTCGTGAAGCGTTACAGCTTTCGTACGCTTCCTTGAAGTAACGACCCTCGCAGATAATGGTCGTGGGACAAATAATCGAGAGTCGAGACAATAGTGTCTGGGCGTGATAAAAATCCCGGATGACGCAATATTTTTCCATGCCAAACAAATTTCATCATACACCCTGAAAATAGATTCATGTTACTGCACAACACTGTAAATGACCTACTCTGAGGAAAAAATAGAAATCGATTACACCCTGTCAATCCAGTGGGAATAAAACTGACCGTATTGTGAAAGAAAGGAAACTAAAGCGGTTGTTTCACTCAATTCGTACAAGGGTGTATGAGTTCCGTCCTTGTGCACCTATGAAAAGTACTTGAATATTTTTGCTATACTCAAACTCTATGTCGTGGCCTTGTTAGAACCAGAAATAAAGATACAAAGAGAGGAATTGAGTTAAATAAATATATTAACAGAAACAATAATACAAACATATACAAACGACAGTGTTACAGCAAGAGTGTTCGGTCCGACTGTCAAAGCTAACTTCTGGAAACTTTCCTCCCCAAAAGCAGTACCTGCTCGTATTTATAGCTGGGAGAGTCCATACATGCGTGGGTAAATTACTATAACACACTCACAAGGCGTACTGAAGGTGAGAAGGACGGAAGAAAACATCGTTTAACCCATCCCTGTGTAAATGATGCTGAGGATACCATGCACGAAACATGTGCATAACGAGGAAGTTTTAAGGGAAATGGAAACAAAAGGGAGCCATACTTAGAATCAGAAAGAGGTAGTTGACATTTCTAGGGCACGTAATGAGAAAACAAGGCTTGGAAAAGTTGACACTCTGTTGTGGCGTTGTTAGGGGCCAGAAATAAAAACACAAAGAGAGGAAATGAGTTAAACAAATACATTAACAGAAACAGTTATATAAACATATACAAACGAGAGTGTTACAGCAAGAATGTTCGGTCCGACTTTCAGAGCTGACTGCTGGAAACTTGCCTCCTCAGACATGCAGTACCTGCTCCTATTTATAGCTGGGTAAGTTTGCAAATGACCTACTCTGAGGAAAAAATAGAAATCGATTACACCCTGTCAACCCAGTGCGTCTAGATCTGACTGTATTGTGAAAGAAAGGAAACTAAAGCGGTTATTTCAATTAATTAATACAAGGCAACCATCCCAGAACGGAAATAATAGAAAAATGGTCGGTTCCCTGTGCAACTATGGAAATTGCCTGAATATTTCTGCTATGCTTTACAAAAACCAGTTTAGACCAAACAGTGAGCATTTCTGCCATATCTGGGCTGGAGCTGCACAATCTTCACATCACAGTCTTCACAGAGTTCAAAAGCGTTTTTTTATCCACCTTGATAGCAATGATTTTCTTTCAACTCTATAGCATCTTTCCCGGAAACAAAACACCGCAATCCAATCGCTCCTCTGTCGCTATTTCGATGAAAGAATGTTCAGGTCAGCTACATTCCTAATTTCACCGAGCTGAGACCTTTACATCTAGGTAACACCATGGCATTTGCACTGGGTGGCATCATCCTCATCCTCCTTCGTATTCCACTGGAAAGAAGTAAGTTCCACTAAGACCCTTTATTCCAAAGAAAAGTTACTTTGTGGAAGACACTCACGAGAGGGCGCTCCGCTGATCGCTGCGAACGTAAGCACTTCAAGTCAAGAGTCAACCGTTATCTATCTTACTTATAATGATAATATACGCATGGTTCCTCTTCTTACGCCCGTTTAGACTCGCTCAGTAAGTTTTGAGTGTCTCTTAGGACTTGTATTGGATGAAGTTTTAGTTTTAAAAGAAATGGGAAATAATTTGCGATATGAGTTTCCTAAATTCTGTCCAACGTGCTCATAGGCTTGCGATATCAGTCTTTGATCGATGTAGGCATTTCCACAGCAATAGAGGAAAAACAAATCATCAAGTGAAATTTGGTAATCTAGAATTGGCACGCGGCACGTGTTTTCTAACTATTTCTCTACTGCCGACGCCTTTTGGGTATCAGTATTTTTTAAAGTTAGTTTCTTCTGTTTTGTTTTTGTTATGACACTGTCTTTCCATATCTCTTTGCATTCTACTTTCATCGCTATCCAGGAACTATTTGTCGAGATCGGAGAGTACACCTCATATCTTATTCATTGATTATGGGAAATCTTTACCCAGACCTTAATCTCTTCTTGCTTTTTCCTAATATTTACAGTGTTCTTTTCCATGCCAAATCCGAATGGAATTGGTTCTATATATTTATAACTGTGTAGTTAGTAATATTAGCTATTGGAACATCCGCTCGAACTTCAAGTGCAATCTTTCCTTCTAACTGTCTACCGTATCAGGTCTCTATAGCAATCTGTGTGAATTTCGGAAACGTGGTGTTCTTACTATTATACATTGACTAGTTGAATCCGCGAAAATTAAAAGTCTGCTCTAAACTACGGACTGATATTTCCATTAGACCAGTGTTCTGTTGTTTCACTATACTGTAAGAATATCTTGGAAATACTAACAAAAGAGGCTGAGCGAGCTTTTTATGAGGTTGCAATTATGTGAATTACCCACGTTTATTTTTAGATTTGAAATAATATTTATGGTTAAACTCATTTTAAAGAACAAAAATTAAATTTCATATCCTATTTGAATTATTACTCCAGTATCGAATTCAGAAGTAATAACAATAATAATAATAAAAATTCAGCACCCAATCAAACAGAAGCCCGTCTTTACAGAAGAGAAGATGCATTCCTGACTCTTGTAAGATGACGTGCTAAACTTGTGTGTAAAGACATCAACTATAACATAGATTTCCGTTTCAGGGTCGGGGAGAAAGCATGTAACATATTTTTGTACGCTGTTCTCTCTCTCTCTCTCTCTCTCTCTCTCTCTCTCTCTCTCTCTCTCTCTCTCTCTCTCTCTCTCTAAAAAAATAAAAATTTCACTTACGTTCTTCCGACTTCTCCTTAGGCGTATTTGTTGTTGTTATTATTATTATTATTTCCTTTGATTTCTGGTGTATACTCATTTCTTTCCGGGTCCCGACCAGAAACCTAATGTGAGAAATGGCATTATGACATTTTCCACTGAGTAGTTTTGAAAAAAAATCACACATACTTGATGGGTACAGGGTTTGTCGGGCAGAGTATTGACCGTGAAGCGGTTGATCTTGCCATCGTTTTTTTTTTCTTTTTTTTTGCCTTTGCTTTCTTTCTTAAGTATTTTGCAGCTGCTATCGGTGTATTATGCTTCAATTGCATTTCTTCACCCACTACTCTAAAACTCTATTTTGAACTTGTTGGCTTCCTTTATTACTAAATAAAGTTTCTTACTTCTTTCATGTTCTTTGACACAGATCATCTTCCAGTCTTCTGTAGTTTCCAGGTATCGTTGAAGGCCAATTGTTATAGTTTTGCAAGAAGGTTCTAGTTGAACTAATCCTCTGCCTCCTTCGGATCTGGGCACATACAGGTAATCAACATCAGCTTTGGGATGATGCATGCGGAGGCAGGTGAGAAGCTTTCTCGTTTTGGTATCCCTTCGCTTAATGTCAGCTATGGGTGGTGAAACTGTATTGCCCGACAGGTACACCCAAGGTGTTTATAGCTGATATTCTGTTTTTTTTTCAATTCAACTCCCTTATTCAATACTAGACGGACACGTCTGCAGTATTATTTCCTTACTTACTCCATCATTTGAGTATACTGTATTCCATCTCCTTCGCTAATTCCAGATCCCTAATCTTTGTGACAAAGTATAGATCTATTGAGTGTGTATCTGTAATTCTCCCTTTCTTGAATGTTACTTGTGCACATTTATCTAATCCGAAATTCATACCTATGTCGCCAATGAAACATTTTACAGTACTGAGGAGACCTTTCAACTTACTGTCGCCTTTGGCAAAAAGTTTGAGACCATCCATGTAGAGTAGGTGATTAAATACTTTCTTGTTTAGATTGTATCCATTATTATTATTATTATTATTATTATTATTATTGTTTTATTTCCTTTGATATCTGGCGTTTACACATTTCTTTCCGGGTCCCGCCCAGGGACCTAAGGTTAGAAATGGCATCATGACACTTTCCACTGAAAAAAAAAAAAAAAAAAAAAATTACATAGATAAAGCCCTTCGTAAAGTGTGGGCTGTACTTGTCAGAACAATTTTTTGTATCTCTTTGAGGCATGGACTTCCAGGGATCCCTTCAATCAGCCTACTGGAATCTTTTCCAACCAGTCCAAGGGCTCCAACTACAACAGGAATTGTTGATGTTCCCATGTGCCACATTTTTGAGATTTCGATTTCAAGGTCCTTGTATTTTGACAGTTTTTCGAATATCTTCAAAGACACATTGCAGTCTGCAGGGACTGCCATATCAATAAGGAGGCACTATTATTATTATTATTATTATTATTATTATTATTATTATTATTATTATTATTATTTCCTTGGCTTTCAGTTGTATACACATTACCTTCCGGGTCCTAACCAGAGACCTAGGGCCAGAAATGACTTCATGACATTTTCCACTAATCATTTTTTGTAAAAATAAACAAAACAACTAAAAATATAACAAAGATCTCACGAATTTTATATAGATAAAGCTCTTCGTAATGTGTGAGCTGTACTTGTGAGAACCATTTTTTTATTTCTTTATTACCAGAAATCCCTTCAATGAGTCTATCGGAACCTTTTCCCATCGATTCGAGGGCTCCAACTACAACTAGAATTATTGATGCCCTAATGTGTCAGATTTTTTAGATTTCCACTTCAATATTCTTGTATTTTGATGGTTTTTAAGATCTTCAAAGATACATTAGAGTCTGCATCGACTGCCATATCAATAAGAAGGTATATTCTGTTTTGGGGTCTCTGATCACAATGTCTGCGCGATTAGCTGTGACCGTTCTTTCTGTGAGTATTGCAAAGTGCCATAAAATTGTTACAGATCCTTTCTCTCTGTAACCTGGTCTGGGTGATGTTCGTCCTCAGTTTTTGCAGTTTCCTTCGCGTAAGAGTTGTGTATTTTCCAGTGCAGATATTGGCCCCCACTATCATGCTGAGTGTTATATTCAGTGGGTGCTAACATTGTGCAACCTGACTTAAAAGGGTAACAAACGAATACCAGTAGGAACAAGAAGAAAAATATTATAGATTCCTTCCGCTGTATCCGAAAGAACCCCGCCTTAACTCATCAGCTGCAGTAGAGATCACAGTCTCCACAGCCATTCACATTTTTACGACAGTATACTATGTGCTTTATCAGTGTTACATACGGTTTGAAATCAGTGTTGTCCTTCTCCTTGACTGATTGCCAACGAAGCTTAAGGAACTCATCCTTTCGTGTTATTTAACTCATAGCTGGAGGGAGAAGAGGTGAAAATATACCTTTTTCAAGAGTATTGGTATGAAAAATGAATGTAACGAATTTAACCGGAAATAGAACACGACCAGCTGATTTCAAGTTTAGCGCCGCTAATGATTACACCATCCGCACATCCAAACGAAGACTCCTATCATTATAGACGTGCCTCTTAGAAGATCAGATAAAATGTCTCAGACACTTACTCATTGCACAAAAATATGTTCTTATTTACTTAATAGATTACTTTGAACAACGTTTATTTAAAGTGTTAAATAAACCGTTATTGCAATAAATATAAATAAATTATAACCAAAATAACTTCGAAACGTGACCGATTATTAGTGAGAAATTTCTGGAAATTTATTACTAAAACAGTATAGCTGGTCACTCGTATTCGAGGATACCCGTCAGCTAGGGCGGCTAGCCAATCAGCTCAGGCGCATTTGTGTTTAATCAACACCCACAGAGCGTACCTGTGGTTTATACTGCAACTATGCTGAGCAGACCTTAGTTACAGTTTCTGGGAGAGAGCGTCTTATCGAGCGTGATCAAGAATTTGAACAAGGCCAGCATGCTCAAGCCCTTGGTCACAATGATAGCAGACGCTATCGACGGCACCCAAGAGTTCCCAATTTCACTCACAAGTCTTAGGTGAACCTGTGGTATTCTTTTCAGGCACTTACCAAAGGTGCCGCACGCTGGATTTGACCCCTCCAGTCCGATAACATCAAGAAGTCTCTTTTCTGACAAATCGACCATAGTGTGATTCGAACCCGGGTCTCATGGTCAGAATGCGAATTTTCTAACCACTTAGCCTCGTGCCCATTACTAAAACTAAAACACTGTATATACTCGCGTATAAGGCGCCGTCATGTATAGCGCGACCAATGGCATTTTGCTGAATTTTAACATCAGAAAATATTTACCTGTGTAGTGATTTTCCAAGCGTAGCTGAGATGTGGCACAAGGCCAAAAGTAGGGGAAAACCAGTGAGGATCGAACTCACAATTCAGTCATAACTGTTTTAGCGAGTCAAGCTTGCTAACTATTACACCACGCTGAGGTGCCTCTTTTCTAAGCATAGCTTATATGTGGCACAAGGCCGAAAGGAAAGGAGCATCCACTGAGAACCGAACTCACTATTCAGTTACAATGCAAACTTGCTAACCACTAAAACCACATGAAAATCCCCAAATGATTTTCTAAGTGTAGCTTCGGTGTGGTACAAGGCCGAAAGTAGGGGGCACCCAGTCAGGATCGAACTCACTATTCAGTCGTAACTGATCTAGCGAGACAGGCTTGCTAGGAATTACATCACGGCGAAGCTCCCAAAGATTTACGTGTGTATAGTGCAACCCCGTCACCGAAAATGGATGATTTTTAAACTCTTCAAAAAATTACCTGTGTATAATGCGAGCCACTATTTTTGGCGTTAAAAAAAAAACCTGATCATAAAAGCTCGCACTATACTCAAGTGCAATAAAAATAAATAGCAGAAAAAAGGAACAGATAAAAAAGATTAAAGCGGAAAAGGGCATTAAGGGGAGATAACCGTCAAATCGACCATTTATAAAATCTACGCATCAACTTGTATGTTCACACGGAATAAATATGCTAAATTGAATTCCACAGTAAGCACAGATAATTGTTTAATGAACTCAGTAAACTGGTCGCATGATGTGGATTTTACTTTTACTAATTACTTATAACTGATATTTATATGTTGTATTTATGTATTAATGGGCAATAAAAATAAATCCATGTTAAAAAAATTAACAGACGCAAATTGAACACATCATTATCGGAGTCTTTCAAAATGTCTGCTCGTAACAATCCTAAAAATACAATGAATTTGTAACTGTTCCAATACGATCATATTTTACCCATACATTCTGTTTAGCCTGAAACCTTGCAGACATTCCTGCAGCTCATCTCATTTTTTTTTTATTTCGTTTTCGATTCTTGGAACGGATCCATTTTTATCGCCTTTGAATATCTCATCCAAAAATGACAGTTTCTGGTCTGGCCAATGTTGGTCTTTCTAAGTTCACGAGGGTTCCATTTCCACAACTTTGTTTTTTCCTAAGTTCCTAAACGATGTAATAATAAGTTTATTCTCAACAAGGACATCAACACACTCTCAAAAAATGTTCTCTATTTCAAAGATTTTGAAGCAATCGCTATATTTGTACGATGTAAAACCCACTCGTTAAATTTTTGATCCGGCATATTAACGGCAGCTTGGCTGTTTCCCCCCAAAAAAACTTGACTTCCGGCGACTGACGCTGATAGAATGACACAAAAAGTAAACACGTGACATTAAATCTTTAACTGCATTAACACTGCTCCTTTTAGCAGTGCAATTTTAACATGGCGTGGGCGGTCAACCCACACAAATATTTGAAATTTCGCTCTGGAAATAAAAAGTTACGAACTACATGTAGTACCCATGATTGACCCTAAAGTGAGTACTGAATAAATTTTTAAAAAATAACTACTATCGGCCCGGAAAATGAAATCGACAGTATGGATTACAACCGAGGGTGTTGCGTTCAGTTTGCACTAATGCTCTCGAAATAGGCATGAACCCATATTTTCTCACTCTCAAATATGTGGAAAATAGCAGGGCGGACTGTGTTCTCTAGACTTGGTTGGTAACTAGTTTATTTGATTTCAAATCGTTTTTTTTTTCGCGGGGTAGCAATTGTATGACATAAACTCATCATGTGACTGAAACCCCTGCTTGGTTATGTTGAAGCACATTGCTCTCCAGGAGTGTACAGGTTAAGGAGACACTTCAAAGTCACTTCTAAGATATTGCCTAACAAAGTCATGTCAATTTCAAAAATTTAAAATCAATTTTGATGCTTGATGAAAAGATGGACGATTAAATCATTTAAAAGTCGACTTCAGTGCATATAAAAATATAAATCACATTAGATTCTCAGTGCATGTATTCAGTAGCAACAAAGTGCAAAAATAATCAAGACAAATAATTTTGAGTCCAAAGGGTTTTTTCTTTGGTCTTTTTGTCTTGCCGAGTTAAGCAGCGCAACCCACACTCAACACCGGTGTTCCTTACATGATTTCACATTTATATATCGAGATGCTCTTCGATTCCATCTCTAAAAAACAATGTAAATGACACCTTGTTGAAATCCACATCTATACCTGCCGTTTCCTTCAATTTTCTCACTCTCCAGCGATGTTCGTGATTTCTTTACTCGTATCTTCATCCAATTCAAGTCCCACTGGAATTAGAGGCTTACTGAATGGGTATTGTTTATGGCTGACATAGGAGGAAGTGCAGATTACCATGATATGTAGGATAGATAAGTGTCCGTACTAGCCTTAAAGATTAGTATTTAAATTTAATCCCTGATACGGTTTGATCTTAGCAGGCTTTTCTACTTCCCCTTTAAATACCTCTTATTATATATTCTCTGATCCTGATTTTATGGGTACCATTATTATATACTAGTTCACGGTTCTATAATATGTTATATATGTCAATATTTTGTCAATAACTTTCTTCTAAGACTGCAGTCGCAAAAAGCGGTTTTGCTATTGAAAATTAATCTGATATTCGGTCGAAACATTGTGGCAACAACAGAAACAAAACATGACCTATTCATACGCCTACTTTCCACTGAAACCTTCAAAGTCATTTCTTGACTGCTGTTTACACACGGACTCAAAAGTGTGACAATACAAGACCCGTAACCCATTAGGGTCGTAGTGGCACCAAATCTAGTAGAAGTGGTGTGTCTAACATAAGATAGACTGGTGGACACCACCGACCTTCATGGTGGTTTTCAATTCAGAAGGTTCATTCTCTTAGACTTGCTGCTACCAGAGAGAGCACAATCCGCTAATTTAACCCATAGATGTGGTATAAAACATTGATTCCTACCTTTGTTATGAGTATGTGTGCAAAAGTGAGAGTAAAGGACGTGTGGCTATTGAAATAGTTAGCAACTGTATCATTTCACACCAAGCAAAGCAATAAAGCCACTAGGACACAAGGGGGTTACAGAGTGTTAGAGAATATAAGAAAACTACTATTAAGGAAAGAATACAATAAAAGAAAAAGAATTAAAAATACAGAAGATAACGATTGACATTGCATTTATATTTTTGAAGATAAAGTTGACTGAGA
The DNA here is from genome assembly GCA_964036315.1 of Acanthosepion esculentum. Lineage (NCBI taxonomy): Eukaryota > Metazoa > Mollusca > Cephalopoda > Sepiida > Sepiidae > Acanthosepion > Acanthosepion esculentum. Next base: position 74,419,517 of record OZ038494.1, on the reverse strand, counting down.
AGTAAGAAGCCGGAAGAGAGTTCCACAAGCGAGAAGTGCAATAGAAGAAACTGTTAACATAGAACTTACGGTTACATAATACAACTATAATATAATGAGACCTTGCCGCCAATTTAGTACTGTGCTTAAATTCTTAAAATCTAGGTACCATAGAGGAAAGTTCATCTGAACCATTAACATGAAAGTAATATCGCAAAGGCGCATGGAAGCTACATTACGTGAGAATGTGACTGAAGACGAGATGTCAGGACAGGACCGATAGTGTTGCTGGTTCTTCTTTGGATTTTATTAAGAATCTCTAAATGTATAGCAGTCTCACCGGACCATATATGGCAGCAATATTCTAAGCATGGAGGAATGGTAGACTTATAGATATGTAAGATAGATTCCGGTGAGAAAAATTGTACGATACAGTGAACCAACTTTCTTGGCAGCCCGACCTGACTTTACGGCATGGAAAAATAACTGAAGCAGAGATGCCAGATCAATACCAATAACATTGTAGATGATCTTTGAATATTTATCAATGTAAATATACAGCACCAGACCAGTTTTTTTTTTTGGGGGGGGGGTTAGAAAAAGACATCTGCGAGCTAAGTTCGAATCTCACCCGAATCCATTATATTTATTTCTGCACAAATAACCTTGGGAAATGTATGTATCCACTCTCCTTCTAAGACTGCAATCACATATGGCGTTAATGGATTACGGGCTTATTTAAGTGAATAACGTTAACGAAGTCAGGCGGAATTCGAAACCGGACCGCTGATTTCTCTTCCGGGACTGCTAACTATTGCACTTAAGAAACATCTGTGATTGCATGCGTCCGTTGACAAAATGCTTTTTCCGTTCTTCTTCATCGGCTTGTTTGTGCTTAACAGTTCTTCGCGATGATATTTTTTCCTCCCGGACGACATTCCAGTAATTGCTTATTATGATTGCGCGGCGTGGGTTTCTCATTAAAAAAAACAGCGAGAATCCACACCGTGGGCGCTCACACTTTCTCCCTTTGATATTTCCTTTTCCCGCCCGCTGTCAAACTAGATTTTTTTTTTCATAGATCATCAGAGAGGATTATCATCTGTCCCTGCAACAGAGATAACCTTTCTCTTTGCGCGTCTCCATGCAAAGACCTAGCCAACTCACGTCTAGATCAAAACGTGTGAAGTGCAGATATATTGCTCTGGAGAAAACGTTGCAAATGTTAATACACAGCTTTGAATCTATGTTTGCAAATATTTTGAATCTCAGCTTTGAAAAACATTGAATTTATCAGAAGGTACCGTCTACAAAACTTCCATTATCTTGGGGTGGGGTTTATACCCCCGCTTTAGCATCACAATTTATAGGAATATTTCAATGATTTGTGAAGTCAACGGAAAAAAAAGACGGGCATCTGCAATATGTAGAGAATATTCAGACAAGAAAAGTTTTGATTGCTTCGATATATCACACAGACGATTACCGAAATATATTCGGTGTAATAAATTGATAAATCGCTTTTGGCCTGTGAGAATATGTCTTCCTTGCTGTTCGTTATGTATATATTTATTCTTCTTTATTTGCCGTGTTCCTTCAGAACGTAGGCGATCATGGCTCTCCACAATTTCCTGTTCTTCATAGCTCTTATTAAATTTTGTCTTTTTTATTATTTTTCCTAAACCTGTCATCCTTTTACTCAAGCTCACTAATTATGTTATGGCTTGTTTTTCTCTGTCACCTCTTACCTTCAATCTGTCATGTGTGTCCTAGATTTTGCAATCCTTCTTTCCTCATATTATCTTCTAGAGATTTCAACTATCTCTGCCGGTTACTGCCGGTTGAAATTTATAAAATCTTTTTCTGAAAACAGGTTTTTCGGAAAAATAGGCTTCTCGTGTCTACTAAACGTTATCACTCTTTCGTGTACGGATGGGAGTTTCGTTTCTAACCTTTTGTTTAAGGTAATGTGGATAGAAAAATAAGTTCCACAAATCCATTGACCGTTATCTCTCTTTCTAGTACAGATGGGAGTTTCCTTTCTAACCTTTTGTTTAAGGTAGTGTGGAAAGATAATATTTTCATTAATTCATTATCTATTATTCTTGTTACATATTTTTGTTGTTGCCGAAGTTAGAAATCTTCAAGTAATGGCCATTTTGTTATTTGGTAAATTTCTTCTTTTTTTTTGTGTGTGATTCTGTCGCACCAGTCTATAAGATCTGGTGAGGGAGTTTCTTCTTTAACACCAAGAGGATTAATTCGCTCGAAGCCATTTCTTAGTACTGATCTGAAAAGGCAGATGCAGGTACGGTGGCAACAAGGGGGGTTGGCCTACATACAGTTCGTGGGCGTTGTTAATATTCTTACACGCAACTCTAGAAAGAGATAATAGACAATGATAACGAATAAAAAACAAGACATTCTAATACTGAAGATAACAGTGTTGACGGTTTATAACTAAATTATAACATTTAAAAATACAGTTATTGCAAATGCAATGAAACTACTAATCAGGCCCACTTGTACGGCCTGAGTAACTGTGTACTGCCTAGTCAGTATTCTAACCCGACTAATAGACAGATTTCCAAAGGGTGTCTTTTTTAACGGAGGAAAGGAATCAACCCTTAATCCTAGCGTTGTTGCTTAGGATCATGTACGTCACCCCATAGCGCATCGAAGTGCATCATGAGAAATCAATTCTACTCGTGGACAAAAGATGGGGGAACCAGTGGACCGGACCCATGCAAGCTGGACACACACCATACGATTATGGAACCTCCACCAGCCTGCCCCGTGCTTGGGTGACAACTGCATTCCAGGACTATGTGTTTTGCTCTAATTAGATCTCTATAATGATCCTTTAAACAACTGGAAACGTGGCACTCATTAGACCACACCACTCATTGCCAGTTCAACAGGGTCCAATTAGCGATATCACGGGCACAGATAATGCAGCGTGTCATGGCTCGTGGTGACAGCAGGGGCGCCCGATGGGTCTTCTGCTTCCAGACACCATATGCAAAGGAAAGAAACCTGTGTGATTTGAAGCCGATATCACTTGTCTGTCACCAAAACCAATTCTAGCTCGATGTGTGATGTGGTGTTATGGATAATGGCTCTGCGTGGGAAATCAGAAAGTTCGAATTCCAGACGGATTCTTTACATTCATTTGCGCGCAAATATCCTTGGGTAAGATATGAATCCATCTCTTCCCCCCCCCCAATTATGGGTTGGATAGCAGCACAGACTGGTTTCTAAAGCCTTTCTTGGCAACCAGTCTACTGAAGAAAGAAAAGGTAACCTAGTGCGGAAAAATTTTCTGCCTAGTCAGTCATCTCTCGAAAGAGACATGATCGCCTAAGCGTGTATCGCGCATGGTACTTAACTAGCCGACAGGTCGACCACTGAGCTGTTCAGGGTGAGTGATAATGACTACAATCGTGTATTACTGATACACGCGTGATACCGTAGACGGGGAGGGGATATCAAATGATCCCAGAATTTACAAAATGGGATGTCTCTTACTTCTAACAGCCACTATCACACCCCGTTCGAAATCCAATACTTCTCGTAACTTTGCTATGACCAGCCTAACCAGACATATAACATAACGGAGCACAACTTTTAGAAGACTAAAATTACTCAATACATAGTTCGAGAGCCACTCAAGGTAGATGATTAGTGTTAAATTGGTAATGAGAAATGAGTTGTGTGATATGAATTTAAAAAAAAACAGGTTGTAGGAAGTGAAGATTATGAGGGTAAGGATAGATAGACTGAGGGTAAAATTGTAGTGTTTAGAGAAGCAATCACGCGGGTCTCTGTTGCACAAAGTGACCGCTCTTAGGAAAAAGCTCTTTCTTACATATGGAACGTGGAAGAACTGAGGATGTTTCGATTCTGTGGAGGTAACGTTGTGTATCCTAGCTGTAAAGGACTGAACTGGTGAAACTAAAAAATTGATCGTTCATCTGAACATATTTCATGGAAATAGTGATGGGATTGAAGCGTTAAGTCTGCAGGGAAGAGACTGCAAAATGAAGACCTCTCCCCTCACAAGTCTGTGTAAGCGGTTTTGAACTCTTTCAAGTCTGGAAAGAGCGTTCTGCGAAACACCAACCCAGATATGGCAGGGATAGTCCGTTTTTGCTTTGATTTTCTTCTCGTAAAGACAAAGCATGGCAGAGCAATCAGGTACCTCGAAGGGGAAATCGACTGAGTCGGCCCTTTTCCCAACATAATGGCAATGGATTTTATATATGTTCCACTTGGATGTTGCAATAAACTTAAGACTTTCAAAGACAGGAGCTTCATTTTGACTACAACTGTTCATGGAGACTGACGAATATAGTAAGGATGAAATGATAGAAGCTTTGAAAATTACAAATCAGGTTTTTTTTTATCCTGGAAGAAGAGAGGCTATTTACAATTACCTTTACATTTTACAGTAAGATTCGCACTGTACAAGGTCTAGGAGCCACTCGAGGTAAAGAGTTAAAACGTTATGGTGTAGTTTATAGAGATAGGAGGGGAACATAACGGTTAACTTTAGGCTTGAACACATCAAGATTTTAGTGATTAGGGAAACATCCCCGTGGGAGTCTGTTCCACATAGCAACAGTTCGCGGAAAGAAGCTGTTCGAGTGGAATTTACTTCTCACCGATGGAATACGGAGGGAATGTTGGCGGTTTGCCACAATGTAAATGGCATGGCGGGTCCTAGCCTTGAGGGTTAGACCTTGAGGAACCAAGGAATTTAGTTCGTCAGAGCACTTTCCATGGAAGTAGCGATAACGCAAAGAGAAACTCACTAAATGTTATGGTCCAATATCCTGGCACCACCGTTATTGTCCAAGGTTAGGACCAAGGAAGAACAACACGAACACAAGAGTAGTAATAACAAAGATATATTAAACAGAATTATAATAATACAAGAAGTTGAAGGTGTTAGTATGACTGTCAGTCTGGTTTAGAGTGAATTACTATTGTCTCGACTCGTTCCGTCTCGACTCGTTCCACTTCCTCTCCGTCTCTCTTGAGAGGCGCAGTCTTTATAGTGTCAGGAAGAGTTCATTGTCGTTACAGGTAAGTTCCCATAACACTAAATACTGCCTGTGATACAGAGGTTGGAGGGTAAAAATAATTCGTCTCACACAAACACTCAGAGACGCTTTATCAAGACTGAAAAGTGAGGATTGGGAAGCTCCCGCCCAAATATGGCAACAGTACTCCATTTTCGGTCTGATCTGGTTCTTATAAAGGTAGAAGATAGCATAAGGAATCAGGTACCTACTGAAACGGTAAAAAGAGCCGACCATTTTAACTGTATCTTTAACGATGGAGCGTATGAACGAGTTTAATTTTTGACATATCAAGCTCATCCCAATCTGTCACTATTAACCTTACTAATCCAAGGTGAGTAAATACCAATAAATTAGCACAACGGCCAGCTTAATAGTTTATCTAATGACGTTCATTTCACTTGTGCCAATTCCTCATTGTTGGAATTTGGGTAAAAAGTCAGGATTTCGAAGGAGGACTTTTGAAAAACACATCATTTGGAAAAATATTGCAACACAATCTTACTACCCACACTTTTCTGGTGAATTTGGTCCTATACCAAACTAAGTTCAATATCTTTGGATATTCTCACGATTACTTTAACGTCAACTACCTTTGCAAGCCTCATTCCCGAGCAGACAGACACGCAGCCGTAAACAAACACGAGCGTAAGACCTATGTCGTTCGGTAGACACATCGTAAACTAAACTGTATTTACAGCACAAGTAACCAAATATTCCTTAATAGCGATTGCGACCGTGCAACAAAAGGGACATAAATATTACAGGTATCAAGCAAACAGGATTATGCCGGCATAATATCTATAAGTATTTATCTATCCCTATATATATATATATGTGTGCGTGCGCGCGTGTGTGTGTGTGTGTCTCAATATAAAATTTCCTGTTTTTTTTGGGGGGGGGGTATATAATAGTGTCCGAAACAAAAGTGAACATTATGAAACAAATTGGAAAAGTTTTTAGACGGCACCTTTAGACAACGCGTTTCATTGACGTAACATGTATGTGAAAATTAGCGCGTCGTATAAGTTTTTTTTTAATCAAATATATATTATCAATAACACATAAAAAAAAGCATATTTCCATTCGCATTATATTATGTTATCAAAAAACATATAATGCGAATTGAATTTTTTTTTTTTTTTAAATGTGTTATTGATAACATATATTTGAGAACTGATCCGACGTGCAAATTTTCGGGAGAACAACTGAGACATTACTCTATTTATTGAACAATTTAGTTCAAGCCACATTGACTGATAAACTCCTACAATAACAACAAAATTTAAAATTGTCATATTAGTAAAAAAAACGCACTCTCTTAAATTTTCAAGAAAATTAAACCTTAGCGTTGTGACTGCACGCTCCAAAAGTTTTTATCCGTTATCAATAAGACATTTCAAAAAACACATATTTCGATTCGCATTATATTTTTTCGTCCCGGATGCTAACTGAATTTTACCAAAAACAAAATAATTTCCATGCCTGAAGATGACTGAATGTATAGTCGAAAGTACTTGCGTATTAAATAAAGAATAATTTTTAAAAACAAGGATCATAACATTCATCAAGTGATTTGTAAGTTAATGCACCTTTAAAATTTTGTTAACGAAGGGATTTCGCAATTTTATAACATTAACTTTAGTAATCTCTTTTTTGTATGAAGGATTCATTGTAAAATGTGTGTGTGTGTGCTTAAAGAAATGATAGCGTTTTATTTATTAATACAACAGATTTTATTACTTGGACGTTTTTTTTAGATTTTTGTTTTTTAGGAATTCATTGCTGTAGGCCGGAAGTTGGTTGTTTGGTAGAGTGCATCGTCATTTACGGTAGGTCGCAAATTCTTCGGTGGATATCATACTACAGTAGCACCGTGGTATTTTATATTTAATTTTTAGGAAATTGTCTCCATCTAAATGTATAGCTTGTTAAAGACATTGCAATAGCAAATATGGCTACCATGAATTAAAATAATTGCTCGAAACAAAGAAATGTATAGTAGACTGCTAAATAAGGACAGTCCTCCTAAACGTAGTGAATGTTTGACAATTTTCACATTGCAGAAACAGATGTGACTCTACGGAAAATCTCCGAACACAACAGGAAGAGTTGGCGAGCAACAAGGAAAGGGAAAAACGACACTTAGAATCAATTGGCTATTAATGAGCAAAGCGGGATGGGGTAATTTGACATTAACTGATGGCAAGAAGTACAGAGAGAAACAGTGAGTGACCTACCTATCAAGCTTGTGTAGATGGATGGCAGAACATGCTCACATAATAGGTAAAGAGACATTGGTGAAATTGACACTCACAGGACATGTTGAAGGCAGGAAGAATAGAGAGAAATAGCAAGTAACCTACTTAACGAGCTCAGGTAAATGGATGGAAGAACAGGCACACATCACGAGGAAAGAGGGATTGGTGAATTTCACACTCACAGGGCATATTGAAGGCAAATGGCACATAGGGAAATGGCAAGTAACCTACTTAACGAGCTTAGGTAAATGGATGGAAGAACAAGCACACATGATGGGGAAAGAGGGGTTGGTGAATTTAACACTCACAGGACATACTGAGGGCAAGAGGAACAGAGGGAAATAGCAAGTAACCTATTTAACTAGCTTGTGCAAATGGATGGAAGAACAGGTACACATCACGGGGAAAGTGGAATTGGTGAATTTGACACTCATAGGGCATACTGGAGGCAAAAGGAACAGTGAAATAACAAGTAGCCTACTTAATAAGCTCTTGTAATTGGGTGGAAGAACTGGCACACATAATGAGGAAAGAGGGATTGGTGAATTTAACACTCACGGGTCATATTTAAGGCAAGAGGAACAGAGTGGAAATAGCAATTAACCTGCTAAACGAGCTTGTGTAAATAGATAGCAGAACAGGGACTGAGAATGATAGTAAGGGGAAAATATTACTTAGAGCTACAAAAGATAGACAATTCTAGAGAGCAATGATCGCCTTTTATCTGAATGGAAACGGTACATTAAAAAAAAAGTTATCTCGTCTTTGAAATTCTAAGCTTTTTTCTATGAAATTAGGAACTGGTTCTCTCCTTTTTTATATCTGTAATATTTTTGCTTATTTCATGGTACTATTTCAGGTCACTCTACGACCTGGAGTAATGGATAGCGGCCCCGATTGAGAAATCGGAGTGCCGAGTTTGAATTATAGTCGAATCCATTACATTAACTTACGTGCTAATACCCCTGAGAAAGGTATGAATCCTCTTTATTTCCCCCCAACTATGGGTAAATAGCAAGACAGACCGGGTTCTTGGATGGCAACTAGTCTACTGCAGAAATAAATGGCAATTTACTACGGGAAAAAAATATGCCTTTGCCAGTCATGAATCGAAAATATAAATGATCGCCTAAGCGTCTATCAGGCATGGCAGATAACTGACTGACTACGAGTGCTACTGATAAAATGTAAGCGAATATTACTGTTGCATTGCCGAGCCTTTGTCGATAACACCGTTTTCCCACCAGACGTTTCTTGTAATGAAGATGGCTAGGCACCGAGCAGAATTAAGAATGCAGATGAACACTCTTGTAATGTAAAAAAGCAGATGAACCTTCATGTAGAGTTAATGGCCGCCGAGGACAACGGGATCAATAGAGCTCCCTTGCCATGTATTCAGTCAGTGCGGTGATGACGACGATATCGTTGGGCGGAGAACTTCTTTGATTGAAGTGAAAGTACAGGCTGGAGGGTTGCCCTGATATAATCAACGGCCACGTGTCAGTGGCCAAACCGATCTTTTAAGTTGGCCGTAGTTTGACCTGGCGAGTCGGATCGGATCCGCGACGTCTATTTGCCGAAGTCACACTACATACGAAGGAATGCCTCACCGGCTTTCAATGTGGATATGAGGAGTGAAGAACTAGTTAGGTGTAGTCATAGTGAGTTTAGTTAGGTGCTCATAGCGAGTGAAGAACTAGTTAGGTATAGTAATAGTGAGTGTAGTTAGGTGCTCATAGTGAGTGAAGAACTAGTTAGGTATAGTCATAGTGAGTGTAGTTAGGTGCTCATAGTGAGTGAAAAACTAGTTAGGTATAGTAATAGTGAGTGTAGTTAGGTGCTCTTAGTGAGTGAAGAACTAGTTAGGTATACTCATAGTGAGTGCAGTTAGGTGCTCATAGTGAGTGAAGAACTAGTTAGGTGTTATCATAGTGAGTGTAGTTAGGTGCTCATAGTCAGTGAAGAACTACTTAGGTGTAGTCATAGTGAGTGTAGTTAGGTGCTCATAGTGAGTGAAGAACTAGTTAGGTATAGTCATAGTGAGTGTAGTTAGGTGCTCATAGTGAGTGAAAAACTAGTTAGGTATAGTCATAGTGAGTGTAGTTAGGTGCTCTTCGTGAGTGAAGAACTAGTTAGGTATAGTCATAGTGAGTGCAGTTAGGTGCTCATAGTGAGTGAAGAACTAGTTAGGTATAGTCATAGTGAGTGCAGTTAGGTGCTCATAGTGAGTGAAGAACTAGTTAGGTATAGTCATAGTGAGTGCAGTTAGGTGCTCATAGTGAGTGAAGAACTAGTTAGGTATAGTCATAGTGAGTGCAGTTAGGTGCTCATAGTGAGTGAAGAACTAGTTAGGTATAGTCATAGTGAGTGTAGTTAGGTGCTCTTCGTGAGTGAAGAACTAGTTAGGTATAGTCATAGTGAGTGCAGTTAGGTGCTCATAGTGAGTGAAGAACTAGTTAGGTATAGTCATAGTGAGTGTAGTTAGGTGCTTATAGTGAGTGAAGAACTAGTTTGGTATAGTCATAGTGAGTGCAGTTAGGTGCTCATAGTGAGTGAAGAACTAGTTAGGTATAGTCATAGTGAGTGTAGTTTTGTGCTCATAGTGAATGAAGAACTAGTTAGGTATAGTCATAGTGAGTGTAGTTAGGTGCTCATAGTGAGTGAAGAACTAGTTAGGTATAGTCATAGTGAGTGTAGTTAGGTGCTCATAGTGAGTGAAGAACTAGTTAGGTATAGTCATAGTGAGTGCAGTTAGGTGCTCATAGTGAGTGAAGAACTAGTTAGGTATAGAAATAGTGAGTGTAGTTAGGTGCTTATAGTGAGTAGAGAACTAGTTTGGTATAGTCATAGTGAGTGCAGTTAGGTGCTCATAGTGAGTGAAGAACTAGTTAGGTATAGTCATAGTGAGTGTAGTTAGGTGCTCATAGTGAGTGAAGAACTAGTTAGGTATAGTCATAGTGAGTGCAGTTAGGTGCTCTTAGTGAGTGAAAAACTAGTTAGGTATAGTCATAGTGAGTGTAGTTAGGTGCTCATAGTGAGTGAAGAACTAGTTAGGTATAGTCATAGTGAGTGTAGTTAGGTGCTCATAGTGAGTGAAAAACTAGTTAGGTATAGTCATAGTGAGTGTAGTTAGGTGCTCTTCGTGAGTGAAGAACTAGTTAGGTATAGTCATAGTGAGTACAGTTAGGTGCTCATAGTGAGTGAAGAACTAGTTAGGTATAGTCATAGTGAGTGTAGTTAGGTGCTCATAGTGAGTGAAGAACTAGTTAGGTATAGTCATAGTGAGTGCAGTTAGGTGCTCATAGTGAGTGAAGAACTAGTTAGGTATAGTCATAGTGAGTGCAGTTAGGTGCTCATAGTGAGTGAAGAACTAGTTAGGTATAGTCATAGTGAGTGCAGTTAGGTGCTCATAGTGAGTGAAGAACTAGTTAGGTATAGTCATAGTGAGTGTAGTTAGGTGCTCTTCGTGAGTGAAGAACTAGTTAGGTATAGTCATAGTGAGTGCAGTTAGGTGCTCATAGTGAGTGAAGAACTAGTTAGGTATAGAAATAGTGAGTGTAGTTAGGTGCTTATAGTGAGTGAAGAACTAGTTTGGTATAGTCATAGTGAGTGCAGTTAGGTGCTCATAGTGAGTGAAGAACTAGTTAGGTATAGTCATAGTGAGTGTAGTTTTGTGCTCATAGTGAATGAAGAACTAGTTAGGTATAGTCATAGTGAGTGTAGTTAGGTGCTCATAGTGAGTGAAAAACTAGTTAGGTATAGTCATAGTGAGTGTAGTTAGGTGCTCATAGTGAGTGAAGAACTAGTTAGGTATAGTCATAGTGAGTGTAGTTAGGTGCTCATAGTGAGTGAAGAACTAGTTAGCTATAGTCATAGTGTCGGTGCTCAATTGCGCACCGACACTATAATTAAACCCGTTTATGGGATTCATGATGTACATTTTTTTTCAATGGATATAATGTCCAAATGATTTTAAGATTTGGTTCTACACACTTGTGTAAATTTAGTCAGTTTCAACCTTTGAGAAACTCGTGAATCTTTGCCAAAATCTACCTCTGAAAAATGATAAATTTCAGTTGGTTTTAACAACGGCTACTTTTCCGATTTGTATAGTCTGTGCTTTCACTCGTAGACTTTAAATGTTATTGGCATAAAACTTCATATTTGGAATCTATTTTTATAGCTTCTGAACCTTTCCACTGTTTGTTTTTTTAACTATTAAAAACATTTGATTGACTGTAAGATAATTATAGATACACTTCTTTGATTTCGCTAAAATAGTGCAGATTTTTTAATAGATTTTGAGGGAGAAAAAATCACGTAAAAGAAGATTTCAGTGCGCTGATATAGAAAAAACTGGCGCATGCGTAACGACGACGACATTTATATCGTCGATTTGATTTTAATCAAAGATTTCGAGAGGGATTCTGATTCATGTGCTGAGAAAAAACCAGCAGGGACCAAATATAATCAAGGAGTCTGTGTGAGGGAAGATATTTTTTACGTTTTGGAAAAAGATGGAATGCTAACTCCCTATATTACATTATTAAAATCGTTATGCAAAATATATAACGTTTTAAATCTGGCAAAATCTTTTCTTTCTTCCTAATAAAACCATATCGGTTTTAACAATCTTCAATAAAAGAATATCCAAATAAAGTTATTAGGTTGGTGCAAAAATAATGTCGTTATCTCATATGAAGTTGAACGTCAAAAAACGACATTATTTTTGCACCAACCTAATAGATCATTGAACTCTCAATAAATAGATTTACTATATAAAAAGAACTTCATCCGCATATCATTAATTAGCTGTAATTCAAAACCGTCACCGATTCCTTGTTTTATTTCCTTGTTATTTCACTGTTCCTTTTGCCTTCAGTATGCCCTATGAGTGTCAAATTCACCAATTCCACTTTTCCCGTGATATGTACCTGTTCTTCCATTCATTTGCACAAGCTAGTTAAATAGGTTATTTCCCTCTGTTCCTCTTGCCTTCAGTATGTCCTGTGAGTGTTAAATTCACCAACCCCTCTTTCCCCATCATGTGTGCTTGTTCTTCCATCCATTTACCTAAGCTCGTTAAATAGGTTACTTGTCATTTTCCTATGTGCCATTTGCCTTCAATATGCCCTTGAATCGGATTTAACAATCTTCAATAACAGAATATCCAAATAAAGTTAGATCAGTGAACTCTCAATAAACAGATTTACTATATAAAAAGAACTTCATCCGCATATCATTAATTAGGTGTAATTCAAAACCGTCACCGATTCCTTGTGACAATTTTCCCCACCGTTCAACCTCTCTTTGACAGGCGGGATGTGGCAAGCTTCTTGCGGTTCTATCGCTACTTCCACGGAAATGGCTTGGACGAACTACATTCCTTGGTTTAACCTCTACGGCTAGGACCCGCCATACCACTTACATCGTAGCAAACAAACCACATTCCCAAAGTATTCCACCAATGAGAAGTAGGTTCCGCTCAAAACAGCTTCTTCCCATCCTATCAATATAAACTTCCTCTTAATGTAACTCTCTACCTCGAGTGTCCCCGGGCATTGTACAGAGTGAACCTCCCTGTTAAAAAAAAAAAAGTTATGTAACCTAGAATCACGCAAAAGCATTTGAATAACAACCTAAAAACGAGACAATTACCATTGGAGGCTTTTAGCGAGGAAAGAACCAACAAGCAGTCTGCTTCGACTGGCGACTTAGCGTCGGATAATGCTTATCTAACTTGCCTGGGCGAGAATTACTACAGAGTAATGAGTTTCTACCACCTTATTTGGCTTTGTATCAAACTAAGTTAAGGTCAGTGATTAAAACTGTCTCTGCGTGGGGTAATGGTTAAAAGGTTAATCTAGTTAAGTATTACTATGGTGTAGTGAGTTCGATTGTCATTGTTGCCCCATAATTGTGGCCCATTGCCAAGCAGCGCTTCGGCATATGGTAATTGCTAACCTGACAGTTTGGTCACGAATTACAACTAAGTCGAGAATGCCTCATACTTGTAGGCTTGGGCCAAACGAAGGTCTTGGTGACAACGCACGTACAATAAACTGTACTGACAACTAATCATGCGCACTTTCACATACATACAGGGTGCGATGTGTAAATTGTCGACATTTACATTTATAATTTCGCGCATGCGCGTTGTTTTTTAGTGATTTTTTATTGTTTGTTTTGTTTTTTGGGGGGGGGGTCGATTGCACAGTATAGTAGAGTCCGTTGATCACTGTCTGTGAGAAAAAAAACACCCTGACGCTATTCACTCCACTAGAAATTTAGAAATGGCATGCTGTACTGCTTGGCCGGAAGCTCCAATACGAACATTTCAGAGTGTTTGGGTGTCAATCCGAGGACAGGGCAGAGGATTCAGAAAGAGCTGGATGAGTCTAATGGTGATTACGAAGGTGTTTGGAGTGATCACTAGTGACGATGGCGTTATGCCTCCATTCATCTTCCCACAGGCCCTCAGACTCAACCGTCCAGAAGTGTTGCAGGAGATTCCGATGTCGTTTGGGGGCCGTCATTGAATCCAATAGCGATTTTATTTAATTAATTTACACTTTAGTATTTCAAGATATTTTTGTGATATACGAATAAAGTGTCGCTGCCGACATTTGGGTTTGAACATAGATCACCAGTGACCGGACACAGGCGATCCCATTACTGAATTAAACGAGTAAGTAGAAAGTGGCGTGATGTCCAACTGATCGCCATTTCCATTCTATCTTCTATTACTATTCAGATTGCTGTTTCTAGTCTATCCTCTATACTATACGAACTGCTATTCTCTACTCTATTCACTATACTATTTCTCTATTCAGATCACTATACGGTGGTTACTGTTCGTGCGAGATTATTCGAAGGCGTCTGACACCAGTATTGTTCAATGGCTTTTCTATAGTTGTATCTGCGATTACAAAGTCTCAACTACAACAAGCATTACGAAAGTGACAACGAGTATTCGTTGGCATTAACGAAGTGGCAAAGAGTGTTCGTTAACATCACAAAATTTTGTGTAATTATGGTAAATATATCTGTTAAAATGAGATGTCAATATTATTTCCATTTTTTGCGTAAATTAGACGACAATACAAACACTTTATACTAATGATAAATGCTTTCACTTATATACCGTACATTTTCACAGCGTTGACACTATGTTTCTCTACAACTTCCAACCTTTTGTTACCCTTTACATCCTGTCTTCGTCTTTGTGGTTCTTATTCCATGGTCCATTCACTCTAACTCCGTTTTACTCTGTTACCCTTGCCGTCTTTGTGCCCTGTGTGTGTTACATTCTCTGAGCCTTCTTTCCGCATTTTGCGCAACATATATCGCTGCTGTCTTTTTTTTTCTGATTGTTCCCTTGTCTTTTCTCAAAACAACATCGTCCATGGTATTCTCTGTATTGGTCTATCCAACAAATTCACTGATGCTTCAAGTTATTGTCCATCATTCTTAGCGGAGATCAGATTCAAATTTCACTGTTAAATTTTTTAAAAAAAGATGATTTCTCAAGTAAAGTAATTACAAAATTCGAATACCAATTCTTCATTCGATTCTATCTTAAGAAGCCCGGATGTTTTTTTCTTCTAGATGATAATGATTAAATAAATAGAAATATCCAGGAGAGCAACTCTCTGCGCCTTCCTGGACTCACGTTTTCCACTGACATGAATTGGAGTGTTTATATCGAATCTACTGATACGCCTACTGCAAGGAAAACTGGTTCACTATTTCGTGCCAGAACATTTTCTTCGTCAGAATCCATATTGCACATTTATAAATCTACAATTCGTCCGTTCATTGAATACTGTTGCCCTATTTGGTATAGTGTTCCTGGCGTAGATCTCGCGAATCTTGACAAAATCCAAAGAAGGGTCTGTAATATAAACGATCCTGACCAGGAATTTCTACTTCAGCCACTTTCTCCCCGATGTGCCGTGGCTTCCCTCTGTCCTTTCTACAAATATTTTTATGGCAACTGCTCGGACGCGCTTTTTTCCCGGGTGCCCCGAATTACATGAATTTAAGAGTGTTACAAGATTGGCACATACATCTCACCGTTGTGTTGTTGAACTGGGTCGATGCAGCGGCCACTTCTACTCTAACGGGATTTTTTCTCGCACTTCTTGCCTGTAGAACTCCTATCCGATTTCTTGCTTCCCTGGCAACTACAATCTTCAAAAATGCAACCTCAATTCTTTTTTGTTCAGCCGTGTTCCTTATTTGCCTTTCCTCAAATCTCGCCATCGGTCTATCGCTTTTGTCACTTCTGCTTGGGGTAAAACGATTGAAAAAGACGATAGACTATTATCGGTTTTAATTTGATTGATTTGCCCAAAGAGGCGAGCGAAAGTTAAAACGTGATCGTGCAAGAACTGATCTTGTTCTGAAAAAAAAAAACAAGTTATCTCCTTTGACAAATCAGTTAAATAAACGAGAAACAATACTCTATAATTAGCAATTCTAATTTACCTACTTCAAATCTTTTTTTTTTTAAATAGTTGAACACGAATACAGTTCCGCATAATATTATCATTCATTCGATGGAAAAACGTCCGATCCCCAAAGTTGAGCCTGGTCAGTAAACTAGTTGGTGTACGCTACGTGACAGGCTTAACAGGGCGGCAATGGACAATCTGGCTACTTATACTAACAGAAGACCTAGATATGTAGCGGTGCTTCTGGACAGACAGGTTAAAAATAGCTACTTGAATATGTGGAGATGATTCTGGACTGACATGTCGCAAGACCTACATGGATATGTGGAGGTGATTCTGGACAAACATGTCGCAAGACCTACATGGATATATGGAGGTGATTCTGGACTGACAGGTCGCAAGACCTACATGGACATGCGGAGGTGATTCTGGACTGACAGGTCGCAAGATCTACTTGGATATGTAGAGGTGCATATGGATTAACAGGTTATGAGTCCTACCAGGAAATGCGTGACCAGTGAGATCTGAAGTTCACCCATATTTTCTTCTTGCATTCTTTAGTTAATGCGCCATTTCATCTATTTACAGGTCTTGTTTTGTCGTTTGGTGTTTCTTTTTTATTTAATGCTACATCCCTTCGGGACATCGGTGATTATGAGGCTCCACGTAATAAGTTACTTTGTCTTTGAATTACCATGATTTGTAGGAGAGGATAGTGGTATTAACATTCTGTTGCCTTTCAAATTATTTTGAATTCACAGTAGTCCTTCTCTCGGATTGGCGGCTAACCAAGGCTAGAAAACCCAATCAACCTTACTATTTAACTCAAAAGTGATAGATTCATACATTTGCGCAAAGCATTAGCGTCAATTTAACACAGCAGACTAAAGTGGGGCTCATCTATTTTTTTAATCACTTCACTCCAAGAAAGGCAATAAAACCACTAAGACGCAAGGGGTTTACTAAACATTAGAGAATACGAAAAATAAAATCACTATTAAGGAGAGAGAACAATAAAAGAACAAGAATTGAGAAGACTGAACGATTGACATTGCATTTAAACTTTTAAAGATCAAAATTGACTGGGAAACGCGGAGCCGGAAGAGTGTAACACAAGCGAGAAGTGCCATAGAAGAAAGTTTCAGCATAGAACTTACGGTTACATCTAGCTAATAAAACTGTAAAATGATGGTACCTTGCCGCACATCTAATACTATGCTTAAATTCATAATGTCTAGGAATCACAGAAGAAAGTTCATCAGAACAATTATCATGAAAGTATTTATAGAAAAGGCACAGGGAAACTACGTTACGGCGATTTGAAAGTGACTGAAGCCGAGATGCCAGGTAAGGAACAATATGCTTGCAGATTGTTATTTGTATTTTTACCAAGAATCTCTAAATATATAGCCGGAGAACCAGAGCAGATGGGGTTGTAATATTCAAAGCAAGGATGAATGGTACTTATAAATATATGAGATTATTTGTTATGGGATCTTACCTATAACGACAATGAACTCTTCCTGACACTATAAATACTGCGCCTCTCAAGAGAGACGTAGAAGGAGTCGAGACAGAATCGAGTCGATCCAATAATAGTTCACTCCAAACCAGACTGACGGTCATACTAACACCTTCAACATCTTGTATTTTAATTCTGTGTAATATATATTTGTTATTTCTACTCTTGTGTTCGTGTTGTTCTTCCTTGGTCCTAACCTTGGACCATAACAGTTGCAACGAGGATATTGGACCATAATATTATTAATGACTATTAAATATCTTTACAAGAATCAGATCATATCCAAAATGGAGCATTGCTGCCATATCTGGGTTGGAGCTAACAAATCCTCACTTTCCAGCCTTGAAAAGCATCGACCCGGCCTTGTGGGCATTTATTGGTCACCCTTTTTCCACAGAAACAAATTTGCAGGCTTATCGATTTTCTATCGCTATTTCCACTGAAAATGCTCAGACAAGCTTTGTGCGTTAATGCCACGAGTTCTGACATTTATATTCAGTGCTCACCTTGCCCCGTCCAGTCGGATTGAACCACCCTCATAGCGGACGTATGGTCCTAATAAGAAGGATTTTCCACTCAGTATGCTTCTTCCTAGAACCCGCTAATTTGTGGTACAGACACAGCGTGACTGCTTCCCTGAACACTACTGGCTTAATCTCTTTCAAGCCTAGAATTAATCGTTATCTATCCTCCATATCCTGTCAAAATTGTGCTTGTCTCCTAGTTAGCACGACTTGTCAGTGCCTCATAAATAATGAACTATTCCGTGTTTTGATCTCGTTGAAAGGGGGGAAAAGATACTACTTTTTTCAGTGAGAAAAAGAAAGAAGGGAAAGAGAGAATTAGATGAAGCTGATGAGAACAGATACTACACGTTGATCCCAGAAAAAAGGCCTAGAACAGGGGTCGGCAACCTACGGCACGCGTACCACATGTGGCACGCGATGCAATTTCCAATGACACGCAGCCGCAAATGTAATCACGAAGTCCGAACCAATAACTACTACAACACAAAGAAGATATTTAGTTGTTTCAAATTTGATATATACTAAAGTATATATACTATATATTACTATATAAAATATATTGTAGAACAGGTATATTGACCTTGACTTGTATAAAAATACGTATGCTGTTAGCACACTGAATGATTTTAAAACCCTAAGTCGGCACATAGCAAAAGGTTGATGACCCCTGGCCTAGAAGCGATTGTCTTAGCGTTAAAGCGGCATTTTTTAGACGCAAAATATCGAACGACGGAAACCGAATAAGGCAAGAAGGAAATATGAATTCATCTGTTCTCCTCCCAGCTATGGGTTAATTAGTAAGTATCTTGTATTTAATTAGTAAGACTTGTATCACTAAAACGTTATTATCACCAAATGAAATCAAATAAAATTTTAAAAAATTGCGTACAAAATATTTAGATTTCACTAATGTTGATATGCTGCTAGACAAAAATAACCAACCAATCCTCTTCATCTATAAGGAGACTGTCTAATATTCCCTACCACAGAGGTGAATCGATATTACATAACAGTTCAACACTTTGTTTCTGTCGATATTTTCCTGTATCTTCATACTTTGCTTATGTTTTGGAGAGCATTTTTCTCTATTCCAATGCGCATTTGTATTGCAGTGTCACATTATTTCCCTAATTATCAGTCACTCGGTTAAATGCCATGCATGATACACGCTCAGGCAATCATATATACATGATTGAGAGGCAGATTTTTTCCCGCAGAAGGTTGCCATTTCTTTCAGCGGTAGACCAGTTGCCATCCAAGACTTGGTCTGTCCTGCTATTTCCCCAAAGCTGGGGAGAGAAGAACCGTATTCATACCTTTCCCAAGGGTATTAGCACGTAAGTGAATGTAATGGATTCGACTGGAATTCGAACTCGGTTCTCCGATTTCTCAATCATTACTCCACCGTACCTCCAATTATCAGTACTTTTGCATAAATATTTGAACCGTTCAGCATAACACTTACTGGGGGGGGGGCTCCTTTGAGATTACTCACTCGTAATGGAAGTTTTCAGTCGCCTAAGATAAGGCTTCTTCATCTCTTGACAGGCATTATCGATCAATATTTTTGCAGTACCTTTCCAAATTATTCAGATTCGATGACTACCATTTATCAAAAGCAATTCTCAATTCATGCCACAAATGTTCGATTGGATTTACGCCAAGCAACTGAGAAAGCATTACCCTAACCTTATTCATCTTCAACCATTCTGGGGTAGTTTTCAAACTATATTTCAGGTTGAAAGATCTGTTGTCTGAATAGCAGACGTTTAAAGATTTTTCAAAAGAATATACTTATACGATGTTAAATTCTTTTCCATAATTTAAAAAATGAATGAATATTTTTATTGGTAACAGGCACATACACAGACATATATATGACGTTACACATTATGAAATGGACAAAGTCCGACAATTATTTTTTAAGACATTTTTTTATGTTTATACGTTCTTTTTATAGATACAAATATTTAAGTAAATGCTCTGTTTATTATAAACAGTATTAACAACATTTACCGGCCTGAATGTCCGAGGAATTTTCATAGAAAATATGCGTCCTCCAACAGGAATCGAACCTGTATTCTATACGGAACCGTCATATAGCCTGACGTGTCTTAACCGATTCATCCACAGAGGATCGTTCGATTAGCAAGGACGATTTTACTGCTTTTAAACTACAATCTTCCATAAATCTCTCACGTACATTCATATCTGCTCAAAGCGTATCCAAATGTAAATAAATGACGTCACACATTATGAAATGGAGCGTTCGGTTAGCAAGGTCGATTTTACTGCTTTTAAAACACAATTCTCCATGATTTTCTCTCATACATTCATATCTGCTCAATGCCTATCCAAATCTAAACAAATGACGTCACACATTATATATATATATATATATATATATATATATATACAGAGTAACCCGGATATAAGAGAAGCCCGGATATAAGAGAGATTTTGACTGGTCCCAAAATAGAGCCTGTGTTAATAAAACAAAATAGACCAAACCCACATATAAGAGAAATCCGGATATAAGAGACTCCTTCTCCGGTCCCGACAACTCTCTTATATCCGGGTTACACTGTATATATATACTGTGTGCGATGGATAAATTGGCATCTGAATTACTTAAAAATTAAAATAATACTGACATCTCATTTTAGCAGATATGTTTATCAAAATTACACAAAAATATCTTGGAATACTAAAGAGTAAGTTTATTCAATAAGATCGCCACTGCCTGAACCGGGTATTGAACTCACACTCTTTGGGTCTGTCACTCGATCTAACTGAGGACACATGGTACAATGGATAAAGGCGTTGGTTAGATCCACATGGTACAGTGGATAAAGGCATTGGTTAGATCCAGTGACAGACCCAAAGAGTGTGAGTTCAATACCCGGTTCAGGCAGTGGAGAACTTTCAGAGGGAAAATTACCAGGAGATAACTGATAACTGACATCCATCAAAACATGGCTCGTGGAACTAGAACAGTCTACCCCAGTGATCGAAATAAAGGGTTCGGTTCGAAATTCTAACCACCTGAAGAAGGCCGGAGCGTACAACGGCCGAAACGTTGTGACAAATATGGCGACAAAGATGAGGACAATAGTCCGACTAATGTAAATACTGTACATAATACCTCATCTCAGAAATATAGACATATATTTATATATATATATATATATATATATATGTGCGTGTGTGTGTGTTAGTAGGATATGGAATTCGAAGAAAAATGGAGAAATTAGACGAAATGAAATTTTTTTTTTATTTATTGACAACGCGTTTTCCCTTCATTAGGCGCTTAGTTGGGCATCTTCAGTTTTCATGTAAAAAAACCTTAGGAATTTGTCTTTCATTTTGTCCAGAGGACGAAACGCGTCAGTTAAGATATATATATATATATATATATATATATATATATATATATATATATATATATATAAACTTTAGAATATTACATCGAAAACATGTCAAGAACTTTATAACCAACAACCCACCCATTTTCTTTTTCCGTAAAAAAGAGGCCGTATTAGTTCTTGTGGCTTTATTTACTGCTAACTTTTTTACCTAAGGTTTGAATACTTATCCTATCTTGATTAATTCGTCCCCTACGGCTTATAAACCCTTGGCAGGTTATTTAAAACCAGAAAATATTTTTAGGTTCTTAAAACTGGAATTGAAACTGGGCTAGCCGATTAGCAAATCCGAGCCGTTATCTATTACACCACCCACGCATCCAAGCTTACACCACCTGTTATTCCATGAATACTTATTCACAAAATAACTTTTCTAAAATGATAATATGAAAATAATGATAATAATTATAATAATAATAATAATAATTCTTAATTATTCATTATCAGTTCGTGTGTTAAAATATTTTACGAACATATGAGTTCTGTATTACATTAAGCTCGTTGTGATACAACATATACTGCGGCCATCTCAGCAGTGTTGTGTTTACAGTAAAATAGCCTGACGAAGTCCATCCTTCTTCTGGTTGGTTTTGAATTCAGAGATTTTTTTTCTGCTAGTCTGGTTGCCACCACAATGAAAGACAGTCTATTCAGTACTTCTCTTTAACTCATAACCGGGAGAAAAGAGAAGGAATCCTAACTTTTCCAAGAATCTTTGGGCGAAAGGGAACTTAACGAACCCGACCGGAATTCAGTATCGGCTCACCAATTCCTCCTTCAAAGTTTCTACCTGTTAAACTACACATCCTATCTGCCATAGATTCGTCAAAATAAAATTTACCTTCACTGTTGCCTTTAAAGATTTCGTTTTAATTAGTTGGAAATAATTATGATCGATTTTGGAATAGCTTTGCATTTTGAATAGTAGGCGTGCGGTTCCAATGCATAATATGTGTAAGTCATGGTAAAAAAAACCTTAAGAAATTCTCAGTCCTGCAACTCTATAGGGAACCGAGAAATTCATTATAACTTCAATTCTCTCTGCATGAAATATTGGCAGACGAACCATTTAATGGAATTTACAGAAGCGTTATGATTGGTTGAACCCAAAAATGTTTCGAGGATGTTCCTCTTTTCGTGTATAGTTACAATCTATGATCATTACACCATCATATATGAGATATGCATGAAATCTAAAACAGATTTTTTCCCTTTCGAAGACAGGGGAGTAGGAGGGGGATAACAGATACTACCGGAAGTGCGAGGGGAAACACTGCTTATAGCTAATTTCAACGGAGACAAAAAAAGAGTTCGAATTCAGGACGAGGAAACATACATTCTGTTTGAACAAATTTCCTTCAGAATGTCATGAATCAAGCTTTCTTTCCTTCTTTCCGTGTTTCTCTTCCTGTTCTGCTTCACATCGACACTGACAAGAATATAGTCCGCGCAGAGATACTTACCTGCTACTGGTATTATGTAAACCAGAATTCTGTGAGCTGACGGTACTAGTAACAAATCTACGTTGACATTAGAAACGTAATATGTGACAAGTCTGGTACTGTACCCGACTATCTATTAAGTTATGATATTAGCAGATATAATTTTTACGTCATAATATTGTCTTCCTTTATGCGTAGGAAGTGTATTACTTAACACATTGGCTCATAAAATATATCGTTATATTATTATAGATATCGTTATACATATATATATATATTATATATATATATATATTATATATATATATATTTTTATATATATATTATATATATATATATTATATATATATTATATATATTTTATATATATATATTATATATATATATTATATATATATATATATATATTATATATATATATTATATATATATATATATTATATATATATATTATATATATATATTATATTATATATATATATATTATATATATATATATATTATATATATATATATTATATATATATATATATTATATATATATATATATTATATATATATATATATTATATATATATATATATTATATATATATATATATTATATATATATTATATATATATATATATTATATATATATATATTATATATATATATATATATATTTAAAGATATTTTTGAAGGTACAACATTTTATCACAGCAATAAACGTATGAAGCTTGATATTACTAGACATATTAAAAACGGGCGAAGCAACCGGTTTCGCTCCCGCTCATCAGGCTTACAACGGGAGATTTAATTTAAATTAAAAACACAGAAAATGTACAATAAAAGGAAATGTGGAGGAGGAGAGGGGAAATGAGCAAAAGGAGATAGAGGCAAATGACAGCGAGCCCCAACAAACACTCACGTTGTTTACACAAGGAAGGCTTGCGGGACCCGATGTAAAGTGCCTCCAGCACCTTAAGGTGAAATAACGAGTGTGACCGGGACAACACGGTGAACCAGTCAGCACTAAAATTAGCTGCACAAAATCTGCACTTTAATAAGTGCTCACATATGGCGGACCCGTAGGTGTTTGGGACGAGTCCATTCAACGGCAAAGTGTGGTTCCTGATTTTGGTAGGAACGTGCTGTTTAATTATCATGTCCAAGCGTTGAGTCCTCCTTCCTATGTAGTCAGCCCCGCAACTACAACCATATTTATAAATTATAGAATTAATTTGATGAGGAGGAAGGACGTCTTTACACACTGGACGAACCATGGGTCGGGTTTGAAAAACTATCCGGACCTCAGCAGAGAAAAAACAGCGACGGACCCTTGATGAAATTTGTCTAACCATACTTTCACATTTGGTTCCGATCCAAGGCAATCTTAGATAAACCGGACACTTTTTAACAACACAGAGTTTGGCACTTCTGAACTCCCCAATTTTGTTACGGATGACCGAATGAACAGTGTTAGGTGGATAACCTAGACCACATAGGGTATCCTTGAGAAAATTGATCTCATCGTCCAAGAAGGACTCTGAACAGATTTTTAGTGCCCTATGAAGGAGGGTTCTGATAATGTTTATCTTACGTTTTGGGGGGCAAAAGGAGTCCCAACGCGTATACAATCCCGCGAAAGTTAGTTTCCTGTAAATAGAAGTAAGAAAACTTGTTGGTGTTCGATGTACTAATACATCTAACAAGTCCAATTGATAATTGGATTCGTTCTCAACGGTGAACCTTAGAGCTGGATGGATACCATTTAGAAAAGAAAGAAACTGATCGGCCTCATCATCGTCGTTGAATAAACAATAAGTATCATCAACATACCGACAATATAGTTGAGGACAAAGTACATTCTTCTGTATTCTTTCTTCGTGAAAGCCCACTGTGTCGAGACGACCCACTTTGAATGAAGAACATCTGAAAGAATTTCTGAAAGAGAATATTGAATTGGATTCATCAGAAATTTAGCGAAAAATCTTAATGCGTAATAGCCGACTGTCCAAGAAAATCTCAAGCAAATTGAAAAAGGGAATCTGTATTACTCGTGAGCTTGTGCTTGAGAACCCGATAAAACGTTCCACCTTTTTCAGCAATTTCTTTTAACAGTAATGCCGACCTTTCATCTGTACATCGAATTGTTACAGTTGATGAAAAATGGGTTTCGCATTTCAACAGGAAACGAAACAGGTAGATACTATCACAAAAGTGGGAAACCAGTGCCAACACCATAACCACAGAACCCCTTGCTGATGGAATATGAAAGGTGTTATTACTGATAAGAAAGGACTTTTACTGCAGATGTCTATTTCCATGAACCTGATCGGTTAAAGGAAGCATTACCCCGAAAGTTTCTTGCTTTGGTAAAAAAGCAAAGATGTTATTCATTAGCATGGAAACTATGCAGAACAAACCCCAAAACAAATGAGATCGTTAGGTTGGGACCTTCTTCCATATCCACTATACTTACCAGATCTAATACCTACAAATGTTCATTTGTTTCGACCCCTAGAACATTTCATAAGTAGCATAATATTAACAGACAAAGAAGAACTTGAAAAAAAGTATCGAACTTTTTTTATTTTATTTTTGAGGAGAAACCCAGAATTCTTTAAATGTGCAATCGAAATGGTGGCTTCCTGCAACTGTTGAAAATCGAGGTGATTACAATTTCTGCTCACGGCCATATCACGTCGAAACACCGGTTCTCATAGGATCACCGAAGGTAAACATCGTTGAGCCTGGTCAGTACCTAGATGGGTGACCGCCTCGGAATACCAGGTACAATAAGCTAGGATGAGTGGATGGTACAATAGACAACGGATCAGAATTGAAAAGCGGAGAGCCGTGAACCAATTCTAATCGGGTTCGTTTTATTCAGTCACGCACAGATTCCCTTGGTAAAGGTATGAGTCCACCTCTTCTCCATTCAGGTACGGATTAATTGATAGAACTTTTATCAATAAAAGTCACTATTATCTCCCAAAAAATTCTTACAATCTAAAAATATTTTCTGGCTTTAAATAACCTACAAATGTTTAATAAACCGTGAAAAAACAAATGAGTCAATCAATGTGATATCGGTAAATAATATTTCTTTATAGTTAACTTTTATTTGGTTTCTGTTAAAACGTATTTTTTCTTAACGGCCTGATAATATTTCAAGAAATTTACCTACATTTGGTTTCATGTCGTCTCTGGTAAAATGCATTTACTTTCCAAAAACCCTAATAATATTTCAATAAATTTAATTCATATTTGTTTTTATATCCTTTCTGGTAAAACGTAATTACTTTCCGAATACACTAATAATATTTCAATAAATTTAATTTATATTTATTTTATATCCTTTCTGGTAAAATGTAATTACTTTCCGAATACACTAATAATATTTCAATAAATTTAATTTATATTTATTTTATATCCTTTCTGGTAAAATGTAATTACTTTCCGAACACCCTAATAATATTTCAATAAATTTAATTTATATTTATTTTATATCCTTTCTGGTAAAATGTAATTGCTTCCCGAACACCCTAATAATATTTCAATAAATTTAATCTATATTTATTTTATATCCTTTCTGGTAAAATGTAATTGCTTCCCGAACACCGTAATAATATTTCAATAAATTTAATTTATATTTATTTTATATCCTTTCTGGTAAAATGTAATTGCTTTCCGAAAACCCTAATAATATTTCAATAAATTTAATTCATATTTATTTGATATCCTTTCTGGTAAAATGTAATTGCTTTCCGAATACCCTAATAATATTTCAATAAATTTAATTTATATTTATTTTATATCCTTTCTGGTAAAATGTAATTGCTTCCCGAACACCCTAATAATATTTCAATAAATTTAATCTATATTTATTTTATATCCTTTCTGGTAAAATGTAATTGCTTCCCGAACACCGTAATAATATTTCAATAAATTTAATTTATATTTATTTTATATCCTTTCTGGTAAAATGTAATTACTTTCCGAACACCCTAATAATATTTCAATAAATTTAATTTATATTTATTTTATATCCTTTCTGGTAAAATGTAATTGCTTCCCGAACACCCTAATAATATTTCAATAAATTTAATCTATATTTATTTTATATCCTTTCTGGTAAAATGTAATTGCTTCCCGAACACCGTAATAATATTTCAATAAATTTAATTTATATTTATTTTATATCCTTTCTGGTAAAATGTAATTGCTTTCCGAAAACCCTAATAATATTTCAATAAATTTAATTCATATTTATTTGATATCCTTTCTGGTAAAATGTAATTGCTTTCCGAATACCCTAATAATATTTTAATAAATTTAATTTATATTTGTTTAATCTAATTTCTGCTAATTACTTTCTGAACATTAATAAGATTTCAATAAATTTAAGTTTCACTTGTTTCATGTCCTCTCTGGTTTAATTGCAATTACTTTACCGGCAGCCAAATGAACATTTCCGCCAGAGGACACTGTGCTATATCGTTTTTTATGGATAAGAATTTTATTTATTTATTTTTTGTTCCTATTTTTTTTACTTTATTTTTATTTTTTATTTCTGTGTTTGTGGGCGACATTTCTTTCTTTTTTTTCTTCTTGTTTAGTCTCTACTTCATATTCTGCTTAATGTCAATGTAAGTTGCATTCAAATTCTCATTTACCCAATTCCCAATGATAAGAATGCCATTTCACACTGCAGTTAAATGACTTCACAGAATAATGAATACCTAAGGAAGGAGTGACGGAGCCAAAAGTGGCGGAATTCTTTCTACGGCTAATGCAAAGAGAAAACGACAGTATATTTATTACATGATAAGGAGATCCATCATTTAATTTGGTTTCATATCCCACATACATTTTATTGCTTCTTATTCAAACATTTACTTATTCTAATTCTACTATTTGTAGGCGCATCCAGTAAATCGTGCTCAGAATTTTCGATTACGCTCACTTTTTCGCCAAAGCGATCGGACAATGGTCGGAAGCGAAAACTGATTACATGCACGTTCTTAGACCAAAGCATTCACAAGAATCACACTACGATGGTGGCAAATTGCCTTTTATTTCTTTAACAACATCAAAAATCCCATTAAATCTGAAAACTATGTTGAAAGTATTATTTACTGATTAGGTTTTTTTCAGATGTCGCTTCGATTTTCCAGTTTATTGATAACAGACTGTTATAGCTCACTTCGTTGTGATATTATGGTTAACAAACTAATCCAACTTGAGTATCTGTCTATATTTCTGAGATGAGATATTATGTACATAATTTACATTATTCGGACTTCGTCGCCATATTTATTACAACGTTTCGGCCGTTGTACGCTCCGGCCTTCAGGTGTTTGGAATGTCGAACTGAACCCTTTATTTCGCTCACTGGAGCAGAATTTTCTAGTTCCATGTGCCATGTTTAATGGATGTCAGTTACCAGTTTTCTCTTATTAATTTCCCAATTATTTTTTTTATTTCTATGCTTGGTCGGCTCAGGAGATTTTTCTGGCCAAGCCTATGTGCTGATTCCTTAAGTTTAAGGACACATGGCACAGTGGATAAAGGCGTTAGTTAGATCCAGTGACAGGACCCAAAGAGTGTGAGTTCAATACCCGACTAAGGGAGTGGAGAATTTTCAGAGAGAAATTAACGGGAGAAAACTGGTAAATGACAACCATTAAACATGGCACGTGGAACTAGAACAGTCTACACCAGCGAGCGACATAAAGGGTTCAGTTCGATATTCCAACCACCTGAAAGAGGCAGGAGCGTACAACGGCCGAAACGTTGTAATAAATATGGCGACAAAGATGAGGACAATAGTCCGAATAAGGTAAATAATAATCCAACTTGACTTTTACTATTGTGACTCATACAAAACTTCGGTGAGATTCATAAATGCCTATATTTGGTACCTCAGCGGAAAATAATTTTTAACGTGCTAATCTAATTCCTCACTCTTGTAGTAATGATTTTGATCTTCACCATGTTTCAGACTTGTAGGATAGACAAAGATTAACATAATGAATACCTACATTCGAACAGGTTACTCTATATTTTATTTACAGTATGTTTATTTGTTTTAATTCCGTAGACACCTATATGAAGTATAGGGCCACAGATTCACCACGTCAGGTGTTGCAACGGTAATATCTGTTTTAACGGGGAGTACTTGCTAAACCACTAAGAAACAGGAAAATTTCGTTAGCAACAAAGAAAGGAAAGTTAAACTGTTATCTAATAACAATCCTCTTATCTGTAAGTGAATACTTGACAATCTCCACACATATGAAGAGAAGACTGAAGGCAACAAGAATTTGGTTCTGCAGAAGGATACTGAGAATTCCATAGCCGGAGCGCATGAGCAACAAAAACATCATAAGGATAATGGAGACAAAATAGGAGACATAGAAACAGAAGAAGACAGCCGAAATATCTTGGACACATCATGCGAAAGGATGGCTTGGAGAATTTGACACACACTGGACATATCGACACAAAACAGACGGAAGAAGACCACGAACCATCTACCTGGCGAGTATGCAGGAATAAATGGCAGAACAGGGGTTGCAAAGGGAGAAACGATTCTATGAGTTAGAAATGGGTAGGAACTTGAAGAACGCCGTGGTCGCTCCCATCCTGAAGGGACACTGCGCATAAGAGAAGACAAGTTGCTAAACTAACGTCCAACCGTTTTTGAATTCAGAGTAGACTGGTTACCGTGCCAAGGCTAGAGTCTGTTCAACTATTTTAATTATAGTCGGTCGCAAAGAAATGTGTTCTGCACGCTATTCCCAAAAGAAATATGAAATGAATGCACCATTGTTTGCTAGTGTTAAATGCTTTTGTGCTTACAATTTTCAGAAAAGAAAAAGTCTGTAACAAAGAAATGTACTTGTAAAAGACATCAAACAAAACAATCATTTATTTATATCGATCACAAAAGACAAGATTAGAAATTAATAACAAAATACAGTTATTTTTTTAAACCGATCATACCAAATAGTTATTTCAATTCAGCAATAAACTCTATATCAAATTATAATACACATATTGATAGGTCTTATATAATGCGAATTTTTGCTGTTTGTGGTATAATTAATATCAGCACGAGCCCCAGAGGCCGTACCCCTAGGGTTTACTTCTACATGGGAAGAGGGACAAGGTAAATGCCTGGCTTCTGAATGCATCCAAATGTGCCGATTATGAACGGAGCAATGTTTTCACCCTTGGTCGATGTACGCATGGTCCTCCACTGTAAACTTGACATTGTCTTCCACTTTAGGTCGGGTGTGAGCCTCAAACTCACACCCGACCTCAAGAGGAACTCGTATATACGATCCATTGTTAAGGACGCATGTAAAATTGTCGACTCACTGTACCGTTCACGTAGCTGAATCCACCGGTTATCCTCTACCTTTACACGAGCAAGATCAGGCCAAAAATGGTGTACTGTTGACATATTTGGGCGGGAGCTGCCCAGACCTCACTCTCCAGCCTTGATAGATTTTAGAAGCGTCTTCGAGTCCATGTGGGTGATGAAATATTCTCCACCCTTCAACCTCTCTCCCGCAGGCGGGATGTTGCAAGCTCTCTCGCTACTACCATGGAAAGTGCTCGGACGAACTACACACCCTGGTCCCGACAAGACAAACATTCACAGCAAGAATACGCCATGCCACTTACATAGTAGCGAACCGCCCAGACGCCTGCCCCGCCCGCATCCGCCCGCCTGCATTCACCACCGCGTATTCCATCGGTGGAGAAGTAAGTTCCACTAGAGCAGCTTCTTCCGATGAACCAGTGCCCGGCAGAAACGACTCTCAACAGGATGTTTGCTCCTATCACTACAATCTTAACCTGTTCAAGTCTAGGGTTAACTGTTATCTTCTACTCCGGTTGACATAAATGGTCTCTTAACGTAATCCTCTACCTTGAGTGGCGCTTGGGCCCTGTAAAGGGTGAACCTTACTGTAAGAACATTTCCTTCGTTTTATTTAGATTTAGAATATTTTGGAAGGAATTAGTATACTACCAATTCTGGTTTACTCAAAATTTATAAAGTGTGTGTGGTTTTTTTTTTGCGGGGGGTGTTGATTTGTTTCCTATTAAGATGTTTCGAGAATCTCTTTTTATTGTCCATAGCATTCATCATCACCACCATCAGCAGCAGCAGCACCATCATCATCACCATCATCATCATCACCATCATCACCATGGTGGTGATGATGGTGATGATGATGATGGTGATGATGATCATCATCATCATCACCATCATCACCATCACCATCATCATCATCATCATCAGTCCCATGACCAGGTGTGGTTGAAGGGTTGTTGCGCAGCGCAGATTCTGACCAGTTCCCGCTCCATATCGGGGTTCAATTTCATTGAGGAATTATTTCGCTCGTAACATGTCTGGGGCGAGTAAACCTGGCGGAGCCATCCCTCTTCGTGTCTCATTGTATTAGACTGATGCTAATGTTCTCGTAGCGTCATTACTGATTTATTGAAGTATTTTCATGATTTCAATTACTTTATAACAACTTACAGCTTAATTATGAATTTTATTAATATTAAAATGGGGCAAACGTTTCCGGAATATTTTAACAAAATCTTTGATTCATGTAAATTTGTTTTCTATGGATTTACAACCAACTTGCAGTAGAATTGTGTAAGACACCATAAAAGAACTATTCCGGTTTTGATTCGATAAATTTTGTGAAGAATTCTTCAATATTTCTAAATTTATTGGAACCCCTGACTAAACCCGGACTGTTGTGTTGAATGCAACAAAGGATAACTTGATTGTAACAGGGCTAGAAAATAGACTGGATGTGGAAGAACTTCTCATCCTATCTCCACGTTCAGGCGCATTTACGACGAATAAAAACAGCGTTGTGATACAGCAAAATCACCGACTGATTCTTACGTTAACTAAATCTGTTTTGTTTTTTAACCATTCAGATGAGCTGATTGGTTTAGCCCTAATTGGTCGACGAATTCCCGTGATGATAGTGTTGCGTCTTCCTTCAAAACGTACTGTAACACATCATTCTTCAACTTATGGTGTCTTCCAGAGCGATCTTAGGCCTCAAGGCCCAAATCAACTGACTTCTTGGTACTTCCCTTGACAAAATCTATTTTCTTTTTGAATGCCGATTCACACCTAATTGTCCGACAATTTCCCGTGATGTTAGTGTCGCCTCTTCCTGCAAAACTTAGTGTAACTCATCATTCTTCAACCTCTGGTGCCTTTCAGAACGATATTTGACCTTGAGGCCAGCATCTCTATTTTCAAACTCCATGCACGGCCCTAATGCGTCATTGTCATAATATTCATTAATCAATTGCTGAGCCACAACTTAAACTTTCAGCAAATAGGACTGACTAAGAATTACATATTAAAACATGATTTCCACAAAATCATTATTTGCTTTTGAAGAGATCTTCTTAAAACGTTCAGAGACAACGTTTTGTCTTTTGCGCAGGCGTTTCTGTGTTATGTATGTATAGATGGTTACCCATATTCGAGGCTACCCGTCTACTAGGGCGGCTAGACAATCCCTATTGCAAACGCTTGCTCAGTCGCAATTTTGTTTATTCAACACCCACAGAGCCTACCTGTGGTTTATACTGTAACTATGCTGAGGAGATCTTAGTTACAGTTTCTGGGGAAAAGTGTATTATCTAGTGTGATCAACAATTTGAACGAAGCCAGCACGCTCAAGTCCTCAGCCACAATGACTTGTGACTTCGTGCTAGCACAACTATCGACGGCAACCAAGGGTGCCGTCTAACCAATTTCACTCACAAGGCTTGGGTCAACCCGGGGTATGGTTTTCGGGCACTTTCCAAAGATGCCGCACGCTGGGATCGACCCCTTCCAGTCCGATAACCTCAGGAAGTCTCCTTCCTGACAAATCGACCCTGGTGAGATTCGAACCCGGGTCTCATGGTCTGAATGCGAACGTTCTAACCAATCGGCCGCGTCGTGCCCATTCAGTCTGCGTTATAGGAGTTTTGTAACGGTTAGCGACTCAGAAACAGAAGTCGACAGAGCCAAGTTCGAATTCTAGTCACGTTCTTTATGTTATTTTCTTTTTATATGTCATGTCTTTTCAGGACGTAAGTGATCAAGGCTCTCCAGCTCCCTCTATCACTTGCAGTTCTCATCAAGTTCCTTCTCTCTGCTTCCTCCCCCAGACCATGTTCTGTCATACACTTGTTTAAGCCCGCCAGGTATGTCACGCGTTGTTTCCACTTGTCTCTCTTTCCCTCTATTCGACCCGTGCGTATCAGATTCTCAAAGCCGCCTTTCCTTGTTATGTGTCCCAGAAACTTCAGCTGCCTCTTCCTGATATTAAGTATAAGCATCCTCCTTGGTTGCATCCTCTCGATCGGTCCATGATATCCTCAGTACACTTTCACGTAAATACTCTTGGCTATGATTTCATTTTTTCTACCCGCAATGCCAGTTATCGGTTAAATAACTAGACTCTTTTACCTTAAGATAGCAATCTGTTTAGGAGAATTAAAATTTTGAATTTAAAAACAAGCCTGACGATGGATAGGCTCTATCAGGCTATCAGACTAGACAAATCAATTCTACTATGGCTTCGCCCTGGGTATGACGATAAACTACATCCTGCTGCAAGGTCTCTGATCGGGATATTGGTGGTTTTGAGGAGCGTAGAAGCACCTCTTAATTGGTGTTCTTTCCAGGTCCACCCTGACCAGAGGTGGTAGCACCTGTTAGGGCCATGGCTATGGGCAAATAGTGAACTTCCAAACAAAAATCAACAGTACATTTTTATAATAAAATGACCAACAATACATTTTTATAGCAAAATGACAATCAATGCGGCACTAAAATATGAAAATGCATTTTTACAGTAAAATTACCAAAAATACATTTTATGATCTAGAAATATATAACTAAAAAACATAACTTTACTCTGAAAATATAAAATGTACAAAATATCTGTAGTTAAAAGCATAACATTACGTACAAAATATTTAGATTTCGGCATTAAATAACCCATAGAGGTGTTGATATACCGCCAAACAAAACCATCCAACCAAACAACATGAAAAACTCTTACACGATGTTAGTCCATATAATATTTTGCAATTTTTTAAATATAAATTCAACAAAACTACAACATAAAACACATATCACTGCCTCTAGTAATTATGTTCACACAAACAAATAATGCACAGAATTATGTATCCAATTGCGAAAGCAGAATAAAGTATATCATATTTTTATTACTTCAAACTCCCAGGGAAATTAAATTTAGTCATTAAATGACCCATGAGGAATTGATATACCGTTAAACAAATCAGTCAATCATTTCTGCTATGGCTGCTGTACAGGTGATGCCGCTAACCTTATGGGATACGGAATACTTGATATGACGTCTGGGCCAAGCATAGAACAATGGTGGTACGAGTGTCAGCAGTAGGTGGAGGACAAAACGAAAACGAGGCATGAATTTTATAGAGACGTCAGTTAATGTTGTTTGATGCTTAATTGGGGCAGTAGTAAAAACGCTTAGCCGAGTTCGAATTCCGGCCGAATCCATTACATTCACTTACGCTCTAATACCCTTGGTAAAGGTATGAATCCTCTTCTTCTCCCCCTAGATGTGGGTAATTAGCAGGACAGACCGGGTTCTACAGCCTTAGATGGCAACTGGTCTACCGTAGAAAGAAATGGCAACCTACTGCGGGAAAAAATTAGTCATGTATCGAAAGATACATGATCGTTTAAGCGTGTATCACACATGGCACATAACCGACTGACTGATATGAGTATATTCACACAATTATATGTTTTAGCTAACCTTAAAAACGATATTATATGCTTTGCTGTTAGGACCAGCATGTTCATCTTGGTTGTTTATACTCTCAAAATTTCAGCTGGTACATTCTCCAGCCTTCTTTATGTCTGTGTTCATATTCGATAATATTGTCGGAATTTCAAACCTCATATTTTATTCAGTTCACGGGTATCGACTTTTGTCATTTCGCTTTATTGTTTAAGAGATATTTTTTTAAATTATTTCACCACAGGCAAGGTGATAATGCCACTAAGACGCATATGGACGACAAAACGAAAACGAGGCATGAATTTTATAGAGACGTTAGTTAATTAATTCATCGACCTTCTTTTTGTTTGTGTTTATACTCGGTAAGGTTGTCGGAATTTCGGACCTCACATGTTATTCTGGCCACGGGTGTGGATTTTTCTCATTCCCCTTCCCATGCTTAGAAGATATTTCATATTTTTAAAACCATTTCACCTCAGACAAGGTGATAATGCCACTAAGACGCAAGGAGTTAATGGTTGTGAATGAGGGTGGAAAGGACAATAAAATAACAGGTTTCAAGAACATGACAGTTGGTGCGGCATTTACATTTTTGAAAGATTGTACGTGACAGGAAAGCAAGAAACCGGAAGAGAGTTCCACAGACGAAAAGTGTGAGAAAAGAAACTATTAGAATAGAACTTACGGTTACATCTAACTAATTCATGAGTAAAACAGTGAGACCTACTTGCCAATCTAGTACTGCGCTTAAAATCTTGCGGTAGAGGTGTGAAGGATAGAGGTTTATTACAATAACTGCCATGAAAATATTTATAGAAAAGACAGAGGGAAGTCATGTCACGGCGGTGGGAAAGTGAGTGAAACTGAGATGCCAGGTCAGGACCGATAACATTTCAGACCCTTTGTATTTTATCGAGAATCTCGAGATATATAGCAGAAGCACTAGACCATGTCAGCGAATATTAATCATTCATATTCAGTTTTTGTGTCGCTTGTCTGTTTTTCCCACTGAACCAGAATATATCAACACTACCAGATACAGCGATTGAACTCACAACCGCTAGGCATCGAGCGATGCATTAACTAATGTTTTAATCTATCAGCCCATGATACGTTCGGTCATACATTCGGCCTTCATCTAACCTGCGCTTAGAAACCCACCATAAGGTCTTATATCCAGGCACTAAACCAAATAAATGCGTGTTTAGGTAGGTAAGTGTGCAGTAAGTGTCCAGTAAGTGTACAGTATTCTTTTCTGAAAACTAAAGTCTAAGTACACAATTGAAACCGATTTTTCGCTGGAAATTCTTTCATGCAACTCATACATATTAACATGCCAAGTTTGTATGGCTAGATCATTTTTTTTTTAGTTTTTTTTTAGCGTTCCACCCCAAGCACTAGCACACAAGGGGTTACAGAGAGTTGGAGCGAGAGCAAAGAGGAGTGATAGAAGAAAGGATGAAGAAAAGGATAGGGGATAGATCAGGGCATCTGGAGACGTCGATTGACATTGCATTTGAACAGTTGGAAATTATAGTTATCAGGAAAACAAGAAAAGGGGAGGGAGTTCCACAGGCGAGAAGTGCGAGACATGAAACTATTGGAGTAGAAGAGACGGCTATATTTAACACTTTCGACACTGAAAAGGCGATAGCGAGATGCCAGATTAGTTGAACGCTTAAATTCATGAAGTCTGGGAACCAGCGAATGCAGCTCATCGGAGCAGTTACCCAGAAAGTATTTGTAAAAAAGACAGAGGGAGGCAACGGCACGTCTGTGAGAGAGCGACTGCAGACGAGATGTCAAATCAGGGCCAATTACATTGAATATCCGTCTTTGGATTTTATCAAGGACCTTGAGACAAACAGGAGCTCGAGACCATATATGGCAGCAATACTCCATGCAAGGGCGAATGGTTGATTTGTAGATTTGAAGTATTGACTTCGGCGAGAAAAATTTCCTGGCGCGGCACACGGAGCCGACTTTCCTTGCGGTGGACGAAGCTATAGTTACGACTGAGTAGTGAGTTCGATCCTCACTCGGTGCTGCACACATATGGCCTTGTGCCACATCTGAGCTACGCTTGGAAAATCGACATATATATAACGTTGAATCCAAATGAAAGGAAACTAGTTTTGAATAAATTAAACTGTAAACGTTACACTACCTTATCTTAGGCATTTGAAGAAGAAAAAAACTATGCACATCTATTTTGATTTTCTGCTTCTATATCCGCGGATTCATGTCACGATAATTCAGTTATCCACGGTCACTTATTTGATAAGAGTTCCAAAACACAAGCGAAGTGTTGCTGGCAATGTGGACACACAAAAAAAGAATTCGTACATTGATTCCTTTACGTGAAAAGATGACAGCTCATATGATTGTATATATAAGAAAAATATAATATATAAAGAGTGATTTAGCGCATCATCTGAGGTTATCATGAAATGTATTCACAACAGCTAAAGTGGACTCAGTCAGTTAAGTGCCATGCGTGATGCTCGCTTAGGCGATCCCGTCTCTTTCGATACATGGCTGTCTAGAAGTAGGTTGCCGTTTCTTTCCGTGGTAGACTGGTCGCCAATGAAGATGATACAAAACAAGTCTGTCCTGCTATTGAACCCATAGCTGGGAGGGGAAGAGATGGATTCATACATTTTTCAAGGGTATTTGCGCGTAAATGAAGGTAAGGGACCTGACCAAATTCGAACTCAGTTCTCAGATATCTCATTCTGAGCCGCTACCCATTACACGCATTCACAGAGTGAGCAACTATAATTATATCGGGAAAATATATTTGAGTTGGCTTTTGTTTGGATTGGTTTACGGTATATCAACCTCAATGGGTTATTTCATGCCGACAAGATTTTTATTGCTGGTAATATTTTTTCAAAAAATATTTCTGGTAATATTTTTTCGAAAAATGTATTGCTGGTAATATTTTTTTTCAAAAATGTATTGCTGGTAATATTTTTTTTCTAAAAATGTATTGCTGGTAATATTTTTTGTTTTCCAAGAAAGTATTTCTGGTAATAATATATTGCTGGTAATAATTTTTTCTTCAAAAATTTATTACCGGTAATAATTTTTACAAAAATGCATTGCTGGTATTAAAACCTATTTTTACATGTTTTGAACCCAGTTTGAGAGCTATCTATTTGCCCATAGCTGGGACCCTAGCAGGTGCTACCATCCCAGACCAAGGTGGATCTTGGAGCCCCCACAATTAAGAGGTGGTCCCACGCTCTTCAAAACCTCCTGAACAGAGGCCTTGATGTTGGACGTAGTTTATCGTCTTGCCAAGACGCGAATGCAGTTCATCGTCATATTCGCGCTGGTGGTAACCAAGAAAAACATGGCAACACTGTTTATATCCAGCCTACTAAGAACAATAAATTCTGTTTAAAATGCTCCGTGTTAACGCAGTTAACCATGAGAGTTGCCATTGGAGTATTTGACATTCCCATGACATATGCACGAAGGACAGAGGGAAAAGGAAGAAACATTTAAAACATGACTCTATCAATTGATGGCAGAACAGTAAGTGGGAAGGATATTTAAAGGAAAAACCTTACAAAGAGGTACAAAGGATAGGATCTGTGGAGAGCTATCGCCACCCACATTCTGGGGGGGGGATATGACACATTGAAGAAGAAGACGGCTAACACAATAATAGTCGCAATATTCAAACAAACGCATTTAATCCCTAGCTGACCGTGCGTAAAAAGAGCTCTCCCTATCTCCACGCCTCATTGTTATAGAGTTGAATCCCCTTATGATAATTGTAATGATGGATGTCTGTCCTCACAGTCTAACGTAAAGATCAATAATTTATACGAATGCTTGCAAATTGGAGACAAGAGGCGAAGAACTAATTCTGAGTAAAGCATATCACTGAACATATGTGTGAAGTTCCGAACTTAGTTTGCTGACGTACAGCTCTACACCGCCCGTGGAAAATAAAGTTAGTAACATTGTCGTGCGTCATAAGTTTGGATCGCCTGCCTCTCATGACGTGAAAATCGGCATTCAAAACCTTAGATTTTTACCTCTACTCGAACACCGTTGCCAGTAGGAAATACACACGTCATCAATTCATCAGACTTTCAAAATAGAAGGTTTTTCTTTACCTAAGTTCGAACATTGAGCACTAGCTCAGTCATGAAGCAGGTAATGACATTTACAGATTCTAGGCGTTTAAGCCAGTTTTGCTCTGTCCGGTCCCAAGGCAAAATTAAATACATTTGTAGCTCTTAGTAAGGGTTGCCTTTTCACCATCTCTACCATGCAGTGTTCTGCCATTCACTGACACAATCATCTTCGGAATGTTACTTCTTGATTCGCGTGTATATTTCATGGTTCTGTCAAATTCTCCAATGGCAACCCACAATGTTGACCGCGTTATTCAGTGCATTTTAAACAGACTATATTGTTTTTAGTATCCTGGATATAAACAGTGTTGCTATGTTTTTCTTTGTTGCCACCTATTCAAATATATTTTCCCGATATAATTATAGTCGCCCACTCTGTGGATGTGCGCTATGCTGTTATGGGTGTCGGATTGGAATGAAAGGAAAGAGATATCTGCGAACTGATTTCGATTTCGGTCAGATCCGTTACATTTACTTACGTGCAAATACCCTTGGAAAATGTATGAATCAATCTCTTCTCCAACTATGGGTTTAATAGCAGGACAGACTGGGTTCTATAGTCTTCGTTGGTGACCAATCTCCCGCGGAAAAAATCTCCCGCGGAAAAAATCTACTGCGGGAAAATCTTCTAGTCAGTCATGTATCAAAAGAGGAGGTGATGTGCCTTTAAACAAACCAATCATTTCAAGAAGTTTGTGACATCAACGAACACTTTTTGCCACTTTTCTAATGCCAACGAATACTCGTTGTCACTTTCGTAATGCTCGTTGTAGTAGAGACTTTGTAATCGCAGATACAACTATAGTAAACACCGTTGAACAATACTGGTGTCAGACGCCTTTGAATAACACTCGCACTAATAGTACTCGTTCGATAATACTCGTTCGAATAGTGAAAAGAGTATGGAGAATAGCGGTCTGTCTCGTACTAGAGGATAGAATAGAAATGAGGGTCTGAACAGTAATAGAGGATAGACTAAGAATAACGATCGTTAGTCGTCAGCTACTGCCGACATATATGCGTTTCCCCTATGGTCACGTGGTCTACTTAATTCAATAATGGGATCGCCTGTTTTTGCCCACTGGCGATCTATGTTCAAGCTCAAGTGACGACAGCCACACTTTAGTCTTATATAACAAGATGTGCTAAAACAGATTACGAAATGTCAACTTTCTCTGCCTGATGCTAAATATAAGTGTCATTTTCGTTATTATTTTCGCTGCTCACCTGTTCGGTCCATTCGCATTCCTAGCATCCTTCTGTATAACCACATTTCTTTTAACCCAAGTCTCTTCTTCATCTGTGAGGAGATATTTCGGCATTCACTGCTCCAGGGGAGGACCGATATTATATAACAGTTCAATCCTCTTGTCTTTGTATCTGATGGGAAGTGCTCTAAAACAGATGACGTAAATTTCAACTTTCTCTTCCCGGTGTTAAGTATAAGTGTCTTTTTTCTTTCCATTTTCTCTGACTTGGTTGTTGTGGAGGTTTTGAAATACGACAGCATATTTGATTGTTTAGCCTCAAATGTCTGTTTATGATACTGTGCTTAGTCGGTAATCGAAACATCTTTACAGTGTTCCATAAAATACGGGCCATTTAAAAACCAATGCCATTTTTTTCTGAAACCATTACACCGTTGTCCGATAAATTCCAATTGTCTCTTTCGGATTCAAGGTATGAATATCCTCTGTGTTTATATTTATCTCAAAGCTTCCTCATTGTACACATGTTTAGCCCAAGATATTTGCAGCATTCTTATGCACAACCATATTTCTGTTGCTTCATGCTTCTTTTGTTTAACGGCTTGTCAACCCTGATGGGTCATCTTACGCTGACCATCTTCATCTGTGGGGAGATTGTCCAGCATAATTGCATAAGAATTCAGTACTCTTGTCTTTGTTTCTAATGGGAAATTCCAGCTATTTCTGCCTATTAAGTAAGTACAAGTGTCCTTTTTCTTTGCACTTTCTTTAAAACCTTGTTGTTGCTCCAAGTTTCTTCATCATCTCTGGGGGGGGGGGATTGTCCAGCATTCACTGACATAGGCTCGAACCTATATTATATGTTCAGTTCAAAACAAATTACAGAAATTTCAATTATTTCTTCTCGATGTTATGTATAAGTGTCCTTTTACTTTCATTTTTCTCTAAAACCTTGTCGTTGCTCACATTTTCAGTTCATGGTATTCTCAGCATCCTTCTGTAGAACCCCATTTCTGCCTCTTCAAGTCTCGTCTTCAGCTGTGAGGTGATTGTAAGGCATTGACTGCCATAGAGGCGGACTGATATTACATAACAGTTGAACTCTCTTTCCTTTGTGTCTAACGGAACATTGCTGTTTTCCCCCTGTAAATGAGCATCTAACAATTTCTTTTATTCATGAAATAACAAATACTATTACGAAAAAAGGCAAGATGTTGATATTATGATTTCGACCTCGCTCCAAATGAAAAATCCACCCCTAATAAAGTATAATCTAAGTATATGAGCGCGTGGCTGTGTGGTTAGAATGTTAGACCCGGGTTCGAATCTCACCATAATTGATTTTTCAGTGAGCTGATATCTTGATAAAATTGGCCCGTGGAGTCGATTCCAATGAGCGGCACATTTGGAAAATGCCTGCAAAACCATAATCCAAGCCTTGTGAGTAGAAATGGAAAGGCAGAACTGTTTGGAAACCTTCGATGTCTGTGCCAGCACGAAGTCTCAAAAAATCTTCATTTTGAGCGTGCTGGCCTTGTACCAAAAAAGTCATTAAACAGACTATGCGCTCCCACTCAGAAACTATAACTAAGGTCCGCTTAGTATAGTTGTTATATAAACCACTGGTGAGTTGAGCAGGTGATAGTGATTGGCAGACGAGCTTGTTCCTGTTTAGTTCCTGGTGATCTGTATCCTATGCAGTACCTACCCTGTCGTACAAAAAGTGGTATAGTAGGACTATTATTTGATACGTGCGACAATATGCTGATAAAAAAAGTTATACTTTTTACTTACTGTTGAAACTTGACTAATGCATTGAATAATAATGCAACACAAAATGTACTTAGAACAAAATGTATTGAAACAAGAAAGTGTACACAATATTTACATATAGTCTTTTGTATATTCCTGGGAAGACCGTTCCTGGAGAATGTGTTGACTAAGTCGCAGTCGGGC
The DNA here is from genome assembly GCA_964036315.1 of Acanthosepion esculentum. Taxonomy (NCBI): domain Eukaryota; kingdom Metazoa; phylum Mollusca; class Cephalopoda; order Sepiida; family Sepiidae; genus Acanthosepion; species Acanthosepion esculentum. Next base: position 74,377,675 of record OZ038494.1, on the reverse strand, counting down.
AGAGTCTCTAGTTGAATCTCTTGATTCGCCTCTCTGTCTTCCCGGTACCAACCATATTTATATCGTCGGTACTCCACTATACAAATTAGGTGGATCCTAACACTTACACGCATGGGTTGCCACTTTTGTAGCTCATTTCATTTTTGGCGAGAGAATTTCTTAACCATCCGATATTGCCGTTGTGTCGAGTTATTTGACTGGAAAATACGCTTTTTAATTTATTGTTCAGCGAGTTTTTTTGTTTTTTTTTTCTGAATTGAGAGATGCTGTCGAGAATGATGTTGGTGTTTTAAATATAATTGCGCTGTTAATTATTTATGAAGGGGAAATTCGCTGTCAGGAAGTTAGCTTCGTTAAGAAGCAATTATGTTTAATTGTATAACAGAAACTAGAGTAAGAAATTAATTTCATATTATTTTCTTTTTAGTAATATCAGCAAGATCTTCAAGAGCCAGAGATTTTCTATCGTGAGTGTAGTAAAAGAAAAAAAAACATTGCACAATCTTCCGATGTTGCTATCCGCCATTGTTTTTTTTTGTTTTTTTCGGGCATAGAAATAAGAGAGAAAGAAGTAATGTAGGCAAAATCCCCTTTTCTTAATATTGTGGAATGCTTTAAATAAAACTTTCCAATGGAAGTTTTTCATGGCGTCAAACCCGTTCAGAAATATCTAAAATCTAAGCTATATGCAACTGCTTTCTAAGATCAATGATGAAAAACGCATTTGAGCGAGTGAAACCTGGGGGTCTTGGCAAAGATCAACCTTTTCTTAACATTGTCAACTGGCGCTACAGAATGGCAGACAAAGAACTGTAAAGGATAAAAAATCACTTGAAGACTACCAACAGCGGCAACAATTAAATGGATAGCACATGTAACTCGAAGAGAAAATAATATATCAGGAAGAAAACCGCCATCAAAATTTTGTAAACAGCGATAACAGCTACTGGATTAGAGAAAACTATTTTCCTGGGAAAATTGTTTTAAGAGAAGTATTTTATAAATTTCAAACGAAAGCAGTACTGGCTGCTTGGTCAATAAATGTTAAATGTTTCCTTATAGGGAAACGAATAATATTACCATTACGATTACCAACTGGCCGCTTCATATGTGCATGCCACATCAGCATAACGTATATTAAGTTTGGTTTGGTTGATTTTGTTTAGAGGCATATCAAAATCTCTATGGGTTATTTAACATCTAAATATTTTTAATATATTTTATGGCTTTGAACAGAATTTTAAAATATATTTTGAACGCAATTGTATGCTTTCAACTACTGATAAAATGTACGACTGGTCATTCTAACTCCCGAAGAGTTTATTTTGCCGGTCCGGGTAAAATAAACACCAAGGCTATTTTACTGGTGAATATAAATAGTGTTTTAGAACTAAGAATATATTATATTTGAGATCGTCAGCCCATTGGTTGTGTGAACTGTGTCGGCAAGACTTGAACAACATGGATTCTGTGGCCTGTAATTGTTGTTTTCAGTGGGGGCAACTTTTGGATTTGCAAAGACTGTTATGCGTGAAATTCTTAAAATATTGCTATGGGTCCTTACCTATAACTACAGAATGAACTCTTCCTAACATTATGCATACTACGCCTCTCAAGAGAGAGAGAGACGAATCGAGTCTAGCCGATAGTATTTCACTCCAAACCAGACTGACAGTCATACTAACACCTTCCACATCTTGTATTATTATTCCGTGTAATATATCTTCGTTATTTCTACCCTTGTGTTCGTGTTGTTCTTCCTTGGTCCTAACCTGGACCATAACAAATATTAAGAGGCTTCTATATTTCTTTTAATAACTGATGATGAATAAATAATATTAACTTGTGTTTTAATAATTGATGGCGAAATTCATTTTAAATTGTCTTCAGAATTGATGGTGAAAGTAAATAAACTTCTGTGTTAAATCCATTTGTTGTTATTTATTTGATAAAATATTACCGGCAAAATAGCGTGGGGGTCTATTTTACCGAGACCGGTAAAACAAACTTAAAAGTATGTTTGTCTATTTTACCTTGACCGGTAAAATGGCCTCTTCCTTCTACAATGAATATGTATTGTTGGTATTTTTATATAAAAATGTATTGATATTATTTTTACTATAAAATATATTTTATGCCTTCATGGTATTTTGTTTGAGGGGTATACTATTTGCCCATAGCTGAAACCATAACAGGTGCTACCACCCTGGGTCAGGGTTGACATTGGAACTACAACAATTAAGAAGTGGTTCCACGCTCCTCAAGACCTCTAATCTCCCGATCAGAGGCCTTGCTGCCAGATGTAGTTTATCGTCATACCCAGGAATAAACGAATACTTAGTTCATTGTATAAATTGTACGATATGCGTATTCCTGTCGCTGTTAACTCTTTAGAGAAATCAGTTAAATAAATTGGAAATGATACTCTATAATTATCAATTTTTATTTATTTTCTTTAAAATCTTTATTTCCTTTAATAGTGTTGAACATCGATAATGACACACATAATATTGCCATTCATTTGAAGGTTACCTAGACTTTTTGGCGTTCTTTTAAAAGCATTTGAGGTGTATATATAAATTCACTGCCTCTAGCTACGATGAACCGTTTCAGCGACTTAGATATTTTTTTTTTAATTTCATGTTCCTTCATGGCATAGGCGATCATGGCTCTACTAGAGATTGCTTTTGGCTTACGGACACATCACGCTGAATCATCGGTTCCTGTACGATCATCGAAGTCAAGCAACCTCGATTCTGGGCAGTACCTAGATGGGTAACCACTTGAGAATATCAGGTGCTGTAAGCTGGGATGTGCGGGTGGTATAGTGCACAATGGCTTAGAATTGTTAATCGGAAATCCGAGCTCCGATTCCCGTTGGGTTCGTTATATTTATTTACGTGCAAATAACTTCTGAAAGGTATAAATCCACTTCTTCTCCCCCAGATATGGGTTAATTAATAAAACATATATCATTAAACCATTATTATCTCTAAAAATAAATTATTATTAATATTCTAATATTTATTCTAAAAATATTTTCTGGCTTTAAATAACATGCAAAAGGTTAATAAACCGTAGAAAAATCAATCAAAAAATTAGATCGCTTTTCTTTATTTCATGTGAAATTCAATGTTTTCTTAATAAAGATGGTGTAGTGGTTACCATTGCCAATCCCATGCCTTTGAAGCGAGTATTCCTTCTCCTACCATCAAATGCGAGAGAGCCCAGTTTACTTTGCTATTTAACCAGAGCTAGAGGGAGATTCAAAACCTTTTCCAATGGCGTTAGTGGAAGAGAGAACACAACACACTAGGGCGGAATTTGAACTTTTTTTTTTTCAAAAAATGAGTGTGGATATCTGGGTAACGCAAAGGTTATCTACACAGAGAATGGAATCAGCAATACGGTCCAAGGGAAGGGTGCTGAAAATGTCATGGAAAGAACATGCGAACAACGACGAAGTTATAGAGGAAATGGAAACAAAAAGGACAATATAAGTAACCCCAGAAAGAGGCAGGTGAATCTCCTAGGGAACATAATAAAGAAGGGACACTCACTGGATAAGTGATACTCACTGGACATGTCATACTCACTGAACATGTGACACTCACTGGATAAGTGATACTCACTGGACATGTCATACTCACTGGACATGTGACACTCACTGGACATGTGATACTCACTGGATAAGTGATACTCACTGGACATGTGATATTCACTGGACATGTGACACTTACTGGATATGTGATGCTCACTGGACATGTGATACTCACTGGATAAGTGATACTCACTGGACATGTGACACTCACTGGATATGTGATACTCACCGGACATATGATACCCAGTAAACATGTGATATTCACTGGACATGTGATACTCACTGAACATGTGATATTCAGTAAACATGTGATATTCACTGAACATGTGATACTCATTAGACATATGATACTCAGTAAACATGTGATATTCACTGGACATGTGGCACTCACTGGACATGTGACACTCACTGGACATGTGATATTCAGTAAACATGTGATACTCACTGGACATATGATACTCACTAAACATGTGATATCCACTGGACATGTGACACTCACTGGACATGTGATTTTCAGTAAACATGTGATATTCACTGGGCATGTTATACTCAATGGCCATGTGATACTCACTGAAAATGTGATACTCACTGGATATATGATACTCACTAGACATATGATACTCAATAAACATGTGATATTCACTGGACATGTGACACTCACTGGGCATGTGATATTCAGTAAACATGTGATACTCACTGGACATATGATACTCATTAAACATGTTATATTTACTGGACATGTGACACTCACTAGACATGTGATATTCAGTAGATGTGATATTCTCTGGACATGTGATACTCATTGGACATGCGATACTCACTAGAGATATATAAAAACGGCAAGCGGGAGGGGAGAAAGCCGCGCATAACCTAACTAATGAGCTTGTTTAAATGATTGATACGACAGGCTTTAAGAGATATAGAAAAAGACAAACTGTAATTAGAACGACAAAGGATGGCATGGTGTGGATCCATGATCGCTCACGTACCTTTAAGAGGACATGACACATAGGAAAGCCGAGTTCAAATCTGCGTATAAGCTGTGTTAAATCCATTTTTTCTTCCCCATCACTATGGTTTAAATAAGAGAATAGATAGATCCTGCCATGGTTGGCAGCTCGTTTAAGAGAAACACAGCTTTGGAAATCTATCCAAGGTCTTTCACTGGAAGTCATGACAATTCACAGATAATAAAGAAAGGTAATGTATGGAGAGTTATGATTGCCTACGTCCAGAAGGGAGAGAGTATTAAGAAAAAAAGAAAGTGTGAATTTTGGTAATTTTAAAAACATGCAGCTCCAAGGGGAATTTTGACGTGACGTATGTGCTGACGTCAATTGATTGGGCTGTATTTACATTATTAGCATATTATTATTTTTATTTTATAAATTTTACTTCAGTTAATTGAAAGGAATGAAAATGAACGAGTTTATTTTAATTATAAAAAAATAGATTAGAAATATTTTATGAATTTATAACAAATTAGAATGGTTTATTTTAACAGAAAAACAATGGAACTGTAACAAGTAAAAGGTAATATATTAGAAAGTAACTTGATGCGAAATATTTACGAAAGCAACTCGAAGCTTAAGGCATTTAATTTAGTATGTTGTTTTGTGTTCAGTGCGACATGTGATTCACTTGGGAAAATGATCCCGCAGATGGTTAGCAAGACAGATACAATCTCTATTTTTTCCTGTGGCTAAAAGACGCATACGTCGATCTAATGTTGACGGTAACGTGGAAGAACATCCCCCTAATATAGTTTTAATATTTTTACATTTTATAATCTTCAGAAAAACCACGAAACTTCAGTTATGTTTATGTCGAGTTTTTTTTTTTTTTTTTTTTTTAAGGCAATTCACCCCAAGCAAGGCGAAAGTGCCACTAGTACGCAAGGGGTTACAGAGGATTGAGAACAAGAGTAAAGACGCATGTTTGAGGAAAGGATACAGAGAAGAACGAGGAACAAGTTCATGGTGTCAGATGTCGATTGACATTATACTTGAATATTTGAAGATTATAGTCATCGGGGAAGCAAGTAAGGGGAAGGGAGTTCCACAGACGGGAAGTGCGAGAGAAGAAGCTGTTTGAGTAGAAGAGACGGTTACATTTACCGTTTTGACAGTGAAAAGGTGGGACCGAGATGCTAGCCTGGTAGCTCGTATAAATTCATGTAGTCTGGGAACCAGCGAAAGTAGCTCGTAGGAACCGTTGTCGTGAAAATATTTGTAGAAGAGACATAGGGAGGGCACGGCACGTCTGTGGCATAGCGATTGTAGACTAGATGCCAGATCAGGACCTATCATCTTGCATATTCGTCTCCGGATTTGATAGGGAATCGAAGCAAATGTGAATTAATATCGATTGAGAACACCTGATTTCAGAACATATCTTCTTTTTCGTTGTGCCATGTCTCTTTAGAACGTAAGCGATCATGACTCTCCTCAATTACCTCTTCTTTGCAACTCTTAATAAATTTTGTCTTTTTGTTATCTCTCCTAAACCTTGTTTAGCCATCCATTCACTCAAGCTCATTAAGTAGGTTATGCGTTACCTTCACTTGTCCCTCCTGTCTTCAATGTGTCCTGTGAGTATCACATTGTCCAAGCCCTCTTTCCTCATTATTTACCCTAGAAATTGCAACTGTCTTATCCTAGTGTTAAGTATAAGTGTCTTTTTGGTTTCCATTTTCTCTAAAAATGTGTCGTTGCTCACATGTTTAGTCAATGGGATTCTCAACATCCTTCTGTAGAACCACAGGACTTAAATTTCTAATAAGCTCTAATTTATTCTATTTTCAGTATTGAATTAAACCGGTTTGTTTTTTTAATTTAAAAATACGATTCCAAATAAACATAAAGCTGTTATATATATATATATATATATATATATATATATATATATATATATTGTTATGGTGAAACACCTATTCTATAGCTATTAGACTCTCCCACCTAATATAAGTAGGAGTAGTAAGAGGAAGGGTCAGTCGTTCGTTGAACGACAGTCTGAACGGTTGAACTCTCTGCCTACGGGCGGGGAGGAACCCGAACGAGGCTACGCCGAAGGGCGGAGTCTCGTTCGGGGAGGTAAACCGGCCCTGAACCCGTTTATACGGGTTCAAAGGGTATATATTTTTGGCCGGGCCCACGGGCTCGGGAATCCCACGTTAAACCGGCCATGTGCCACATGATACCCTCGTGGGGGGGCTGACTAAATATTAGTCGATGTCGGACGACAGTCGGCAGCACGTTAAGTGCTAGACGGTCGAACTCTCTGCCTCTGAGCAGAGAGGAACCCGGGCGAGGCTTGACCAACCCGATCCCGTTTATACGGGAATACGGGCATATTTTGGCCGAGCCTATCGTATCGGGAATACCCCACTTTAAACCCGGCCTTGTGCCACATCTTTCCCTCGTGGAGGGGGAGAGTAAATACTGCCAATGTCGGACGACTCGGCTAGAACTCTCTGTTTCTGAGCAGAGAGGAACCCGGACGAGGCTACGCCGAAGATCAGAGTCTCGTTCGGGGATGTTGACCAACCCGATCCCGTTTATACGGGTTCTATGGGCATTTTTTGGCCGAGCCTATGGGCTCGGAAATATCCCGCCTTAAACTCGGCCTTGTGCCACATTTATCCCTCGTAGGGGGGACAGTAAATACAGTCGATGTCGGACGACAGTAGTCGACAGTTAGTCGAATACGAAAGTAGTCAGCGACCACAAGATTACTCTGTGTAATACCTATTATATCAAGTTACTAGCGTTTGATACGTCGAACTTATTTAGGACCGATTTTAGTACAAATACAAGCCTCCACTGCGAAATAACTCCACAACATATATATATATATATATATATATATATATATATATATATATATATATATATATATCAATAATAAAATGATTAGACCTAGCTGCCGATCTAGTACGACGCTTAAATTCATTAAGTCAATGAACGAGGAAAGCTCATCAGAACAAATATCTTGAAAATATTTCTCGAAATGTTTGTAATTTGGGTACAAAAGGTCCTAAGAGGAATGTGTTGATATATATATATATATATATATATATATATATATATATATATATATATATATCTGTGTGTATGTGCGTGTGTGTGTGTTGATATATATATACATATATATGTGTATATATATATATATATATATATATATATATATATATATATATATATATATATATATATAAAGAGAGAGAGAGAGAAGGAGAAAAATGTTTACGATAATCGCGTTTCTGTCAACAACAATTTTGTAAAATCTAAATGCAGTATCAATCGCCATCTTCTGTTTCCATGAATCCTTTTCCATGTCTTTTCTCCTCAAAAAACATTTCTCTGGATCTTTCACTCTCAGCAACCCTTGGCGTCTTAGTGGCCTTATCGCCTTCCCAGGAGTGAGATGAATAAAAAAGCGTTGTTTCTTTTTTGTTTTTGTTTTCGAGTATGTAAACACGTGTACCCACTAAAAATAATAATCAGAAATATTTAAAAAAAAATCTTTGAGATTTCTAAAACAATTATCTGAATTTGATTTAAATAGAAATATATTGAAAGCAGTTTGTGACCTTGTGCCTGACTTAATAATAACGAGCAAAGAAAATAGATTAAGATGTTGAAGGTTGTCCAACAACAAGCAGTATTTTTTCTCCCGCCGCTGCGACTGGAATAGCAAAACTTCAAAATGGAACCCCATGTGTGCAGAGCAATATATAAAAGAAAAGAAAATCAATTTCAAACTGAAAATGCATCAAAATAATTCAACATTTCCCTTCTGGAATCATTGCAAACATTATCCAATGCGAACGCTTACTCTATTTCGATTAGCTGTGAGCGATGTAAATCTTTAAACAGAAGTTTTAGTTTATTAATTAATGCTGTCAATGGAAAGCAAAAATAAATAAATGAATAAATAAATAAATAAACCAGTATAAAAATCTGGAGAAAAAGGTAAGGCTATTAATCAGCGCCGATGAAATAAGAAAGCAAAAACACCTGAATAATACAAGTTTCACATCATTAAGCAAACTGAAGAATGATGATTAAAAAAAGGCGGCTGTAACGTCAAGTCTTTTGATGGGGGATACTGTTGTTTATTATCTTTAACCAATTAGAAAATGTTTGTAATTTGCCCGATTAATGTAATTGGAAAGCGTTTATTTGTTCGCATGAAATTTTCATGTAGACATTATAGAAAAAACAGATGGTACCAGCAATTTTTGTAAAATCCACCGCCATTTTTATTTGAACCGGAAGTTCTATTGTAAGATCTTTGTAGTTAATCTTGAGCCCGTTTTTACTTATTTTACGCACGATTATAACTTGTTAATTTCAATTTTTTTATGATTATCCCACTTGGCTACCGAGGAACTTCTTCCAGCGGGAGATAGATTGTTGTTGTTTCTCTCTCTCTTTCTCTCTCTCTCTCTCTATCTCTCTCTCTCTCTCTCTCTCTCTCTCTCTCTCTCTCTCTCTCTCTCTCTCTCTCTCTCTCTTAGCCAAAGGATGGTATAGAGAATGGGCGTATCTCGATTTCCGTCTGGCGATTCTTCAGTTCTCAGAGAAGCACTTGAACACAATACAAAATAATACACTGCGTACAATGCACTAAACTTACTAGACTATACACAGTCACATCTACTAATTCTAGCAAACCGAAAAAGAACTCTCCTCAAAATGTAGATTGTACACACGCACGTACGAAAGAGAACACTCTTGTATGTGCGTGTGTATGCGGGTGCGTGTTTACGTGGGCATGCAGACGTGCGTGTCAGTGTGTGCGTGTATATTAACACGTACGCTTGTGTTTCATTTTGTACGTTAATGTGTGTGTGTGTGTGTGTGTGTGTGTGTGTGTGTGTGTGTGTGTGTGTGTGTGTGTGCACGCGCCAGTCTGTGTATTTGTGCGCATGGGTTGCCAGTGCGTGCCGGTACGCATACGTACGTGCGTTTGTCTACATGCACGCGTATATCTGTGTGTGTGCGTGAGCGTGTGTGCGTGAGCGTGTGCGCGTTAATGTTTCCTTTCTGTCTTTCTCGCTTAACTAATGTCTGTTATTCGTTTTAGCTTTTCGCGTATCTTCGGTTGAATCTGGTTTTCTTTGAATCCATTTGTCGTGTGTTAGCAAGGACTTAATTTCTCGTTTTTAGATTTCCCTCATGCGAAATGTTTCAATTATGGTGTATTTTTCTTTTTCTTTCCCGTGTTCTTAACTCTCCAAATAGTATTTTATTCCTCTATCTTTTAATTGTCGCCATTTTTATTGATTCATCAGCTGCAGAATGTTTTCGATCTGTCACTGCTATTTCTAGCAACATTTAGTACGCATTAGTTACTGCGTTCCACGTAAGCACTTAACCTCTGCGTCGATGCATCATTCAAGGCTAAACCAGTCCCCATCTTGATTCACTTCTTTTCCTTGCATGCATTTTAGCGATGCTACAGTTAGAATATTTGGTTTTATACGTCGTCATTATTATTCTTGTATCTTTTTTAACTCATGTTTTCATTTTCTTTCTGTTCCGATGTCAGAAGTGTGTCCATAAGGATTCTGTCTGTTTAAAGTAGGCGGACTCAACATTGTTTTTACCCAACACCTAAGAAACAATTAAATCCTCTAAAAAAGTAATATCATACTTGAAGATAGGAAATGTCTTGTTTCCACTTTCGGAAACCTTTAATCCTTAGAGAAATATAAAAATGCCCTAAGCGTACTTTTCGACACACAGCAGTCAAACAAAAGTCCCATAGTTTCATTGAAGACGTTGAGTTACAGCTCTCAAATTCTGTAGGCCCATAGCCTGTAGACTTCCTGAGGATTATGGGGCCACAACTCTCAAGTACTGTAGACTCTCTAACGAGTATGTGTTCACAGCCTTCAAATTAAGTATACTCACTGATGGGTATGGGGCCACAGCTCTCGAGTAGTCTCCCTGAGTAGTGCGGGGCTACAGCTCTCAAGTCCAACAGGCTCCCTGATACATATGAAACCACAGCATTCAAGTCCCGTAGACTTCCTGGGATTATGGAGGAACACCTCTCAAATTCCTTAGACTCCCTGAGAAATATAGAGCCACAGCTTTCAAGTTCTGTAGACGGTCTGAGGAGTATTGAGCCACAACTCTCAAGTCCCACAGACTCTCCGAAGAGTATGGGACCACAGCTATTCTTTCGGTAGGCATTTTGTAGTTCCACTACAGGTAGTTGAATTTTTCGGGATGGTGATGCTAGACTCATCCTTAAACTATTTTGAATTCAGAGTTGCCCTTTACCTAGACTGCTAAAGAGTTCAGTCTATCCTATTTAATGCATAGCCTGGGAGAAGAGACGGATTCACACCTTTCTTAAGATTACTTGCCAGTAAATAAATGCATTGAACTCGAATGGAATTCGAACACGTCTTTCCGGTTTCTCATTCTGAGCCGCTATCCATTACGCCACCGCACATCTTTTTTAGATGACTTGAATTTGAATACATGCCTGATATATATATATATATATATATATATATATATATATATATATATATATATATATATATATATATATATATATATATATATATATATATATATATATATATATATATATATATATATATATATATATATATATATATATATATATATATATATATATATATATATATATATATATATATATATATATATATATATATATATATATATATATATATATATATATATATATATATATATATATATATATATATATATATATATATATATATATATATATATATATATATATATATATATATATATATATATATATATATATGTGTGTTTGTGCAAACGACTTCAAAATAGTTGTTTACCCGATCACTACAATCTTAACCTGTTCCAGTTTAGTATTAACTGTTATCTTACTCTCCTATCCCCGTAAACTGCCTCTTAACGTAACCCTTTACCGCGAATGGCTCTGAGCCTTCTACCTTACTGTAAGAAAAATCTCTGTAAGAGTTTTCTAAATTATCAAGCCGTAACTATCCGATTGATTCAAAGGATCATTGCTCTTAGCCTGTACTTTGAGCGACAAATATGAGGACAATAATGTATCTTGAAAAAAATCATTGGTATTCTCAAAAGATTATTAATGAAGTTTTCATTCGCAATTATTCTTACAATCCAAAATATATTTCGACTTTAAATAACCTACAATGGGTTGATAAGCCGTAAAAAACAAATCAGTCAATTGATGAAAGTCACCCCGCCAACTGCTAGTTTACCAAAAATACCTGTTTGAGTTGCAGACATACAGAGCTCTTGAATCTGAAATATGAAAGCAGGAGCTTGGAATGTTTTAGTGCGGAGCACTGGATATGTTCCCAAGACTTCGTGTCCTCGTTCCATTTGAAAAAAAAAAGATACTTATGCGAATCTTTATTTAGATAAAGAAAGGGAAGTCGTGTAGAACTATAATCACTTTGAAAAGACATGGCATTAAAAACAAAAAATACAAGTCTGTGATTAAATTAATCCATGCTGCCGGTAGAAAATATACAACTATTTCATATTTTTAAAATCGTAAGCACTTGAAGAATTACTAAATTTACCATCTCTGTGGATTCTTGCTATCGTATTGCTTGCGTGCAAAATGAGCACTGGTCTTCAGTCAATACTTTAAAAGAAGGTAATTTTTTTAAAAAAATGTGTACGATATTATTGCCAAGTAGCTGGACGAATACTTTTCAGCACCACCCCACTCGTATGCAACAATCATTAGAAATTAATGCAAAATAGTTGTCAGGCAGACATACACCAATACGTCACGCTGTTCGTTCCTCTCTGGTTGTCTTATTATTGCTGCCCCATGCCAGCATAAGCTATAAAAATCAAAATCGCTTCCCGTGTCGTATACGGCAAATATTCAATATTACAATGACAGCGTCAATTGATTATTTGCTGTCATTCTCTTTCGCCATGAATTCGAGACAGACAATTTTGAATAACGCAGTCTGGACATTCCACACAGTTCAAAGGAGGTAACTTTCACGCTCTTATAGAAAAGTTGTTGATCATCGCCACAATAAAAATATAATTCTATTAGGAATAACAGAGACAACACATAGTCTGTTCCCTCATCTATTTAAACAAACTATTCTTTGGAGCTTCTAGTGTGATTTCTGTATCTTTATATATAAGTAGCTATAATAGCTCAAGATAATCATACCTATAACTGAATTATTTTGCTATTAATTCATATCTTAATTCCCGACCAATGACAATCTTTTTCTTTCTGATTTACCCTGAACAAGAAACATTTTTTTTTCTTTTATGGCTTAAGGCCAAATTCGTTCGATCACTGGAGTTAAGCAACGTTGAACCTGGTCAGTACCTAGAGGTGCAACAGCTCAGGTAATACCAGATGCTGTAAGCTTAAATGCGTCGGTGATGTATTCGATAACTGCTCAGAATGAGAAATTGGAGAGCGCCGTTCGAACTCTAGTCGGGTTCGTTATCCATTTCAGTTGTTGCTGTTGAAAGTTTTCAAGTGATATGGTTTCTGTTATTTGGTAATTTTCTCTGTTTGTGATTGTGTAGCACCAGTTTATCTCACAAGCTTCTCCCATCTTCTTATCGACACGCATTTTTATAACCTGAAAATAAAATAATATTTTTAATAAATAAAACGCAATTTCTATTAACAAATAAGTCGCCTACAAAAACGCCTGATAATTATGCACCAGCCCAATAGTATTCATGGAAGTTTCCTTCCTAACTTTTGTTTAGGGTTGTATGGAAAATCGACATCTTCATTATGTCATTATTTTCTCTTTGAGGTACATACGCTATCCGTCTGAGTTATTGCTGCTGTTGGAAGTCTTCAAATGATTTGGTTTCTGTTATTTGGTAGTGTTCTCTGTTTATGACTGTGTAGCGCCAGTTTATCTAACAAGCTCCTCCCAAGCTTATTTTCTTATAGATTGACAACCCAGGTGTGGAGGTATCGAAATTCCGGAGTGATCCATTTGTATGCCTTAAATAGAAATTTATACTTCAACTGCATCTGTAATGCGATCAATGTTGTTGTTTGATCTGTTTGAAACTCTATTCTAAACAATATTTGTATTTCGGCCAAATTATCCTACTTCAAATTACTCTTTAAAATAAATGACTTTACTCAAAGCTTACGCGCAAATATCCTTGGCAAAGGTATGAATCCACGTCTTCCCTTCCTCCATATGGGTTAAATATTAGGATTTATAGCATTATTTCAAAAACTTCTTAAAATCTAAATATGTTTCGTCTTTGAATAAACTAAAATAGGTCGATAAGCCTTAAAAAACAAACCAATCACTACTTATTTTTATGGGATGTCCCTTCAGGACTTGAGCGATCACGGCTCTCCACTATTTCTTGTTCTTCGTAGCTCTAATCGATATTTGCATTCTTACTATCTCCCCAGTACCTGTTCTACCATCCATTTACACAAATTCGTTAGGTAGCCTATCGCTGGTCACTTGTAATATTCTGGTCTTCAATATATTCTGTGGGGGTCAAATTCACCAAGCCCTTTTTACACATTATCTATCCTAAAAATGTCAATTTTCTCTGATGGTAAGTGACTTTTGATTCTATTTTCCTGAAAATTTCCTCGTTACTCACACGTTCGCCCATGATATTCTCATCAGCCTTCTGTAGATGTACGCCTTCTCTTCAATTCTGAGGAAATTGTCCAGCATTCACTTCCATATAGGACGACTAATATAATATTACATTTTCTTTGCTTCTAATGACATTTTCATGTTTCTTAATACATTGTTTAGATTTCGGAAGGCATCTTTCGCTTTTCCAATATACGTAATGATTTCTGCGTCACATATTCTGTTTTCTTTTATACCAGTTCTAACATAGCTAAATGTATGCACTTACTTGATCCTGGCATCTACAATTTGGAACTCGTATCTGGACCTGTTCCTCTTTCTAATAAACATACATGCTGTCTTCTTACAATTTATAGTCAGTCCTTTCTTCACGCTTTCCTTTACTTCCTTTCTACGACTTTCTTTCTAACTGCGATCAAAACAGTCATACGTGCTTGTTTTATGTGATTTCAATACCTAGCTACAGCAAAGGTGAACAAAACTTGGAGAGTTAAAATGGGAGATTTGATTCTGAAGTATCGGGAAAAGGCATGGCACTTGGAACTAGAACGATCTACCCCGACGGACGAAATAAAGTGTTTGGTTCGGAATTCCATTCACCTGAAGAATGCCGGAAAGTACAACGGCCGAAACGTCGTGAATATGGCAACAAAGTTGAAGACAACAGTCCGATCAGTGTAAATAGTGTAAATAATTATTTTATGTTGTTAATCTTATGCTGTTCGAACTAGGAGTTCTCTTAAGATAAATTCGCCAAAAGGGTTAAAATTACCGGTCCTTTCTGTTTTTGTGTCTATAATTCATTTTGTGTTCGGATGCAGGCTGTTTGTTCCCAGTAAATACTGAGAAATAAATTAAAATAGTAGCTAAAAAAAAACAAAAAAAAACCTGTAAAACCCGGTGTTTAATCAATTTTTCACTACCGCTAGAAAATTTTTCGGTTCTTAGTGCAGACAATATAAGAGCGATAGAGAATCGATAAGGAGCGTGATAAGATAAGAAAAGCCGAAGCCCTGATTAAATAGGCCAGGTTAAAATACAATCGGTGTTAAAATGAAACCTTCTTTATTCTTCTTCCTGTCAGAGTTTGATATGCTTTCAGTACACGTTGTGTACACGGTGTGTCTCAAAAACAATAACACACTTTTAGAGCTCATATGGCACTAAATATTTGTTTTTGTTCTGATGTATGTTTTTGTTGTGGTGTCCTCCCCCTAAAGAGTCTATGTTGAACTCTTCCGCCTACTATAAGATTAGTAGGAGAGAAGGCCTTGTGGGAACAGTGCCTTCACTTGTTTATTACTGTCAAACTCTCTGCATTGAGCAGAGAGGAACCAGGACGAGGCTTTGCCATAGGGCAAAGTTTCGTCCGGAGAGGTAAACAGGCCCTGAACCTGTTTATGCGGGTTCTAAGGGAATATTTTTGGCCGAGCCTATGGGCTAGGAGAACCCACGGTAAACTCGGCCTTGTGCCACATTCATCCCTCGTCGGGGGTGGGGGGGTCTTTTAAATATAAAAGTGCCTTCACCTGTTCATTACTGTCAAACTCTTTGCATTGAGCAGACAGGAACCCGGACGAGGCTTTGACGAAGGGCAAAGTTTCGTCCAGGGAGGTAGACAGGCCCTGAACCCGTTTATGCGGGTTCTAAGGGAATATTTTTGGCCGAGCCTTTGGGCTCGGAGAACCCACGGTAAACTCGGCCTTGTGTCGCATACATGCCTCGGGGGGGTGTTAAATATTAACACTCGAATAGAACGCTGGGTCAACCGACACACACTCACTTGTCGTGTAATACTCTTCTGTTGTACTTACTGCTTAATATATGTTATATCCTACCATGTTTCTGTAAACAATTTGCAAATAAATAATTTGTTATGTAATAATGTTAACTTACTGAGTGAGAGAAAATATGAGAAAAACATTTTTAAGGAGAGAGAAGGATAAGTAAGAAGACAGAAGATAACGACGCAAATTGCACTTGAATTTTTGAAGATCACAGTTGACCGGTAAGCAAAAAGACAAAAGCGAGAAGAGAGAGAAAACTGTTAGCATAGAACTTACGATTATATCTAGCCCTTTCAACTGTAAAATGATGAGACTTAATTTTATTATGTTATAGTAAAATAATTTTGAAGTTAATTATTTATACAGGGTGACCCCAAAAACACGGGAATTTTTGAAGTGCGTATTGCCAGACATAAGCAAGTGGCAACACTGCGAGACAGTGACCTTGAGCAAGTAAACATTTCGCCATTTTAGTAACGAGAATGAAATTCACAGTATCCCAGCTGAGATGTTGCAGCAGTCAATGAGGAATCTCAACAACAGATTTCAAGAATGCATTCGTACAGGAGGACGCCATCTACAGGACGTAAGTTTAAAAAAAATGAAAATTCCATCATTGTTTCTTAAATGGCATGTTTTAAGGTTTCAGTTACTATGAATTAAATATTTTTCTTTCATCACTCTTGGTTTTATTGGATTGTTAAAAAGTTCCCGTTTTTTTTTGGTCACCCTATACATGCGTTTAGTATTTTATGTGTTACTCCATATAGAACCATTAAAATGAAAGATAAATTATGACATATTTGTTTAATATTATTCAACACAGACTCTTTAAAGAAGTTAATTCTGACGAATCCAAAACGAATCAGCTCTCATTTAATCGTCTGAGAGAATCCTTTTTGCCTTCCATCAGCATGGCTGATGCTAACCTTCAGACTCACTGTGCCTTCTCGGGCTAACGTTTTCCACAGGAATAAAGTGGTAAGACTATATTGAATCAATTGCTAGGTCTTCTGCTAGGAAAGTTGGTTCACTGTGTCGCCATTATCTATCTTACATATTTATATGTCTACCATGCACCCATGCATTGAATATCACTGTCACACCTGTACTGGTTCTTCTGTTATATATTTAGAGGTTCTTGATAAAATAAAAAGAAGAATCTGCAATATTATTGACCCTGACCTGGCGTCTCGGCTTCAGTCCCCTTCCCACCGCCGGAAACTAGCTTCCCTATGCCTTTTCTATAAATACTTTCATGGTAATACTTTCTGATGAACATTGCTCTATGGTACCTATACTTCATGAAGCGCATTACTAGATTGGCGGCAAGGTCTCATCATTTTACAGTTGAAAGAGCTAGATGGAACCGTAAGTTATATGCTAACCGTTTTCTCGCACTTCTCGCTTTTGGCTTCTTGCTTCCCAGTCAACTGTGATCTTCAAAAATTTAAGTGCAATGCCAATCGTTATCTGCTGTCTTCTTACTTATTCTTGTCTCTTCTTAAAAATATTTTTCAATATTCTCTCCCACTCAGTAAGCCCTTAGTCTTAATCGCTTTATTGCATTGCTTGGGCTGAAATAATTTTTAAAAAAGAAAGAACTCGTAAATAAGTAATTTCTAATGCATTCGTATAGCAAAATAATTTTCTATGAATTAATATACATGTTTTTATTACTTACCGCGTCACTTATTATGTAATCATTAAAAGGAACAATAAATTATGGCTAATTCTTTAAGAATCCCTATCCGGATTCTATAAATAAACTTTAAAGAATATTTAATATATTCATATTATAAAATAATTTATACTGAATTTCTATATATATGAAACCAATGTTGGATAATTGAATGAAAACATGGGAAAATTCTACGGGTTTCGACCGCTATAAGGACTTCATCGGACTAAAGTAATATTCCTAATGATGGAATTATATATATGCTAATGGAGAGAGAATATGAACGCAAATGTCGGTTATGATTATACACCGAAGTTAAACGCGGAATATATAAGAACGCTAAATTTAATTTTTTTTAAATTTCCGGCGTCCTAATGAATTTGAAATTATGCTCTTAAGGAAAGTGGAAACAAAATGGACACTTATACTAAAAAAAAAAAATTAAAACAATTGAAAATCCTAGGTAATATAATGAGGAGAGAATGCTTGGAGAAATTGACACTCACGCCTATCAAGAAGTACCTTATGTCTAACTAGTTAGATATATGATATAAATTACCGTAAGTAATGGCTTGTAAGACTCTTGAGCATACAACGAAAGACCTGACGAGATTCACTAATGGTCTTCGCAAAACCAAAGAATACCTGCACTCGTCCTGAATGGGGCTACAATATTCAGCCAACGGCACAGACTCCATCGACGTTTATAGTTGCAAGGACCATCGCTTAACTTAACCAACACCAACAACAGCAACAATAATGATTCTTGTGCATCTGCGAGTAAACATGTAATATTTGCATATGCGACGTCGGAAGAACAAGAAAAAAAATGGACAAACCATGCAACTGGAACTGGAGAAAAATATTTTTAATAAATAATAATAACAATAATTGTTAATCCTCTGTCTTTGAGCGCAATTATTCGCCCAGAGTCAGTCGTGGGTTCTGCAACTCTGAAGAAAAGCTGTTGGCTTTGTGAAAGGGGATAACTTTATATTCAGCCAATGGCATGTCCTCCAGCGACTTTAATAGTTTCAATAAAGATCACTCAAAAACAACAACAACAACAATAATAATAATAATAATAATAATAATATAAAACTCGGCATGATAAAATGGACCAATATCTCAATTGGCAAATATACAAAATATACAACTTTTACGGAAAGGAAACTGCAATAAACTGGCACGAACCTCATCCAGAACCAGTTACAGAGATTTTAGGAGCTGTAACAATTTTATGGGACTCTACAATACCCACAGACCGAACAATTAAAGCTAATCGCGCAGACATCGTGAATGAAGTCCACAAAAACAGAATGTGTGTCTTATCGACATGGCAGTCCCTGCAGATTGTAACGTATCTTTGAAGATCTTCAAAAAAAACTATCAAAATACAATAATCTTCAAGTGGAACTCACAAAAACGTGGGACCTGAGGAGATCAATAATTCCTGTTATAGTTGAATCCCTCGTATTGATTGGAAAAGGTTCTGATAGACTCTTTGAAGGGATTCCTGGTGAACCATGACTTGAAGAAATACAAAAAATTGTACTCACAAGTACAGCTCACATATTACGAAGAGCTTTCTTTATGTAAAATGTGAGTGATCTTTGTTTTTTCTTCTGTTTTGTTTTGTTTTTACAAAAATGATCAGTGGAATGTAATGAAAGTCATTTCTAATGTTAGGTCTCTGGCTGGAACCCGGAAGGAAATGTGTATAAAAGAAATATCAAATGAAATAATAATAATAATAATAATAATAATAATAATAATAATCATAATAATAATAATAACACCTACACTACAAGAATTTGCATGCATATTCTTATACGTTTTTAGGTTGATAGCGGCTTAAATTGAGGAATCAGAGAGCTGAGTTCGAATTCCAGTCGAGTTCTTTATATTCACTTAATTGCAAATACCCTTGGAAAAATATAAGAATCCATCACTTCTGCCCACCCCCAGGACAGACTGGGTCCTATAGTAGAAACCGGTCTCGGAAGAAGGACAACTCTGAATTCAAACCATCCAACTATGGGTTCAATAACCTCAACAACCCGCACTTTACTAAGAGTTGTGAGTACGGTTAGACCCCCTGAAGATATGGTCAGTCAGGGATGGGTTTCCTTCAACAGGAGCGAGCGAGAAGGCTCTGGATTTTTATTTGAAGTCTTTGACATTCACACAACTCTACACATTCTACAAATTATTTCCTCTTCAGATTTTGAAGGTCTTTCTATGAACATATGCTGGGCCACAAAAATCTCCTGAGTCGGCCAAGCATAGAAATAAATACAATATGGAAACCAGTAATAAGGAATGCCAGAGAACAGCAATGATAACAAAAAAGTTGCAATATGAGATCTGGTAAAAACATGAAATGATAACAGCAAAATTGCAATATGTGTACTGGTAAAAAATGGTTGCTGAAAAATTAGGTTTATAATACTCAGAAATTCATACCCAGATGTCTTCAAGGACACATGGCACAGGGATAAAGGCGTTGGTTAGATCCAGTGACAGACCCAAAGAGTGTGAGTTCAATACCCGGTTCAGGCAGTGGAGAACATTCAGAGGGAAAATTACCAGGAGATAACTGATAACTGACATCCATCAAACATGGCTCGTGGAACTAGAACAGTCCACCCCAGTGATCGAAATAAAGGGTTCGGTTCGAAATTCCAACCACCTGAAGAAGGCCGGAGCGTACAACGGCCGAAACGTTGTGACAAATATGGCGACAAAGATGAGGACAATAGTCCGACTAATGTAAATACTGTACATAATACCTCATCTCAGAAATATAGGCAGGTCTTTCTATGATTTTACTCGTTTTTACACCCGTGGCATAATTTGTTAATGTTTTTCAGACTCTTTATTTAATAGGATTGACTGTACATAAATACTATCTTTAGATACACGTACACATTTCAACGAAACTTTAAGGCTAATATACACATGTCAGTTTCGCAAAACATGACAATTTTAGAAAATGGTACTGCAATGCCAGTTTCACATTCAACGAACTTCTTCGGCTAACGTTTTCTACTTACATGAAGTGAAAGGTTTATATTAAATCAATTGCCAGTTCTCTGTGTCGTGCTAAACAACTTTTCCCTTCAGAATCTCTCTTACACATTTATAAGTCTACCATTCCCCCATGCATTCACTATTGCTTTAAAATCTTGTCTTTTGCTTCTGTTATGTATTTAGAGATTCTTGATAAAATACAAAAAATAATCTGCAATTTTATTAGTTCTAACTAGGCCACTCGGCTTCACTCGCTCTCCCACCGTCGTAAAGTACCTTCCCTGTGCCTGTTTTATAAATATTTTCTTGGAAATTGTTCTGATGACCATTCTTCTATTGTATCTAGACTTTATGAGTTTAAGAATTTATGAATTTAAGCGACGTACTAGATTGGCGGCAATTTCTTAACATTTTACAGTTGAAATGGCTATCTGAAACCGTAAGTTCTATGCTAACAGTTTCTTCTGTTGTACTTCTTTTGTGAAATGTGAATCGTTATCTTTTATCTTTTTGAATTCCTGTTCTTTTTTTCCTCTGCTTAATAATGTGTTTTTTTTTTCTCATATTCTCCCACACTCAGTAACCCCCTTGAGTCATAGCGATTTTATTGCTACTTTATGGGGGTGAAATTATTTTTTTTTTAAACTGTACCAAAAGTCATGATATGCTGGCTTGCTGTCTCGAGGTATCTAGCTAAAACTTAGAGGCAGATCATAAAATAAGCAGATTTTATAATAATAATAATAATAATAATAATAATAATAATAATAATAATAATAATAATAATAAATACTCTGAAGCAACTACCAGGTATGGCTTTTGTGGCTTCTGATCTTAACAGTTTACAGGTGTTAATATATACATTTTTATTTGGCTAATTAAAGCCGGTGACAGTAAATACTCCGTTCAGTGCCACAGATTTGCTTATCACTTGCCTGTTCGCTACAAGTTGGGTATGTCTCCGAGGAAATTAAACACTCCGCATATCTGTTCACGAGAGAAAATAGTCGTGATTATCTTAGCCACGTGTTGAGAACTGTTTTTTTATGCTTGAAGGATGAGACAGTGAAAGAAACTTTGGGAACACTCTCAAAGGGAAACCAACTGAGCGGATTGGGCAAGTTGACTTGAATTTATGCAAGATTATGGACTGCTTTTAGAATAAATACTGGATGTCATGATGCATATATTAGGCTTCGTCTATTTGTATCCCAGTGTCATTTTGTTGATGCTTTGCTCTCTAACTCAATATAATAATAATAATAATTATTATTATTATTATTATTATTATTATTAAAGACATTGTTATTAAAGACACAGACAAAATAAGTGCCTCCTTATTGATATGGCAGTCCCTGCAGACTGCAATGTATCTTTGAAGATATTCGAAAAACTGTCAAAATACAAGGACCTTGAAATAGAAATCTCAAAAATGTGGCACATGGGAACATCAACAATTCCTGTTGTAGTTGGAGCCCTTGAACTGGTTGGAAAAGATTCCAGTAGGCTGATTGAAGGGATCCCTGGAAGTTCAAAGAGATACAAAAGATTGTTCTGACAAGTACAGCCCACACTTTACGAAGGGCTTTATCTATGTAATTATTTTTTTTTCTTTCTTTGCAATGGAAAGTGCCATGATGCCATTTCTAACCTTAGGTCCCTGGGCGGGACCCGGAAAGAAATGTGTAAACGCCAGATATCAAAGAAAATATACTACTAATAATAATAATAATAATAATAATAATAATAATAATAACAATAATAATATAATTTTATACTATTTTTAAATTACCTTTTTCCTTTTCTTTGATTTCATTCTATGTATATTTTTCTCTTGTCTCTGTCCCTTTGTTTATGACTTCTGTGATATCTTTTCCGCCACACTCTGGTCAACCAATATAAATCTTAATAACTATCACTCTCATTGGCATCGGAAAGTGGAACATTGGAAATGCACTTGTGTCGTCGTCTCAACATGTAAGGAATCGTAAATTTTATACCACTTTTAAATTACATTTTTCCTTTTCTCTGATTTCATTTTAAGTCTCTTTGACTTTATTTAACTTTAATTCTTTCATTTTAATTTTTCTCTTTACTCTCCCCTGTGTTTTTTTTATTTTTTGTTTTTTTAATTTTTTGTTTTTTTATTTTTTTTATTTTTTGTTTGTTTTTTTTTTGTTTTTTTTTGTTTTTTTAATAACACTCAATATTAAAGTCTGATATTCCACCTGTTAGTGGTCACTCCGAGTTATACTAAGTTAAAACTTAATATAGTCAGTGCCATGTCTATACGCATATGCTACAGCACTGAATACAATACTCAATTATGAACTCTTTAACCGTATATATGTGAATATAATCCCAATATGTACTATCTCATGCGCTGAACGAGCTCTCTGGTCTTCTTGCAGTGTTCTCCTAGAGCTGGTAACTTGAACATAATTAACCCTTGGCAGCCAAGGTTAAAACGCAAAATTCGACGAATTTCAATGATTACGAATAAATTTTCATACCGGATCGGTCGTCACCCGGGTCAACAAAGGGCCGCGTACGTCAGAGAGGAACCAGTCTGGGGCCGAAAAATCTATCACTGGAACAAACTCTTCCAAAAACGAAGAGACACTAGGTCGCCAAACCCGGACTATTCCCAACCTTGGTCTAAGTGTCCCATTTGCCAAATCAACTAATAAAAATAAAACAAGCGAAATGGTTTGGCGAAGAGTATCAACAAGTCATGACATCGTTCTTCACTGCACTCGAAAATCCAGCAAAGAACCCCACGAAGCAGACATACCAAATATGGGCAGCTATGCTAGGAACGGATATAAGACCTCATCTCAACCCAAACATGCTTGCCAAAGTCCGCAGGGACATTGTGCGAGACAAAAGACTCTGAAGCGGAGAAATAGTTAAGATAAAATTAAATATAAGACAGAATCCTATAACCCATCACTCAAACTGTCAAGAGATAAAAGTAGCAATAAGTAATATGACAGAGGATGAGGTAAAAACTAAAACAAATGAAATACGAGATAACCTCACAGGAAATTAAAACGAAGAATCTACCCGTGATATAACCCGCAGTTATCCAGACAATGTCACTGAAGATGACTCCGACTACATTAAGATAGAATTCCGTGAAAACCACCATGCTGAAATCACCGAAGCGAAAGACTACGTCATCCAAGAACACAGTAGAGTAACTCTTATACAATCGTCAGACAGAGACCATCTCCCAAAAGTTCAAATGACGAAGTCCAATCAGCACATTGTACAAATATACAACGCTGCTCTGGAAACACTGTTAACGGATAAAGCACTGGGAAATATCACATAAGTTAGCAACGTCATATATTGTGGTAGTCCAAAATGCAGATTCTGTGATAAATATCCAGAAACAACTGCCCATCTTCTATCAGTTTGCACGATATTGGCACCTACTGAATATAAATCCCGACATGACAGAGTGGGCCAATATCTGCACTGGAAAATCTGCAACTTCTACGGGAAGGAAACTGAAAGAAATTGGCAAGAACACCACCCAGACCTGGTTACGGTGATAGGATCTGTTACAATTTTATGAGACTAAACAATACACACAAACAGAACAATCAAAGCTAACCGCCCAGACATTGTTATTCGAGACCCTAACCAAAGAAAAAGTACCTCCTTATTGATACGCAGTTCCTGTAGACTGCAATGTATCTTTGAAGATCTTCAAAAAGCTATTAAAATACAAAGACCTTGAAATCGAAATCTCAAAAATGTGGGACATGAGAACAACAACAATTCCTGTTGTAGTTGGAGCCCTTGGATTGTTTGGAAAAGATTCCAGCAGACACAATGAAGGGATTCCTGGAAACCCATGCTTTAATGAAATACAAAAAAATGTTCTCACGAGTACATCCTACACCTTAGGAAGAGCTTTATCTATGTAAAATAGGTGTGTCTGTGTTTTTTTTATTTTTTTAGTTGGTCAGGGGAAAACGTCATGATGCCATTTCTAACCTTAGGTTTCTAGGCGAGACCAGGAATGAAATGTGTACATACCAGAAATCAAAGGAAATAATAATAATAATAATAATAATAATAATAATAATAATAATAATAATAATAATAATCTTTTAATTTACAAAAGAAAATAAAACTGCTACCAGATCCCTAAACTTGGCATATAACGATTGATGAATAGTTTCCTAAAGAAAAAGTGTGTCCACTAAATAGGGTCGTGAGCGACTTGTAGTCCCTCAAACAAATTTTCACCTTACAATTCAATAATAATATTATTTATTAAGTACTGAATGTTGTGCTTTGGACCTCATTTCTACAGTTCTTCCGTTCCTCTAACCCTAACCCTAACCCTAACCCTAACCCTTCCTCATCAATAGATCACTATTAAAGTTCTATTCACAAAGCATAACCCACAGGGTGCACACTCACGCAGTGGATGGGTAAGTTCAATAAAAAGGTACTGATTAAATTCCTTAATGAAACAATTATTTTTTTTGTTGTAGTAGACGCTAAACGACAAGAGATTGAGAGTTGACCTCTCCTCGATTCTCGCTCTTCCAGGTCATCTCAGCGGGAGGAGGAGAGGCTGGTTATATTCAATGCTTCGAAAATTAAGCTATTCCATCTACGCAGATCAGACCCTGTGCTATCACCAATCACGATGAATTAATGTTCCCTCAGGGTGGCACGGTGTTTATGAGCGACTATTGGACCTCAGACTCAACCTAGACCTCAAGTGAAATTCGTACATGGGATCCATCTCTAAAGATGCTGGAAAAATGGCCAGATTAGAACAAAAATGGAGTAATGCTGCCATATATGGTCAAGAGCTTCCGACTATTCCCTTTCTAAAAAATAAAGTCCAAAAGCGTCTCCACGTCCTTTTGGGTGACAAATTATTTTCCACCTTGCAATCCCTTTTCGTAACAGACGAAATGTGGCAAACGTCTCGCTGCTCTGTCGCCATTTCCATGGAAAGTGTTCAGACGAACTACATCCCTTAATTCCATCAGCTCTAGCCTTCTCAGCTAAGAACCGCCCTGTTACGCATATCATACCTAACCACACTCATTACCTCTGTATATATTAGGGAGAAATAAGTTCCACTCAAGCAGCTTCTTCCGACGAACCGCTTCTTTTTGGGATCGACTCCCAAGAAGAGGCTTCCTAGATCACTACAATCTCAACCTGTTTAAGTCTAAGGTTAATTGTTATCTTCCACAAATATTCGCATAAGCTGTTCCTTACTCCGTAATCCTCTACCTCGAGTGGCTCTCGGACCTTGTACAGGTTGAGTATCATTGTCAAAAAATTACTTAAGCGCATGTTCAATATGCATTTACCAACTTCCTAAGAGTGCTAAGTCTTCATTGCTATCTTTCTACCTGAATTCTGTGAAATCCCGAAGTATTGTTTTTTTTTTAACGTCTTTTAAATTACTATCAAAAAGTGAAATGATTAAATTATTTTTCTTCATTGCGAAAATTTTCGAGTTTTGTTTTAAACTATCAGAATTATTTTATGCCTCATCTGCACAATTTTATTTAAAGATGTCTTTCAAAGTTTAGCCAGTCAGTTTTTTGTTGGCCATTTTTTTTTCTTCTGTTTGAATTGAATTAAGTAGCTTCAATGTATTTGAATTTTCTATTCATAGAAAAATGAAACGATTCCAATTTACAGCAATAAAAACGATCAATATTTGAAAGGCTGAATAATTGGACTAAAGAGAAAACTTTCTTAATTACGTCCACATTTCAATTTTAATCTTTTTTCTTATTCTTTTTTTTTTTTTCACGTATATTTTATGATTAACTAGTTTTCTATGTAGGATATCACATAAATTAATAGACCGAAACTGATAAATAACGTAACGTTCAAAAGACGTCTCTGTGGGTATAGCAGATTCTGGAAGAAAACTGTAAGAACTGTTTGACCAAGTAGTCGAAGAATGCGAGAAGAAAGCACGAAACATTAATTCTAAATAAACCGAATCCACAGTTGTCAGGAAAATGGACATGGGAAAATATTGGTGACGTCAGATTTAAGTGGATGTGGAGATTAAACTATCTAGTGGGTATCATAACAGACGATGGATAGTATGACATTGGTAACGAAGACGTATAGAAATAACGAAAGAGCTTTACTAGTTACTGAATTACGTATGAAGAAAGCTAAGAATAGTGTTATAGAAACGAATAAAAGAGTGGTACATTACTATTGCAAAGTTGACTTTCCTAGAGGGCACTGAATTCTGGACAACGTTCTCAAATTAAGAATAGACTGAAATGTGATTCTAACAGCGCATGTTGAGAATGATAGATTCTATGAGAAACAAGGTTTTATCGTATGAAGTACAATATATACTTGTGTAACTTGCGATGTTTATTTTAAATATTTTGACTACAGTAAATGGACATATAGCTTGGTCACTGGCGTAGCCAGGGCTAGCAGTACAAACGCTAATTTTATATCTCGTGTAGGATGTGACCTCCTTAATATTAGCTTCAAAATTAGGTCTTCGAAAGTGAGTATTTATGGTAACTAAAAAGTCCTTAACGTCGTGTGGGAAGAAGTGATCACTGATGCGCAAATGAGTGCGTCACGTACAGAGAAAGCGGTGCGTGGAGACATTGCTCTTGATCAATGCAGGTGCGCTGCGCAAACACATCAGTCATAGCTCAAGCAGCAGCAAGGAAACACGAAGCAGCTCGTTCGCGGTTGGTCTACTTTATGACTTAGGTGGGCTTATCCGCAGCCGCATCAAGTTACCGAATAAATCAAGCCTTTGGGTATAACGCTGTGAGTGAACGTACCGCCAGGTATTGGGTCCAGAAGTTCAAATCGGGAGATCTATCCCTTTGTGATGGAGCCCAAAATGGCCGGCCATAGGTCCTATATGATGAAGTCGAGCATAGAGGGCAACAGCCAAAGCTGTGGTGAGCTTGCCGAACACGTCCATGTTTTTGATACAACAGTTAGACTTCAACAGCACTGAAGAGTGAAGGCCTACAAGTTAAACAAGGGGGTACCCCACACACTGTCGGAAACAACAAGCAACAAGTGACAGCCTGTTTCTCTTTGCTTTCTCGTCACCTTAACATACCCATCAGTGATGAAAAGTATTACACTCCCAAGCGTGATGGACATTGGTTGTTATCACGGGACCCTGTGCCTCACCCCACAAGACCACTTCTACACCCACGTAAGACCATGCTCTGTATCTGGTGGAATACTTGACACTATGATGCACTATGAGCTGAGGCAAACTATCACTGCGGAATTATACTCGCGATACTTGGAACGTGTACATCAGGCACTGAAGCAGAGGGAACTAGCATTACTTAGTTGCCAGAGAGTACTTCCCTCCATGACAATGCCAGGCATCATTTGGCGCAGGTGGCCAGGGATGCCATACGGCGACTTGACTGGAAGACTTTGTACCATCTACCTTACTCCCCGGATATTAAGCCAACAGATAACCACTCCTTCCATTCTCGGGACAAGCACTTGGGAAATCATTCGCAAATGAGGTAGACTTGCGGAGGCACTCACAGATAACAGATTTTTGCTGCCAGGGCATTGTGCAGCTGTAAACACCTTGGCAAATGTTTCTGGATTCCAATGAGGATTACTTTGTCAAATCTCTTGTATAGGTTTTTTTCTACTAAATCAAAAACGGCAAGGGCTTTTTAGTTACCTTATAAATAGGAGCTACAAAAAACTGTAATAACCAGAAAGAGCTAAAGTTCTTGAAACATATGAGGAAGGAAGGCGAGGAGAATTTAATACACATAGAGCATATCGTAAGTAAAAAAGGGGGGGTATTAATTTACTTTTTGCGACTTATCAACCCTTTGTGCGTTATTTAAACCCGAAATATATTTTAGATTTTAAAAATAACTCTTTTTTTTATTTTTGCGAGCAAATATTGTTCAAACCGTTTATAATAACAATAACTTTTCCAGATACAAGTTCAACTATTTAACCAATGGCTGGGGGGGGGGTGAGATGTATTCATACATTTCCCAAGCTTATTTGTGCGTAAGTGAATAAAACGACGATGACAGGAATTCGAACTCGGCTCTCCGACTTCTCATTCCGAGTTGTTATCCATTACACCACCGAGACGGGAAACGAAAGCAGAAAGGTAACTGACTTGAGTAATCGAATAGAAGAATAAGTGTCGCAGAGGCAATATGGAGTCGTAAAGAAGCAAGTTATGCTGACAACTTCAAAAGATGGGATGCGGTGGAGAACAATCCCCACATACGTTCTCAAAGGACACCAGGAGTGTGGTATGCACACACACTCACACTCACACACACACACACACACACACACACACACACACAAAGATGACATCATTGGCAGGGTTTATTAATCGTATATATGCACATGGTAGATTATGACTGAAAATGATAAATCAAGCTGCAATCATATTTATACACCACCCACCCACTTCAGTCAAGGTGAATCTGGTAGTGGATCTGTTATAGATGTGGTGGTCCCCACAATCCATGACACAATGGTTAGTACGTAGAGAAATAAAGAGAATCCTCTATCTATATGTTTGAGATTAGGTATTGTTACTATTACACTATTTACATTGTCTGGACTGTTGTCTTCATCTTTATTGTCATATTCACGACGTTTCGCCCATTGTACGCTCTGGCCTTCTTCAGGATCTGTCATTGTAACTATTTACACAATTTGCATTGTTTGGACTGCTGTTTTCATCTTTATTGTCATATTCACGACGTTTTGGTCATTGTACGCTCTGGCCTTCTTCAGGATTTGTCTAATTTCTGAGATGAGGTATTGTAGCTTTTTACACTATTTGCATTGTTCGGACTGTTATTCTCATCTTTACTGTCATATTCACGGCGTTTCGGCTATTGTACGCTCTGGCCTTCTTCAGGATCTGTCTATATTTATGAGATTTGGTATTGTTACCATTTACACTATTCACATTATTTGGACTGTTGTCCTTATCTTTATTGTCATATTCACGCTCCGACATATACTGGAATTTCGAACGGAACTATTTATTTAGTCCATTGGGGTAGATTTTTCTAATTCCACTTATCATGCCCTTGTATATCTCAGTTTCAGTTAATTCGTCTTGATAACTCTCCAAGTGTTTGCTCTATCCGCTGAGGACATGGATTGAACTCACAACTTTGGAATCAATCAACCAAGGTTTTTATCCACATGGTTCATAATTCTTACAGGAGGTTTTGAAGGAAAAGGAGTTGAAGAAAGTATCGGGCAACTTACCGAATGTGTTTGCATGAATAAATGGAAGAGCAGGGTATTTGAAAGATGGTAGAGAGAGCGAAATGTTGCTTGAAGCTACAAGGGACAAATAATTTTGGAGAAACATGACATTACTTATGACCTAAAGAAACATCACACATAAATGATTGTGCTTGTATAATTCCATTTTATTTTAAATCAGTGTACAAATCTGTTTTTGTGTCAACCAAAAAGGATGAAGTCCCTGCAATGAAACGACCTTGTCCTTCTTTGGAGCGAGTGAGGGCAGTTGTTTTCACTGCGCGGGTTGTCTCTGGCAAAACATGAGGAACTCAAAACATATTCTGGGTTAGTAAACGTTCAAGGAAACCAGCTAGATCTGCCTCAAGCAATGTCATATTTTCCCATGAGGTGATCAACCTGGTGCGCATTTTATCATGTGTCAGAAGACGTGGCACTCACCGAGTAGAAACTTTCATCATGGTAAATGTATTGTGCAGAATATTCTCCACTCTTTCACAGGATATTTTAATAGCATTGTCTATTTGATTTACACTCAGTCGCCATTCATCATCATATGGTGGACACAATCAATGTTTTTTTCAGGTCCAGGACGTCCAGACTTTAGGTCATCTTCAAGACTCTCTCTTCACATCCTAAATTCATTGCCTACTTTTTCAGGGTTGATAAAGCTGGGAGCTGGGATGTAGCAACCATGCCAACAAGAATGTCCTTAGAAGTGAAACCCATTTTTGTAGGTACTTGATAACACCTCGATACTAAATTATGTCCATTTGTAAAAGAAGTCGCTACTACAACAGCCAGATATCAATTTACCTGGAAAGAAACAATGCAATTATTAGTAGGTACAGTTGAAATTAATGCATGCATGATTTTCCAGCTGTAGCATCACTTACTCATAGTCAGCCTGTGAACATTTCAGCCCAACCTCGTAGTCAGATTTCGGTATCACATCTATAGCATCATTTACTCATAGTCTGCCAGTGAACTTTTCAGCCCAACCTCAAAGTCTATTTAGATACCACAGCTCTAGCATCACTTACTCATAGTCAGCCTGTGGACTTTTCAGCCCAACCTCGTAGTCCTATTTAGGTATCACAGCTCTAGCATCACTTACTCATAGTCAGCCTACGCACTTTTCAGCTCACCCTCATCGTCCCATTAGGATGTAATTGTTTTGGGTCGTTTCACAGTGATTTTAGTCTCTCTCTCTATAACAAAAAATATATATATGGAAGTTGTTTCCCAAAATAATTGCTGGAAGAAATGCAAATCTCTAAATACGAAACTAGTTTTGTTTTTTTGTTTTTTGTTCTTGTTATTTAATCTTCAGTATTTATTTTACTTCCGTATGGAAATCAGTGCGTCTTAATGAAAACGTGTGTCTTGTCGGAAAAGGATTTAATTTTGAACAATTATTGTCTTTCTCTAAAGATGGCTGAAAACTGATATTTCATTCGCATCTGGGTTACGCCTTTAAGAAACGTTTTATAGAAATATTTTTCCCGTTCAAAATAAAATGAAAGAAAAACAATTAATTAAAACAATCACCAATTTCGGCATATTAAATGTATATTTTATCACCTATTTTTAATCCACATTTTACATATCATGCATATTTTATTGTTAATATTGTTGTGGTTAGTATGAATATTTCAGGATCATTTTTCAACTCGTGATTTTTATATATAAATTATTGTATAAAATTAGAAACAATTTTTTCTCCACAAAATCTAAAAGAAAATGGAGGATTTGTTGCAGCTTTCGCCGTTTTACCATTGATTAGGATTCAAATATAAGACTTACTATAATTTGTTTCATATTCTTTAAAAATTCGTTCAAGGAAAAATGCGTTTTAGTTTGTTTTATTTTTTTTTTTTTGTAATTATTATTAAAATACTTTCCCACAATAGTTTTTCACAAGAAAACGGTTCATTATTTTAAGTTCATAGCCCGAAATAGGTCCAATTCTGATATCGCTCGCCCAGTGAGTTTTTAAATCTATACACACTTTCTCGAATTTGAATAGAAGAAATGATTTAAGTTTATTTCACTTAAGCTTATAAGATATACAATCTTCGCATTTTGCAAAGAAAAAGGCTTATATTTTAATTAGAGAAACATTAATGTCATATTTATTTAATTACTTCAGTCAGTTATCTGCCATGCGAGATACACACTTAGGCTATCATGTATCTTTCGATACATGACTGATGAGGCACATTTTTTTCTTGCAGTAGGTTGTCATTTCTTTCTGCAGTAGACCAGTTGCCATCCAAGGCTATAGAACCCGGTTTTTCCTGCTATTTACTCATAGCTGGGGGAGACGAAGAGGATTCATACCTTTCTCAACGGTATTACCACGTAAGTGAATGTAATGGATTCGAGTGGAATTCGAACTCGGCTCTCCGATTCTTCAAATCCGAGGTTAATTATTTAAGTTAGTGTTATTATATATGTTGTCATATCGGTTAAATATCTCGTCAGCAGCTCTGTAGCAATTATTGTTTTCTCTGTTTTCACTGCCAGAGTAAGAAGTCTCAAGAGAAAAGGATTTTGCGAGTTATGTTCACAGCAGCTCCAAGACAATTATTGTCTGCAATTGATTTCGTTCCCATTTGCGAATTGGCCTTGAATCACTCTCAGAATAAGAAGGCCCGAGACAAAGAAATCTTTTATGAAATATCTCGACGGACTTTATTAAAAAGTGAATTATTAAAGAGCCGTTTGAAGTTATCATTGTTAAGGATCTAATCGCTGTCTAACAGATTTCGATAGAAATGTGACATTTATTTTCTAAGTCAGAAACTAGGACCCAAATGGTACGTCGCAACTTTTTCCTGCTTCAAGTTCAGGTTGCGCTGATTGGCCTCTTTACTTATCATTAAAGGTGGCATGGTTAAGTGACGTACAAATATCGTTGATCCAGATCATTACCTAGATGGGGGATCGCTTGGGGAATACTAGGTGTTGTAAAGTGCGGATGATGTAATAGATAACGGCTCAGAATTGTAAAGTGGCAAACAGAGTTCCAATTCCTCTCGGATTTGTTGTATTCAGATACGCGAAAATACCCTGAGGTAATCTATGAATCCAACTTTTCTCCTTCCAGTTGTGAGTTAATTAGTAGAACTTACATCAGTAAAACATTATTATCTCCCCACAAAAAAATCTTACAATCTAAAAATATTTTCTGGCTTTAAATAACCTGTAAAAGGTTGATAAATTGTAAGAAACAAATCAATCAATCATATATTGTAACGTTCTACCTTGAATGGCTCTTAGGTCTTGTATGAGGTAAAAATTGTAAAAAGATATTTTTTATTTGTTTATTTTTTATTTTTTGTAATGTTTAAAACTTATCCGCTTACGATGGCCAGATACAACCAAGACCATTCAATATATATTTGGGAGCCCAACAATTCTATCAGAAGTGTTACTTCCAAGCAACTAAGAAACAATTCGATTTGGTCGAACTCTCTACCTCCGTGCAGAGAGGGACCCGGTCGAGGCTATGCTGAAGGGCAGAGTCTCGTTCGGGGTGGTAGACTGTCCCTGAACCCGTTTTTTACGGGTTCCAATAGGGGATATTTTTGGCCGAGCCTACGGGCTCGGAAAACTCACATTAAACCCGGCCTTGTGCCACATGTAGCCCTTGTTGTGGGGGGATAAATATTACAATTCGATTTTATATAAATATCAACAATCAAATATCGGACATGAAATAAAATTAATTCTTTTTTTTTTTAATTTTCTGGGGAAAAATATCTTTTTTTCGTATTATAGCAATTTAAAATAATTACTGTATGTGAATTCTGTTGTTCTTTTTTTTTCTTTTTTTTTTTTTTAATCAGGAACATTTTTCGGTGTCAATTACATCATTTATTCCTATTCAGGACTTTTCTTTCCCGAGGGCCTCAGAGCGTAATGAACACACATTAACTCAGTCGTAGTTTGAAATCGGAAAGCTAATTTCATTTTCTCTATTGCTAACCGCTTTGCCAGCGGAAATGGAAAATCTTTGAAATAAATAAATGTTTTCATCGATGATTGCAATTAGGACATTTCCGGTTTATGCCGTGTCGTGCAAAAAAAAATGTCCATTATTTTATTTATTTTATTTTATTTTATTTTATTTTTCTAGTTTGGGCGGAAATAGCAGTTTTGACGCAGAAGAAAACCTGAGGCGACCTCCAGTGATCTCAAAGGTCAGTCCCAGCTATCCTAAGTCCATGATATGCCCAAGTGATTTTCAGTACGCAAGGTCGAGCCATTTGATAACCAAATATTATTTTCTATTTAATTCTTTTTAATGGGGAAGTGGTTATTGTTCGCTTGTGGGAAAGTTGAGTGCTCCTTCGTATGTATAAATTAAAAATAACAACATTGATATTGATTTCAATGGAGAAATTCATAAAAAACAAAGAAAATTTTATCAGAACTTAATGTAAACACTATTGACAGACACACCCTACTACGCGCTGGGAACGTGAAAAAAATGATCTAGCTTCGACCAAGAAGCCGTTCCCGCCTCATAAAATTCCTTTTCGTCAAGATTTTAAGGGCCGTATCGTGTCACCGATCTCGTAGAAATACACTGAAAATACAAAATGGTTGGCAGAACAGGGATAGCAAAAAGACTAGTGTTACTAAGAGCTACAAAGTCGAGGAAGTTGTGGAAAGTCATGACCAAGTCCTGAAAGTTCACGGTACATATAAGATGAAGGATAGGACACAAAGATCTGACGGCATATTGGAATTGCGAATGACATCTTGTTGATATCCAAGCAGGATATGAAAACAGGAATATTTCAGTGGAAACGAAGAAAAGAGCGCCGATATGGAGGAAAAAATAGCTATCATTACCTTTCCAGACCAAAATAAATTATTAAATATATTTCTATGAATGGCTTAAATTGTCCATCTCAACAGTTGCGTTGCCATTCTTTACTGATAATATGATTATTTTAGACTCTTTTGATAGTACATTTTAATCTCCTGTGATGTTTGGTGCTTTCGTAGTGCTTGTCTTGGCATCGAAATATTCATATCAGCATTGAAGCTAATTATCTAATTATATCATTCGCTTTCAAATCGCCAAGTTGGGACAGTTCAATGAGTTTTACTAGTAAATTCTTTTCTTTCTGAATTCATTTGTTGTTCTAACAAATTTTACTCGCCTCAGGAAGAACTGTAGAACGGTCGAAGAGAACAGCAAACGAAATTTCGTGAGGAAATTCATTTTGATCACAAAGAAATATAGGAAGGCCGAAAAATGCAACAACCGAAATTTCGTGATCAGATTCAATTTGGTCACGAAGAAATATAGGAAAGCCGAAAATTACGACAATAATAATTTTGTGATAAAATTAATTTTGTTAAATGAGAAATATGGGAAGGCTGAAGCGTGAAGCTACCAAAATTTCGGCACAAACCTAAAAAATATGATGAAACTAGTTTGAAAGAATCAATCTATAGTAGTAACAACACTTAATCACAGGAAGTCCTAGTGAAGAAAGGCCGGGGAGTAAATCGACCGAACCTTTTAGATAAAATATCCAAGATGAAAGAAATGTTTCCAGTGGATCATTGCATAGCTGTAACAACATCTGTATGTTATACCTATCAACATATATGGCAGCAAATTCTGGAGGCTCTCATTCCGGTTGAGGAATAGTGGTTTTACAGAGGAATGCTGAGAATACCATGATTTGAAAAGCAAAAACTATTATATCCATTAGGTTAGCCAAAAAGTTCGTTCCTCTATGAAGTAGATTTTCTACTTAATAAACGAATGAATTTTTTGAGCAAACAAACATAATTCCAACGCATTGTTAAAAAAAATATGGCTGGAGACTAGATCGATCAAATTTTTATAATAAAAACAAAGAAATATAAGCTGATTCGAATGACTTAATATATCATAGTAACAAAATGGCATTTCAAAAATGTATCTTTGTCTTTGACTCACTTGTAGAATTTCATCAAATTCAAATGAAATATAGATAGATGAAATCATTAAGGCTTTCTTTATCAGTACCTGTCTATATTTCTGAGATGCGGTATTACGTACACTATTTACCTTGTTCGCACGATCATCCTCACAACGTTTCGGCCGTTGTATGCTCCGTTTGGAATGTCGAACTGAGCCCTTTATTTCGCTCGCTGGGGTAGACTGCTCTCGTTCCACGTAGCATGTCTAATAGACGTCAGTTATCAGTTATCACCTGTTAATTCCCCTCTCCAAGTTCTCCACCGCTTTAGCCAGGTATTGAACTCACACACTTTGGGTCCTGTCACTGGATCAAACTAACGCCTTTATCCACTGTGTCAAGGAGAAGAGAATTAACAGGAGATAACTGATAACTGACATCCATTAAACATGGCACGTGCAACAAGAACAGTCTACCCCAGCGAACGAAATAAAGAGTTCAGTTCTGGTGGCTCTCATTCCGGTTTAGGAATAGTGGTTTTGCAGAGGAATGCTGAGAATACCATGAACTGAAAAGCAAAAACTCTATCATATGCATTAGGTTAGCCAAAAAGTTCGTTCGTTTATGAAGTAGATTTTCTACTTCATAAACGAACGAATTCTTTTGCGAACAAACATAATTCCAACGCATCGTTAATGATAATAAAAGAAAATCGTTTAAAAATGTTACTTTAGAAATGCTTTCTAAATATTTCTACAACAGGAATGCATTAAATACGTTGAATTTAAGAAAATCTAGATTAAGAAAATAGATAAGTTTTACTGACTGACACAAGAAGACATAGTGTATGGTCGTCAGCTGGAAAGATGGCTACAGATGTGAGGTTCTAATTGGAGGTAACGGAATCAAAGAGGTGCAGAAATGTAACTATGAGGAAAGAAGGCTTGGAAAATGTGACACCTATAGGATATACGGAAAACAAGAGAGACAAAAGAAAACACGGTGAAGAATGTGGTCTGGGGGAGGGAAGGAACCTGTTGAGAGCTGCAAGGGATAGAGGGAGGTGGAGATCCATGATCGCTTACGCCCTGAAGGGACATGACATATAAAAAGAAAAGATTCATACACAAACTGAACAATCATCGTAGATGTTCGAAATTTTTGCCTGAATATTCAACACAAAGTTGTAAGCCTGGTAGCCAGTAGGCAGTAGCTTTGCCGATAGTGTCAAGGGGAATTTCATTTCAAGCTTCAATGAAGTTCCGCTTCAATGATCGACGATGTCACGCCGTCGGTTTTGTAAGTGAGTTAGGAGTATACTCCAGGTACAGTTATCCATAACATTCAGATCTGGGCTTTTTTGATGGACACTGAAATGGGCCATTTAGTGCTGGTGTATTTTCTCAAAGAATAAATTTAACAGTTTTTTTACTGGGCACCATGTATTTATACTATTTACATTGTTCGGACTGTTTCCCTCATATTTATTGCCATATTCACGACGTTTCAGCCGTTGTACGCTCCGACCTTCTTCATGGCTCAGTGGGTAAAAGTGTTGGTTGAAGTAATCCAAAAAATGACTAGACACAAAGAGTTATGATTTCGATACCTGGCTACAGCAAAGGGGACAAAAACTTGGAGAGTTGAGTTACTAAAGGGAAATAACTGAAACTGAGATATCAAAAGAAGGTATGGCACGAGGAATTACAACAATCTACCCCCGTGTACTAAAAAAAGGGCTCGGTTCGAAATTCTAAAGTATATCACCTGAAGAATGTCGGATTGTAGAACGGCGGAAACGTCTTGAATATTGCAATAAAAATGAAGACAACAATTGTGCTAATATTAGGTTGGTGCAAAAATAATGTCGTTTTCTCACATGAAGTTGAACGTCAAAAAACGACATTATTTTTGCACCAACCTAATAGTATAAAAAAGTTACTCATATTTAAAATCCCGAAGAGTTGAAATTTCTTTCAACACATTATGAGGAACAACGACTTGGCAATCTTAATACTCACTGGATGTATTTGGAGAAGAAGAGATAGAGGGAAAAGGATAGTAACTAACTTAACAGTCTTGTGTGAATGGATGACAGAGCAAGGACTATAAAAAGGGCGACCAAAGAAGCAAATGGATAAAGTCTGGGAGGTGGGGAGTAAATTGGATTCACATTACATCATACAAAGATATAAATTTTATAAGTTAAAATATTTACATGTTTCAGTCGATATTCATTGATTTTAACTCAGTGTAAGAACGAATGAATTTAGACAGACTGTTAAATTATGCCAGTCCTTCAAGTGGCGAGAGCTTACCTGCTAAAAATTCGGTAATCAGGCATTTAAGCGGCTAAAATAATTTGTCAAAGCTCTGCTTCACTTAAACGGCGTAAAATAAAATGTTTCATTTCAGTCATCTCCCGCAGTCATTCGTCGATCCGAATGAATTATTATCACGAGAAGATATTTTACAAGAATATGGGAGCTCAGCAATCATCTCTATTGCATAGGTTAGACACAACGGCGGCTCATTCAAAACAGCCCCCATTGCAACCAGTGCCACCGGCAACTTGGTATCAAGATGCAATAGATGTCTACCGCTGGTATTGCAACTCATGTAAGCATTGTCGTAGTGTCATAGATGATTCATTCTTTGCTTGCAACAGGTTGCCACTAAAACAAATGATCTGTGATGTGCACTGCTGGAGTCACAACATGGCGCAGAACGATATTCGTACTGACTTTACGCCGTTGAGGAATTAGCAGTTTATTTTACGCCGCTTAAGTGAAGGATTACCGAAAAATCAACATTCTAAATTCCGATATTTGTTTTATCTGAATGCGATCGACAGTTCTTATCAGAAGTGGTTAGAGGAAATTATCGCTATTTACTAAGACCAGCGCAATCATCATCATTAACATCATCCTTCATCATGTATGTACCATGTCCCTTCAGGACGTAGGAGATCACAACTCTAAGCAAAATTTGACTCTAAACAATGTTTGGATCTTTAAAATCCCCCATTGTCCCTGCGCTATGTTCACAGAAACAGATTAGATCAGTTGTTCTTTGTTTATTTTTTATCCCAAAGCCAAAAACTAACGATACAAGTGTATTATTTTAGACTTAAATTTGATTTAATCCAAAACAGTAGTTCGATTCAAGGTAAAGTTTTACGGTCATATATATATATATATATATATATATATATATATATATATATATATATATATATATATATATATATATATATAGGAGTGAAAGTGGATTTTTTAGGAAGTGATGAGGTAGAGGAAGATAACAAGAATAGAGGAGGGTTAATCTTTGATTTGAAGCGCTTAAGATTGGTTTGTTTAGGGAAGCATCTGACTTTTTCTTATCTGAACACGATCGCCGATTCTTAGTACCAGTGATCCGACGAAACTATCGTTATTTACAAAGTTGATATTAAGTGAGAATGATTATGTATGTTATTTCTTTGCAATAATTTTACTATAGTGGGCATAATAATTTATTTACAATAAAATTACTAAAGGGTGCGTGATAATCTCTTTGCAATAATTTTATTGTAGGGTGCGTGTTAATTCATTTGCAATAATTTTAATAGAATGCACATAATTTCTGCAATAATTTTACTATGGGATGCTTGATAATGTCTTTGCAATGATTTTACTATAGTTTTCATGAGAGTTTCTTTAAGTTAATTTCATTATGGTGTGCATAATAATTTCTTTGCACTAATTTTACTATAGTTTTCATAATTTTTTCAAAATTTTACTACATTAATAATTCCTTTGCAATTTTACTACACTAATAATTCCTTTGCAATAATTTTACTATAATATGTGTGATAATTTCTTTGCAATAATTTCCTATAGTTTCCATGATAACTACATTAAATTAATTTCTTTATGGTGTGCACGATAATTTTTTTGCTATAATTTTACTATAGTTTCCATGATAATTTTTTGCAATAATTTTTCTCTACAGTACCTGATAATTTATTTGCAATAATTTTACTATAATCCGCGTAATAATTTCTTTACAATAATTTCACTATAGGGTGCATAATAATTTGTTTGTAATAATTTCATTAGTGTGCGTGATAATTTTTAGCCATAGTTTTGTGTCCGTGATAATTTCTTTGCAATAATTTTCCAATGGTGTGCGCGATAATTTCTTTGCAATAATTTTATCTTAGAGTGCATGACAATTTATTTGCAATAATTTTACATTCTAATGCATGATAAATGATTTTATGATAAACATTCTTCATTATTCTAATCGTTTTCTACGGCTTATCAACCCTTTACAGGTTATTTAAGATCATAAAATATATTTTAATTGTAAGAATATTTTTTTTTCTTTTTGGACATAAAAATGATTTTAGTGATACAAGTCTTACTAATTAACCAGTACCTGGAAAAGTAGTGATTCACTTGGAGCCTTTAACCATTACACCACCCACACTACCAAGATTACAGTACCTGGTATTACCAAGCGGTAACCCATCTTGGTTGTAACCAGGCTCAAATTTGCCTAAGTTCCGTAAGCCCGATGAAAATGAAATGTACGTGATTTTACTCGAGAATTCCAATTGCTTTTACTATACATTTTAAATTACTTTTATTCACCAAATGCATTGCAATTCAGATCCTTAATGAATGCAAATCAGACAAACAGAACATATTTATTATACGTGCAATTATCTTTATTAAAACCTCGCGATGTAACTTCCACATTTTCAATTTAAAATTTACAAGAAAGTATCATCTATTTATAACTGATAATTAAAAATGCATATATAATATAATTACGTTGGGACTGTTTTCTCTCGGAGTAGGCGCGCTTAAAACATATCTGCGTGTTGGTCATCAACCTATTATTAAATTAAAATAAAATAAAACTGACATTTTAATTTTCGTGCTATATTCTTAGATGTAGTAAATACTGTCTTCTTTCCTTTTTTATTACAAAACTACAAAAAGAAGATTGATTTATACTACTATTAAAATCGAATCAATTTTAAGTTGGATTAATTACTTCCTTAGACTGAGCAGGAAATGTAACGAGATTTTTTAATTGCAATTCATGTACAGATAGAAAATGATTGTCAAACAGGCATACTCCGAAAGGAAACGAATGTTTGCACAAAGCACACAAAAATAGATGGAGGCTTATCATCAAGAGTGTCGAAAACAGATTTGGATATCGAGTCCCAAAATACTGAAATAGATAATCAATTTGGAGCGCCTGTATAAAAAGGCGAATGCGTATGCGAACATCTATACAAAAAAAAAAGAGAATTAAAAATAAAGACCGAGAATTATATATATATATAATTTCACCATGGTAGATTTATCAATAACTAGACTTCCTGATGTTATCGATCTGGATGGGGGGCACAATCCCAGCATGCGGCAGCTTTGGAAAGTACCTGAAAACCATAAAACGGGTTGAGCCATGTTTTGTGAGTGAATTTGAGTAGACGGAAAACTTGGGGGCTGTCGATAACTTTGCTAGCACAATGTCACAAATCATCGTGACCGAGGGTTTAAGTGTGCTGTTGTTGTTCAGGTTGATGATCATTCTAGATAACACGCTCTCTTCCAGAAACTCTAAGTTCTGCTCAGTATAGTATAAATAATATAAAGTATACATATATATACATGTATATGTATATTTATACATATATATATATATATATATATATATATATATATATATATATATATATATATATATATATATATATATTATATGTGTATATTTGTATATATACATACATATATGTGTTTGTATATATATATATATATATATATATATATATATATATATATATATATATATATATAATTAATACAAGTAAAAGGATTGTTACTTAGCTGATTGATGTCGGCTTCAGCATCTCGGCTCCAGAGTTTCTTAAACAGATCTTTCGAGAATCAACCCATCCACTCGTCAATGGTTATCACCAATTGACTGCTTATACATCTCGATTTTATTTTTATGTTTATATTATATTTTATTTATTTATTTTTTAAGTATATATTATATTTATTTTATTTATATTCATGATTATTATATTATTTTATTTAATTATTTATTTATTTTTTAATGAAATTATTTTTTTAAGTAGTGGTTAGATGACAATGTCATTTATTGATATACCTACTACACTTACACATTATTTCATTTTTCTTGTTTATATAAGATTGGTGTATAGGGAATAAATTACAATAACCAAAAAAATACTATTCTCAAAAGAGTGCTCAATACAGAGTAGAGCGAATATAATTATTTATTCGAAAATTATAACATATATATGTTATAAAATCACTACGAAAATAGTCATTTTGTTTCTGGTGTATTATCGTATATTTACTATAAAATTCAAAATTCAAAATTATCAATTTTAAATTTTAAATTTAATCTGTATTAAGTTTAAAAATTCATAAAATGATTTAAAGAAGGAACTGAGGGAAAATACATATTTTTTTGTTATTTATTTTGTTTTTATTGAAAGGACAATAATTCAGTTAGAATAAACGTTAAAATCTAATGTTGCTCTGAGCTTCGTTACAACTGAGATACATTTGAAGTGATGATATGGGCAGGGGAGGGTGAAATCTTGAAAAAGACAATACACACACCATCAGATTATAATATAATGTTAACTGTAAACATAGCTATAAATTTAACTTACTATAAGGATAGTAATATTTTCGATGATAAGGATATGTTACTGTAAGTTTAGTATGTTATTACTTTTATTACCTGATAATCCTCCTATCGATGCAAATATATGTTGCTATACGTATATTCTGTTGTTTGTGTCTGCACATACATGTATATTTTTATTGAAAGGTGTATATATATATATATATATATATATATATATGTATGTATGTGAATTTTTATAAAGGTTCGTTGTCAATTTCTTTGAATTCTCATATATTTTTATTTTGGTTGGTAATTCCAGCTTATGTAACAGCGTTTCCCCTAGCGAGGGGCGTTTGATTGATTTGAACCTTTTTTCTACATTCAACACCATCACTTGAAAAAACACCAGAAGTGTTGAAACAAAATGGCTATTTTTGTAGGAATTTTATAACATACTTATGTTAAATTTTTCGAATAAATAATTATATATATATATATATATATATATATATATATATATATATATATATATATATATATATATATATATATATATATTGATTGATTGGCCTATCAGGTTAAAACAATAGCTTATGTCCTGTCACCGAAGTTAAAAGTTAAACAATGTCGATCCCGATAATTACCTACTAAGGAATACCAGTTGCTGAATGTTCGGCTGGTTTAATGAATAACGGCTCTCGAATAAGAAATCCAATTTAAGTCGTGTTTATTATATTCACTTACGTACGAATCCGTCTCTTCTCCTCACCGCCCAGGTATGGGTAAATATGGCCTATAGTATTCCTTAATCTAGGAGAAAGAAACCTCTTAATCCATATTAGCCCGGGTTGGTTTGACAAAGAACAAGTGAGCTTCTATTAGGAGCCAACAGCCAAAAAGGCTACGATGGAAGAATCGTCTGAAATGTGATACACAGTGAGAACCAGTACAGAGCATAATGGGTAAAAGAATAGCTGAAAGCACAAAGATATAGAGAACATTTAGACAATACTTGAAAAGAAAGCATACGAACACAATAAAAATTAAATAAAAGCTTAATTAATATATATACGAGGGTCATTCAATAAATAAGGTGAATTTTTTGGTATAAGGACTTCTAACTGTCA
This sequence comes from Acanthosepion esculentum, assembly GCA_964036315.1. NCBI lineage: Eukaryota > Metazoa > Mollusca > Cephalopoda > Sepiida > Sepiidae > Acanthosepion > Acanthosepion esculentum. The sequence goes on along the minus strand of OZ038494.1, from coordinate 74,333,908 downwards.
TATATATATATATATATATATATATATATATATATATATATATATATATATATATATATATATATATATATATATATGAGACCCGGGTTTGAATTTCATCCTGGTCGTTTTGTCCTGATGTTATCGGACTGGCTGGGTTGATCCCAGGGTGCAGCATCCTTGGAAAGTGCCTGAAGACCATAAAACGGGCTGAGTGAAATTGCGTAGACGGAACCCTTGCCGTCGATAGTTGTGCTAACACGAAGTCACAGGTCACCGTAGCCGAGAGCTTCAGCGTGCTCGACTTGTTCAAATTGTTGATGACGCTAGATCTGTAACTAAGGTCTGCTCAGCATAGTTGCAGTATAAACCACAGGTGGGCTCTGTGGGTGTTGAATAAACACAAATGCACCTGAGCAAGCGTCTACAATACGGATTAGACGGGTATCCTTGAATACGTGTGGCCAGCTATACTATATCTATATATCTATATATATATATATATATATATATATATTAAAACATTTTTATGTTTATATATATATATATATATATATATATATGTCCACTCAATGTCCACTTTTATTTTTAAATACGCTCTATCACTGATACTGAACACCATAACCCAATAATATATCATACTTTAAAACTATTTTTTAACACACACACACACATATATATATATATATATATATATATATATATATATATCGACGATTGCGTCCAGCATGAAACAGTCTGTCGCCTCTGAATGTTGACTTCAATGTTCACTTTTATATTTATATTTACATGCGCTCTATCTCTAATATATCCCAAAAATATAACACATCTTAAAACTATATTTCTTCATATATATATATATATATATATATATATATATATATATATATATATATATATATATATATATATATATTCTGCATACAACGTTTGAAAGTACGTGTGATACCCTACTCTTTTCAGCGACCACTCAGGTGATATGAAACATCAGTTTTTGCCACCGGACTCGGTTAGGGTTAGGGCTTTTGCCTATTGAATATTTTATGCTCAGAAAAGCATACATTCAGTCACTGCTTGACCAGCACGTACTTGACATATCTACGAAAATTACTTCCGGAAGCAGATTAACGTATACGTAATAAAAAAATTTTCTGGTAGAAAATTACTCACGGAATCAGATTTATATATCCGTAAGAATATTACTTCCGGTAAAAAATAACTCTCGGAAGCGGATTTGCGTATACGAAAAAAAAATCCTGTTAAAAATATTACTACCGGAAGCAGATTAACGTATACGTAAAAAAATAATTTCCTGTGAAAAATTACTTCCTTTAGAAGTTTTACATATACGTAAATAATACTTCCGATATAAAAAATACTTCCGGAAGAACATTTACTTATATGTTGACAGATGGCACAAAAAAGTTATTGGTCAAATTATTATTAAAGGTAACAATTGTTGGAAGTTAATGTCAAGTATGTAGACTTTCTCCCATAGGTGTCTGGCAAAGTCAACCTGGCAGTTGCTCTCGAAAATGAACTGTCATCATTGGTTACTGGATCGAGCAATGGCTTGTGAAACTTTTACGCCTCCAAAACATAAATTGCAATACTTTAATCACCATAAAGGACCTTTGTCTATATTCTATCAACATGGTTAGTTATCGCCAACAGAACAACGCTTTACGGTTTCTTTGGTTCACGTTTTTTCTGAAGTGGGATGATTATATCGAATATTATATCAATTAAATTATATCTCTTGCTAGGCTCGCTGGTAGGAAAGCTGGTTCACTGTGTCATACCAGACAACTTTTCTTCCCACAATCCATCTTGCACATTTATAAATCTCTATTCGTCCGTGCATGGAATACACCTTTGTGCAAATTAATTGAAACAAAATGAATAATTCAATTATTTTTACTTTTATTTTATTTTATTTTTTCCAATGAAACATGACCCAGTGCACATGTTAGTACTTCGTATGTCCATTTCACGAAGTTGTTCCTTGCAGATTGACCACAGATCCTCGATTGAATTAAAATCAGAAGAGTTTCTGGGCGTTGATTTGCTCACTGATATGGCTTGCCAGTGTATTCGTGCAGCGTTACAATTTTCGCGCGCTACCTTGGAGTAACGTCCATCGCAGACAATGGCCGTATGACAACTAATCGACAGTCGAGACAATAGTGACTGGGAGTGATAAAAATCTGATGCAATAACAGATGACGCAATATTTTTCAAGGCCAAGCAAATTTCATCATACGTATCGAAAATAGATTCATATTTCTGCACGCCACTGCAAATGACCTAATCTGAGGAAAAAATATAAATCGATTACACCCTGTCACTCCAGTGGGTCTAAAACTAACCGTATGGTGAAAAAAAAGGAAACTAAAACGGTTTGGTGCTTATGCTATATATCTCGAAATGCTTGACAAAATTATAAAAAAACGGTTTGTAACGTAATCGATCCAGACCTAACATCTTGAGATGGCTTCTCTCTGTTTTTTTCTTCTATAAATATTTCCATGGCATTTGTTCGGATGAGCTTCCCTACTTTGTTCCTCGACTGTATGAATTTTAGCGCATTGCTAGAGTTGGTAACTAGGTCCCAACGTTTAAACTGTTGAAGTAGATAGATTTAACCGTATGTTCTATTCTAATCGTTTCTTTTCTGGCACTTCTCACCTGCTGAACGTCGTCTTGCAATGCCACTCTCCACATTCTGTCTTTCTGAAATATGCTCTTTTATTCTCCTTTCTCCTCACTAATTTTTTTCTTGTTCTCTTTCACTCCCAGTAAACCTGTCTCAGTGGCATTATCTCATTACCTTCTTGCTTATGGTGAAATGATAAAAAAAAATGAGAATTATCTGAAACAGTAGTTGTATTAGTTCAATTGCTAGATGTTGATGATGATGATGCAATTGTGAATTATACATATATATCGTAGCCAACGATGTGAAACATTGGCTGAGCTAAAACGCCATATTTGATCACAGCCGCAGGGTCTTGGTTAACGTTGTGTGATGGCCATAATCGATTACATCGAATCAGCAATCATATTAGGTAGATAAATTTGCTTTTAATATATATATTTTTAAGGGTGGGTTTATTTTAATATTTTTTTCTTATTCTTCTAATATTTATTTAAGTAATTCTCTTGTTTTTGTTTAAGATGATGGTTGATTGATTCCATTGTGTGAAAAAGGTGTCTTTTGCACATGCTGGAACCTGAACAAGAAAGAAATTACTAAAAGAGAAAACATTTTTTTAAAAAAAAGATTTGT
>OZ038494.1:74235640-74325640 GCA_964036315.1 Acanthosepion esculentum | reverse complement strand
TATTTTAATATGATTTTATATATTTTTATTCTTATTTATTGTACAGTAACATGATTTCATGTGCTTTTAACGCTTTTCTAGTGATAATACGACTTCAATATTTGTGGTGGACAGACGTAAAGTCGAATAAAATGACTTAAATTTGATATTTAATTTTCCATTTCTTTTTTGACAAACGACGTATAATCGAGAACGACTTAACTCGAATCTACGTAACCCGAGGTTTACCTGCACTAATACTTCGTCTTCTTCCTTTCCTTCTTTCGGGACATGGGCTCTGTACAATTTCCTATTTTTTGTAACTCTTAGTAATGTTTGTTTTTTGCCATGCCTCACTGTCGCCGTTTGAAACCACAATTTAACTGCTGTTTTTCCCTGGTTCACCCTGACTCGAGGTGGCAGCACCAGTTAGGACCACAGCTGTGTTCTAATAGTGAAATCCAAAACAAAAATCAAAATACTAGGATAGTATAAGAATAAATTTTATAGTAAATATACTAGCAATTGAATTTTATAAGAAAAATTACCAACAATAAATATTCATAATAAAATTACCAACAATACATTTTTCTAGAAAAATTGCCAGCAAAATATTTTAATTCTGAACAATATATTTCATAACAAAATGACCAACAATACATTTTTATAGAAAAATGACCAACAATAAATTTTATAATAAAATGGCAATCAATACAACGCTAAAAAAATATAAAAATACATTTTATAGTAAAATTACCAGCAATACGTTTTACAAAAAATTACCAACAATATAATTTTGTAGTGAAATTACCAGCAATACATTTTTATAAAAAAACTTGCTAACACATACATTTGGTCATCTACAAACTATATATGTAAAAACATATGTTTATTCTGAAAATAGAAAATTATCTTCAAAATATCTGTAACTGAAGGCATAAATTGCGTACAAAATATTTAGATTTCGGCATTAAATAACCCATAGAGGTGTTGATATACCGCTAAACAAAACCAACCAAACCAAACCAAACCACTTACCGTTCCAACATAAGCTCGTCAGGTACGTGGTCAATCTACTTTCTCCTTTTGTTTTCTATATTTCCTGTGAGTGTCAAATTCACCAAGGCTAACTTCCTCATTATGATTTCGAGAAATTTAAGCTATCTATAAATAAATCATACAAGGCGTGGAATTTGGAATTATTGACCAAAATTTTAATTTGAGGAGCTGTTTATAATCGATGCTCTCAGTGGATTTACTAATGCTCCCGTTCTGTACATAGCATGGAGCTATTAACAAAAACCATTCGATAATTTATCTGATGCCATGTATTTTTAGATATTATCGTTCGTGTCTTTTGATGGGCTTTCTAAAAGACATGATTTCATTGTTATTAATTTCGTCTCGAAATGATTTTTTTTTAAGCTTTTCACCCCAAGCAAGGCTGGAAGCCACTAACACGCAAGGGGCTACAGAAGGTTTGGAGGAAGAGTAGGTAGGAGTGGTAAAGGAGAAGATGCGGAGAAAGATAGTTGATCGATCAAGGCAAAGGAGTTACAGAAGATTTGGAGCGAGAGCAGATAGGAATGAAAGGGGAAAGGATGTGGATAAGGGAAGTGGATAGATCAAGGCAACTGGAGATGTCGATTGACGTTGCACTTAAATAGTTGGAGATTGTATTTGTCAGGGAAACAGGAATAAGGAAGGGAGTTCCACAGGCGAGATGTGCGAGACATGAAGCTATTGGTGTAGAAGAGACGTCTGCATCTAACAGTTTCAACGATGAAGGGGTGGGAACGGGATGCCAGCCTCGTAGGACGCTTAAATTCATGAGGCCTGGGAACCAGCGAAAGCAGTTCATCGGAGCAATTACCGTGAAAGTATTTGTAAAAAAGACAGAGCGAGGCAACGGAATATGAATTCTGTTGATTTTTATCGGAATTCTCATGTGGTTATTCTACGAGAGTTAATTCGCGTGTGTCCGAAATATGTAACTTTATCAATTAGGCCACGAAGGCTTCCTCAACTTATATAAATAAACCCTTTCCTTGATCGATCTTCATTATGCCACCAATATTTGATTATTCTATGTTTATTATTAATTGTAGCAATCTTCGAAAATTCTTAGATAAAGCATTTTTACTTTCTATTAGCTTTTGACTAATATTGTTTCCGCATTAATACTCTCGCTTTTCTTCTTTTTATCTTCTTCTTCTATGTGTCGTGTCCCTTCAGGACATGGGCGATCATGCCTCTCCTTCTTAGCTTTTAGCAATGCTTGCCTTTTTTACTATTTCTTCTAATTCCTGCTGTGCCAACCTTTGATGCAACATTTTAGGTACGTTCTGAACGACTTTTCTCAGGGTCTCTTTAATATGTCCTTTGGGTGTCATTTCGTCTAACCCTCTTTCCTCGTTATTCATCCTAGAAATTTTAACTGTATCTTTCTGGTTTTAAATATGTATTTTTTGTTTCCATTTTCTCCAAAACTTAGTCGTTGCTCCCGTGTTCAGTCCATAGCATTCTCAACATTCTCATGAAGAACCAGATTCCTGATGGTTCAAATCTCTTCTTCATATGTGAGCAGATTGTGCAGTATTCACTGCCATAGAGGAGAACCGATATTACGTAATAGTTCAGTATCATAGAGCTGAACAGTTCAGTATCATAGAGCTGAACAGTTCAGTATCATAGAGCTGAACAGTTCAGTATCATAAGAGCTGAACAGTTCAGTATCATAGAGCTGAACAGTTCAGTATCATAGAGCTGAACAGTTCAGTATCATAAGAGCTGAACAGTTCAGTATCATAAGAGCTGAACAGTTCAGTATCATAGAGCTGAACAGTTCAGTATCATAGAGCTGAACAGTTCAGTATCATAGAGCTGAACAGTTCAATATCATAGAGCTGAACAGTTCAGTATCATAAGAGCTGAACAGTTCAGTATCATAGAGCTGAACAGTTCAGTATCATAAGAGCTGAACAGTTCAGTATCATAGAGCTGAACAGTTCAGTATCATAGAGCTGAACAGTTCAATATCATAGAGCTGAACAGTTCAGTATCATAAGAGCTGAACAGTTCAGTATCATAGAGCTGAACAGTTCAGTATCATAAGAGCTGAACAGTTCAGTATCATAGAGCTGAACAGTTCAGTATCATAAGAGCTGAACAGTTCAGTATCATAGAGCTGAACAGTTCAGTATCATAAGAGCTGAACAGTTCAGTATCATAGAGCTGAACAGTTCAGTATCATAAGAGCTGAACAGTTCAGTATCATAGAGCTGAACAGTTCAGTATCATAAGAGCTGAACAGTTCAGTATCACAGAGCTGAACAGTTCAGTATCATAAGAGCTGAACAGTTCATTATCATAGAGTTGAAAAAGTCTAGATTTGGTAATTAACAATTTCAGCTATAACTATGAAAACATTTATAACGTTTCCAAAGTTTAAAGAACTTTGGGAAAATACTGAACGTATCATTGGAAGAAATTAAATTATCCAGGAAAAAGTTATGCTGTGTTTGCCATATATGCGCGCAGTTTTCATAGTACCTGCCCTCAGTACAGGCATTTGCCCAAACATTAAAAACACACCAATAATTTTTTTTAAAACAAATATAAATAAAGAAGGTTTGGGGAGAAGTTGAAATATTGTAAATGTGAGTTCTAATTTGTTATAAGACAACTTGCTAACAAAATAAATAAATGTGTTACATGCATTCAGGGCCTCGTGTCCCCGAAATATAGGATACAGTCACCCCGAATCTATGATACGGGTCCGACCACTCTACTAAATCACAATTTTCATGACATATTATTAGCAGAAAATACAAATTTTATCGTAACCTAATTATGGTCAATAATGAATTATATGTAATATACAGAGTGCGATGTGTAAATTGTCACCAGTTTATATTCTTAATTTCACGCATGCGCATTGTTTGTTTTGGATTTTGTCGACTGCACAGTATAGTTGGGTCAGTTCATCTTTGAAAAAAAGAGCACCATGGCGCAATTCACTCCACCAGAAAATTGGAAACGGCAGGCTGTACTGCTTGGCATTCGCGCCGGAATTTCCAATAAGAAAATTTCAGTGTGTTTGGGTGTCATTCTACAGAGAATTCATAAAGAGTTGAATGAGTCTAATGGTGATTACGAAGGTGTTTGGAGTGATGGTGACGTTATGTCTCCATTCATCTTCCAGAAGTGCGACAGACTCAACACGAGGGCCTACATCAGGTTCCTTGAGGAGGTAGTGATGCCCCGGGTCAAAAGTATGACTGGTGGTAGTCCCTATGTCTGGCAACAAGACTCTGCACCGTGCCACACAAGCAGGAGAACCAATCATGAAAACCACATTAGCCATTACATCTGGCCACTTAACTCCACATTCTTCAACCCCCCTTGGTCATTTTGTGTGGGGTGCAGTTGAGAGAGAGACCAACACAACTCCTAACACTGTAGATGAACTAAAGGCAAGGTTTATGGCAGCATTCACCAACTTAAACAAGGAGACTGTACAGAAGAATTGCAGGAGATTCCGATGCTGCCTGGAGGCAGCGGATGAAACCAATAGCGATTTTATTGAATAAATTTACTCTTTAGTATTTCAAGATATTTCTGAGTAATTTTGGTAAACATATATGTTAAAATGAGATGTCAGTGTTATTTTAATTTTTTTGTAACTTAGACGACAATTTATCGATCGCATATTGTAGATGAATAATTCAACTAGAAAATCAAAAATAAATACAATGTATCGAAATACAAATTAGAGACATATTTAATGAAATCATCATTGTTTTAGAGCAATTTTTAAAATAAATTTCAGATTTTTCTTGTTAACATTCAACAATAAGAATAAAAAATAGTGAATTTTATATCGTGTTCTTTCGAGATTTGACATGAGGAAAACAAATTTGGACGAAAAAAAAGGCGATAGAATGACGTCAAATATTTTTCCTCCTTTTATAGTCAGTTGGCTCCAGTTTAATTTCCACGGCACGCAGCAGTTAACGACATCATCAAAAGAGGTTTGGATGCAGCTGGGTTCCCTTCCCAAATCGAACCCGTAGGCCTCGACCGTGGTGATGGAAAGCGGCCGGATGACATTACCATCTTCCCTTTTAAAATGGGTAAGTCGTTGATTTGAGACGCGACCTATGCAGATACATTTTCGGCCGGTAATTTGATCAGGTCCGCGGTTGAGCCGGGGTCCGTCGCCCGAGACGCAGAGATTTAAAAAATAGCTAAATATTCTTCTATTGCTGATAGATTTTTTTTTTTACTCCTGTGGCAGTGGAGATGTCAGGGGTTATTGGCCCTTGTTCGATGGCGTTCCTTCGGACGATTGGCGCGATTGCGTCGCGATTAAGGAACGAGCCTCGCGAAACGGAGTGGCTCTTGCAGCGTGTGTCACTGGCGACGGTTCGATGTAATGCTTTCTGCATCATAGCGGTTGGCAGAGGATAGAAAAAATTGTTTATAGTTACGTTGTTCTGGAATTGTCATCAATGGTCGACTGAACTTGCTTTGTTTCAATGACTTTTGTTTTGTTATTATTAGTTACTTTGTTTTTTTCACCAAGTTCATAAGTAAAAATTTAGGACGGAATTTTATTAAAAATGTATTTTCAATATCACTTTGAACCTTAACTTGAGTAAAGAAGGAATTTTGTAAAAAAAAAAATTGTAACGAATATAAATAGAGGCAGAAAAAAGCAAACATTGATAAGATAGCGAGGGTCACCAAGCATTGTCCTGGGCCCCCAATCAGGATTAGGCCCCTCGATCTGGGTGGAGGAAGTTGTATGTTCTGGTCTTGCCTACCTCACCTCAGACAAGAAAAAGTTGACTCAAAAATAGAAAAAAAAAACTAAGCCAGCAGTTTCACTGAAATCAGCAAGAATCCCAAGGCGATGACTAAAACTTGCTGTCACTTGATTAACCAGTGAAAACTGCTGAACAATTCTGGTACGTAATTTCAATAATCGTAATAAATAAAATATTTACGAAATCCATTTAAAAAAAACACTTTATCCATAGAAATATTTCGAAATCAATTTTAAATGATAGGACTCTTTATAAATCAAGTTTGTTGACTGGTGTATTCACTGACACCATAGAAGTAGTGCTAGTAAATTTTAGTCTTGTTTTCACGAAGATAAAAAACAGGAAAAATAAAGATACAAAATGCAGAGAAGCCATCGCAAATTGAATGGTAATTTCATACGATTTTATTTATGTATTTGTGTGTTGAGGCGTGTGTATTTATCTACGTTACAATCGTGTCATAGTACATGTCATAAAACAGAACAATTTACTCCGTAATATTACCATTCGAATCATAGAGGGAAATTGCACACGTTCTGGCGGTTCTTGGCCAAGAGACGGGATATAACGTCTTTTGGCGGGATGTCCGTATTTCCGGTAGAAACAGTTTTTGCTGCATGCTGGGAGTAATTTTATTACTTAAATTTAATTTATTTTAAACAAGGTTTAAATATTATTATTTTAGTTTATGCAATTTATGATTTTCATCATCATTATCATTATTATTATTATTTTATTTATTTGTAACAATAATAACATCCCTCCAAGTTAAATAGGACTTATTGTTTAAATAAAATGCAATGGTCGCTTCGTAGTTTAATTCTAAATTGTAAATGTTGGAAAAGAATGTACTTCTAAATTTTAAATACTAGAAACCAAAGCCAGTGCGTACTACATCCGAAACCCCCGAAAAGCAAGCCTGAGTGAGAGCCTCGGACAGTGTTTTGCGACCCTCACTATCTTATCAATACTTACTTTGTTTTTCTACATACATTTATATACGTTACAAATTAAGCTAAGCACAACTGATTATTAAAGGTTAAAAAATGTTTTCAGATTTTGACGTCATTCGAGGGTCTTTTTTGTCCAAATTCGTGAATTTGTTTTTTGCACATGCTAAGTCTAAAAAAACATTAAATTATACTATTTTTATCCATAGCATTGAATGTGTAAATTATTCAACTTTTTAACAAGAAGAATCTCAAGTTGATGTTAAAAATATCTGCAAAACATTATTGATTTATTTAAGATGGAATGATATATTATGATACGTCTCTAATTTGTATTTAGATACATGGTATTTATTAATATTTCTAGTTGAATTCTTCACCTATATTGCACATGATTCATTATTGTACATAATTAGGTTACAAACTTTTTTATTTTACATGAATACTGCATTATAAAAATTGTGTTGTAGTAGTGTCAGGGTCACTGTGTCATAGAATCGGGAGTGGGCCCACGAGATCCTTGCATCGGTCTTAATAGAAACGATCGTAAAATTTCTGCAATATTTACGTTAAATCTTATGTTTATTTTAAAGGGAAGTAATTAAGCAGTTATTGAATCGGGATTTACCGCCCTTGTTTAAAAATATAATTCTAAAATTATAATTCTATCGTTTATAAAAAAAAATTTTAAAAAAACGTGTATTAATTACACAAGAAAATAATTATTGATAATAAATAGATTTCAAACTTAAAGTTCAATAAAAAAAAAAGTAGATAATATGAAATTTATACAGACATTCTGCAGAAAGTGTTTTAATCACGCATGCGCATTTATGTGATATATATAAGACGTTGATGAAAATGAATCATAGCTGCTGACAACACAGGCTGAAGATACGATGAATGGAAAGTCAGAAATAGAATAAAACTCTATCGTATGTGAAATTTAACTTATTTTTTTAATATAGAATCAGACGCTGTTATGAAATAATTATTAATTACGAGTATTAAACGAAGAATAACAAGAATGAAACGTAGACATATTGAACTGGCTGATACTAAGAAAACGAAAAAAGCAAAAACGAACATTTCACACTTCTCTGTAACGTCTCCCTTTAGGATGTGGGTGATCATGGCTCCCCACAATTTCCTGTCCTTTGTAGCTTTTAATATTTTCCCCCTTCTTATTATCTCTCTTAAACTCCTATCGTTCATTTACACAGGCTCTCTAGATAGGTTGTCAGTTGTTTTCCTCTGTCTCGCTTGCCTTCAATCTGTCCTGCGAGTATCAAATTTTCCGAGCCCTCTTTCCTCTTTTTTATCCTCATTTTCTAATTCAACCGTCTCTTTCTGGTGTTAATTGTAAGTGTTATTTTTTCCATTTTCTCCAAAACTTCGTCATTGCTCACATGTATAGTCCATGGTATTCTCAGCATGCTTCTGTAGAACTACATTTCTGTTGCATTAAGACATTTATTTCTCTGTGAGAAGATTGTCCAGCATTCACAGTCATATAGAATTTTCTAACGTATAGGAGGATTGATATTACGTAACAGTTCAGTACTCTTTTCTTTGTTTCTTTTTTCCTGTTTCTTAATACTTAGCATTTTGGAAGACGTTTTTCGTTATCCCAATGTGCCTTCGGATTTCTGTGTCGCACTTACCGTACCCTGTTAAAATACTTGCTATATATTTACATTGTTGTACTTGTTGATTTTGATATCTCCATTTTGTAATTTGCATCTAGGGCTGTTCCTTTTGCTGGCAACCATATAGTCGGTCTTCTTACAATTGATGCTTAGTCCTTTCTCCCCGCTTTCTTTTATTCTTTAGAAAGAGGTCCTGTATTTGACTGATACCTAAAAATATTACAATAGCAGTATAAGATTTATATTATATACTTATTTATTCGAATTTGTTGCTATAGTCAAAATGTTTCGTCTGATCTACCACGCTACCATCTTCAGGTACCCATCATTGGCACTTTCCAATCAAGCCTTGTATTTAAATCCACTTGGTGGGAATAGACTGTTCACATTATGCAGTTTGCGCTAGGAGAGATACAGTTGTGGACAGAATTATTCGCCCCCACTAAATATTTGTCTATTTTCTAAGGAAATGTGAATATTTGCAAATACTTACTGAATTTATCATATATAGTTGATTCCGTATTTAGATTTGAATAATCCGTGAAATATTTAGCAGTTTCGATCTATTGTATTCATAGATATAATTTTTTCTAAAAATTAGGACAGTCTAAAATAATTCACAGACCCCCACCTTTATAGAAAATTATGAAATAATATTACTCTATGGCAAGTGTAATGTTTTTTTTCTTCATTTGACATTCAATACAAACACCGTTTGAAAATGAAATAGTATTGGCCTGATTCTATAACATTCTAAGAGGTGATGAAGAAGAAAATATATGACTGCCACTTATCACGATAACTCATTTGTTCTGCAACAATGGCGAAGACGGCTGAACTTGGCAAGACGCTCCGAATGAAGATATTTGATACGTACAAACAACGTGATGTAAAGACATCAGGGTTGAATGTATCGATGAAGAAAATCACTAGATGACTTCATCAAGCCGGCATCTAAGCTTGTCGTCCAAGGAAAACTCCCTTACTTAAGGTTAAACAGCTAACATGCAGATTAGGTATGCTAGAAGCCATCTAGAACATGGGAGTATATATTGGAACTCTGTTTTATGGTCAGATGAAACCAAACTAGAATTATTTGGTCACGTGAACTCCTGTTATGCATAGAGGAAAGTGAATGAAGCTCACAAACCAAAAAATGCCCTCCCCTCTACAAATTAAGCGTGACGGTGGGAGCATTCTGCTTTGGGGATGTTTTGCTGCTTCTGGGCCAGGAGAGTACGGGGTATCATGGATAAAGAGCAGTATTTGGCTATTCTTAAAAATGATATAAAACAAAGTGCAAAAAGTTGTCTCTGGGGTGTCACTGGACGTTACAACATAACAATGACCCGAAACCCACGACATGAATTGTTACAAAATACTTAGATGACAGCAAAATTAAGTTATTATTAAGTCTTGACCTAAACCCCATAAAACAATTTATGGGCATATTTGAAGAAAATTAAGAGAAAGAAGTCCTTATAATTTGAAGCTAGTAGAAGTTATTGCCAAGGAAGAATGGATCAAAATACCTATCAGTGTGTGTAGTGATCTTGTAAGGAACTATCAATAATAATTAAAAGCAATAATCGAGAATAAAGATTACAAAATCGATTATTGAGGTAAGAGAATCAATAATTTTTTCCTGTGGTAAATGTTTTTTGGTGGTTGTTTGTATTATTGTTTAACATTAAAATGAAAAAAAAATGTTGCGTGCATCACTGCACATTCTTTCAAATGCATTATTTCATAATTTGTGCAAAAATGCACATGAAGTTTCCATAAAAATTTCAGGTATTACAGCTTTATTTATAATCATGGAAACAAGGGTAAATAATTCTGTCCACAAATGTATATCGTATGAGCCAATTCTTTCTTTCAGTGCCATTTTCTCCCCTATTTTTTTTATTTTTTTTACGGAGCCCATGATTTTACATGTCTGCCTCAAGTATTAAACTCACAATCACCTAAATGTCTAGTAACTGCTGAAATCTTGCCAAAAACATGTGAACAATAAAAAATCCCGGAAAAAATATTAACCCTTGGCGAGGTTGAAAATAGGAGAAACAGCTTTTTACTGACATTTATTCGGTAAGGTAAATACTGGAAATTGGAATATGAAGACAAAACTTGTAAGTATCATTATTGGAGAGCTTTTGCACAGTCTCCAAGAATCTTGCAAAAAAATTGAATAAGCAAAACCATGAAGAATATTGAAATCTTCTGTTAATTAATCGCCAGTGAAAATCACAAGAACAAATAGAAGAATGAGATTTGCGGAATATGTAGAATATGAAACTGACAGTCGTTTCAATAATTATTGGAGCACTGAGAATGAGTTTAGTGCGATAAGATTTGAGAGCAAAATCAATAGACATCCAGAAGTTAAGCCTACTAATGCGCAAACAAAAGAATCAGAACTTAATCATTGCATAATCCATAGGATTACCGACTATTATTCATGGCTACAATAATATGCATCTTGTTTTCTTACCACCAATTTTTCCGAAGTGAATGTAAAACACTGAAATCCAAAGAGCGTTAAGGTAGCAAAGTATTAAGAAACTGGAAAATTTCGTTAGAAACAAAGAAATTAGTACTGAATTCTTATGTAATAATGCAGAATAAATCATGATTGAAATCAACAAATGTAATAAAGATTTCTTATAAAGATTTGCCGAACTTTGCTATCATTTGGTCCCTAGCAATAGTTGTCCAAAACTCTGGATTAGAAAGACGCTAATAATAATAATAATGTGTCATATACAAAAAAAACATCAATCTCTCTAAAATGTAGACTTTGTGTTGATCGCTCTGAGAATGTGACTCACTTGATCATTGGTTGCAAAATGCAAGCTCACGAACAATATAAAAGGCTCCATGGTAAGGACATGTATTGTGTTGAAAGTATGGATACCAAGTTGCAAAAAAATCGTATGAGCATGTGACTTGCAGAACAACTAAATAACTTGGAAGGCCACGATGTTCTGGGATTGTGACTTTTAGACAATGATAAGTCATCGCTGTCAGGATATTATTAGGATAGACAAAGGCACCAAGAACCATAATATTGATGTTGGCATTCCAAATGAAACAGAAAACAATGTGGTTGTGAAGTTTGCAATCTACTTGAGAAGGTATCATTGTTTGAAATGCAGGAAAGATAACGTCAAAGTAATTCCAGTAGTTATTGGCGCATTGGGATGAATTCTGTAACCATCTGGGGATGCCATACCAACTTGGAGCCATCCAAAAACCATCTCTTTTAGGCACTGCACATATTTTGAGTAAACTTGACAAATATCTTAATAGATTGATTCGTTTTCTAGGGCTTATGAAACCTTTGCCGGTTGTTTAGAAATATTTTTAGATTATAAGAATAACATGATAATTCTTTAGTGATACAAGTCTTACTAATTAACCTATAGCTGGGGAGAACATATGAATTTATACCTTACTCAAGGATATTGGCTCGTAAGTGAATATAACGAACCCAGCGGGAATTAGAACTCGACTTCCCGGTCAAAAATTATGTTATTATCCATTGCACCACTCGCATATCCAAGTTTAAAGCACTTGGTTTTCCCAAAAGGGCACCCCTCCCGGAACTAACCAGGATCGACTTTGCTTTAACATCGAAAATCGTACGGGGACAGCTGTTTGAACGTGAGGTGGCCACAGGCCGCAAGTCGATAATTTAATGTTCCCAGTGTATTTAAAAACTTACACTGTATGGCGAAACATAAAAATAAACATCAGGCATGTTTGGAGATATTATCATGTATATGCTTTATATTGGTGAATTAAGGTGGATCACACTAAATATCTCATTTAACTCATTGACACAGATCTGCTTGTCTGTTGCCCCCATTTTAGCCAGTTGGTCATGTTCTGGGGGGAGGCGATGCACCCAGAATCTCGGTTCATGACCTGGAGTAGTGGGGGAGCATAAGGATCGAGTGTCGAGAGAGTTGTGTTTTTTTTTTAAGTCTGAATGGTGAGGCAACTAAGGCGACTTGGGAGTCATATATGGATACTTGACAAAAACCCCAATCGGAGACCCGCCCGTGCGGACTGGATTGCATGACGTGAGTTTATTGTTCACTGAACCACACTTGCATGATTATGAATTGCATTTACCAGAAGTTGTTAGCAAATCGCGCACATTTGGCTGCAATGCTGTGCCTGATATACCCTTATCAGACGATGTCATGATGGATATATTAGGCTCCGTATAACTGTAACCCAGGGTCACCTTATCGGCCGCTCTCTCACTCAGTAATAACATTATAACCATGTGCCTTAAATAACCTTATCAGATAAGATATAGTGGGTATATTAGGCTTCGTTTATTTGTAACCCATGGTCACTTTATCGACTTCTCTCTCACTATCTAATAACAACATTACAACCATGTGTCTGGCATAACCTTATCAGACTGGATACAGTGGGTGTATTTCGCTTCGTATATTTGTAACCCAGGGTAACTTTATCGACTGTTCTCCCACTCAGTAATAACAACATTATAACCATGTGTCTGGCATAACCTTATCTGACTGGATATAGTGGGTATAGTAGGCTTCGTATATGTTTATCCCAGCAACACTTTTTAGCGCGCTATTTTCTCATTTTAATAATGGCTTCTGATCTTGATTCATTGAACCGGTTAAGGTGCACGTTTTGTCTTGGGAAATTAAGATGGGTTACAGTAAATATCCCGTTCAGTACCACAGATTAGCTTGTCAGTTATCTGGCCTTATTTGGATGACTTTGTCCCCTGGGACCTAACGTACTTTCCATATCTATGAGCGGAAGCAGTATATCCTTAGCAGACAGTGTTTCATGATACATATATTTGATTTCATACATATGTACTCCAGATTTTTGTGACAGGCCACGCTTTTACTCAATAATAATAATAATAATAATAATAATAAATTATTGTACTCAAAAGTACAGTTCACACATTACGAAGAGGTTTATTTATGTAAAAAGCGTGTGATCTTAGTTTGTTGTTTTTGCTTTTTAAAGGGTCAGTGCAAAATGTCATGAAGTCATTTCTCAACCTAAGACTCCGGTTGGTTCTTAAAAGAAAATGTGTATCCAACAGAAATTAAAGGAAATACTACTACTACTACTACTACTACTACTACTACTACTGAAAATAATAATAATAATAATAATAATTATTATTATTATTATTATTATTATTATTATTATTATTATTATTATTATTTTCTTTGATATCTGGCGTTTACACATTTCTTTCCGGGTCCCGAGCAGGGACCTAAGGTTAGAAATGGTATCATGACACTTTTCACTGCAAAAGAAAATTACATAGATAAAGCCCTTCGTAAAGTGTGGGCTCTACATGTCAGAATAATTTTTTGTATCTCTTTGAGGCATGGACTTCCAGGGATCCCTTCACTTAGCCTACTGGAATCTTTTCCAACCAGTCCAAGGGCTCCAACTACAACAGGGATTGTTGATGTTCCCATGTGCCACATTTTTGAGATTTCTATTTCAAGGTCCTTGTATTTTGACAGTTTTTCGAATATCTTCAAAGATACATTGCAGTCTGCAGGGACTGCCATATCAATAAGGAGGCACTTATTTTGTTTGTGGTCTTTAATAACAATGTCTGGGCGGTTGGCTTTGATTGTTCTGTCAGTGTGTATTGTGTAGTCCCATAGAATTGTAACAGGTCCTATCTCCGTAACCGGGTCTGGGTGGTGTTCGTACTGGTTTCTTTCAGTTACCTTCCCGTAGGAGTTGCAAATATTCCAGTGCAGATATTGGCCCACTCTGTCATGCCGGGTTTTATATTCAGTGGGTGCCAATATCGTGCAACCTGATACAAGATGATCAATGGTTTCTGGATATTTATTATTATTATTATTATTATTATTATTATTATTATTATTATTATTATTATTATTTTCTTTTATATCTGGCGTTTACACTTTTCTTTCCGGGTTCCGCCCAGGGACCTAAGGTTAGAAATGGTTTATTATTATTATTATTATTATTATTATTATTATTATTATTATTATTATTATTATTTAATTTGATTTCTGGTGTGTAAGTGGGTGCCAGTAACGTGCAACATGATACAATTTGAAGGCAAGAGGGACAATGTGTAGAAAACTAGCAAAATGTTCTGTGAGTGTCTAACTCTTCAATGCCCCTTTCCCCATTATAAGTCTCAGAAATATCAACTCTTTTTATTCTAAGTATGAAATTAAATTTTCCGATTCTAAGTATAAGGTTAAATTTTTCCTTGTTTACCTGTTTAATCCATGGAATTCTCAGCATCCTTCTGTCGAACCATATCTCTGTTGAGTCAGATTTTCTCTTCATCTGAAAGGAAATTGTTCAGTATTCAGTGACATATTATTACACTGATATTACATAGCAGTTCAACAGTCTTTGTCTCAGATTAAATTTTCTTGTTTCTTTACTTAGCATTTAGAAAGCATCTTTCCATATCACAATGTGTCTTCGGTTTTCGGTGTGCCAGACTATGCTAAATGCGTAAAACGGACAGAATGAAAGAAGCTCTTTGAGGAAACCACCAAATCGTTACATTAGTGTCTATGAGGAATTTTAACGCAATTAAATTGTTACGAAATTGAATAAATATATCTCGCTTTTATTTTTATTTAGATTTTTCTCTTTTCCAAAACGTATCAACTTCAATTTAATAAAATGGCTCAGTATTAATTAATTCCAGAACTTTAGAGCAATGAATTGGATTTCAACTTCAGAAAACTCGGAACACTTTCAAATATTGTTTGGACAATGCGTTTGTAAGTAATACTTTGATGAAAAAGTTTTCAGTTTTGTAACATTGAGTCATTCCATCATACTTTCCTCGACATGGCTTGGAAAAATTAATGCTATTACTTTAAGTAAATTAATCTAGTTTGTTTAATGTATATTTTATGAAGGAAGAATGTTCAGCTATGAAATAAAAATGTATTGCGACTTATCTGTGATAAGTTTATTTACTCGTAAATAAAAAAAACAAAGTGTGCATCCTATAAGTGTACTAAGGGCAACATTTTTGGCAAGAGTTTTGGGGCCGAAAATGATCTCTTTTCGAAGAACCATTCCTTGAATTGTCACACCTTGTATTTAATTCAATGCACTCGCCCTAAATTGCTGAAGTTCTTCTGTGTTAATTTTGGTCAAGAATGTCAGAGTTTTTTTTTTGGTTTGGTTTGTTTTGGGTTTTTTTGGGGGGGTTCTTATCTTAGCAAGTAATTGTTAAGGTCACATATGGAGAAATCAGAGAATCGAGTCGAATTCCAGCCGGTTTCGTTATTATTCACTTACACGCAAATATCGCTGGAAGAGACAGGAATGCACATTTTCCCTCCCAGCTATGGATTAAATGGCAGGACTTTTATCTGGAAAAATCATTGTTATTCTCAAAACATTTTTAATGCAATATTCATCATCATCATCATCATCATCATCATCATCATCATCATCATCATCATCATCATCATCATCATCATCCCCTTGACTTTTTGTAATCTTATGGAGAATCCGAATGCAGAAGCCACACTAACTCTTTTCCACGACGGTCTATTAACGGCAGCCATCAGCAATTCTGGCATAGTCATACCTGTCCATTGTTTGATATTATCCAACCAGCAGAACCAAAATTAAGCCGGTCTGGTTGTGGATCTACCCATTAGGTGAACGCCAGGTTGCGGTTCAAGATAGCTCTTGGAGGTGCAGAGTGTTGGCCAGGGTGAAATGATGACTTCTGGCAAATTCGAGCAGTCGGAGACCACTGTCGATCGTCCCCCCTGTGCGCCAAATCTTGTGTTTCGCATCCTGTCCTGCTTTCGCATTCCAATTCACTTGTAAGATGGTGATGTCTTTCCGGCGGACTTTTCTCAAGTTAAATTCTAATAATTCGTAGAATTCCTCAACTTCCTCTTCATCATCCTCTATTAGGCCTGGATGATGGCCATGTTGCATGGTCTTTCTGATATACGGATGGAAATAAGTCTGCTGGAAATAGGATTGAAGCTGATTTCCCTGTGTGTCATTTATTTCCTTGCAATAAGTGCCACTCCATGTTGGTGCTTCTCTCATCTCCAGAAAACCAAATTTTATGTCCATCTTGCGTAGTTGATTCGCCAAAACCAATCCATCTGACCTCAGACATCCCAATGATGTTCCAGCGATAATGTTTCAGTTCATGGTTAACTTCTTGGATTCTCCCGGGGGCGTATAGTGTGCGGATGTTTCAGGTTCCTGTTTCGTTGATAACCTGACACTATGTTTCGCAGTAGCCGACTTGACCCGCCCATCCTGAAGTGAATCAATGGGACGCGCGGTCGTTGTTAATCCGGGTCATGGCCGATCCGACATAGTTATATTTTGCTTCTCTTGCTTCATAGTCATTTCAGTAGCCTTGTAGATGACTTGGCGGCTCCCATCTCCTCTCCAATATTAACATGTTAATATTAAGTTTCATAAAGTGTGGATAAGCAGTATTTTTTTTACTGTTTATCAACCCTTTATGGATTTTTTAATCAATTGATTTTTTTTTATCAATCAAAATATTGCCTTTTAGGGCATTTTTCATGCGGGAGAACAAAAACTGTCTCATAGAGCAAGGTCTCGGGAATAAGTTGGTTAGAGGACAGCAGTCTCTTTGGCCCCAGGAAAACTTCGAAACGCGAACCTGTCAGCCCCCCCCCCCCGTTGTATTTTCGCTAGCATTCATACTCTTGCGAACCGAATACAAGTGCCGGCATGATTAAATCATTTTCTTCAATTCCAAACCCTACCCGAGACACGGTAACTACCCGGTCAGTTAGTTAAGTGCCATCTGTGACACATGCTTGGGCGATCATGTCTCTTTAGTTTCATGCCTGACAAGACAGAAGATTCTTCCCGCGGTAGGATGCCGTTTTCCCCTGCGGTAGACTGGTTGCCAGGCAAGGCTATAGGACTCAGTCTGTCCTGGTTTTCAACCCATAACCGGGGGAAAAAAGTGATGAACTCATGGCTTTCCCAAGGGTATTTGTGCGTAAATGAATGCAACGAACCTACTTGGCACCCTTATTAGTTTTCAAATATCCATGGCACAATTATGTGCCCCAGAAAACTCAACTGTCTCGACCTGATGTTAAATTTAAGTTTCCTTTTTGTTTCCATTTACTTTAAAGCTTCTTCGTTGATCACATGTTTGGTCGATGGTATCCTCAGCATCCTTCTGTTGAAGCACATTTATGTTGCTTAGATCTAAAAAAATATTAATTTTATGAAAAGATCAGACAGGAAAAGATAGAATGAGGGAATCTCTAAAACTCTATACGTCCTAAGTATGACGATAAACTACATCCGGCAGCCAAGCCTCTGGTCGGGAGGTTTTGAGGAGCGTGGAACCACCTCTTAATTGCTGTTGTTCCCAGGTTCACCCTTATCCGGGGTGGTAGCACATGCTAGGGTCCCAGTTATGGGTAAATAGTTAACACTATGAAAGTATAAATTACATTTTTATAGTAAAAAATACCTTCATTTTTTTAATTATATATTACCAGCAATGCATTTGACTCTCGACAAAAAGCCTCTTTACAAAAAATATGTCAATTAAACCTGATCTACAAACTGGTTTCTTACAAAGAATGCATATTCTATTCATAGGAACCTATCTTAAAAGTCAATGTGTTGTTGAAATGCCGTAAACAAAATAAACCCAAACCCTAAAACTCTATATTTGTCTAAGCTCCAACTTTTTTATTTGTGTTTTAACTCCCCGACTTTTTATTCTATTGTAGCGTTCTTCGTACAAACGTGTAGGCAGCACAACCTTCTCCAGTTGGGAAACTAGCGTAAGAAAACTAAGCTGCCTTATTTTCTCAACTTGGCCATATTCTGTGCTCAACGTAACAGATACCCGAAAACAATAGTTGACTCGATTAAAGACGATGGGAAATCAATCACTCGCCAATGTTTTTTTTGGGTTTTTTTGCTTTGTTTTTTGTTTTCACGATGTAATTGAGGAATATGATTAAACCTGTCAGCTTCTAGAGTTCTCATATAGAAAACCAAATAAATTCAATAGCTATTCACGACGCAGACCATCGATTAATGCACTTTCGCGTCTGTTCAGACGAGATAAATGGTGCCTTCGTTTTGACTTCAAGTTTCTGGTACGAGAGAATTCAACCCGAGTTAAACACACATTGTCAACCATAATAGAAGCCAGTTATTTCAATGGAGGGCTACGACTATTTCCCACTTTGATGAAAGCCAATGATTTTTGTTGTGCGAGTGTTCGTACAACATAAAGAGGAGGGAACGGGCTACTTAACCAGCGAACAAACAGGGGAAGAGATACTGCTCTTGGCGTTCGGATTTGAAAGCTGAAATTGAAGACGTGTGAAGTAATTGGAGCTGATGTGCTTCCATGAAAAAAGAAAAAAAAAGGTGATAACATATCGAAGGCGATGATCATATAGGCAAATTTAATTTTCGCACCTGTATTCGCCTGTTTTCTCTTGTTTATTTATTTTACCGTTCTGTGGATATATCAGCGTTGTCAAAAATGCAAAAGAAAATGTGGGTTTTTTTTATTGCTTAGAAACAAGCTTTCATCTCATCTTTCATTTTATCATAAAGTATATCCTAAATAGATATCAAAAATACAAAAGCAGAAACAAAAAATATTCATTGATGAATAGAAGTTGATATTTTTCTCCTTGCCGTTTTTAATTTCATAACACAGAGTAATGGATTTTCCTATAGTAAATTTGTTATAATAATAATAATAATAATAATAATAATAATAATAATAATAATAATAATAATAATAATAATGGCACCCACTGAGTATAAAACACGGCATGATAGAGTGGGCCAATATCTGCAGTGGAAAATATGCAACTTCTATGGAAAAGAAACTGAAAGAAACTGGTACGAACAATACCCAGACCCGGTTACGGAGATAGGACCTGTTACAATTCTACGGAACTACACAATACACACTGACAGAACAATCAAAGCCAACCGCCCAGACATTGTTATTAAAGACCACAAAAAAAGTGCCTCCTTATTGATATGGCAGTCCCTGCAGACTGCAATGTATCTTTGAAGATATTCAAAAAAGCTGTCAAAATACAAAATCGAAATCTCAAAAATGTGGCACATGAGAACATCAACAATCCCTGTTGTAGTTGGAGACCTAGGATTGGTTGGAAAGATTCCATGAGATTAAATGAAGGGATTCCTGGAAGCCCATGCCTCAAAGAGATACAAAAAATTGTTCTCACAAGTACAGCCCACATTTTACGAAGGGCTTTATCTATGTAATATATATATACATATATATATATATATATATATATATATATATATATATATATATATATATATATATATATATATATATATATATATGTCATCCACAGACAGACTGTTTCGCTGTTTCACAGCTCATCAGTGTGGCTAGACGTCCGGTTGCCTCTAGCTAGGATCGAAACCCGACTGAATTTGCGTCAGTCGGAACTTCTACCAGTAAGCCGTCGGCGCACGGCAGGGATGAAGGTGAATTGTCAGTGGAAAGTGTCATGATGCTATTTGTAACCTTAGGACTCTGGCGGGACCCGGAAAGACATGTGTACACGCCAGAAATCAAAGGAAATAAAAATAATAATAATAATAAATCCTGCGTTAAAATTGTAGCTGTTTCAGTGGTTTAACTTACTGGTCAATCGTTAGAAAATATAAAGTTGAAGAGAATTGAAATAGAATATTCCTCTGTAAGTATGTGAAAAGTTTGCTTTCATGTGCTGTTTTAGTTCCAGAACCTATCGATTGCTTCAGCTACAAAAGGAATTAATTGATTTAGTAAACCTCGGTTACCTCGCCTCTATATTGATAAGTGAAAATGTAAATTACACGATGAAAAGAATAATACACACAATGGTTTAGTCTGTCAGCAACACATGTAGTAATTCCTAATAACAGACGATTCCTTTTTTTATAGTTACAAAGCATTTCTATAATAAACCCATTTACAATGCAATCCTATAATAAAATTATTTACAATGCATTTCATAATAAAATCATTTATAATAATATTTCATTAAAAAAAATCATTTACCATGCATTGTTATAATAAAATCATTTAGAATGTATATATGTATAATAAAATCAATTACAATGCAATGTACGGGGTGCGACGAATAAATTGTCGTCTAAATTATACAAAAATGAAAATAACACTAACATTTTAATAGATATATTTACAAAAATGACACAAAAATATCTTGAAATACTAAAGAGTAAATCTATTCAATAAAATAGTCTTTGACTTCAACCACGGCCTCCAGACGACTTCGGAATCTCCTGCAACTCTTCTGAACAGTCTTCTTGTTTAAGTTGGTGAATGCTGCCATAATCCTTGCCTTCAGTTCATCTTTGGTGTTACAAAGAGTTTTGTTGGTTTCTCGCTTAACTGCACCCCACACATAATAAGAGGGATACCGTCTGAGGAGTTAGGTGGCCAGATGTAAATAGCTGATGTGGTTGCATAAATTGTCTGACAGCTATGACTGGGTTCTTCCGCTGATGTATCATGGTGTAGAATCCTGTTGCTAGATATAGGGACTTCCAGCAGTCATACTTTTGGCCCACGGCAGCACTACCACCTCCAGGTAATTGATGTTGGCCTCCGTGATGAGTCTGGGGCCTTCCAGGAAGATGCATGGAGAAATAATGTCGCCATCACGCCAAACACCTTCGTAATCACCATTAGACTCATCCAACTCTTTTTGACTCCTCTGCACTGTCGCCGGATTGACACCTAAACACTCTGGAATCTTTGTATTGGAGCTACCGGCGCGAATGCCAAGCAGTACAGCATACCGTTTCCAAATCTCTGGCGGCGTGAATTGTGTGATGGTACTCTTTTTCTCACAGACGGTGCCAAACTGACCCTGCTGTACTGTACAGTCGACAAAATCAAAAACAAACAACACACATGCGCGAAATTAAAAATATAAAATGGCGACAATTAACCCATCGCGCCCTGTATAATAAATTCATTTACAATATGTTCTATCATACAATTATTTACAATTATTTTTTATAATAAAAACAACTACGAGTTCATTTACATTGTACGTATGAAGGTTTCTTCTGTCAGTAACTCGTGCACAATCATAATTATCGTTTTCCTCATTTGCAAAGCCTTTCTATTATAAAATCATTTAAAATGCATTTATATAATAAACCTATTATCTTTATATTATATATAAAACGTTAAGTTGTGTCCATAACACTTGCGTTTATTTCTGACCATCAACAGTCAATTTTTCCTCATTTAATAAACGTTTATTTCTATAATAAACTGCGTTTAATGCTATAATAAAATTATTTACGGCGCAATTCTGTCATAAAATTAGCATTGCATTTACATTCTATAAAGGTTTTGTTCTCTCAGTAATGTTTATATTAATTCCTGGCCACTGACCTTCGCTTTTCTACTCATTTGAAATGCAATTTCTGTTGAAAAATAATTTGCAATATATTTCAGTGTCTTGGGCTTCGGACAAAAATATTTTATTTTTTTCATATTACTATATATTAAGCACAAGTCAAGAATATGATTTTTTTTTATTAAATTTTGTAAAAATTAATAGGGGTCAAGTTTACGATGGAAATTCATAGTAAATTGATCCCCGCTACGGAATCCAAATCAGAATATGCTCATACCACGTGACTTATTAAAATATTAAAAGACTGAAGCGGAAGAGCAACCTTTTTTTCCATTGTGAACAATTTTCTGGTGTTATTTTATCTGTTGCATTTCGTATACATCTTGACAATTATGGAAAATTAATAGCTACAATTGTTGCATTTGGAAAAATAAACTTTAATGGCTCAACAAAATACCGTATCGTAACAGTATGCCACAATTCTTAAAGAAATAAATCAATTAACGTTTTCTTAACGGAATGAGACGTAGAATACCGCAGCCAATAAAATCCCCAGGCCTAAGCCTTTAAATTAATGATTTTTGATAGAAATAATTGTGGAGTTTAACAAAAGGCATTTAGAGCAAAATAATCAGTTTTTAACTTTTATGTTTTTTCATATTACTAAAAGTTATGCTCACCTTTTAATATTATTACAGGTTAATCTCTCCTTCTCATATTACTATAGATTAATCTCTCCTTTTCATATTAGTATAGGTTAAGCCCTCCTTCTCATATTACGATAGGTTAAGCTCTCCTTTTCAAATTACTATAGGTTAAGCTATCCTTTTCATATTACAATAGATTAATTTCTCCTTTTCATTTTACTATATGTTAAATTTTCCTTTTCATATTACTATAGGTTAAGCTCCAGTTCACATATTACTATAGGTTAATCTCTTTTTTCCATGTTACTCTAGGTTAATCCCTTTTTTCATATTACAATAGGTTAAGTTCTCCTTTTTATATTACTATAGGTTAAGCTCTCCTTCTCATATTACTATAGATTAATCTCTCCTTTTCATATTACTATAGGTTAAGTTTTCCCTTTCATATTAGTATAGGTCAAGCTCTCCTTCACATATTACTATTGGTTAATCTCTCCTTCACATATAACTATAGCTTAATCTCTTTTTTTCCATGTTACTCTAGGTTAATCCCTTTTTTCATATTACTATAGGTTAAGCTCTCCTTCTCATATTACTATAGACTAATCTCTCCTTTTCATATTACTATAGATTAATCTCTCCTTTTCATATGACTATAGGTCAAGGTTTCCTTTTCATATTAGTATAGGTCAAGCTCTTCTTTTCATATTACTATAGGTTAAGCTTTCCTTTTAAAATTACTATAGATATTAAGAATATCAATTTTTTCCTCATTGTATTAAAATTTATATAGAACTACTTTTTGGAACTATAACACAACAGTTTCGAATAACTTAACCAGATCTCAATTGTGAGTGAACATTTGAGTAAACCAATCTCTAATAACGATATGACCGGCCTCGCTTTTTATAACCGAGCCCATGTACGCATGTGTACCCGCTTTAAACACTACCTTGTGTCACATTCCGATTAAGTAGGCGTGTTCAACATCCAATGCTATTACCTGCCTAAACTGTAGCAGAAAAAACTTGATAGTCAATTATATACATGCGCGGTTGGGATGTAGGGCATATCTGAACAGTAAGAATTCAGTCGAGATTGATTTCTGGAATGAGGAGTTTACATTATTTACATCCAAACTAATGTCCTCATCTTTGTTTTTATTACGTTTGTGCTTTTATTTTTTTATTTTTTTAACTTTATTTTTTAATCAACTTACTCGACTTAATGTAAAATTGAAAAAGAAAACTACAATAAATATTATACTACTATAGTCTATGTACTTACACTAATTCGTAATACCTAGGGTTTAAAATTATTTTTTAAAATGACAAAGATTTCTTGACGCTTTCATTTTAGCTTTAATTGAAAGCTAAAGGATCAAATTTACTGTTTCCAGTAAGCAAGAGACTCTGGCGTATTTCAAACTGAAATTATATTGATTGGAATCGATTTTCATTTTTGCTTTAACTAAAATAGCTGATTAGCGCCTGTTTTAGTCGTCTTTCCTCGCAATGTAATTCTCTTTATTAAAAATCTTCCTAAAATAAAATATACTTTCTTGTAACTTTATTTTAGGAATATTAGCTGATTTAAAGTATAATTAATTAATCTGATTTGAAAAACATATGATAGACTTTAAGTTTAGAATAACACAGAAATTCATTTTAAAAACAAACAGTAACTGTGTTTTTAACCGACAGTCGTTTACGTTTGACGAGTGTTGACAAGCGACGAATAGGTGGTGACAGGTTTATTGTTGTTCCACAGAGACTTTATGCGTAAAACATAATTTAAGAAAATGACGTGAGCGCCTTTTTTGTATAATTTTTAAGTACTCAGTAATCTTAAAAATGTTGGAAAATATTCTCCGTAACCTAAATTTTAGAAATGTTGACTTTAAATTTACTATAGTCATCGCACTTATTATAAGATAATATCGTGTATGGTCACCAATACTTCCAAAATGGGCGCGTTTAAACACATAAAAAATCTTCTTTTTTAAATATCCTGGACCTTCAAAACGGGTATTAAGCTTTTCAATTTTTGATTACTGAATATAGTTTACACTTAATAACAATATCACCTAACGCAATCAAAGTAATGCAGAAATTTAAAAGATTTGAAACTTTATAAATTACTATAATTAGAATTTAAAAAATGAAAACAATGTTTGTAAAAATTCAATATTCAGCATTTTTTTCTTACGACAATAGTGTCTTTAATATATCTTATTTATAAAAGCATTTAAAAGTTTTCCTAATTAAATAATGTCATAGTTTTATAGAACATTTTTATTTTATGATTCGGAGGAAACTTTCGTAAATGTGTAACTGAAAAAAAATTGATGATTTACATTCTCCAAGGAGAAATTAACTAATAAAGAACATTTTGCGATCAAAATTTAATTTCTCGAAATATCATAAAATTAAGTAAGTGGAGTTAACAGATGTAAAAAAAATATTTTTACCAAGATTTTCTAAAGAAAAGAATTTCAAAAACATTTCACTCATTTGTGAATAAGTTCTGAAGGTTTTATTAAAAATCCAACAGTTATTTGATTTTTTAAAATTTTCCAAATCAGTGTGGTTTTTTACCGAAAAAAGGCGCTAAATTACACATAATTTGAAACCAAAATTTCAAACGTGCATTTCTGAGGATAAAAAAATTAATTAAATAATTAAAAAATACTTTGGTCTTTCCTCTTAATAATAATATAAACATTTTAACGATAAAACTTTGTTTTTATCAAGTTTGAGGCCTTTTTTCATCATGGTATGGCCTTTTTCAGTGAAGTATGAAGCACCTATACTGAATTTAATAAATCTTAAAATACATTTATGCAAGCGGTCAGAGAGTGTACTGAAAAGTTGCGGAGCAACAACTACTTAAATAAACTGTTTATGCGTTAGAATATTTATTGAATGCGAAATATATATATATATATATATATATATATATCATTTCACAGGAAGAAAAGCGAAAAAGCCACCAGGACGACGAGAATATGAAAACAAAACATTATCAAGGACAGAGGACAATAACAGAACAAGATTTAAGAAGACACAAGATGACATTTGATATTGCATTTAAATTTTTAAAGATCAAAATTGACTGGAAAGCAAGAAGCTGGAATAGATTTCCACAAGCGAGAAGTGCGAGAGAAGAAAGTGTCAGCATAAAACATATGTTTTCATTTAGCAATTTCAACTGTCAAATAATAAGACCTAGCTGCCAATCTAGTTACTGCGCTTAAATTCGTAAAGTCTAGGTACCAAAGAGGAAATCCCATCAGAACAATTAGCATGAAAATATTTATAGAAAAGGCAAATGGAAGCTACGTTTTGGTGGTGAGAAAGTGACTGAAGCCGAGATACCAGGTCAGGACCGATAACGTTTCAGATTCTTCTTTGAATTTTGCAATGTAGCAGAAGCACCAGACCTGATGTGTCAGGAATATTCAATGTATGGACCGATGGTCGACTTATAAAAATTATGAGGACAAATACAGGTAGCAATTGACCCTTGAGGTGAAAAGGTTAAAATTTTGGTGTTCAGTGGAAAATCCACGCTGTAATCCGTTCGACAAAGCAGCGGCTTTTGGGACAAAGGTGTCTGAGCTGAACATTTCCGCTTATAACTGGAATACAGGGGAAATGTAGGTGATTCGACTCCGTCAGTAGAACATGGCGAGCCTTAGGTGTAAATCTCTGCACTGTTTAAACGAAAGAAGAGTGTTCATCTGAATATTTGCTATTTTTTTATAGAGTATCGATAGGCTCTCGTCCTTTTAGATAAGAAAATACAGAGTGAGAAATGTCATCTCCAACAAATAATTGTTTTAATCATTTCACCCCAAGCAAGGCAGTAATGCCACTAGGACGCAAAAAGGTGATAGAGGGAGTGAAAGAGAGTGAGAAGACTTTCGTGAGGAAAGGACGATAAAGAAACATGGTTCAGGAAGACAGAAGATGGCGATTGACGATTCATTTAAATTTTTGAAGTTTGTAAGTGGCAGGGAAATAAGAAATGTGAATGGAGATCCACAGGTGATAAAATAAACTTCTAGAGTAAAAGAGACGTTTGCATCTAGCTTGTTCAACAGTAAAACGATGCGATCTAGTTGCCAGTCTAATAGCAAATTTAAACCCATGCTTATTAAAATAATTGCTACGAAAATATTTGTAGAAAACAGCAGAGGAAAGCCACGTCACGCCGGCGAGGAACTCTATCAATGCTGGAAAGTGAGGATTTAACATATTGCATGGTGGCATTACTCCATTTTTACTCTCATCTGATTTTTATAACGACAAAGTATGGCAGGAGGTACCAGGTACTTTCCGGAGCGGTAGAATGAGCTGGCCATTTTCCCCGTCATCTTTAGCAATGGAGCGTATATATGAGTTCAATTTGAGGCCTGAAGTGAATATGAGCCTTAATAGATGCAAGAGGTGAGTCTTAACTAAAAGCATGAAGCCTCGTTGAGAGTGCAACCATTCATCGTGAATCGAGAAAAATCTGGATTTGATTGGCGATGATAAAATCATTCATGTATGACTTGATTCATTCTAAACAACGCATAAGTTTAAAACAAAACAAATAACCGTTATTATGCTTTTTCTTTTATGTATCTTGTCCCTTCCGGACGTAGGCGAACATGTCTCTCTACTTCCTGTCCGCTTTAGCTTTTATTAAGGTTTGTATTCTTACTATACTTCCTACTCTCATGTATCAGGCAGTTTCCGGAGCTATAGAATGAGCTGGCCATTTTCCCCGTCATCTTTAGCAATGGATTGTATATATGAGTTCCGTCTGAGGCCTGGAGTGAATATGAGTGGCAGTATAGGATTTAAAGCATGAAGCCTCGTGCAGAGTGCAACTATTCAAGACTCGAAAAATATCAGGGTTTGATTGACGATGATAAACTCACATATTAACTTGATTTATACTAAGCCACGCATAATGTTAAAACAAAAAAAAGTAACCTTTATATATATATATATATATATATATATATATATATATATATATATATATATATATGGGGGGTGCATATATATATATATAGCATATCAAATATATATATATATAAAAATATAAATAAATACTTTCACAAAAAAACATTTAATTTTTTCTTTTAATTTGCAACTTTTCAGTTGTTTTCTCCATATTATATATATATATATATATATATATATATATATATATATATATATATATATATATATATATCCCAGTACAAGGATCAAGAGTCACTCAAGGGATATGGGGCGGAAGACAATGGTTGACCCTAGACTTAAATATGCCAAGATCGTACTGATTAAGGAACCATCCACTGGGGAGTTCGTTTCACAAAGCAGCGGTTCGTGGGAAGAGACTGCTCGAATGGAACTTACCCCTCACCAACAGGATACAAAGGAAATAAGGGTGGTTCGCTACAATGAGCATAGCGTAACGGGTCTTAGTCTTGAAGGTTAGAGCTGGTCTTCTAAACACTTTCTAAACGATAGAGTAGCAAGTGGCTTGCAACGTTTCGTATGTGAGAAAGAAGTCGTAAGGCGGACAACAATTCGACGCAGAAAACCCTTTGGGACTAAACAGAGACTGGAAAGTGAAAACTGGGCATATATATATATATATATATATATATATATATATATATATATATATATATACATATATATATATATATATATATATATATATATATATATATATATATATATATATACCGCGTGTAACAGCAAAATTATCCAAATCGTGTTACAGCATAATTGTCCGTCCCACAGCATGTTTAATATCTAAAATAAACACTAAACTAATTGGGTTTCTTTTTCCCAGGTTTTCAGATAAGACGTTTAGCCATCTTGACACCATTTGTCGTAAGAATATCTGAAAAAACCTTTGAGTTATTCAGTTAGAAAGAGAACAGGTTAAAATCGTTTTGTGTCACACCCACTGTTTTCTCAACAGACCAACGGTGAGAGGGAAAAAATCATTCAAGCCTTCAGTAATGATACCAACATTCATACTCTGGATTCTATCTGCAAATTCCATTAAAGAACTATCAACAAAATGGTGAAAAAGTTTTAAAAAGAGGAAACAGTAAAGAGGAAAATTGGATCAGGAGGTCACAATAGTAAGAGAGATCATCATTTCACTTAGAGCTAAGGAGATCAATTAGAAAAGATCCAACTCAATCCATAAGATGTTTGACACGTGACAGAGGTGCTTCAACTATGACAGCCCAAAGAGCAGTGAAAAAAGACTTGGAAATGAAATCTACGACAGAAAGTTAGAAGATTAAAGAGGGCGAAGATCATCTTGAATAAGTTAGAAAATGATGCTGGAATAATGTGTATATATTTGAACTTTATATCAATCCTTCATGAGCTTCCGATCCTTAGGTATGATTAATTAATGATGTACATGTCATTTTCGTTTATGATCGATTTCATGACGATTTTTCTGTTGAGCTTGGAGAGTAATTATACATTCTTATTGCTCAAAGCAGAATCCAGTAGTGTAATAAAAAAAAATCTCGGAGAATTCCAGTAAGATATCTTTAATCATTTCTAAGATTCAACGGTTTAAAGCTTAATCTAATAATTGGAAATGGTTGTTGTTCCATGATTTGGACAATTTTGCTGTTACACCCAGTATATATATATATATATATATATATATATATATATATATATATATATATATATATATATGTGTGTGTGTGTGTGTGTGTGTGTGTGTGTGTGTGTGTGTGTGTGTGTGTGCGCGCGCGCGCGCGCGCGCGTTCCAAACGACTTCTTTAAAATTAATGTCTAGGTTTCAACAAAAACAGAGTCGGTCGAACATAACTCGTGTAACAGTTCTGAAGCCTGGAACATTTGACGAGGTTTAAGACTGTCCCACGGGCTAAGTGAGGCTTGCAATCATCGTTCAGCAAGGACTTGTTAGAAGAGCAAATTTGGAACAGAAGAATGATTTATTTAATGCAAACGGTAGAATTTTATCATGGCAAAAATTTCTAGCACCGACATAAAAATAACACTGAAAGATAAAAAAGCTATCTATATTATAATGATCCGATTTCGGTGTATGACTTTGTTAGCGCAAAAACACCCAAAACAGCGCTTCGTTAAGAGATTCTTTCATAGGAAAAAACCGTTAAAATGCTCTAAACAAAAGAACAAAGCAATTTACACGAGTTGACCGTAATGGGGCTCATGGAGACAATGTGAACCCTCCTTTCCTTAGCTGCATTATATGTGCTTCACCAGGGCTACATACAGTTTTGAATTCAGAAGTTTTCTTTCTCCTAGATTGGTTGCCACCCAAGGCTATAGAACCCAGTGAGTCCTACTATTTCCCCATTGCTTGGAGGAGAAGATTTGGATTCATGCCTTTCTCAATGGTATTAGCACTTAAGTTAATATGATACTAGTCTTCAGTTGTCTGGATTTGTTAGATGAAGCATTGTCAATTGTTATTATTGTTGTTTGACAAGATTTCGTGTCAAAATGTGCGGCTATCATCATCGGCCACTTGAGTTCAAATTCGGACCTGCTTTTCTTTTTTCTTTTTTTTCCGCTTGAATGTTTTTGCGAAAGGCATGAATCCACCCAGCTAAATTGCAGGATAGTTTGGGCTGTCGAGCCTTCGGTTTCAACCAATCGAGATGAGGGACAAATTTTGAATTCAAAAGTATGGTGAAGGAAACTGGAAAACGATCCACTGTCAAACAAAAATTTGTTAAACAAAATAATGTTGCGGTGTGTCACGATCAGTTACGTTCTGAAAGAACATGGTCTGAGACGAAAAAAAGATACCTTCCATTTTAATTTCTGTTGATTATTTTCACCTTGTCACTCGCTAACTGCGGGCTGTTTCGGTTTTCTCCTGTTTGTTCTGGGAAGGTTTAACAATCATAGAAGCCAAGTTGAGCAATATAATGTAATAATTTAAATTTTGCTGAAGTTTTGTCAATATACATTTTTTTCTTTTTTTTTTTTGCTATTATTTATTTCTGTTGCATCACCTAAGGTGATTTCGATTTATTCGTTTTGTTTTCATTCTGATAATATTTACCTATACCACGTATCGAGAAAATTGTTTGAAAACAATTATTCGAAAAACATTTATTTAAATTGTAAATTGTTTGAATGAAAATTAATCGAAAGGACAATTATACTAAATGATAATCACTCAAAATATCTGAAATACGTATGTCGTCTTGCTTTGAGAGAGTCGATGCGGATTTACCTAGAACTAATAGCGCCCTTGAAGGATGGCGAAGGACTCTTTTGCAGCAAATGTCATCCCATCATCCCACAATATGGAAATTCTTAGACACTCTTAAGAGAGAACAGGACTTGCAAGAAATTCATATTGCAAAAGTCAGAGCATGTCGCCAAAATATCAAGAGCGCCAAGAAATACCACGACGTAAATGGAAAACTTTAAAAATTAGTAGCATCCTTTTACGAGGGCTTTTTAGTAGATGACTATTTGAATGCAGTATCATATAACTTAAAGTTATAAGAATTTTTTCTTACTATATTGTTTTATTAACGATATTTGTATTTCGAATAATTATTATTTGTGTATTCCTCTTTCAATTTTTACATTTTTATTGCAATAAACAATTTTGCATTTCGAATAATTAGCATTTAGTATAATTATCCTTTCGATTAATTTTCATTAAAACAATTTACAATTCGAATAAATATTTTTTGAACAATTATTTTCGAATAATGTTCTTATAATCCCTATAAGCTCCTGGTGTCTGTTCAAACCGACGGCTTCAGTGTTTCCATATATTTCACAATTTATCTTAAAGTGTGTTTTGTTTTGTTTTTTTTGCTAATTCCATGTGAAAACAGAAAAACTCCAACATATTTCAGTCAAATTTTCACTTTTCCAAAATATAGTTTTTCGTTTAGTTATATGAAAAAAGAAACACAAATACAAAACGATGGCGTCAGTTTATTTAAACTAATGTCATAAGGATATGAGTTCAGCAAGCTGCATAAAGCGGAAATAACGAATTAGCATCCGGTGCAATTGGAAATCACGTTCATTTCTCATTTGCGATACTCATTATTTATTCGTACAAAAATGTACAAATTGTGGCACAAGGCCGAAAAAAGGGAGGGGTAAAGGCTGGTCTTAACTAACTATCCTATACCTAGCTAATCAGATTCGCGACCCATTCATACATTACAATTGACACATTCACCACAAGAATTCGTCCGTCACCATTCAATCCTCTATACACCATAATACCACATCCTCACCAGAGGGGACCTACAAAAACGCGCCCCACACCATAAAAATTTGATGATAATAAAATATATAAAATTCTAATCATGAAAAGATGAAAGGGGAGGGAGATGAACCCCATAACAAACTAAAATTCAACAAATTTTTAAACTAAACATAATTTATGTTAGTAGGGCCCGACCAACCCTCAAAATAGAGAGGCCGCTGTATTCTGCCCAGAGGACAAAATCAAGAAGCACTCTCGCTAAGGGAGTGGGAAAGAGATAAAATAACTCGGACATGGGGAAGTAAAAGGCTGATCCAGTTGAGATGAAAAGGAAGTCAAAACAAACTAGGGAGGTTGGGAATCTCGACTTGGATCATAACTAAAAAGATGGCCGGGAAACAGGCCGGGAACAACACTTACTCATATTAACTAGGTACACTTAAGCTTGTCTAACGTAACCAAGGGGAGGGTTCCACAGGAAACCACCCCGATGTGACTTAGGTTGACCTAGAAAAGAAAATCAAGGCTAGCCCCGTTCAAACGAACCAAGCTCGCCTCTTTTACCCACCTTTCACTGAAGACTGTCGAATGCAATCGTTTTCTATCTGTTCTAATCTTCATCCTGAGCTGATGCTCAAAGAATCGGATCAGATCCTGATGCGAAAGACTATTGCCTCGCAAGACTTCCTCCATTCGCGTCGTCCATATCACCATTCGAGCCGTGGCTAGCAGCGTCAGAAACACCATTCGTTTCACCCCGGAATACGGGGGCGACACATTGTCACACGCGTATGCGCGATCAATGGACACGAGTTCTTCGGGAGCGAGACGAGCCGTCAGCTCGCCGACATGGTCCCATAAGGGGCGGACCCGGGGGCAATGGTAGAAGGGGTGCGGTGCCGTTTCTTCTAATCCAAGGCCACACCGTTCACAGTCTGGCAAATCCGCCAAGCCCCATATGAAAGCCTTGTCGTTGAGAGGCAGCCGATTCCGAGCCAATCGCCAGGTAAGCGAAAACTCGGGGTTACTGAGATAATCCGCTGCTGGCGCCCAAGACCAGTAAGAGCGGTACTCCTCCTCCGAACAGCAGAGCGTATCACGTAGGGGATCCTTCCCGCGACCCTCCACTAATCCCCGATAGAAGACCTTCCTAGGCCGTGAAAGGTCACTGGACCGCGGAATAGCCTTCAAGGCTAACCGACACTCGCGGAGGAAATGCGATTCATCCCGGGGTTTACGACCGCGCTCAACCCTCGAGATGGGGGGACTGATGGTAAGGCTAGGGAACGCGTCCCTAACAATCCCCTCTAGAATCGGGTCTCCTCTAGTCAATGCACGGCGTAGGAAAGCCAACCGAGAGGCACGGATGTGACTCCTCAAGTGTGGCATTCCCAGCCCCCCCCCCATGACACGGTCGTTTGGTGCAGACTCGTCTGTCGACCCTGTTCGCGCGTCCCCTCCATAAAATGGAGGATAGCGCTTGCTCGAGCGCCTTCTTGCGGGCCTTACAGAGAGGAAGTACTGACAATCGATAAAGAATCAGGGGGAAAATGTATGTAACACACACCTCCGCCCTGCCCTTTACGGACAACCTCCGTCGATTCCAAGTCTTACCGGCAGAAACGACCTTTGCTAGTACTTCAGACCAATTTTTCTCCAGCTGGAGGTCGGGTCCAAACCACACTCCAAGAATGCGGACAGGACCGTCCGTCCAACCGAAGCGGCCCGGAAGATCACGCCCCTTCCAGGCACCTAACCGCAAGCCGGACGACTTGTCGCGGTTTATCTTGGCCCCTGTCATCTTCTCGTACCGATCAATCGCCTTCTGTACCGCCTCAATGTCACCACGGGACGACACGAAAGCAGATACGTCATCGGCGTACGCGGAAACCCTGGCTCGAGACCCTCCAGGAACGGCGATCCCGCGTAGGGCCGGACTGCACGCCTCGTCCTTCAGCCGGCGCAGGAGAGGCTCCAACGCCAAAGCATACAGGAGAGGTGACAGCGGACAACCCTAACGAACCGACCTCGACAGAACAAAAGCGCCCGACAACTTTCCGTTCACCTGTACCACAGCACTGGAGGAGCGATACAGGAGGCTAATCCAACGGCAGAAGTCGGGTGCGAATCCGGCGGCCTACAGGACAGTAGCAAGGTAGCGATGGTCGACCCTATCAAATTCCTTGGACTGATCCAAATTGATCAGCGCGGCTTCGTTGTCGTCTTTTACGCCCTCTAGGATCGTGCGGATCAAATGCAGGTTGCTCTGAATTGTTCGGCCCCTCACAGAACAAGTCTGTTCAGGTCCCAACAGAGACTCGGCAACTGACTGCAAACGCTCCTGCAGGATCTTGGCCATAATCTTTAACTCTGTGTTTAGCAGAGTTATGGGCCTATAATAATCTAGTTTCCCCCCAACACCCTTCCCCTTTTTCAACAGTGATCACACCCCTGGAAATGCGATTGGGGATGGACCCCGACCGAAACCAGTTGTTGAACACTGCTGTCAAAATCGGGACAAAAATGTGCGACAGCCTCAAGTACAATTCATTAGGCAACCATCCAGACCGGGCGACTTGCCTCTGCCGACCTTCTTCAGTGCCTCGTAGACTTCGCCCTCCGTGATCTCTCCCTCGCAGCTAGCCGCTTCAATCGGCGTAAGCCGAGGAAAGTCAGCCAAATAGCTGCGAAACTCCTCCTCACGGAGACCAGGCTCCTTGGTAAAACGGCTCTCGAAATGCCGCCGAAACGCCTCGCACATGTCGTCAGTCGACCGCAGAGTACGCCCCTCCGGAGATTCGACTTGACGAATGTAACGATCTCCACCTCGACGGACTTCTTCCCGACGCAGTTCTGCGCCCAGGTTCACGGCTTCAGAAGACATCTTACTTAAGTTATGTCTAATTACCTGACCCATGTAGCGCTCGCTATTCGAACGCTGCAGGTCCTCCCTAGCTAGGGCTATCTCTAGGGGATCCCCCCAGCCTCCGCCCGGGAAAAATTAGCCTTAAGTGTCTTCACCTTCTCAGCTCTATCTAGGGCGAGCCGCTTGCTGAAATCAGTGGTGAAAGACCTAATTCTATCCTTAAGTCGAACCACCCACGTATTCCCGATAACCGCCCCCACTAGCTCCCGCTGCACTAATTTAATTAGCTGCTCCTGGAAGTCCCGCCTGTCCAGTAAAGACAGATTGAACTTCCAGTAACCAGCCATTCTAGGCCTATGTTCTAACGTCACCCGGGCACAAACGAGTTTGTGATCCGTGTAGCCTACCCAGTGGAACGTGGGACAATCTAACAAGTCTATGTCGGCTCTACGAACTAACATTCTGTCAAGGTAGCTAACTACCTTGTCTGACGGCCAGCTATGAGCCCACGTCCACATTTTCCCTCTGGGATGATCGACCCGGTATCTATCGACGAGACCATAATCGCCAATCAGATCAATCAGGCTACGATCGCCCCTTCTTCCGCTAGCGCCCCGCCCCCTGTCTAACTTGGGGTCCAGGATGGCATTCCAGTCCCCCATTTAAACTAGGCGCGAAGAATCAACTAGGAACGGTCCCAACCGCCGAAAAAAGGAGACCCGCTCCTCCCGGTCGTTGGGCGCATAAACCGCAACGACCCGAAACGAACCACTTTTCACGGCAATATCGGCCACGATCAACCTGCCCTCGGCATCGATATGCACAAGGTCCACCTTCGCATCAAGAGTACGTTTGACTAGCAAAGAAACTCCTCTGGCACACCGGTTCCCATATGCTGAATAGATGACAAAGTCATTCTCCAGCACACACGCATCGGACGTGCAAACAAAGTGTGTCTCTTCAATCGCGGCGACATCCACGCCGAAGGACAGGAGATCCCGAAGCAGGCGGGCAGCCTTGCTCCGATCTCTCAAGCCCTTTACATTCAAACTGGCTATCTTAATAGATATTTGCTAGGCCTGCAAAAAAGAAAAATTATTGCAAAAAACCTAAGTACATACAGGGCGGAAATCTGCAGCTGACAGGACCCCGACGCATTGTCCCAGGCTTCCTGTTCCCAATTCCGTCGTCATCCGCCCGCCCGAGACAATGCC
This sequence comes from Acanthosepion esculentum, assembly GCA_964036315.1. NCBI lineage: Eukaryota > Metazoa > Mollusca > Cephalopoda > Sepiida > Sepiidae > Acanthosepion > Acanthosepion esculentum. The sequence continues at coordinate 74,289,771 of OZ038494.1, read as the reverse complement.
GCCGACGTCCGTGGGATAAATTAGTTTTATAGCTCTATATAAGGAGGGGTGGAGTAATACCGGGACCCTCCCAGAGCAAAACTGTCTCAATTTTTTAAGATTTTCGTTCTCCACTTCAAACTTCATATTAGAGAATGCATCCCTTGCCTCGTATAAGTTTGCGATACTCTGTGTCATAGACAACGCTTCAACGACTGAACTGCTTATAAGAAATATAAGCTTCATGAGCGTGCATCGTCTGGCTTTCAAAGAAAGCAGACGCTGTCTTGGCCACTTGGTTAATTTTTGAATTTCGAAAATATTTTTGGTACATTTTCGATTTGTATATATATATATATATATATATATATTGCAAATAATAATTATCATCTCACTGGGATTTTTTTATAAGCCACTCCCTGAGAGGATGTGGTGTTATGGTGTATGGAGGATTGATTGACGACGGATGAGTTTTTATGGTGAATGAGAAAATTGTAACGAGTGAATGGGTTGTGAATCCGATTAGCTAGATATAAGATAGTTAACTAACTCTCTTATATCTAGCTAATCGGATTCAACACCCTCAACCCATTTCCCCTTTTCGGCATTGTGCCATAATTGTATTAATTTACAATAAGTCTCAATATTTTTGGTACATTTTGATTTGTGGTAAAAACAAGTTGCGTTTGCTTTTCATCCAAAACCAATAAAAGAGTTACCCTACAAATTCCGAGGAGTATATTTGGAGCCTACCTGTCGGTTACTTAATGGGGACCTTGGATTTAAATTTTGATGAACAGCTTCTGCACGCATTCAGGTCGCCCCGGTCCAGAAAGAAAACAATACAAATGTAATTTCATAACCACCAGACGGGAATTAAAAGGAACATCAAAGTCGATCCAACAACAAGGAAAAATCTTCGGTTGGTGTGCTTGATCTATTTATTCTTCGCTATTAACCCAAATTTTGCTTCGAAAATTGAACCAAATTATTCTTTGAAATCTATTCAGAGAAGTATTTCTCATTTTCTTCACTTTACGTAGATTTTTTTTTTTTTGAGGACCTTCTTAGGCAGTATTATCATTTTCTATTGTAAAAAGACATATTTCATTTTCATTGATAATTTACCTGTTATTTAGCATCATTTGGTGCAAAAGACACTTAATTTCTGTAATTCCTTCGGGTTTTTTTGTGTGTGTTAACAATAAATTTGTCGTGTTTTAAACTCTGTTCGTGTCGCCTGTCTTTGTTGTGTGCCCATATAAATTAATGTTACCTCAAACATTTGCTTGAACTATTTTTTTCGTAAGGTTTTTTAACAAATAAAAAATCATATATACTAGCAAACAGCAAGCGTTGTTAAATTTAGTCGCAGAATTACAGTCTGTCGTTAAAGAAAAGCAAACAGTTTTGTTTTTTAATACTGAATACCGTCACTGGTGATACAACTACGTTGAATGATGCTTTTTGTCTGGATGACAGTTAGGCTGCGAGGGCTGTATTTTTTTTATTGCAATCTTTAATCTGCTCAGTGAAATGACGATTCTATTTCGTCATAGTAAATCTTACTTACTTGTAGATGTTTGTAAACCACAAAAAGAAACTAAATATAATCCTTGGGTGTTTTATAGAATTCCGTGTCGTTGATTCGGTCATTCTGACTTTTCTCGTTCTTGTTACTATGACAACGTGCGTGACGTTCAATTACTTCGATTTTTTATTTAATCACATAAAATGATTTTGTTTCATTTTTTTTTCACTTTTTGGCGTTCGCTATGTTTTAAACTGGAGAAGTTTTCTTCCGTTCTTCTGTGTTTTTAACTGAATTTTTTTTTAAATCAATAACACATATGTATAGTAATATAAAGTCAGATGTGAGTGGCGTAAAAGCACAATGAATGGCATCAGAAAACCTGGTTGAAGCTCACACTGTCGTAATTTGCATTCATTTCACCTCGCACTATTGCTCGTGGAAAATCTATTTCTCTCACCCGACGCCAACTATATATAAATTTTAGCACATTCCAATTTATTTGTTAAGTTCGTTAAAAATTGGCAATGTTCCAAACTGAAGAATTTTCCCGCCTCTCAATTTTTTTTTTTATTATTTCTATTATTTTTAAAAAATTAACATTGGGTTCTCAACTGAAACAGAATCGGCGTCCATTCACTGAGCTGTTGGCCTACGCTGGACATTAAATCTACAGAAATTTCAGAAAAAAAGTTAGATGAAGCATAGGTAAACTGACGCGGAGCATGTACAACGCTTGTTTATAGGGGTTTTCCAAGCGTAGCTTATATGCGGCACAAAGCCGAAAGTATATATATATATATATATATATATATATATATATATATATATATATATATATATATATACACTAGCTTAAAAAACCGCACTCCGCGGGGACTTTTAACCTAGCTCCTGTGGAGGGTAAATTGGGCCTCTGGCCCAAAACTAAAGAGCACTCTCGTTCAGCTTAGAAAACAGAAGTGATATTTTTGAGGAAATAAGTTTGAATTCCTTAATTCACTCCATGGAACTTTAAAACCTCATTTTAACTACTATTCGGGCTATGAATCCTATTCCGACAAAAAGACCGTTTGGGGTCGAAACTCCGATTTTAAATCACAAATTTCCGTGGAACTTCAATTGAATTGAGCTCTTCAAATCACAAACGCTGGAAAACATCAAAACAAGATGTCATGAAACCTCTCACTTTAACACTGATTCCTTGGCATTCTGGAGTACATAAAATTGATTTCGTCAATTCACAAAATTTTGTAGATATTTTAAACTGAATTTACAACAAATTTGTTAAATTCACAAAGTCTTGTGTCAATATAAATTAAAAACTTATAAAATCACTAATTTTTTTTAGTTCCTTTAAGATTTGAATTTTTAACCGTTCCCTCCTCATCCGAACACAAATCCCAATGCTGAATGTTACATCACCAGAAGGGCATATTTATAATCTCAGGATCAACCTGATTCCAAAATGGTATAATATATCTATGTAGAACAAGTGTGGCCCGAGTGAGAGAGGTTTCACACACACGGACTGACAGAATTTACCGTTTATTTATATATATATATATATATATATATATATATATATATATATATATATATATATATATATATATATATATATATATATATACACATATTTAAAGACATTTATATTATGTTTAACGTTCTTTTTATAGATACAAGTATTTAAGCAAATGCTCTGTTTTTATAATAAACAGTATTAAATAACATTTACCGGCCTGAATGTCCGAGAAACTTTCATAGAAAATTTTCGCTCTCCGACAGGAATCGAACCTGTATCCTATACAGAACCATCATTTCGCGTGATGTGCCTTAACCTTTCGGCCACAGAGCGGCGTCTGGTTAGCAAGGTCGATTTTACTATCTTTAAACTTAAATCTTCCATGAATCTCTTCTATTCATATCTGCTCTAGCATATCAATGTAAACAAATGACGTCATATATTTTAGAATTGGACATTGTCCGACAATTTATTTAAAGACATTAAAATATATGACGTCATTTGTTTACATTTGATACGCCAGAGCAGATATGAATAGAAGAGATTCATGGAAGATTTAAGTTTAAAGATAGTAAAATCGACCTTGCTAACCAGACGCCGCTCTGTGGCCGAAAGGTTAAGGCACATCACGCGAAATGATGGTTCCGTATAGGATACAGGTTCGATTCCTGTCGGAGAGCGAAAATTTTCTATGGAAGTTTCTCGGACATTCAGGCCGGTAAATGTTATTTAATACTGTTTATTATAAAAACAGAGCATTTGCTTAAATACTTGTATCTATAAAAAGAACGTTAAACATAATATAAATGTCTTTAAATAAATTGTCGGACAATGTCCAATTCTAAAATATATATATATATATATATAGCATCCGTCAGTCTCGGGAGACCATGGATCTGCGCTCAAAGAGTTATACCTCAGCTGCTGATACCAGTACAGCATCCGTCATGGCTGTACAGTTCTACACGAGGGTGGCAGTCTCGAGTGCATGTCAAGACGCTCTCCCCCGGATGCCGCTGTGTTCTTTTCTTTCCTTCGAGCACGCTTCTCCCCGGTGGCGAGCCTCCGTTGGTTTTCTCTTCACATCAGCCCTCGGTGTAAATCAAGTGTCCCGCGTGAGCGACCGTTGCGGTCGTCTTCCCGCATTTTGGTGTCTGTGTCTATCGCTCTCATATCACTTTTGCAGACGTCTTTGAAGCGAAGATGAGGTCGACCTCATGCCCTCTTGTCGGTGTCCATTTCTCCGTACAGAAGGACCTTCGAAATCTTCCCATCCGTACACTGTAGCTTCCCGTGTTTTGCCGTCGCGAGAAGCGACGCTGGCGTGTCTTCTCTAGGGCGTAGGCCTGAGCAACGTTTTATGAGAGATCGATGGCTACCCATGCATCAGGTTTCCCCTCCCCACGCAACCTTATATTGTCCAAGGGAAAGATAGTCCAATACAACGTGGCCCCGCCTTCGGAGCAGGGATCGCCAGAACGAAGGTGAACATAACATCGGACTCTTTTACGGACGCCGGCTCGGACGGAGGAAAATACGATGGAAGATGTGTTTATTCATTTCTTATTGGAAGGTTTTAAGAGAGGTCTCAATAAAAATGTTTTGAGAGATGTGTCAATAAAAGATTTCAGAAGAAGCTTTGAGGGAGATCTAAAAAAAAGTGCCAACAAAACAATTTCACAGAGGTATTTAAAAAGTTGTTTGAAAAAAGGTTTTGAAATAGGTGTCAGAAAAAGGTTTTGAGAGAGGTGTCAAAAATGTGTTAGAAAAAGTTTTGAGAGTGGTGTTAGAAAAAGGTTTTGAGAGAGGTGTCAAAAAAGGCGACAGAAAAAGGTTTTGAGAGAGGTGTCAAAAAAGGCGACAGAAAAAGTTTTGAGAGAGGTGTAAAAAAATGTGTCAGAAAAAAGATTTTGAGAGTGGTTTTAGAAAATGGTTTTGAGAGAGGTGTCAAAAAAGGTGTCAGAAAAAGGTTTTGAGAGAGGTGTAAAAAAAGAAAAGGTGCCAGAAAAAGGTTTTGAGAGAGATGTCAAAAAGTTGTCAAAAAAGGTTTCGAGATAGGTGTCAAAAATCTGACGAAATCCGTGAATTTCTCTTAATCCGATATCACTTCTTATTAATACAAATGATTTGGTGGGACACGTGTTTGCGTTGACATCTTTGTTATTTTTTTTAAACAGTGTATTTAACATCAACCAGCCTAGGTTGACAAGTCTTACTAAAGAAAATGCTATCAGTTATAAATTGGAAGAAACAAGAGATGTACATTCCTTAAATAGGTAATTAATCATTGTTTTTTCGGGATGGCTCTCTGTGGGAAAACTGATAACTGCCAACTTCGATTATAGAAGTGGTTTCCCTGATGTAAAAGGGGAAGTCGATATTCGATCCCTGTTGTGAGGCACATTTTCTTTAAAGAATATCTCGATCTTAGCCGGTTGAAATTAATGTCACTTCTTAAGAAACAAAGATGAACGAGAAAACAAAGATGTCAACTTAAACACGTGTGTATGTGTATGGATATGTCTGTATCCCGTCCGCATGACAGGCACCACATTTAGGCATAGAATCAATGATGTGTCTAGGAGAGCAAATACGGGCGGGGCCCAACTGACTTCATAGGGGTTTTGAATTCAGAGCTTTTATTCCCCTAGATAAGCTGTGAAGCCGTAATAAAAACGAGGCTAGTTGTCGTCACAAGACAAGACAACCTTGTCTGCACTCTTATTTAACCCATAGCTGGAGTAAGACGGATTCATTCTTTTCCAAGTGCATTAGCGCGATTTTGTAATCATTTCAACCCACGCAAGGCAATAAAGCTACTACAACACAGAGGGTTACTCATTATGAAAGAATAAGAAAAAGAAAAACATTATGAAGGAACGAAAACACTGAAAGAAGATGAATCAAGAAGGCAGTAGATAACGATTGAAATCGCATTTAAAATTTTGAAGGTCAACGTTGTCTGGAAAGCAAAAAGCGCGGGAAAATAAACTGTTAGCAAAGAACTTACGGTTACAACTAACCAATTCAACTGTAAAATTATGAGACCTTGCCGCCAATCTAGTACTGCACTTAAATTCATAAATTCCAGGTTCCTGGCATCCATCCTCAAAGTCCATTCAAGAACCATCAAGAGAAAGATAAATAACTTAAAAAGAGGGAACAGTAGAGAGGAACATTGGATCAAGAGGTCACAACAGCAAGAGGGATCATCATTTCAACTTAGAGCTAAAGAGATCAATTAGAAAAGATCCAACTCAATCCATAAGAAGTTTGAGAGAGGAGTTTCATCTATGTCAGTCCAAAAAGCAATGAAAAAAAGACTTGAAAATGAAATCGTACTTGTGAGGCACCTTGTTATTCCAGTACAGAAAGTTAGAAGGGTATAGAGGGCGAAGATCATCTTGTATAAGTTGAAAAATGATCCTGGAATAATATATATATATATATATATATATACATATATATATATATATATATATATATATATATATATATATATGAACTTTATATCAATCCTTCATGAACTTTCGATCATTAGCTATGATCAATTAATGATGAACATGTGATTTTTATTATGATCGATTTCATCACTATACTTTTGTTAAACGTAGAGAGTAATTAAACATTCTTATTGCTCAAAGTAGAGTCCAATTGTGTTAGAAAACCTCGGAGAATTCCCGTAAGATATCTTTAATCATTCCTAAGATACAACGGTTCAAACTTAATCTAACAAATGGACAATTTTGCTTTTACACCCGGTATATATATGAGATACTGTAGAATATTCTGATATGCTATTTCCAATGCACTCTGAGAGATATCAAACAAGTGTAAGACTTATAATTATATCCAATAACACTACTTAAAGCAAATATTATAGTCGGATAATCTTGGAAACAGTCAAGATTGGATTACGAATCTAAGGCAAGCAGCTTACCTGGTCGAATGGAACGATAAAGCAATTTAATAAGGCGAAACATCTAGAAAGCGCGTTGATTATCAAATCATCCAGGGTAATTCTGCGTTCAGGTTCTCACAAGATCTCACCTTTTTTGGGAGGTCTTCTTTTATCACTATGTAGGATACTTAAAAGTAAAAACGATAAAAACAAAAGCGTAAGGAAATTGAATGAAATCGGCTAGATTATATGGCCAGACACGTGTGATTAAAAAAAAAATTAAACTCCAAATTTAGAAGTGAAATTCTTTACAACTCAAAAATTTAAATCTCAAAAAAAAAAGTTAAACTCCAATATTCTAACGTTTAAATTCAGCGTTTCCACGTTTTCAGTATGTCCCTCTCTCAACATAATTATAACCGACGCCCTCGTTTACCTCTCGCCACATATATAATTCCATCAATAAAATTTAGTCCAATGAAGTCCCTGTATAAGGACGAAACACGTTACACAAAACCATTCCACTTCTTAACAAAAATATTACACTGTATTTATTCACACATTCGTACGTTGTTCTGTACAATTTCCTCGCATTCTAAGAAAACTCATATCTGTCGGGTCAATTTGTGCTCAAGGAAATTATCCTGAATCACTCGAAAGACTCCAGGGAATAAAGAGAAATAACTTTGTATGGACTTTAGTTCCTTGAAGGCAGATTGTAATATTTTGATGTTAGCAGTAATACAACCGCAATTCAAATTTTGACCTCCTGTCCTATTGTCAAGTCGTTTGAATATGTTGCCGAAATAGAAAATGTGTACACCATTAAAAGAGAATAGAAGAATGGAATCCAATATTGAAGCACTGAAGATCTGTAGGAAGCAATAAAGTCATCCCTGCAGGTAATTCCAAAGTTGAAGCCGTAAAAACAAATTTAATTGGTGAGACTGAGGACGATTACAGAATGACAAGAAGCCTCAAAAAAGGTAACAATTCAATAAGGTGTGAGAGTAAAATGAAAAAAAAACGACGAAAAGAACAAATAGCATTTTACACGTATGCAGACAGGTGCATTTTACACGTTCGGAGACAGGTGCATTTTACACGTACGCATACAGGTGTATTTTACACGTACGCAGGCAGTTTCATTTTACACGTACGCAGACAGTTGCATTTTACACGTACGCAAACAGGTGCATTTTACACGTACACAGACAGTTGCATTTTACACGTACGCATACAGGTGCATTTTACACGTACACAGACAGTTGCATTTTACACGTACGCTGACAGGTGCATTTTACATGTACACAGACAGATGTATTCTACACACAGGCGCAGACGGGTGCATGGGCGCACACGCGTGAACGCATGCACACACGCTGACATATACTATGAAAAAAGAAACTTGCACCAATGAAAACTGCATATAAAAAATTAAAATCGAGCAGTTAATTGCTGATACCCACTGAAGAGTGGACGGAGTGGTTTCTGGAGGGTCCGTCTACGAAACTCTGGAGTCGGGATGCTGAAGGTAACATCAATCAGCTAAGTGACAAACCTTTTATTTGTGTATTTGTTTGTTGTGGGTTGGTTTAGCGGCATATCAACATATCATTTATTGCCGAACTTTAATTTTCTTGGGAGTATTAGTAATTTATTTTACAAATATATATTGCTTATAATGTTTTATTATGAAAACGTATTACTGGCATTTTTACTATAAAAATGTGTTTTATACTCTCGTAGTGATGTAATATATAATTATATATAATGGTCAGTTACGGCTCGTTTCCGGGGCACACTCGTCTTCCAGAATAGCTAGTCAACCCCTATTCATTTTTTTCTAACAAGGCCAATACTCTCAAGCCCACAGTCATGATGATTTGTAACTTATGTACTAGCGTCTACCTAATTTCACTCAGAAGGCGTGGTACGATTTTCAGACACTTTCCAGTGTTGCTACGCGCTGGAATCGCCTACCCAGGTCAGTTACATCAGGAAGTCAACTCCATGACAAAGCGACCATGTTGAGATTCGAAACTGGGTCCCATGGTCAAAAACGTCATTCTAGTGCGCCTGTACAAGAAGCCTTTATTAACATGTAAATAATTGATTCAGATAAATATAGAAGTGAATGCATAACCATATTGAAGGAAAGATGATCTCTGGGAAGCCACAAATTAGTTGTTGCAACTAATTCAAGTTGAAGGATTAGAAAAGTTAATAAAATCTACCAATAAAAAGACTAATGCGATTTATAGTATGTCAAGAAGCGTGTGCTGCCATATCTAGGCTGGAGCTACACAATCCTCACTTTCCAGGATTGACAAATTTAAAAAGCGTTTACGCAGCCTTGCGATTGATGAATTATTTCCCCACCCTCAAACCAACGAATTGTATTCCTTAGTTACACCAGTTCATATGTTTACAGCTGGAACTCGCCATGGTACGTACGCATGGGTCGACTCATCCATATTCCCTTCGTATACCATTAGTAAGGAAGAAGTTCAACTCCGTAAGGTTCTTCTCCATAAATATAACTTTGTGGAACAGACTCCCGAGAGAATGCTCCATGATCCTTCCGGTATTAATCTCTTCATGTCTAGGGTCAATTGTTATGTATATTACATATCCTCATAAAGCGCACTTCATACACCCTTAAAAAAAACCCCTTAAAATAACCCCCTTATAATAACCCCCTCCCCTTATAATAACCCCCTCTATATCTTAAAGTCGTTATTGGGCATTGTATTGCTTGAACAACTGTATAAATCTACACTATTTACATTGCTCGAAATATCATCATCTTTGTTGCCATATTTATCACAACGTTTTGGCCGTTGTACGCTCCGGTATTCTTCAGACAGTTGGAATGTCGAACTGTTCTCCAACGCCTTAAGGATACATGGCACAGTGGATAAAGGCGTTTGTTAGATCCAGTGACAGGAACCAAAGATTTGTGAGTTCATTACCTGGTTAAGATAGAGGATAACTTGGAAAGGGGAATTAATAGGCGATAACTGATAACTGACATCCTTTAAACGTGGCACGTGGAACTGAGAAAGTCTACCCCAGCGAAAGAAATAAAGGGTTCAGTTCGACATTCCAACCTCCTGAAAAAGAAGGCCGGAGCGTACAACGGCCGAAATGATGTGATAAATATGACAAAAAAAGATGAGGATGATAGTCCGAGCAATGTAAATAGTGTACATAATACTTCATCTCAGAAATATTCAGATGTATAAATCTAATAATTTATTCAGTTAGATAAGAGGGTTTTTTTTCTGTGGATGCTATATACCGTTCATCCGTGGGGTTAATATCGTCGCCGTATGTGGTCTGGTGCGCTTACTATATATCCCGAGGTTCTTAACAAAATCCGAAGACGTGTTTTCCCTTGTCTTTTCAAGATAGTTGTTCTAATGAGCTTTCCTCCTTGGTACCTAAACTGCTTGAATCTAAGCGTACTACTAGATTCGTAATTCGGTCTCATAGTCTTACTGTTGAACTAGATAGGTGCAACTATCTGTTTTATTCTAACAGGGTTTTTTTTTCACACTTAAATCTTCAAATATTTAAATGCAACGTCAATCACCATCATCTCTCTTCCTGAACCTTGTTTCATAATTGTCCTTTCCTCACTTCTCCTCACTAAGTTCTTCCTGAAACCTTTTCTTTTATTGCTACCCCCCTCACTAAAGTCTTGTCATTCTCAGTAATGATGATAATGATAATGTAATAATTTCTAATAATGATAAAAAAAAAATAATTTCTACTTATGATAATGGTAACGTAATAATTTCTAAGAATGATGATAATAATAAGTAATAATGATAATAATAGCGTAATAATTTATAATAATGATAACGTTATAATTTCTAATAATGATAGTAATGTAATAATTTATAATAATGATAACGCGATAATTTCTTAATGATAACGTAATAATTTCTAATTATGATAATAATAACATAATAAGTTCTAATAATGATAATAATAACATAATAATTTATAATAATGATACTAATGACGTAATAATTTCTAATAATGAAAATGATAACGATAGTTATTAAAACTAGAAACAAAATATTTTATACAAATGAATTTTATTAATTCCAAATTCATCGTGACACTATATCAGAGGTTTTCTTTCCTAAAACCATTCCCAGGTTTCAGAAGATATCCAAGCAACTTGCTCGTCTAGTGGAAGCAAGTATAGTTGCTGATCTTCCGAACGAACAACTATAATGAAATGATTTCTTATCCTTCTAGATAGCGAATGAACTGAAACCTCTTAATTTGAATAGATAAGCACGTCTTAATCTCATTATTTCGATGATTTGTTTAACCAAAAACATGTTTGAAACACTGAGCTAGCGAATGCCCGTTGCGACAGCTGTTCTCTTTGCATTCTCTATTCTATTATTCTATGATGATTAATAAATTTAATTATTATGAACATTATAGGAAAACTAATTATTTTGAACATTATAGGAAAACTAATTGTTTTGAACATTATAGGAAAACTAATTGTTATGAACATTATAGGAAATATAATTGTTATGAACATTATAGGGATTAATTGTTATGAACATTATAGCAAACTACTTGTTTTGAACATTATAGGAAAACTAATTGTTATGAACATTATAGGAAATATAATTGTTTTGAACATTATAGGAAAACTAATTGTTATGAACATTATAGGAAAACTAATTGTTATGAACATTATAGGAAAACTAATTGTTTTGAACATTATAGGAAAACTAATTGTTATGAACATTATAGGAAATATAATTGTTATGAACATTATAGGGATTAATTGTTATGAACATTATAGCAAACTACTTGTTTTGAACATTATAGGAAAACTAATTGTTATGAACATTATAGGAAATATAATTGTTATGAACATTATAGGGATTAATTGTTATGAACATTATAGCAAACTACTTGTTATGAACATTATAGGAAAACTAATTGTTATGAACATTATAGGAAATATAATTGTTATGAACATTATAGGGATTAATTGTTATGGACATTATAGGGATTAATTGTTATGAACATTATAGCAAACTACTTGTTTTGAACATTATAGGAAAACTAATTGTTATGAACATTATAGAAAAACTAATTGTTATGAACAATTATAAAAAACTAATTGCTATGAACATTATAGAAAACCAATTGTGTTACGAACTTGGCTGTTACGAAGTAGATGCTGGATTCGAATTCTGTCTGTATTTCTGAGATGACACATGGATAAAGGCGTTCGTTGGATCCAGTGACAGGACCCAAAGAGGGTGAGTTCAATACCCGGATAAGGCGGTGGAGAACTTGGAGAGGGGAATTAACAGGAGATAACTGATAACTGACATCCATTAGAGATGGCACGTGGAACTAGAACAGTCTACCCCAGTGAGCGAAATAAAGGGTTCAGTGTGACATTCCAACCACCTGAAGAAGGCCGGAGAGTACAACGGCCGAAACGTTGTAATAAATATGGCGACAAAGATAAGGACAATAGTCCGAATAATGTAAATAGTGGATTCGAATTATTGTAGCAAACGTTCTTCCTGACATTTGTATCAAAGAAGCATTCCAAAAGTTAAGTTAGGAAACGGGAAAAAATATGTTAGTAACAAAGAAACGTTCGCTGGATTGCTACCGGATGTCTATCCTTTTATGTGGCAGTGAATGCTTGACAATCTCCCCACGAATGAGAAGAAAACTAGAGGCAGCAGAAGTGTGGTTCTACAGAAGGATACTGAGAATTCCATGGACGGAGCGAGTAAGCAACAAGGAAGTCTTCAAGAAAACGGCAACAGAAAGAACACTTCTACTCAGAATCAGGTCACATTCTTTGGACACATGATGAGGAAGGTGGCTTGGAAATCTTGACCCTCAAAAGTTCAAATATCTGAGAAGAATTTTAAGAGAGGGTGGAAAATGCGACACCGAGATCCGAACACGCATTGAAAAAACGAACGAACCATTCCAAAATCTGGGAAACGGAAAGAAATCGCTACAAACAAGAAAAGAGTGCTCGATTGGTATGCGATATCTATCCACTTATATGGCAATGTATATTAAACAATCTCCCCAAGGATCAGGATAAAACTAGAGGCAGCAGAAATGTGGTTCTACAGTAGGATACTGAGAATTCCATAGACGGGGCGAGTAAACAACAAGGAAGTCTTAAAGAAAATGACAACAGAAAGGACCCGTCTACTCAGAATCAGAAAAACACAGCTGAAATTCCTTGGATGCATAATGAGTAAGAAATACCATTAGAAAAAGAGAAAATTTGCTAACAACTATAAAAAATAGGAAGTTGTGGAGAGCCATGTACCGAATGGACGTTGCACATAAAAGAAAAAGAAGCATATAGGAAACTATTAAGCGTTGCGGTTAGTAATGTTTAAGTTTTTACTATATTCTCATCCATTTACAAAAGGGAGATTAAACGGTGTTTTCTTCCATCCCTCTCGCCTTCAGTACGTCTTGTGGGTGTGTTATAGCTATTTACCCACGCACGCATGGACTCTCCCAGCTATAAATAGGAGCAGGTAATGCCTTTTGGAGAGGGAAGCTTCCAGCAGTCAGCTCTGAAAGTCGGACCGAACATTCTTGCTGTAACACTCTCGTTTGCATATGTTTATATTACTGTTTCTGTTAATGTATTTGTTTAACTCATTTCCTCTCTTTGTGTTTTTATTTCTGGCCCCTAACAACGCCACAACAGAGTGTCAACTTTTCCAAGCCTTGTTTTCTCATTATGTGCCCTAGAAATGTCAACTACCTCTTTCTGATTCTAAGTATGTCTCCTTTTTGTTTCCATTTCCCTTAAAACTTCCTCGTTATGCACATGTTTCGTGCATGGTATCCTCAGCATCTTTCTTTAGAACCACATCTCAGATGTCACCGACCTTACAACCACATCACGTTGACACACCTGTTCCCGTACGATCACCGAAGTTAGGCAACGTCGAAGCTGGTCAGTGCCGTAATGGGTGACCGCTTGGGAATACCGGGTTCTATAAGTTAGGATGTACGGATGGTGTAATGGACAATGGCGTGATTTTGTTAATCGGAAAGCAGAGTACCAATTTATATATATATATATATATATATATATATATATATATATATATATATATATATATATATATATATATATATATATATATATAAAAGGAAAGAACAGTAAGATATAAAATCCGGTGTTCTTATAGATATTTTTATTTTTACATAATGGTTTAATAATTGATATTTTTATTTTTACACAATGGTTTAATAACAAAATTAAATTCAGGGGCTTTAGCTTCCATTTCTGAAACATGGTTATCACTGTGTAGCGGTAAAACCATATTTTAAATCTATTAATTTATAATATATATATATATATATAGTAGCGAGCATAAAGATCAGAACGATGTTAAGAAAAAGTTTAAATGTGAAATAACTTTTTATTTTAAAGCTTCAAAGAACATTTTAGCAAGGAAAAATAAGGATATAAAGGTAAATTATATAATTCTAAAATATAAAGATCAATAAACTTATTTTGATAAAATTATAAGAATAATTATATAAAATTCGAAAAAAAACTTGTTAGAAAAGAAAAATGCATGTTCTCGCCGAACAAAATTCGACATTCTCAAATACAACTGGCAGAGAATTAGACTGAACATGATAAATTGCAATGACCAGCTAAGAACGCTAATTTTCAAGGCAGGCTCAATCTCCCAATTAAGGAGATTGGTGAAGTACATTATACCAGGAAATAGGACTTAACATAAACATTTCCAAAACAGAAACTATGATCTGGAATTAGAATGAAAAAGACGATGGCACATACCCGGAATCCATTATAACAATTCCCAATATAGAATTATTAAAAGCTAAACACTTCGATTACATCAGTGTATGGATGAATTATAACGAATTTCGTATAGAAAATATAGAAATTTGACACAGAATAGGATTTGCTAGGGTTAGTTTCTTCCTAAACCTGAAATTGCTACAAAGCCAAAAACTAACCTAAAAATTAGTGTCGTGTTCTTAAACAGTCTCGTCAGATCAAGACTTTTAGATGGATGTCATATGGTGTACCAAACTCGTTCAGAAATATCTAAACTCTCGGCAGTATACAACCGTTTTCTAAGATCAATGCTTAAAATGATTTCGAGCGAGCGAAGTCTGTAGGTCTTAACGAGGACCATCTTTATTCGACTCCTTGTGGACTGACTGGCGCTTAAGACTCCCAAACAAAGAACTTTACCAAGTAACAGAAACCACCCCACTTGAGGGCATTCAAAAGCATCATCAACTACACAGGATATCACATGTAATCTGATGTGAAAATAATGACATAACCAAGAGGTGGACATTTCTTCATGCAAAAGAATTTAGGAAAGACGCCTCCTCCCTACCTCTCAATCAATACTGAAAAGATCTATAACAGTTACTGGATTAAGAAACTTACTTTACTGGAAAATTGTTTTAATAGTAACATTTTATAAATTTCAATCAAAAGTAGCACTGGCTGCTCGGCCAATGAATGCTGAATGTTTCCTTATAAGGAAACGATTAATATTGCTATTACCACTACTATACATTTTACTTTTTGCCAAAGTAAGCAACATTTAGTACATACACTACAGTTTAAAATTTTGAAGCTACTCCCAAATTCATCATGGGATGTACTCGGCAGAAGAGTGAAAAAAATGAAAAAGAGTTCTTAGATTCTTTGAAAAAAAGAATGGAATCAGTTATCAAATTCTAAGAAACCTTTACAACGAATGTCAAAAACGTGTGCTGCAGTAATCAAGGCTAAAGGTGGACATTTTGACGGGAGTGAAATTTAATCATTAATTTTCTTTTCTTTTTGTCATAATAAAATTTCTATTATGTTGGTGAAAAAATAATGTCGTTTTCTCACATGAAGTTGAACGTCAAAAAACGACATTATTTTTGCACTAACCTAATAATAAAAAATCATGTCTCACATTTTCTTAGCCATGAATATCATAAAATAAAATATAATCTCATTTTTTTTTTAACTATATATAATAATTTTCTCTTATTCAAAATACAAAACAAGTACATTTGGGGGCCAATTTAAAAAAATTACCAGAGGTGACTTCAAACATTTGAACTGTAGTGTATATTTTTGGGGTGGTTTCTCAGTGTCGGTTTACGAGTTTGATTTACGATTACTACTGAGTAATTTCTATCCTCACTGGATCCTCTATCAAAAAGCTGAACTTAGTCAATGATATCTCACCTTATTAATTACTGAAATGATGTCGTTACTTTCTAAAGGAAGATGAAGAAGAAACACCGCCGGAAGCGTTCACTCCATTCCCCGTGATGTTTAAATCTATTTTCACATAGAATTTCCAATCTCATCGTCCTAACGCATCCAATTACAACAATACTAATAAACAGCACATGCCTTTAACCTGGGCAGCTAGATGAATCTAAGACAATTAGGAGACTAACCAGGACCTATTATCAGTGGACGTAACCTTAGCAAAATGTGCTAATCCAAACGAATCTCTGCTGATGGCTGATTCAGAAAGAAGACGGAAAAATATCAGATTAGGTAGGCGAGGAAAACGAAACGATAAGGTTTCCCATTAACTGTAAGAAGATCGAAAACGCAGTGGTGAGAAAAAGGGGAAAATCCTAAAATGTGACTTACACACTGGGGACGTTTTTACAGAAATTTAACTGAGTAGTGTAATCACATACAGGAGAAAGTTCGATAAATATTCAAAATCACATAAGGATATCGAAATAGATTTTTCATAAATTGATTCAAACTCTCTATGGCTTCTTAGTCCCATATGACATTATGTGGAGAGACTACATCTGGTCAATTGCTACGCCTGCTGTAAGAATGTTTGGTTCACTGTGTCGTGCCCCAAAATCTTTCTCGTCAAATACTGTTGCTATATCTGGTCTGGTTTTCCTACTGCGCATCTCGAGATTCTTGAAAATAATCCAGAGAAGAGGCAGCAATAAAATCGATTCTGACCAGTCTGCAGTCCGTTTCTCGCCAACGCAATGTGGCTTTTCTCTGTCCGGGCTAGAAAACTTTTCGTGGCAACTGCTGGGCTGAGCTATTTTTCCAGGTGCCGCGACTACATGAATTTACGTGTGCTACTAGAGTGGCAGCTAGGTCTCACCGTTTTACTGCTGAAATAGCTTGATGCAACCGCCACATCTAAGAGGGTTTTTTTTGCGCACTTCATCCTTGTAGAACTTCATTCCGATTTCTTGCTTCCCTGACAAATACTATCTTCAAAACTTTAAACATAACGTCAATCTCCATGTTTTGTCTTCTTGAGCCCTGTTCCTTTTTTGTCCTTTCCTCAATGCTACCCATTCACAGTCTTCTCATTTTCTTTCACTTTCACCCCCTGTAACCCAGTGGCATTGTCGCCTTGCTTAAGGGTCAATCTATTTGACAAAAGAAGTGTTGAAGGATCGTAAAAGTAAGAATAGAGACAAAGAAAAACATCTCAGACCATAAGGCCATGTCTGCCTTCCTGCATATAGTGGACCGTCTAGTCACACGAAAACGTTAACTCTACATTAAGGTCCATCCCTCCTTTGACATGTCTTCTTTTTAATCCTACTAGATGTTTCGGCACCCTCCTTAGCAGAAAAGCCTGGTGGTGGGCACCGGTTTAGTCGCCGAAGGTTACATGGTATCATTAGTACGCGTAGAACGACATGAAATAAGTGTCACCAACTAAGCCAACCATTGTAATCACAGTATGTTTCATGTCATCTCGGTTAGTAGTTCTCAAGCTTTTTTGCCCAACGGACTGTTTTCACGATATGTCATCCTCATTCCCTTTACAAGGTTGTCCAACTCAAAAGGTGCATTCCAAATAATATACAAATATCCTTGAAAATCTTCATTTCCTTTTCATATTAGTACATATACATTGTAATGACAAGCTTTATTCAACTGAGAATACAAAGTTCGTGTATAGTGTCCTTTTATAGTTCCAGTAAACAGAAATAGTTTTTTTAAAGAGGAGAGCAACAAAACAAGGGAGGTCACTCTTGATTTTTCAAAAGATACATCTACGTGGATTATTTTTATAAAGGATTTTTACAAATTTATTAGCAATGGAAAATGTTGATGTATTCTTAAACTTGAATACATGTACTCTAATTTTTTTTAAATTCATAATTAATTATTAAGTAAGTAAATTGAAGCTTACAAATAAAGTTCAATAGAATGACAGGGTGTTGTAAATCAATAAGCAAAATGTTTAACAAGAGGCCAGGGTGTTTAAACGCTTTTTTCTGATGAAGATTACAGTCAATGAGAAAATTGTGATTGTTTTTTTCATTATACAGTTTTTCTTGACACTTATAATGGATTCCAAATTTTGTAAATGAAAAACAAGAAAAAGTAAAAGACGTGAAATTACTCCCGAGGTGGAATTTCCCTCTGGTTAAGAACCCCTGATATAAAGAGCAACTGATATTAACAAATTCTATTTAGAGTAGATCTTGATAGTTATTGTCACGCAATTTCACATGCGGACCTATGAAAGCAGTTGGGCTTTTTCGTTGGATTATTGACATATTTGGAAAAAAAAGTTCTATTTTCTTATCTGTACCTGTCAAAGTATCGAACGAGTGAAGTATCAAACGAATTAAGTGTCGAATGGATAAAGTGACAAACGGAAAAAGAGTCGAAATGACGAATGGACAAAATGAAGAATGGACAAAATGACGAATGGACAAAATGACGAATGGACAAAATGTCGAAAAGACAATGTTTCAAAAGGACAAAATGTTGAACGAAGTTAAAACGAATATATCGTCATGATTTTAAAAACATCGCTCAAAACCTTTAATCATATTTTATTACAATTGTAATTTCCTCATAAATAAAAATTATTTTTTTTATTTTTACCACAATTGTAATTTCTTATGAATAAAAATGTTAACTCTTTGCTGTAGTTTTGATAGAGATCCTTGTTCAAAAAAGTTAGCAATTATATAGAAAGTTTTTTTTTTCTTTTTGTCTCATCGGAGGTTTTTATATTACAGAGTACCCCACAAAAATAACAGGAAATTGGGTACTGTTTATTTAATTGCTGGAATTTTTATTACAGTTATTTGGAACAAAACAAAGGATAAGAATTTTGTAGCTTAAAGCAGAACAAAAACACAAATTTTAGATGTAGTGTTCAAACTAAAAAAGTTAATTATTTTTATATGTTAGTTATTTTTTTTCATACTATACTAAATCTAAAATTTCCTGTTTTCTTGTGAGCACCCTGTAGTTTAAAATCTTAAAATAATTACTTACCAGCAGGGTACTTACATGGTAAGAAAAAGGTGTTCTTTTGTAGGCACCTTTCTCACCTTTCGTCATTTAGTCAGTTCGACTATATTTTCCGTTCGGCACTTGTCCGTTCGATACTTACTCCCTTCGACACTGTTTGTTTAGGAATTTTTTCCTTTCGACATTTTGTTCATTGGTCATTTTGTCTTTCGGCATTTTGTCCGACAATCTGTCTGCGCACGGCGGTAACAATGTCTGTCTTACATCCAATATTTGTACTTGTGACGTCCAGAAACCCAGAAAAATAGAATTAAAGGTAATGTCACTGTTGAATTTATCTGATGCTAACAACTTCTTCACTAAAGAACACCAATCGCACCTCTTATTGGAATTTCTCCATAAATGACATATGTCACGCCTTCAATTCTTATTTCCTGGACAAACGGCACTTTTGTCACTTTTCTTTTCTTCTTTTTAACATTGCTATTGTCTCCTATAACTTTCCTTTGCCTCTCTTTTCATCAACCCCAATAGAGATAAATCTTAAAATGCTTACAGCGTGCTTTTATGTCATCTCGTTCATTCTTGCTTTTTCCCTGTTTAATTTGAATCTATCAAATCAATATGTAAATCAATGCCACGTTTCGCAAAGTCCATAGCCTGTATTTCCAAGAGAAAGGCATTAGCAAGACATGTCTCAAAATTGGCGGCAACACATTCTCTGTTGAGTCCGCGCGATTGTTTGTTTCTTATGTTTTAATTAAAAGAGAAATGAATTTATTAAGGCGAAAATGTATATAGAAAGTGCACTAATTTCTGAGTCTTCCACGGGTAATTTGTGTTCAAGATCATATAGCACATAAGCTGTCTTAACAAAACTACTCATTTAAAAATAGTAGCTATAAAATTAAAACAGTTCTTGTAAGCGGTATAAAATCTGAATGTGTTCGGCTAAGTTGTGCATCTAAATACATCGGACACTTCTTTGATGTGCCGTGTATCTTCAGGATGTAAACGATCATGTCTCGTCACAATTTGCTTCATTTTTAACACTAAAGTTTGTCTCTCTGCTATCTTTCTTAATCTGTCCTGCCAACCATTTTCCATCTAAGGGTAGGTTATTCGATGCTTTCCTCTTTCCTTCTTGCCTTCAAAATGTCTTGTGAGTATCAGATTTTCCAAGTCGTCTTTCTTTATTATTGTTATATACCGAACCTATGAACACTAATGGATATGTCCCAATCCTCATAAATACGTTGGATACTATTGTAAGTGGAGGTAATATGCTAAGTAGTCACCACTAGCAGTGGTTTACCTAATTCACGCCGCTGGCGAGTATTGTATTTTACTGATGTTATAAAGATTACCATTTCATGTCCAACCTCCGTTTTGGTTATTCCTTATTCAGTAATCCTTTCTCGGTTACAACAATTATGCACCCTAGTCATTTCAACTGTCTCTTTCTGATGTTAAGTATAAGTGTTCTTTTTGTTCTCATTTTCTATAACACTTCGTCGTCGCTCACATGTTCGGTTCATGGTATTCTCAGTATCCTTCTGTAGGACGACATTTCTGTTGCTTCCATTCTCTTCTTTATCTGTGATGACATCGTCCAGCCTTCACTGCCATATAAAAGAACTCATATCATAAAACAGTTCAATATTCATTTCTTTGTTTTTAATGAAAATTTCTCGTTTCTTTATACATTACTTAGATTTTGGAAGGCATTTTTCGCTGCCACAACACGCCTTTGGATTTCTGTTCAATACTTCTGAGATATTTAAATTTTTGTCCTTGCTTGATTTTTGTGTCCAATTTTTATTAATTTGCATGACGGGCTGTTACTTTTGCTGACAACTACACATTCTCTCTTCTTACAATTGATAATTAGTCCTTTCTTCTTGCTTTTCTTTACTGTCTTCTGCAGGGATTCCTGTAGTTCCTTTCTGTCTCTTATATCAACACTGTATTATCTGCATATCTAATTTTGTTAAGATTATGGCCGTCAATATGGATCCTCGTAAAACTTCTAAGTCTCTCAGAATTGCTTTACTGTAAAAGTTGAAGAGGTCTGATGAGACGATACACCCTTGTCTTATATCCCTTTTTCATTTCTGTATATTTACTGAATTCATTTTCTATCCATATGCAATTTTCTCCAAGTATAAGTTCTGGACACTAGAAATTTGAAATTTAAAGTATATTTGTATCTTTAGTGATTTCTGTGTAATTATATCGGACATTTGCTGTATTTTTCACCTTCTCTCTTTATTTACCCATAGCTGGTGGGGAGAAGAAGAGTATTCATATCTTTCCTTAGGGTGTTAGCACGTAAGTGAATGGAGAGCCGAGTTCGAATTTCAGTCGAATCCATTACATTCACTTACGTGCTAATACTCTTGGGAAAGGTATGAATCGTCTTCTTCTCCTCCTCCCTCACCCTGCTATGAGTAAATAGCAGGACGAACAGGGTTCTATAGACTTGGATGGCTACTGGTCTACCGCAGAAAGAAATAACCTACTGCGGGAAAAATCTGCCTCGTCAGTCATGAATCGAAAAATACATGATCGCCTAAGCGTGTATCACGCATTGCACATAACTGACTTTCCAGTCGGATCCATTACATTCACTTACGTGCTAATACCCTTGGGAAAGGTATGAATCCTTTTATTCTCCCCCACCCCCAGCTATGAGTAATATAGCAGGATATACTGGGTTCTATAGCCTTGGATGGAAACTGGTCTACCGTAGAAAGAAATGGTAACCTACTGCTGGAAAATCTACCTCGTCAGTCATGTATCGAAAGATACATGATCGCCTAAGCGTTTATCACGCATAGCACATAACTGACTGACTGACTTTCCAGTCGAATCCATTACATTCACCTACGTGCTAATACCCTTGGGAAAGGTATGAATCCTCTTCTTCTCCCCCTCCAGCTATGGGTAAATAGCAGGACTGTCCGAGTTCTTTCGCCTTGAATGACAACTGGTCCATCGCAGAAAGAAATGGCAACCTACTACGGGAAAAAAATCTGCCTCGTCAGTCATATATCGAAAAATACATGATCACTTAAGCGTCTATCACGCAGGGCACATAACTGACTGACCCTTCATATATATGATTCCATTGATAAAAATATTATTTATTTTGTCTAAGTGTTTTCGAATGAAGAACATTTTTACATAGGATTTTTTTCTTTTCCATTTTGTGAATCTTTTACCCATTATTATACATATAATATATAGTGTACATTGATATTCAAATTATGGAATCAGTATACTTAAAGGATTTCACTTGGATTTTTTAATTAGCATTTAATAAACTAAAAACAGATAAGATGGGAATATTTTTACTTTTATAGCTGAACATTCTGACTTCACAAAATATAACTTAAACCTGACCTATTTTTTATTCCATAGCTCTAAATATAACTTAAATCTGACCTATTTTTTATTCCATAGCTCTAAATTTAGAATTGTCCTTCTCCTAGGCTGGTTCCCATCTGTACTTATTGGTTTACAAGCAAGATTACAGAGCCCAATCTGCCCTATTATTCCATTTTGCAGGGGATCGTATCTTAACATATATAATATGCACAGGTCTGGCTACATTTGTAACCGTTTATGTTTTATGGGTATTTTCTAAGCGTAATATAGATGTGGCACAAGGCCGCAAGTATAGAGCACCCAGTGAGGATTGATCTCATAATCTGTACTTAATTCGCCCTTCTCCAACCTACGTCCATACAAGAAACTCATTTAGTGCTTCTCTACGCTTGGGTTAACATTTAATTAAGATTAAATTATTTAAATTAATGGAATATTTTTCCGAGTCATGTAGAGGAAAATATAAAATAACCCAATGTTTTGTCTTCTCTGTTATTAATTTATTTACTGCTAAATAAAAAAAATGTAAGTGAACCTCATCTGTGCTTATTCCATTTTGCCGGTGGTCGTATATTGACATGCATGATATGCACAGATCTTGTTGAATTTGCAACTGTGTACGTTTTATGGATATTTTCTAAACGTAGCTTAGATGTGACACGAGGCCGCAAGTATGGGGCACCCAGTGAGGATCGAAATCACTATTCAGTCGTAATTGGTCTAGCGAGACAAGTGCCCCAACGTTATATGTTTTGATGATTTGTTCGGCGGAAGATAACTGATGCACCCCAATATCAAATAATATATACATGTTTGATTAATTCTACTATTTTATCCTCTAGACTCCTCTGTTTAGTATAGGGATACAGCCAAACGAATTTAGTGTAATCTTTCTCCTAGCCTGGTTGCCAACCAAGATTAGAGCTTCCAATATGTTGGGAGTTTAGTGTTGTCTTTCTCCTAGATTTGTTTTCAACCAAGGTCACAAAGCCCAGTCTGCCCTATTATTTAATCCATAGCTCTACATCTAGAGTTGTCCTTCTCCTAATCTGGTTACCATCCACGACTATATAGTGCGCAATCTGGCTCGTTGTTTAACTCGCAGCTGAATATTATATTTGTCTTCTTAGACAGTTTGGCAACCAAGGCTATATAGTATGTAATATGTCCTCTGTTATATAGGAATAAAGTTATATATGTCCTCTGTTATATAGGAATAAAGTGACACTGCCAACACTTGAGTTTGAACATAGATCGCCATTGAGCAAACACAGGCGATCCCATTATTGAATTAAGTAGACCACGTGACCATAGAGGAAACGCATATATGTATGAAGTATCTGACGACTAACGATCATATTTTCTAGTCTATCCTCTATACTATACGGATCGCTATTCCTACTCTATCCTCTATTATTAAACGGACCGCTATTCTCTACTCTATTCACTATACTATTTCTCTATTCGGCTCACTATACGGTGGTTACTATTCGAGTGAGTATTATCGAGCAAGTACTATTAGTGCGAGTGTTATTCGAAGGCGTCTGACACCAGTATTGTTCAACGGCGTTGCTATAGTTGTATCTGCGATTACAAAGTCTCTACTACAGCGAGCATTACGAAAGTGACAACGAGTATTCATTGGCATAACAAAAGTGGCAACGAGTGTTCGTTGACATCACAAAACCCTTACTATTTACGTCATTGCCTGAAGGGAATCATCTGAGATAATTCTCTCTCTCTCTCTCTCTCTCTCTCTCTCTCTCTCTCTCTCTCTCTCTCTCTCTCTCTGCTTTCCATCAGCATAGCTGACGCTGACCTCGTGGAGAGTGACTCGTTGCGCCTTCTTGGGTTAGCGTTCACGATTGACATGAAGTGGAAAGACTATATTGAATTCATGGCTAGGCCAGCTGCTAGGAAGGTTATTTCATTGTGTCGTGCTAGACAATTTTTCTCTCCAGAGTCTATGTTACATAGCTATAAGTCTACTATTCGTACATGCTTAGAATATTACTGCAACATATGGTTCGGTGCTCCTGCTATCTATCTATATTATTGGCCCTGATCTGGCACCTCGGCTTCAGTCCCTTTCGCACCGCCGTAAGGTTGCCTCCCTTTGACTTTTTTTATAAATACTTAAATGGTAATTGTTCGGATGAATTCTTCACTATGGTGCTTAGACTATTTGAATTTAACCGCAGTAATAGACTGACGACAAGGTATCATTAATTTACAGTTGAGCTGATTAAATGTAATCCTAAATTCTAAGAAAACAGTTTTTTTTATCACATTTTTCGCTTGTAGAACTTCCATCCGACTCCATGCATTCCAGAGGATTTTAATCTTAACATATTTAAATGCAATCTCAATTGCTATATATTGTCTTCCTGTTTACTCTTCTTTTGTTCTCGCGCCTTAGCAATGTTTCTGTTTTCTCATTCTTCCGCACCCAGTAACCTATTCTGCCTCAGTGGCTTTACTGTCTTGTTTGGCGCGATCTCGATTTAAAAAAAACAGAAATGGATTTATAGCTTTTTCAAGGGCATTTGTGTTTAAGCGAACGCAACTGTCTCAGTAAAAATTTGAACTCCACTCGCCGATACCAGTTTCAGCACGGATAACCGCTACGCTACGCACAGACTATAGTTATGAGTCAGCTGTCTGCATTTTTTTTTTTTTTTTACAGCGGAGAAATTATTAAGGATTATAATACTGAATTGATCGCGTTTTTTAGACCTTTCCTTCCCGTAATCGATCAATTCTAACCAATTCTAGTGCATCCGACTTATTATTTTTCGCTTGTTTAATTATGTTCCGATAATGAATAATGCGTCATTACATATTTCATGTTTCGGAATAACTGTGTTAAATATAGATAATCCATTTCTATGCATCAACTTTTATTTTTCTTTGTATATTTATAGCAGCATACACACGCTTATTCGTTTTCAACCGGATATCTTGCAATATGGATGTTCATATATTTCGTAGCCCACTCGTGCTGGGGGTGGGGGGTCTTGCGTGACGGCGTCATTTCGATAATAAAGCTGTATTCTTTTCTCGCAGTCGGTGATCGCTAGCTGGTTTTGGGTCGAGAGATAAAAGAACTGCAACACAGAGAATTTTAAACTGTTCAACAATTTTATTAACGTTCATGTCGAGATGTTCTATCTATCCAGTGGAATCGTTTCGCCTCACTGGGGAGCTGTTTCAGACGCGAAAGTAAACACGTCTACATTGTTTGACGGTTATGACTCAGCTAACTGAAAATGCTTTCTATATGTATCTCCTTTTCACGCTCGTTCAGCCAATCAAAATCGACTTCCTTATTTTGTCTTCGATCTGACCTCGAAGGTCAACCTCAGGAAGTCCGAGCAGAGATACACTTAATCTAAAAGATAATAGTCTGCTATTCTATTATTTAACACATCAAGTCGTACAACCTCAAACAGATAGCACCTTTTGCAGAATTGTTGCAATGTCAAGAAACGTCGACTTTGAAACGATGGGTCACTAGGCTTTATTCCGTTTATTCAATGTAGGAGTTTAAGTTCGTTGGTATAGACCAGTGTGCCGCGAGATCCTCTTAAGTGTGGCAATATATATATATATATATATATATATATATAGAGAGAGAGAGAGAGAGAGAGAGAGCGAGACATATATATATATATATATATATATATATATATATATATATATATATATATATATATATATTTTAAAATATGATTCCATCGCTACATGAGTTCTCATGTTTCAAAAACAGAAGCTAAAAAACAGCTCTATATCATCCTCAAGCGAATTTTGAAATAACTAATCTTGAAATTTACGGAGCTTTATAAGCATATACATTCGTAATATTAATTACATGGAAACGGCGGAACCAATTATTGTAATGCGCCAGATATATATATATACATATGTGTGTGTGTGTGTGTGTGTGTGTGTGTGTGTGTGTGTGTGTGTGTGGAAGTAGTAATAGTACAGCGTTAGTATTTAACTAAATAAGCCGCACAAATAGTTGGATAGAAACAATGAAATAAAGTAAGTTCATATTTGAGTGAAATTTTTTTAAATGTATGCCCTTTAAAAATTTTGCAAAATGTGCCGTAATATTTGAATTTGTGTCTAGGCGTGCAGTTGCTTAAAAAGGTTGCGAAACACTGATATAGACCCTTACGCCCCAATGTTAACTAGGAGAGTAATGGACTGAACGACCCACATTCTTCAATCATGTGGTTGGTTTAGTTCCTAAGTTCGGTAATTTATTTAACGATTCCATTGGGAACAGCCATTTTGGGCTTCAAGGATCCGGTTTGTTTAGATTTTGAAATCCCACAAAATCTTGACTTGGTCGTTTTTTATCACCTTTTCTGGCTTGTGTTGGTAGCATTTCGCGTCAAGTCCAAGTTTCATGTATTTGCAAGTTCACGCCATATATCTGGTGATTATGGCTACATAATGGATAGCGGCTCGAATTGAGGAATCGGAGAACCGAGTTCGAATTCCAATCAAATCCATTACATTCACTTACGTGCTAATACCCTTGGGAAAAGTATGAATCCTCTTCTTCCAAAGCTATGGATAAATAGCATGACGGACCGGGTTCTATAGCCTTGGATGGCAACTGGTCTACCGCAGAAAGAAATGGGAACCTACTGCGGAAAAAAATCTGCCTCGTCAGTCATGTATCGAAAGATATATGATCTCCTAAGCGTGTATCATGCATGGCACATAACTGAACTGATGAAAGTATAGAAACCCCCTTAAAACGGCCAGCATCTCTCTTAGTATTACTAAAGACAAGTGTGATACCGCTGTCTTAACTGTTTCAAAATACAGCAACAAAAATAAGGTTACTGTGCACTAGGCAAAAAATATCTCGTCATGTCCATGTAAAGAATGAGAACAACGTTGTCCTGAGAAAGACAGTTTATCGCATATCGTTGCTGCTGGCGCAGATGGCTGGCTGGAGCTGGGGTGACTGCTGAAGGTGACCGGCTGGAGCTGCGGCTGATAATGGTGATGATGATAGCTGACTGGAACTGCTACAGCGGCTGATCATGATGAGGAGGGAGGCTGGAGCCGTGGTCCGGTTGTCTGTTGTTGGAACAGATACTACACAGTATAGTCTCTTTTGTTGGTTTTTTAGGCTTTTTTATATCTTGAATCACTTTTACAACGATCACTGGTTGTGGAAGGTAATTTTTTTTCTTCCGGTCGTTTTTTTTGTTTTGTTTTGTTTTTTGTAATTATGGGAGTGCCGACAGGTTACGACAATGTTGATAATAACCGACGTAAATGAAGTACAAAAGACAAGAGGTCAGATTAAATAAATTAAGAATTCAAAGATGAGATGAAACTGTTAAGTACTTTCAACAATTTCAAATTGTCATCTTCAGGGTTCAATTATTTCATATACAGGCAAACCACTAAGAGGAAATATGTGTAGTGTAGACCGAAAGGTGTTTTTTTTTTAATGCTATTTATTAACAGTTATATTATTTTGGAGCGTGCGATGCCGCCATGCTTGAGTTCTTGTTCAAATCAATCAAGTGAAAATTTTGTTTGAATTTTGTAACGTCATAAATCCACGGTATGTTGTTATATATGTTTTTCAGTAAAAGTGACATGGGCATAAGTATAATTCAATTAGTAGAGTCAAATGTCTTAGCAGTTTTCCACAGAATTTAAGATTCTAAATGTACTGCGGATCTAATTTTCGTAAATATATTAGAGTGTGCACCTTATATTTTTATCACAAAGAAGTAATTTATGCAAAGAATTAACTAGCAATGTTAATGAGATTAATGGCGAATTAAGTATTGTTAGCAAAGTGATTTCGCCATTAATCACATTAAGATTGCTAATTAATTATTTGCATAAATTACTACATATGATATAATTTATTAGCTGCACACTCTAATAGATAGATATATATATATATAGATAGATAGATAGATAGATAGATAGATAGATAGATAGATAGATAGATAGATATAATTTAGGAGGATTTGAAATAATTATAATTGAGTAATTCATCGAGTCTAGAAGAAACCTCAACAGAGGTCTAGCACGGCACAATGAAATAACCTTCCTAGCAGCTGTTGAGGTTTCTTCTAGACTCGATGAATTACTTAATTATAATTATCTCAAATCCTCCTAATTTCTATCACTTGTATATCCTTTGCTTGAACCGGCTTGGGATGGAGCGGCTTGGGGATAATAGTCGTGGCTCGTGAGTGCACAGTCCTATGGGTAAAAGAGAAACTCGGATGAGTTCCACCACGGAATATGTGATCGAGCGGCGCTATATCAAGTCTGATTCGCTACCTCTTCGTCACTGAGACCCGATGGAACAGTTGGTATGACGTTTGCCTGATAACGTAACTGTCCGGTTTTCAATTCTCGGTAGTGGATGTGCAGTGCTGATGAATATCGGATGAAACGGCCGTCCAGTGCTTTCTGCATTTTTAATTATTTTCTATTTTAAAAATATAGTTCCATTGCTACACAGGAATTACCATGTTTCAAAACAGAAACTAAAATTGTAAATTTAATTATAAAATTAAATTTTAAATCCATATTTCCGTTTCAACTCAAGCGATTTTTCAAATATTCTATTAAGAAATTTATTTCAGTTATAAGCACAATCTTAATATTGCTAGTAAATAAATAAAAGCATGTAGCAACATCAGCACGGCAAAGGGCACTCCTTTAAAGGCAAGGAAGGGCAAAAATATTTTAAATCTCTGTACAATCCAATGTCATTAATACTAATTTCACGATATGCTGTAAGATTATATAATATAAAAATGACCAATACAGTCAGAAGACTACGCAAAGTCCAATGATCCCATTGTAATGTCGAAGTGCTCATTAGAGTTTTTAATCCATTGTTAGCCTTTATGTATGAGTACCGATTTTTACCATTCATAATAATGTTTTTCTCAACTTCTATTATGTTAGAGTATTGGCTAGCAAAATCTATAGCATTCGTGAAGAGTACATTTGATATCGATTGTTAATAATTCTCAATATCAAACTTTATTAGTGTACAATTTGGTTTCTCCTAGATATTAGTAAACCAATTAGTAACTTCTTTGGTATTAATCCATTGTTTTAACTTCTTTTGGTATTTATGCAAAGTTGTAATTTTTTATTTCTCTGTTATGTAATTACATATATATATATATATATATATATATATATATATATATATATATATATATATATATATATATTAAATTACATAACAATGCGTTAACCTTATTCAATTCAACTGTACTGTACGATATATGAATATATATATATAACTATATATATATATATATATATATATATATATATAAGAGAACATTGAAGTCAACACTCAGAGGCGACAGGCTGTTTCATGCAGGAGGCCAGCAGGAAACATCCTGTCGCCTCTGAGTGTTGACTTCACTGTTCACTTTTATATTTATATTTACATACGCTCTATATCTGATATTGAGCACTTTATCCCATAAATATAGCACACCTTAAAACTATATTTCTTCATACAAATATATAGCGACGGACGCTACTTGTAAACAAACTTCTGAATACAGTTATTTAATTAATTTCTTACGAAAGATCGATGCGATCTGAAATATCAAATATAATTACAGTGTAACCCGGATATAAGAGAGTTGTCGGGACAGGAGAAGAAGTATCTTATATCCGGGTTTCTCTTATATCCAGGTTTGGTCTATTATATATACATTAACACAGACTCTAATTTGGGACCAGAGAAAATCTCTCTTATATCCGGGTTTATCTTATATCCGAGTCTCTCTTATATCCGGGTTACACTGTATATAAATACTTTCACAAAAAACATTCAATTTTTTTTCTTTTAATTTGCAACTTTTCAGTTGTTTTATCCATATTATATATATATATATATATATATATATATATATATATATATATATATATATATATATATATTACGAACAATAAAAAAAATGTTAAAAAGTAAAATTTCAGACACACTGGGTTGCATGTTAATATTTTTTTTTCATTTTTTTTTTAAAATTAGGTTCCTCGACTAGTTTCGACCAGCAAGGCCATCACCAGGAGAAAAAAATCGTGCTTGTTAATAGCAGTGAACTACAGGGGCGAATAACTGTCTCTGAAGAAGGTGAACTTTGTTTATAGTTTTCATTTGTTTTTATCGATAATTTTGGTCAGTCCTTGTATTGGTCAAAGGCCCCTTTAAAAATTATTTTAAGGAGAGGCTGAGGGACTCATAAGTCACAGATTTATCTCCTTAGTCATTTTGACAGCTATATTCGTTGCTAGGAAGGGTATTATGTGTATGTTATGTTTTAGTTTTTGGAGTGTGTGAGATGTGTCTATGTGTATATATTTCTGTGAGTGTGTGTATATGGACGGGAGACCTCATCACCTCTACAAGCATGTCTGTCTTGTGTGGATGAGGGTGAGAGGGGTTAGGGGAAGCAGCTTGGGCTCTTGATGGATGGTGTACACTTCTGTGTGGTAACAGTATAGTATATTCAACTATACAGAGATTACAATGTGTGAGAGAGAAATATGGGCGGTGGTAATCTATGGAGTTATATATTAATTCTACCTGTGCTGTTTAGTTTGCTGTTAAATCCGTCCGGACAAAGTGTTTTGATGTACAATATGAATTTGCCTTCATGTTCTTCATCTTTTGTGCCTGTTTAAAATCTTTTATTAATAGTAAATTTTGCGTGGCTTTTACAATCATGTTTTTCTAGGCGGAAATGTTGTTCTACAGGTAATAATCTTTCATGGGGAGCCGAATTAATCCGATTCAGATAATTATTAATTCTGTTGTAAAATGGCCATTCAGATTTTCCCACATATTGTTTCTGGCATAGTGTGCATTCTAATAGGTAAATTATGTTATGACTTCTACAGTTAGAGTTATGGGAGATTTTGAAAGTAGCGTTAGTGACTGAGCTAGTGAACGAATAGGTGTGTTTAATGTAGTTACAACATAGGCTCCTTTTCTTGTTACATGGTTGGGAAAATATTATTGTTTTTGTTCTTGGCCTATTTCGTGTTACTTTATTGTCTGAAATTTGGTCACCACCTGTGATTTTGTTAAGGTTCTTTGGTCTATGATATGCTAAAAGGCCGAGTTCCTCGAACAAATATTTTAGGTATGGTTTGAGATGTAGTATTTCCCAGCGACTTTTGGCTATGAAAGACAGTGGAGGAAGTGTAGTATTGAAAGTGTTTACTAGAGGGATGCGTTTAGATTTATTTTTAATTTTATACTTTCGGATGTATTCTCTAGGTGTGGAAATTCCTTTATCTATTTGTTCCTTGATTAAGTGTTGTTTATAGCCACGTTTTATGAATTGTTGCTCGAGATTTTTAGTGTTTAGTTAGTCCTTCATTGTTAGGACATATTCTTCTGAGACTAAGTGTTTGTAAATAGGGAAGGTTTGTAGTTTTCTGTTTTTATCGGTGTAGATGCTGGTGTCTAATAATGTTACCGATCGTGTTGATTTTTCATGGTCGAACTTAATGGAGACGTGTACTGTGTTTAAGGCCATAAAGAATCCAATAATATTTTCCTCATTGCCCTTATATATGAAGAATATGAAGAAGATATCATGCATAGAATATGCAGTCGTTACAGATGAAATGATAAATATGGGTCTCCTTAAATTTACCTATGAAGATTGCGGTATATGATGGAGCTGCAACGGTGCCCATGGCACAATCTTTTACTTGAAATCGAATCTATTCAATGAGAGGATGTATTCTATAATTTTTAGTCCTTCGTTGTGTTTGATGTTAAAATAAAAAGATCTGACGTCCATGTTACTAGAGTTGCTTTTTCTAGTACGGTTTGTATACGTTTAATTCTGTTTAGTAGATCTGTTGTGTCTCTGTGATAAGTAATGGCCGGCCTTCCTGGGTTGTTATTTTTATGTATTTTGGGAAGGGGATAGAAGCGGGCAGGCAGGTGTGATGTGTGTAAGTCTTGTTGATGATTCCTTGTCAATTAGTTTATTTTGAAGCATCTTGTTTAGCGAGCTTCTTAAGTTTTCTTTGGTATTCGGGAAGTAGGTTTGTGGGTAGGTTTTTTAGGTGTTTGTGTCGGCTAGTTGGTTGTTGGCCTCTTTAAGGTATTCTTTGATGCTCCAGATCACAGTGGCACCAGCTTTGTCAGCCTGTGAAATGATTACATCATCTCTATGTGTCTCCGTGTTCCGCTGGTTCCCTTCAGTGATATTGTTATGTGGCGACTTACGTATCGGTGTGTTCTTTATGTCACTTGTTGTTACTGACATTTCAAAAGTCTGTATAGTGATGTTCGTGTTTTGTGGGGTGAATGCAGAGTTCTCCTCTTTTAGCGTTTCGAGTATAGAAGGTGTGTGGTTATTTTCCCCCCTAGGGGAATTTTAGTTGTATTTTTCTACAGAAGGATTTTAAGTCCCTTGTCACGGTATTTATAAAACCTTATAGATAGATAGATAGATAGATAGATAGATAGATAGATAGATAGATTTGTATAGATAATATTAGTGGTCACTATATATATATATATATATATATATATATAAAATTCCCAAGAGGATAGAATCCAGGTAGAACTCAATGTCTAGGACAGATTTAAATAATTTGAATTTGTAAGTTTGATGAATTGGATAATTTGAATTGGATCGTGATAACGATTCGAATGTAATAAATTACAACCATGGAATATAAGTGTTTGAGCATTTTATATTATATTCTTACTCTATCCTGGACTTATATATTATATATATATATATATATTACTCAAGTATTCGTTTTTTTTTTGTTGCCTTTCGTTATTCAATATCTGTTTGCGAGCTAATATACCACCCACAACAACAAGAACCCAACTTTTATGCTCTATGTTTTTCTGGGTTTCCGGACGAGTTCCTGATATTATCACACATTATTATTCAGAGCATATAATGTTGGTTGCTGTTAGCAAGTGTATTTTTAGGTCACCACTCATGAATTAAGAAAATAAACCGACCATTTGTCCCTTTCATCGACAGGACGTGTATCCAATACTTTTCGAAGTAGCCTTGCTGTTCTAAGCAGGCAAATATAAGATATTTTCATTGTTTTTATACAACACTCCTGTGCTCGAATGATCACTGGTACTTGTAATTACTTTGTCCTTCCCAAAGCTACAGAATGTCGTACTTTAAAGCATTATCGCTTTCGATGTTCTCCCGTGGCAGTAAAATGGTGAAGGAGCTCTTTGGCCGTGGATGATAATCTTTATAATGTCGATGTCTCGAAAGAAAAATACTAGTTGGTGGCTAACCTTAAACTGCACCTCATTGTGCAATGTCAAATATAAATGAATCTGATAACGGTATCAATGGGACCGGAGCCAATGGCGAAGGTGTGTCGACCGGTAAGTAGCGCCAGCATGAGCCTAACCGTCATCATGCGACTGTTCAAGAAAATTACAAGAGAATTAAATGGCGCAAGGAGCTTAACAAAATTAGTAGTAGTAGTAGTAGTAGTAGTAGTAGTAGTAGTACAGTGTAACCCGGATATAAGAGAGTTGTCGGGACCGGAGAATAAGTCTCTTATACCCGGGTTTCTCTTATATCCGGGTTTGGTCTATTATATATACATTAACACAGGCTCTAATTTGGGACCAGGGAAAATATATCTTATATCCGGGTTTCTCTTATACCCGGGTCTCTTATATCCAGGTTACACTGTAGTAGTGGTGGTGGTGTTGTATTTTTGCCTCTGCTTACTGTAGGGAAACTATGTTGAAAAATAGTGGAAAACAGTCTTTTTTCCCCAACTCCTTTTGGATGAGGTTTAGAGCTTTTTAAACGACCCTCGTACGTAAAATATTTATTATTATTATTATTATTATTATTATTATTATTATTTCCTTGGATTTCTGTTGCATATACATTTTCTTCCGGGTCCCAACCAGAGATCTAAGGTTAGAAATGGCTTCATGACGTTTTCTACTGATCATTTTTTTGTAACAAAACAAAAAAAAACACCGAAGATCACACACATTTTACATAGATAAAGCTCTTCGCAATGCGTTAGCTATACTTGTGAGGACAATATTTTGTATTTCTTTAGGGCATGGGCTAGCAGGACCCCTTTCAATGAGTCTATCAGAACCTTTTCCAATCATTGCAACTACAATTGGAATTATTGATGTCCTCATGTCTTACATTTTTTAAATTTCCAGTTCAAGATCCTTGCATTGTGATAGTTTTATTGAAGACCTTCAAAGATACATTACAACCTGGAGGGACTGCCATGTCAATAAGAAATCACATTCTGTTCTTTTTGTCTTTGATTACGATTGTCTGAGCGATTAGCTTGATTGTTATGTCTGTGTGTATTGTAAAGTCCCATAAAATTATTACAGGTCCTATCTCTGTAATCAGGTCTGGCTGATGTTCATACCAGTTTCTTGCAATTTCCTTCCCGTAAAACTTACAGATATTGGCCCACTCTATCATGCCTAGTTTTATATTCAGTGGATGCTAAGACTGTGCCACGTGCTACAAGATGGTGAGTTGTTTCTGTATATTTATTATAGAATCTTCATTTCGGGTCAACACAATTTTCCAGTATGTGTGCTTGATAATTACTAGTTAATAAGCATTGGTCCTGTGCATCAACAATAAAAACTTCCAGCTTTTAACCCTGCACTACTTAACTTGGGTACAGAATTTGTTTATATCAGTTTGTTTGGTACGGACATAGAACTGACCATGAAGGGGCTTATCTTGCAATCGTTTCTGCATTTGTACATTGCATTTGTTTTTGATTTCTGTTTTATTATTATTATTATTATTATTATTATTATTATTATTATTATTATTATTTCCTTTGATATCTGGCGTTTAGACATTTCTTTCCGGGTCCCGCCCAGGGACCTAAGGTTAGAAATGGCATCATGACACTTTCCACTGCAAAGAAAGAAAGAAAAATAATAATTACATAGATAAAGCCCTTCGTAAAGTGTGGGCTGTACTTGTCAGAACAATTTTTTGTATCTCTTTGAGGCATGGACTTCCAGGGATCCCTTAAATTAGCCTACTGGAATATTATTATTATTATTATTATTATTATTATTATTATTATTATTATTATTATTATTATTATTATTATTTATGTATGTTATGTTTCCTGCTTTGTATCCTGTAGAACTCGGTCCAAACTATGGTCTTTAAGTCCTATAGGAGAATTGTCACTTAACTGATAGCACTTTTCTTAGTATATGGGATGTTTCTAGTAGAGTGATCTTCTGGGCAAATTGTATGTTGATATTCTCTGGGACACCGAATAGAGATCCGTGTAGTGATCAGAATAGTGAATAGTATAGAGAATAACGATCTGTATAGTAATAAAGGATAGAGTAGAAATAGGGATCGCTTAGACGCCACGCTAATTCCCATTTATGTGTTCCTTTATGGTCCCGTGATCTACTTAATTCAGTAATCGGATCGCCTGTGTTTGCTTATTGGCGATCTCTGTTCAAACTCAAGTGTCGGCAGCGACACTTTACTCCTATATAACAATTTCATTGTTGATAAAGCGCATTTTAATGACACATTACACGGTTGAGACACAATTATATCACATATCGCGTATAAAATTAACATATAGTATCCTTTAATTTTGTACGGTTTTCGTGTTCATACATTATCTACAGATCAAGTTTATGAAGATTTGTACATAATTTGATATATCTGAAGAAAAAAACCCCACTCGTTCTGAATACAACACAAGTCCATGGTGGGGTCCCATCTCGACATAGGACAAGAGTTAAAAAATTGTCCACTTAAAATTATATACACTGGCCGCAAGAAACAAGATATATCGGAGATTAATAGATTCGTTTTTTTTTTTTGGGGGGGGTTACGGTTTTTCAAAATTTTACAGGTTATTTAAAGCCAGTAAATATTTTGGGAGTCAGTCTTTCTAACCCCGTCGAATTGCTCTTCTACTCCCTCATGATGTGTCCAGCAAATTTCAATTACCGCTTTCTTATTTTGAACATATGTTCTCTTTGTAAACATTTTCTTGAAGACTTCCTCCAGTAGTGATGAGTTCTTTCTTTTGAATGACCTCAAGACGAACTTTACCTGGTATTTGGTTCCTTCATTATTATTATTATTATTATTATTATTATTATTATTATTATTATTATTATTATTTTGACACTTTGAATCCTTGTTACAGCCATATCTACAACCTGGCAGGTCATATTTTCTTTATTTGCGTCTGTTGTGGTCGGCTGTTTCGAATATATAGAATGGCGGATCTGGATCGCAACAAATATTTATTCCTCAACATAATCTCTTCAATTGTTAATGCACTTAATACAGTGGTCAAATATTAATTTCATACATAAGGGCAAAGGTAAGACGTAACATAAGAACGTAAATCAATTATTTTACACAACAAATATCTAAATTTGAACATAATCACCCTTATTTTCAAGCCACTCATTTCATTAGTCACACGATGCAAATAAGAGGGCGGGGTGCAAGGCTTCACGGGTCTAGCATCACTCTATGTACTTTTCAGTCCAACCTCGTATTATACAGCGAAGTTTTCAGACCAAAATTCAATAATCAAGCAAGTAAATGAAATTAACAACCTATGAAATGTTACAAAAGACAACAGATAACATGACACCGCAATCCGAACGAGCTTTGGAACAATGAATTATACCTTCCAAAAACTAAAGAAAGTGTTTGTTTGTTTTTTTAAAAAAACGAAAACATTTTAGGAACAAAGAAAAGAGTGCTGAACTGCTAATATAAATCCTCCTATGTGGCAGTGAAAGCGGGAAAATTTTCTTTCAGATGAAGAGGCTACATGGGAGTAACAGAGATATAGTTCTACAGAAGGATGCTGAGAATACTATGTTCGAGCATATACTTCAACGATGAAAAATGGGAACAAAAAGACACATTAGCTTAGAATCAAAATTAGATACCTTCCAATTCTAATCAAAATTAGATACCTTCCAATATTATAAATATATGATGAGGAAAGAAAACTTGAAGAATTTAACACTAATAGGACACCCTGAATGTAAAAGACGCAGAGGGAAATACTGAGTAACCTATCTAACAAGATTGTGTATATAGATGGAAAAATTCGGGATGAGAGGGACAGTAAGGTACTAACCTTACATCGAGCCACTTAGGGTTAGGAAGTTGTGGAGAGACATGAATACCCACGTTCTAAAGGGATGCAGCATTCAAAAAGTACTACATATCAAGATACAGATTTACTTATCCATTTTTATATATAAATATGTAGAGAGAAAGAGAGAGAGAGAGTGCGTGTGTGTCTCTGTGTGTGTTTTTTCTTGATGTTATAACAAAGCGCGTTCACACGTATTTTTTTTAAATCACCATCACAATGATCACAGTTAAAATAAATTTGTCTTTGTAGCTCACCCCCGTGGATATTGGAGGAGATCTAAAGTACTTGGGTAGGAAAAACCTACGGCACCTTGCTTGATGAATTTTCATATTAACACCGAGAAACTGATTAGAGAACGAGAACAAATTATTAGAAAAATAAATACACATAATATACGTGTACTGTTAGGTAAAATCTTGCTATTCTTCTCTTCCCCCTTCTTCTTCCTTTTTTTTCTTCTTTCTTCTTTCTTCTTCACACCCTCCTCCTCCTTTTCTATTGCACCCAATGCCGTACGCTTGTTTATTTATTTAAAATAATATAGCGTTCATTAGTTTCTTTAAAAAATAAAGCGTTAAGAGGTCATTTGATAAAAATCGCCCGAGGATACCGTAAGGTTGAAACCAAGGTAGCGGATTCAACGGACATCCTGATTTTTAAAGTTAAAAGCTCTGCAAGTTATTTTTACTTTTATTTTTTTCACACATGTATTGAGTACATTTAAATACTACTGTTTCCTGGTCTGATTCAACTCTGACCATTAAACTGATATATATATATATATATATATATATATATATATATATATATATATATATATATATATATATATATATATATATATATCACGAGAAGTATTATGTATGTGAAGCCGTTGGTATAAACCAATGGCTGCTTCTCTTATAAATTATAGGCATTTAAGAATATTTGTGGAGATTTCATAGTTTATTTTGTTCGGGTTAGGTTTCAACTGTTTAATGTATATAGCTTCAAGACTTTTTACATGAAAACAATAAACAAAAACTAAAAATTCTTGAAGCTATATACATAAAACAGTTGAAACCTAACCTGAACAAAATAAACTATGAAATCTCCACAAATATTTTTAAATGCCTATAATTTATAACAGAAACAGCAATTGGTTTATACCAACGGCTTCACATACTTTATATATATATATATATATATATATATATATATATATATATATATATATATATAAAAGTGAACATAGAAGTCAACACTTAGAGGCGACAGTCTGTTTCATGCTAGATGCAATCGTCAGGCAACTAGTGCTGTCATTTTTCTCGGCTATTTATAGTGGAGCATTGTGGGTAGTCTATTTTGGCGGTTATTTTTACCGGAAGTCGTTTATTTGTTCATTTTATTTTGATCGGTGTTTTTATTAACGTAGTAAAAATTTGTTTATATTGCTTATTGTGGGTAGTCTATTATGGCCGTTATTTTACCGGAAGTCGTATATTTGCGTATTTATTTGGGTCAAATTGTTTTGCTTATTTTTATTCATTTTTATTTTTATTTATATATATATATATATTTTTTATTTTTTATTGATATATATATATATATATATATATATATATATATATATATATATATATATATATATATATATATATATATATATAATGTATGTATACAGAGGGAGAGAGAGGGATAAATAAAAATATATATATATATGTTTGAGTATGCGTGTTTCCAGTGTGCCAACAACTACTATAAAGGAATGCAGACGTGGTATTTACCATGCCTTGCTTGATTTGGTACAATGCTACAATTACGAGATCCCCAATGAGAATCGGGCTCATTTCGGCGCTAATGGTTTCTTATAATGTCTTGCAAATCACTAATTCACTGCCTGATCAGTGCTCGGTGCCATTTATAGTTCAAGGTTTCAAACAGTGATTTTCAATATCAGTCCCGTCCCGCCGCCATTTTATACAATTTCTACATTTGACCTTCTGTTGTATTAAACTAATCTTGGCAAATAACATCAGTTGCGCGGAAGTAATTATCTAAATATAGGACGAACTCGTAAAATAATTACCATTCTCTTCCTACAAAGCAATATTTTGCTAACAGCCTGTTTGTCTCTCGATGATTCTGCAACCGATTTAAATTTAATTACGAAAACGCAGATTTCCGAAATGTATGTTGTTCAATTTTCTTTCAGTTTTCCAGAGTAAAAGATATTTTTGAAAACCAACTCCTGTCACTTGGACTGAATTTAATCTTACTTCAGAGTGTGACAGCAAAGGGAAATAAATATTCCGATCTTTTTTTTTTTTTGTTAATTCACCCCAAAATAAAAATAATTTATACATTTACTAAAATTCACACCAAATTCTCCCAGAGCGAGACTTTTCCATTACAGTCCATTTTTCGATCTATCCAAATATGATGCGCTATTTCAGACATTCACGCTCACCCTGATAGGCAAGTCAAAAACAATTTTCTTTTTAATTATAAAAAATCCTTGTAAATACCTCGAATATCATGTACACTTACAAAATCTGAATAACCCCCAAATTGTTGGTACCAGTGTAACCCGGATATAAGAGACCCTGATATAAGAAAAAAACGGATATAAGAGAGATTTTCTCTGGTCCAAAATTAGAGCCTGTGTCAATAAAACAAAATTGACCAAACCCGGATATA
Source organism: Acanthosepion esculentum (assembly GCA_964036315.1). Classification (NCBI taxonomy): domain Eukaryota; kingdom Metazoa; phylum Mollusca; class Cephalopoda; order Sepiida; family Sepiidae; genus Acanthosepion; species Acanthosepion esculentum. Next base: position 74,249,213 of record OZ038494.1, on the reverse strand, counting down.
AGAGTAACCCGGATATAAGAGACTTCTTCTCCGGTCCCGACAACTCTCTTATATCCGGGCTACACTGTAATTTTTAATTTTGATGGGTATGCCTCCTCCGCATACGAGTGCACACGTCTCAGGGATGGGAAGTTGTCACATTCGATATAGGAACGCGATGCGAAGCCTATGTTGACGAACTTCAATGCTAGGCATACCCTTCTCTTGTATCTCCGACCAATTCATTTCCAATGGGATATCGGGACCGAATCGGACGCCGAGTATCCTGGACGGACCGTCCGTTCAGAGGAAAGGCCAAGAAAGAGAAATTCCTTTCCACGCACCCAACTGCAAGCCAACAGACTTATTGCGGTTGATCTTGGCCCCTGTCACCCTCTCTTCGTCAATCTCGGCTCTGCCCGACACAAGAACCGAAACTTCGTCAGCATAGGCAGAATAACTGGTAGGGAAATTCCGCATAGGACCGGATTCGTCTTTAACTTGCGAAGGAATGTTTCCAACGCAAGAACGTAAAGCAATGGCGAAAGCGGACAACCTTGACGAATGGAGTGAGACAATACGAAAGACTCCGATCGTACCCCATTCACTTCCACCAGCGCACCGGGAGACGCATACTGAAGTCGGATCCAGGTACGAAAGTACGGCTCGAAACCGGCCGTTGAAAAAGACAGCCTCCAGAAATCGATGGTCCACCCTATCGAATGCCTTGGACTGATCTAAATTGATCAGCGCAGCTTCACTGTCAACTTGCTCGCTGACCAAGCGTACCATATGAAGGTTGTCTTGAATAGTCTTGCCTTTCACAGCACAACTCTGTTCAGAGCCAATCAGACTAAAGAGGTCAGCCGGCAAACGGTTGGCGAAGATCTTGGCTAAACTCTTAAAATCTGTATTTGAGATAATTAAAGACCGAAAGTTACCTGTCCCATCCCCATCGTTGTTGTCCTTGCGTAACAACTTGATTGCACCCCTGGTGAAGCGTTGAACTATAGCGAAGAGCTCATGCGAACAATTACCATGAAAGTATTTCTAAAAAAAGACACAGACAACCTTAACTTGGCAAGTAACTGAAGCCAAGCCGCCAGGTCAGGACAACTAATATTTCTGATTCTTCTTTGGAACTTATCAAGGAGCTCCAGAAAAATAGTAGGGGCACCGGACCATATGTAGCAACAATATTCTGAGCATGGATGAATGGTAAATTTTTAGATATCCAAGATAGATTCCAGAGAGAAAAACTGTCTCGCTCGACACAGTGAACCGACATTCTTAGCAGCTGATCTAGCGATGGATTCAATGTAGTCGTTCCACCTCATGCCAGATGAGAACGTTACCTAGAGAAAGCCACTTTCTTGGAAGATAGCGCCAGCCACGATGATGCAAGGCAGAGAGGGGTTTCGCAGGTGATTAATGAAGAAAAGTTTAGTTTTTGAGGTGTTAAAATTGACAAGCCATCTTTTACCCCAGTTAACGACTGTTTTGAGGTTCTCTTGTACATCAGGTTCCATTTTGAGTTTGTCTGACCGATCAGCCATATTATTGAGGCAGGAATAAATGGTAGTGTCGTTAGCGTAGATGTCAAGTTAAGAGCTGATGTCATCACGTTATGAAGAGTAAAAAACATCGTAGAACCTGTTCATAAAATTATAAAACTATGCAAATTAATCATTAACAATTCTGCCTTTTCTTTCAATAAGAATTTCTTTACGAAAAATCCGGCATACTCATGGGTGTCCATGATTGTCTTTTCCTAGAATTTTTATAGTTAGGTTCATTTAAACACATCAAAAGAAAACTTTGCCTAAGATAAATAGATGACGTTCTTGTATTATATCCACAATATATATATATATATATATATATATATATATATATATATATATATATATATATATATATATATATATATATATATATATAATTATTTATTTGAAAATTATAACATAAATGGATGGTGTTGATTCAACACCGTCACTTGATAAGACACCAGAAGTGTTGAAACAGAATGGCTATTTTTGTCGTAATTTTTAATATATTTATGTTATAATTTTCGAATGAAAAATTATATTTGCTCTACTCTTTATTGAACACTATTTTAAAACTAGTACTTTTGGGTTATTGGAATTTATACCGTATACACCAATCCTTTCCTTTATATATATATATATATATATATATATATATATATATATATATAATTTCAAAAATTGTAACATAAATATGTTATAAAATCACTAGAAAAATAAAGTGATGGTCTTGAATGTATTTGCTCTACTCTGTATTGAGCATTCTTTTAAGAATAGTATTTTTGGGTTATTGGAATTTATTCCGTATACACCAATACCATACTTGTATATATATATATATATATATATATATATATATATATATATATATATATATATATATATATATATGTATAAATACATATATATATATTGGATAATTAAATGACAGAATAGAAAAGTCCTACGTGACACGTTTCGTTTACCAAAAGAACTTCTTCAGAAGAATATTCATCGGACCAGGTATGTAGGGAGTGCAGAAACGAAAACAAAAGGATTTTCTTCAATTTTTTCATTCAATTGCCCACTATTTGTTTGATATATGAAATTTCTATATTATATTCACGCGCACATACATACATATATATATATATATATATATATACATATATATATATATATATATATATATATATATATATATATATATACATATATGTCAGAATCTTCCGACGTATGAGGGTCAAGCAGCTCAGTTCCTAGGAACCGACAGCGCAGACACCAGCACATATCATTTGATTATAGTGGTGAATATATATATATATATATATATATATATATATATATATATATATATATATATATATATATATATATATATATACATATATATATGAAGAAATATAGTCTTAAAGTGTGCTATATTTATGGGATAAAGTGCTCAATATCAGAGATAGAGCGTGTGTAAATATAAAAGTGAACATAGAAGTCAACACTTAGACTAGTTGCCTGACGATTGCACTAGCATGAAACAGACCGTCGCCTCTAAGTGTTGACTTCTATGTTCACTTTTATATTTATATATATATATATATGTGTGTGTGTGTGTAATTATATATATATATATATATATATATATATATATATATATATAATTATATATATATATATATATATATATAATTATATATATATATATAATTATATATATATATATATATATATATATATATATATATATATATATATATATATATATATATATATATATAATACACAACATGATGCTGGAAATTTTTCGGTTCGGCCAATAAAATGTAAAGAAAATTATTATTATTTGTTCATTCGATCAGATTTTCTGAAATTGGTTCTGTCAAGAACTTTTCAGTGTGCGTGTGTATGCGTCTGTGTCTGTGTATGCGTACGCGCGTGTGTGTAGTGATAAATTCAATACGCATCACACAAAGAGCTTACCGCATTAATTTCCTCAGCATATAGAAAAGTAATTAACTCAAATTTACACCTTGAATAAGCTTCATCTGAACAATATTAAATATGAAACAACATCTCGACAAATACGTTTTTATAGCCTTATATAATAGATTTTTAAAAAAAAAATGACTCAAAAGAGTATCCAGTGCCTATTCATAAAAGGAGTAAACTGATACCGCAGGAAACTGTAAATTTCTCGGTGGTTATTTCTAAACTGCAGGTCCGCGAGCCAAATGAAGGCCGCGGCTCAAATCCAGCCCGATTGTCCTTCTCAACGGCACGCTGAATTTCAGGTGGAAAATAACATTCATTCTAATGTTGTTTGTTTCCTTTCTTTTTTTACTTCTTCACTCACACACTCTTTTGCATAAACCACACGCATAAACAATGCTTCTTGAGTTTTGTCACTTTTCGTTGAAGGTAACGTTGTCAGAATTTTAAACCATTAGCAATTTTCATTAAGGAAGATCATACGTGTAAAAATATTTTGTTTCAGAAACAGGAAACGTCAATAATAATTATTTTTCTCTAAGGAATAAATATACTTTCTTTACAAATATTTTTGTATAGTCAAATACATAAATGAGAAACAAATTAATCAGCCTGTCATCAGTGATATTATTATACCAAGACTTCAGGATTTCAATTATAGAAAGAATCTTTTCCTCATAGAAAGAAAGATCGACTTTTCTCCATTTCGACGGGAGATTTTGATGCGCCATGATCTTTTGCTGGGAAAATGGCTGCGATATCTTTAATGAAAAATTATGTTGATTTTTTAAAAATAGTATGAACTGCCTTATGATGAACTGTACCTCACTGTTCGAAAAAGGTTTGGTTTGATTTGGTTTTTGTTTTACGGCATATCAACCTCAATGACGACAAAGTTTTTATTGCTGCTAATATGTTTTTCTTCAAAAATCTATTTCTGGGAATATTTTTCCTTGAAGAAATCTATAGTTGGTCATATTTTTTTCAAAGAATGTATAACTGTTTGTATTGCTGGTATTTTTTAAAAGTATTGCTGATAATAATTTTTCCTTCAAAAATTATTGCTGGCAATAATTTTTTTATTACGAAGTATTTCTGGTATTAAAATCTATTTTTACACAAGTTTTGGTGTTAACTATTTGCCCATAGCTGGTGTTTTGACCCCAGTTTGGGGCATAACTGTATGCCCATACCTGGGACCCTAACAGGTGCTACCACCCCGGGTCAGGGTGGACCTAGGAACAACAGCAATTAAGGGGTGGTTCCATACTCTTCAAAACCTCCTGATCAGAGGCCTTGCTGTTGGACGTAGTTTATCGTCATACCCAGGACGCGGATGTAGTTTATCGTCATACCCAGGACGATGTTCGAAAAAGGTTGACCATACAAGTTCTAGAACTTTTTAACTACGCGGTCCACGTCCAGATTAGAGACAGGTATATACAAACAATAACGTTTATTTAACAACTTTTTTAATTACCAGAGAAAACCGACAAGGAATATTACAAATAAAAGCCGGTAAACGTACGTTTCGTTAGCCCTCATTTGGGACATAGAATAATTCTACCTGAAAGAAAAATGTCTCATACTTCGTGTCTCTGCACAAACTTGCAATTCATCAGAAAGTGGAATGAACAATGTTTATAGTCGAATAAACTGCACTGATTTCCGATTCGGAAATTGATAACTGTTGAAATTCAAAAGTCGAGAAGGGAAACGGAATGTGCACAAATCCAATCTATTTACGTCTAAACCATCATCTTTGTAACTACTTTCTTAGATCATTTTCTTAGATTTTTTTTAAATTTTTTTTTACTAAAAAAAGGTTTCAAGAGAATGAACCCTGTCCGATCTTAAAGAAAACTACCCATCATCGGATCAAATAGACTGGCGCTACAGAATCGCAAAGAACTCTACAAATGCGGCAATAAGTGAAATGGGCAGCACATGTAACTCGAAGAGAAATTAATGACATAATCAAGATGATGACTTTCCACACTACTTTAAACAAAAGGTTAGAGAGGACACTCCCATCAATAGTAGAAAGAACAATAATAGTGAACTTGAGAAACTGTTTTGAGATTTTACTATAAATACGTGTTTTGGGTACGTTTTACTATATAAAAATGTATTGCTGGTATTTTTATTATAATAATGTATTTTTGTACTTTTATAATGTTTTGTTTTTGTTCGGGGGCTCACTATTTGCCCATAGCTGGACCCTAGCAGGTGCTACCACACCGTGTCTTGGTGGGCCTGGGAACAACAACAATTAAGATGTGGTTCCACACTCTTTAAAATCCCCAATCTCCCGATAGGGGTCATCATGTCGGTTGTGGTTTATCGTCATACCCAGGACTAAATTATATTCACCACAGTAATTTAATGTGTAGAAATACATAGATGATAACCGGTGGAAGTTTATGGAAAAGCTCCATTGAATAATAAGGCTATCCAAAATGATCATCATTAATCTTATCTTGACACGGAAATACGAAGAAAAATTGGATTATTAAATGGCTGCTTTCAGAAAATAAGCAAAGTATTAAGAAATAGGAAAATATCATTGGAAACGCATAATTGATCATAAAACTATAATGATTCTGGCCTGGACTAATAATCACCTAAGGCGTGAAACTTTTATATATTTTACAATATTGATTTCTATATCGACCCTGTTTATATATATATATATTGATAATATTAGTGGTCAATATATATATATATATATATATATATATATATATATGGCCTGACGATTGCATCTAGCATGAAAGAGACTGTCGCCTCTAAGTGTTGACTTCTATGTTCACTTACATATACATATATATATATATATATATATATATATATATATATGTATATATATATATATATATATATATATATTCAGTGGATTGTTAGTAGGTTAATGCTTATATTAAGTCTGTTAGCCATTAATTGCATTAATATTGCTTCCTTGTCAAGCGAAATTCTCGCTTGACAAGGAAGCGGGTCCAGACACCTTAACTCTACATAACTTAAAAAATTATGTTAGGGGTCTCGGCTCTCGCTTTTGAAACATGAGAACTCTTATGTAGCGGAGGAATCATATTTTTAAAAACTAAAAATATTATTATAATATAAGCTCTACTTCTGTATGGAGCACTGTCCTTTTGAAAATAAAGCTAAATATTAAGGAACACCGGATTATCTACCTAACGTGTTCTTTCCTATTTCACTGCATACATATATATATATATATATATATATATATATATATATACATACGTAAATTCCCAAGAAAATAGAATCCAGGTAGAATTCAATGTCCAGGACAGAGTAAGAATATAATATAAAAGGCTCAAGCACTAATATTCCATGGTTATAATTTATTACATTAGAATCAAAATCACGATCCAATTCACCAGACCTACAAATTCAAAAAGCATTTTTTTGAAATTGTAGGTCTGATGAATTGGATCGTGATTACGAATCCAATGTAATAAATTATAACCATGGAATATTAGTGCTTGATCTTTATATATATATATATATATATATATATATATATATATATATATATATATATATACAGGATGCATCAGAAGTAAGACTCTATTTTTTACTTCTTAACTTTTATTAAACAAAAATGAATTATACTCGTTTAAGGAAAATTGATAAGTATTGTCACACCATTATTGGGATTTATTATGATTAGCAAACTACTTGACCTGCTCAAAATGCTCCCTTTCGTGTTCAATACGACGCTGAACGCTATCACGAACACGTCTACAAATCATTTGACACATTTCTACATTCATTTCAAAAAGATTATCAGAAATTGTTTGTTTTGAACATGTAAACAAGAACTTTCAGTCAGTGCACACCACAAGAAAAGTCTGGTGTTTGGTCTGGTGATTGTCATGTCCACTCAATTGATCCGTTCTATACACTTCAGTTCAAATATATATATACATATATATATATATATATATATATTGATCGAAGTATATTTAGACAGCACACTTTCTTTTAGTCAAGTTCAACTCTATTGTATCAAACAAACAGATAATGTTTGTTAAGCCTTTCAATAAGGTTCTCCTGTGTTTACACCGAAGCTTAGGTGTTTAATCCAACATCAGGAACAACTTTAGTTTTGATCGATCTTCATTTTATGTTTTATTCAATAGATAGATAGATAGATAGATAGGTAATGAAGAAACTGAGATAGATAGATAGATAGATAGATAGATAGATAGATAGATAGATAGATAGATAGATAGATAGATATAAGGGGCAGGGTATATTTGAACTGCAGTCGGCCATATGTAATTACAAGAGAGAAAGATGGTAACAACCGGATGTGAGTATACTTCGGTACACAAACAAAAAGCAGCGACTGAGACGTGAATAATTTTGTCCAAAGTCAGGTAAAAAAAAAAGAAAGAAATATCTTGGAGCACAGTTGCTCCTAAACCGAAATTCCTACTCAGGAATTCATCAATATCGGAGACCAAAAGAAGCTGAGGCTGTTATTTTTTATTTTATTTTGTTTTTTGTTTTTGTTTTTTGTTCTGTTCGTATATTTTTTTATAGTCCGTTGGGCATCGCTTAAAATGAAAACGGCCGGATGCTAGCTATGGCAGAGAGTAAAGACTTCGCAAAAGATATAATATCGCCTCCTGCCCAATAAAAAAAGAAATGATCGTCTGATCCATGTGAACAAAGTGTGTTATTCTTGGTGCCACGTAAAGTGAGTTTTACCCCTTTTCTTTTTAACCATCTTGTCGTTTATGCTTACTTATCGATCCACCAAAAGTCAATTTCTCGCTATTCTTCCCAACAGATGGACGATTAACGATTCAGCCGCGCTCTATGCCACAATGACTTTACTTCTTAAATTCAAAAAACATTACAGACCCCAGTATCTACATGTTTTGCGCTTAATTCTTATTTTTATATAAAAATTTCTATGGAGACTATTTGGATTTCTTGTTTTAAGATTTCATTTCAAACGTTTTATGTCCCTTTAATGTGTCAAATTTTTTACCATTTAAATTTTTCTTCAGAAAAACACTATTTTAAATATAAAGAAAATATTTATTTAGTGTGCGCAAAAGTTACTAACGTCTTCTTTGTTTTGAAAACTAAAAACGAAAAGCCGAATTTTTATTAAGAAAGCACTGCAAATTTTTGCGCGGATCTAATATTTTTTCTCAGTTTTATCAAGGGTTGCCCTTAAACCAATTTCAATTTATCTCTTATGATATGTATGTTGATAAAATGTAAGTTTTAGGTTGCAGTATATTTCCTTATTTAATAGTGTATTCATACGTAAATGTTACTTTCAAAATCACTCGGATTTGGTGTAAAATTTGCCATTTTTCCGACCAAATAAATTACACTGGTGTATCACGCGTATTAGAAAAATATCAACTGTGGTTTCAACCCATATTGATATATAGATATTTTTTAATATTTTAACGTTAGGTTTATTTGTAATTATTTATAATTACATTTCCTTTTGGGATCATCAGGAGAACTGTGTATCTTGTATCAAAAGAAGCCGGTTGAGATATATATATATATATATATATATATATATATATATATATATATATATATATATATATATACACACACACACACATATACACACACACACACACACATATATATATATATATATATATATATATATATATATATGATTAATACAAATATAAAATAAAATTTATCACTTAGCTGATTGATGTTATATTTACAACCCCTGTTCCAGAGTTTCGTAGACAAAACTTTTTGTAATCATTCGGTCCACTCATCAGGAGGTTTTAGCAATTGACTGCCGATGTTCTCATTTTCGTTATTTTTATATTAATTTTAAAATAATTTATGCACTAGATATTGGTGTTAGGTTGTTTTTTCTTTTATGTGTGTGTGTATGTGTCTGTGTACGCGTTTACCTCTGTGTATATGCCTATGTGTAGAATGATTTGATTTCTTTTTTTTAGCAGCATCAATTCCTGAGGTGTCATTTAATGCCCAAAGTTAATTTTCTTGGGAGCTTTGAAATCTTAAAAATATGATATATGTTATTCTGCTTTCGCAATTGAATACATGGTAGATGATACTCAGCTTTTGTGTATGTACATGTTTGTGGGGTCATTATTAATAGAGGAGGTGATATGTGTGTTTTATGTTGTAGTTTTTTTAAGTTATACTTTGGGATACAGTTTAATATTTTTTTAAATTGTAGGTTATTATATGGATTAATGCCACGAAAGATTTCTTTCATATTGGTAGTTTCGTTGGATTTGTTTATGGGCATATCAACCTCCTTGGGTTATTTCATGTCAAAATACATACATATATATGAGGAAAAATATGGAAAAACAAAAAATCCGAATATGCAAGTTTACTGTTTTTAATGTTGTTTCAATGTCGACGTCAGACGTTTCGGTCTAGAAGACCTTCTTCAGGACATAGTTATTAAAACATAATTAAAATTAGACGATATTCAAGTCAACCTGACAAGACGATAGACATAAGAATAATCAAACAAAATGACTGAATTTTAAGATCAGCGTTCCGTTTTGAAATGCGGTCACGTCGGCGTCACGTGGGCGATGTTGTGAAAACGCATTCCTAAAATAGAGTTTATTATTAATGAAAAAGAAGAATTTTACTAGAATCTAACGTTTATAAGTACGTCTGTCCAGCATTAATCTTGCCAGAAAAGGGGAAATATTAAAGAAGCCGGGTCTAGTATTCACCGTGCGCGAGATAGATATTATGCCTGCCTCATATACACACACACACACACACACACATATATATATATATATATATATATATATATATATATATATATATATATATTAGTAGTTGTTTCAAACACGAAACCTATAAACTTAGTACTACCCTGTCCACTTATATATGGAAGATTAAACAGGAAAACAATAATGATCTCATTTTAAAATGGGAAATATTTAAAAAAATGTTATAAATATAAAGCAGGCGATAAATTTTGTTCACTATGCATGGAGGAAAAGCTAGCTATCGCTACCCATAAAGAACCCCTAAAATTTATTAAACCAAATATCAGAAATTCTTAGTAGGTGCCGACATAAGAAAAGCTGGTTATTAGTGTAACATGTTGTAGGTTTTTTCTTTTTCTTTTTTTTTTTGTTAAGTGGTCATGGTTTTATTTGGTTTAATCAATAAATATTGTTCCATTATTTGCCTTTTTAGCCAGTTTTACCCTGATGATCCGTTTAGGTGAAACCTAGGTAGGTTTGCCTGGCTCCTTAGGATTATTTTAGCTTTTGCTCTACTTAGTGTATTGAGCACTTTACGCTTAGTCTTTACTCGATTCGGGTTTTTTTTCTTTGGACTTGGAGCTTGAACACAGGACGAGAGGATTCGTAGAATGTTATATTCTTGGTTCTTTCTTTTTTTATTTCCAATTTTTTCCTCGGACATCAATTTGTTATATTACAAGTTGGGCTAACCGAGGTTTTTCAATATATATATTTGTCATCCACAGACAGACTGTTTCGCTGTTTCACAGCTCATCAGTGTGGCTAGACGTCCGGTTGCCTCTTGCGAGGATCGAAATCCGACTGAATTTGCGCCAGTCGGAAATTCTAGCACTAAGCCGTTGGAATGAAGGTGAATTTTAGCGTGTCTATTTTTAGATTTTTTAGATAAACACACAGTGACTGACAGTGACTCAATTCGCCGAAGAGTCGTGCAATATTAGCTTAAATAGTCACTCTTTACAAACCCACACCTCAAACCAAAGAGCTCAACCGAAATTAATTTTTCAGGAGCTAATATTTTTGTCATCCACAGACAGACTGTTTCGCTGTTTCACAGCTCATCAGTGTGGCTAGACGTCCGGTTGCCTCTAGCTAGGATCGGAACCCGACTGAATTTGCGCCAGTCGGAACTTCTACCGCTAAAAAGAACCGGAACCCCAATTCTCAGAAGGAATCAAGTGATAAACCTCCTGGAGGAGTGTGAACCGGACGATAGGCGAACCTATCTACTCTTACTAAGGAGATAAATATATAGTAAATAAAATTTCATAGTTTTGGCGGAGTTTTTTTTTTAAGCATTTCACCGTAAGCAAATCTAGAAGCCACTAGCACGCAAGGGGTTACAGAAGATTTGGAGCGAGAGCAGATAGGAGTGATAGAGGAAAGGATGTGGAGAAGGATAGAGGATAGATCAAGGCAACTGGAGATGTCGATTGACATTACATTTGAATAGTTGGAGATGATAGTTGTCAGGGAAACAGGAATAAGGAAGGGAGTTCCACAGGCGAGAGGTGCGAGACATGAAGCTATTGGAGTAGAAGAGACGGCTACATTTAACAGTTTCAACAGTGAAAGAGTGGGAACGGGATGCCAGCCTCTTAGGACGCTTGAATTCATGAAGTCTGGGAACCAGCGAGAGCAGCTCATCGGAGCAATTACCGTGAAAGTATTTGTAAAAAAGACAGAGAGCGTCTGTGAGAGAGCGACTGCAGACGAGATGCCAGATCAGGGCCAACCACGTTGCAAATCCGTCTCTGGATCTTATCAAGAACCCCGAGGCAAACAGAAAGGGCTCCAGACCATATATGTCAGCAATACTACATGCAATGGCGAGTGGTTGATTTGTAGATTTGAAGGATCGACTCCGGGGAGAAAAATTTCCTGGCCCGGCACAGGGAGCCAAATTTCCTTGCTTTGGATGACGCAATTGACTCAATATATTTGTTCTAACTCAGGTCAGCAGTCAGCGTGAGACCGAGCAGCCGCAGAGAGGAGCTCTCGAGAAGTTGAGCTTCAGACATTCTAATGGGATGCAGGGAAGGATCCCTGTGATGATTAATAGAGAGCAGTTTTGTTTTGGAGGCGTTATGAAGTAGACTTTAGATGTAACCGGATTCCAATGCTAAACAGAAAATAAGGGATAAGACTCTACTTCTGTTCAAAGGACTGGAGAGGTGTATGAACCGAAAGAAAGGCAAGCCTGTCTACTCATATTGAAGTAAATAGTAAATAAAATTTGCTAGTTTAGGTAGAGGCGTTAGAAGTATAGCGATGAATTAGTCTTTAGAAGAAATCGGAACCCAATCCTAAACAGGAAACAAGGGATAAACATCTACTCCTGTTCAAAAGACTGGGTAGGAGTGTGAACGAAAAGATAGGCTGACCTGTCTACTCCTATTGAGGAAAATTAAATAAATAAATAAATAGTAAATAAAAATTTATGGTTTAAATGCAGACGTTAAGAGTATAGAGTTGAAGTATAGTTTAGGAGGAACTGGAATCTTAAACGGGAAACAATAGATAAACCTCAACTCCTGTTCAAAAGACGATGGGGGGAAGGTGAAAGGAAGGATAGGCTGACCTATCTACTCCTATTATCGAAAAATAAATAAATAGTAAATAAAATAATTTAGCGGAGACGTTAGAAGTATAGAGTTATAGGGTTGAAGTAGAGTTTAGGACGAACCGGAATTCTAAATACGAAACAAGAGATAAACCTCTACTCCTGTCCAAATGACCGATGAGGAGTGTGAACCGGGTGATGGGCGAATCTATCTACTCCTATTATTAAATAAACGGGAATATTTTGATTAAATTATTGCTACTGATTGTTATCAATTGTGTTACTGGATAAACAATATTACTACTGATTAATTTTTAATAATGTCTACCAAATACAAGGCCCAAGAGCCACTCAAAATATATGGTTACTGAATAAGGTTATCGGTGAACGTAAGAAGAGGAGGTAAAAAGTTCAATTTATGAGGCTATGTAGGAAATGAAACGATTAAACTAAGCCTGAAAGAGGTTAATATTGTAGTGATCGGGAAATCATCTCCTGGGAAGTCGGTTCCTAGCAAGAATCTGGAACTTTCTTCTTACAAACGGAACACGAAGATTCCTCCGTGTATTAACAGTTAGGTTTCTTGATATTCCGTTTTCAGTTCTATAAGTGAAATTCTAATTATATAAAACAGTTTGGAAAACTCTTATTTGACAGCTTCAGCTGAGCAAGGTTCCATCAAATCCACATTGACGAGACAGAATCGCTTTGAATGGATT
>OZ038494.1:74228140-74230640 GCA_964036315.1 Acanthosepion esculentum | reverse complement strand
CTCAGAATATCCGCAACTAGCAAAAAATTAATATACCCACAGACATAATAAGGTAGCGACAAATGTTCATTGGAAGATACGCAAGAAGCACTAAATCGAAACCACTGAGAGATGTTATGGGCACCAACCAGACACAGATAGCTAAAATAACGATGTAACTATCCTCTGGCACGTGCCAATTCAAGCTGACAGGGAAATAAAAGTCAACAGACTCGATATTATCATAAAAGACAAGAAATTCAGTAAGTGCATGCTTATTGACATAACATCTGAGAGAAACACCTCCATATTAATTATCGAGAAATTATCCAAATACAAGGACTTGGAGATCGAGATTAACAGAAGGTGGGGAATGAAGGCTGATAATTTACCAATAGTAATCGGACCTCTGAGCCTCGTGAGAAAAGGAATAGACAATTTTACTAACAGTGGTAACATCAACATACAAGTTGACCAGAAGATCGCCGTACTAGGAATATCCCATATACTAAGAAAAGCGCTATAAATTAAATGATAATTCTCCTATAGGACCATATTTTGGAACCGGTTCTACAGGATACAAAGTAGAAAACATAACATACACAAATAATAATAATAATAATATAAAAATTTATAAAAAAAACCTGGCAGAATTACCTCATGTAACCTTAGTTACAATTATTGTAAATATACTTTTGGAATGAATTATCATTATAGCGTTGTCTAGCAGGACATGTATAGGTTATTTTTTATTTTGAAGTTAATAATGATTTAGTAATACAAGTCTTACTAATTAACCCCTAGTGGAAGGAGAGGTTGATTCATACTTTTCCCATTGCTATTTGGACGTAAGTGAATATAAGGAACCCAAATGGAATTGGAACTCGACTCTCCGATTTTAAATTCCGAGCCATTATCCATTACACCACCCGTAGACCCACACTTACAGCAACTAATATTCTAAAACGGTCACTGGTGTTGGCTAGGTTCGACGTTACTTACCTTAGGTGATCATATGGGAATCAGTATTTCAACGGGATGTGACCGTAAGCCCGTGTTAGAACAAGGAACTCTGAATAAGTACCAACAGTTAGAAGACAGACACACATATACACATTGATTCCGAGATTGGCCAGGGATGCATTATGGGTAGTAAAGTCTCTCCTTTTATTTTGACGTCCATTGGGTGGGCAATAATTGTTATGTTTCAAATTATTAGAGAGACTATTAAGTTGAAATAATTGTAGATAACTGTATATATATATATGTGTGTGTGTGTGTGTATATATATATATATGTGTGTGTGTGTGTGTGTGTGTGATGAAAACAGGATATAAAAATCCCGACAAAGTTTTTAAATTTGACAGATGGGAAACGTCTCATGAAAATAGATTTGATTGTGCATTTCACCATCCAAAGCTTCATCAGATCCCAAAGAATAACATGCGTGTATCTATATTCGTGTGTATACTTAAATAATGAATCATAGTACTTTTTTCCGTAAGATAGCGTTTCTGTTCCTCGTTATATATATATATATATATATATATATATATATATATATATATATATATATATATATATATATATATTAAGGAGTGCAACAAAAAAAGCTGTGGGGTTCGTGACATCATTAGAGAAGGAAACTCCTACACTTTTGAAAACCCCAAAACAACATTCATATAAATAATAATACCAGCTGCCACTCCAAAGATGTGATTTATGCACTCAAATGCACAAAATGTAAGTCACCAGCCAACAATTAAACAACAGAGTTTCCCTCCACAAAAACAACATTAAATTACCAGACAACAGAAAACTCTTTATATCACAACACATATATAAATATAACCAAGGTAAATTTAAAATTATGCCAATATATCAAACAGACAATTATTCTTACCTACAAATACAATAAAAAAAACTTCATAAACAAATTTAAACCAGCACTAAATAGATCATATATATATATATATATATATATATATATATATATATATATATATATATATGTTGTCACCTATAGACAGAATGCTTCGCTGTATGACAGGTATGGCTAGACGTCCGGTTACCTCTGGCTTGGATTGAAACTCGGCTGAATTGGTGTCAGTCAAAGATTCTACCCCTAAACTCTTGGATGAAGGTAAATTTAACCGTATTTATTTTTAGATAAACTCATAGTGACTGAAAGAACTCGATTCACTTTACCGAAGAGTCTTGCATTATTAGCAGTAATAGTCACTGTTTACAAACTCTCTCTCTCACTCACACACACACACATACACACACATATATATATATTTATGTAAACCCACACTCATATACAGATATGCCTACCTACCTACCTACCTACCTACCTCCTGGGGAACTTCCACCTTATCAAGTTTATCTCGCTGAATAGTGAGTTCGATCCTCACTGGGTGATCCATACTTACGTCCTTGTGCCGCATCTAAGCTACGCTTAGTAAATTACTATATCATTATCACGCGTTTATCTTCTACTCTGTTTTTTTTAAAACAT
>OZ038494.1:74200640-74223140 GCA_964036315.1 Acanthosepion esculentum | reverse complement strand
AGAGTCCTAAGGTCAGAAATGGCATCATGAAATTTTCCACTGAGCAATTAAAAAAACACATATTTTACATAAATGAAGCTTT
This sequence comes from Acanthosepion esculentum, assembly GCA_964036315.1. NCBI lineage: Eukaryota > Metazoa > Mollusca > Cephalopoda > Sepiida > Sepiidae > Acanthosepion > Acanthosepion esculentum. Next base: position 74,223,058 of record OZ038494.1, on the reverse strand, counting down.
TCGTAAGGTGTCGTCTGTATTCGTGAGAACAAGGTTTTTGAATTTCTTTAAGGCATGGGCTATCAATGAGCCTATTGGGATCTTTTCCAAGCGATCAGAGAGCTCCAGCAGCAACATGGATTGTTGATGTTCTCATGTACCAGTCTGCAGGGACTGCCAAATCAATAAGGAGACAATTTATTTGTTTTCGGCCTCTAATAAAGAAGTTTAGACGATTAGATTTGATTGTTCTATCTGTAGTGTGTAGTTCCATAAGATTGTTACAGGTCCTTTTTCCGTAACCGGGTCTGGTTGGTGTTCATACCAATCACTTTCCGTAGTTGTAGATCTACCAGTGAACATATTGGTCAGCTCTGTCATGCTGCGTTTTATATTCAGTGGGTGCCAATAACGCGTAACCTGATAAAAGACGATCAATTTTTACTGGATATTTATCACAGAATCTGCATTTTGGGCACAATTGTTTAGTTTGTATACTTGATAATTTCTAGTTTACAAGCATTGGTCCTGTGCATCAAAGATGAAACCATCGGTTTCGGCCTTTAAGATTGCACTACGTAGCCACTGATGTGGACGGGGTTTGCTACATCAGCTTGTTTGGTACGGGCACAGTATTGGCTATGAAGAAGCTTATCTAGCCATCGTTTCTGTATCTGGTCAGTTGCATTTGCTTTTGTTTTATTTAAGTATTTTGCAGCTTCAGTCGGTGTATTTTGCTTTACTTGTATTTCTACACACATTTGAAACTCCATTATGAACTTGTTGCCTTCCTTTATTACGGAATAAAGTCGCTTACTGCTTTCATGTTCTTTGACACATATCATCATCCAGTCTTCTGTAGTTTCCAGGTATCTTTGAAGGCCAATTGGTGTAGTTTTACAAGACAGTTCTAGTTGGACTAATCTTCTGCTTCCTTCAGATCAGGGCACATGCAGACGATCAACATCAACCTTGGGATGTTGCATGCGGTGGCAAGTGAGAAGCTTTCTCGTTTTGTCGTCCATTCGCTTAATGTCATCTATGTTCCAGTTAAGGATGTTAAAACTGTATTGCACCCCAGGGACAACCAAGGTGTTTATGGCTGATATTCTTTTTTTTTTAATTCATCTCGGTATTCAGTACCAGACTCACACGCCTGCAGTACTCCTTTCTTACCTTCTCCTTCATTTGGTTATGCTCATTATTATTATTATTATTATTATTATTATTATTATTTAAACCGCTATGCCATTTTTGTTTACATTTTACTCCTTTGAAGTATATTTTCTCAAAATAGTTTTAAATTAATAACAGGATTGGGTAAAACATGTATAACTGATGATATGGATAAGTAACAACAGGTTTTCCAAACCTCGGATGTTAAAATCCACCTGATTGGCTCGTCCGTGGATGGCGAGGTCTTACTCAGCAATTTTACCTTACGAATTAATTTGGCATGATTCCAATATAATTAAACGATTTACTCATTTTAAAATGACAGACTCGCATAGCATTTAATATACTCGTGTAACGTGCGATCTCGCGTATCATGCGACTCCCAGATTTTCACTTATAAAAATGATTTTATTATGTATCTCGTGTATCATACGAGTTCCTTTTTTGAGAGACCAAATTACAATAGACTAACCACTTTTCAATTATCTCTTTGTCCTATCTTCTAGTTAAATAAGTTAAAAAGTAAAAGAGAATGATAAAAGTATCGTTAGTAACGCTATACCCGTTGTTTAAACGCGTACAGCCATAAACAATGGAACGAGAAACAGCTAAACATCTTAGAAACGTTGACAATGGAAAAGATTCAGATTTGCTACTGTGTACGATACTCATAAATGAATATCACATTCATTATTATTGGATACAGTTAAGTAAAACATTAGTTTTATTAAAATCATCTTTATTTTAAATACAGCTGTACTTTTTGGCTACAATAAATGCATATACAGTTTGGTCAACGGCTTAACCGAGGCCAGCAGTGCATACGCTAATTTTATATCTCGTGTATAGTGCGACCCCCTTAAAATTAGCTTCAAAATTAAATCTTCAAAAGTCACATGATACGTGAGTATATACGGTAATTGTAAAAGTAAAAAGTCGAATTATTCCATCTTGTACACAATAATATGAGTTTATTCTTCAAATATTCTTTTCATATCGTATATTTTACTTTTCAGCAGCAATTTGACACGATGTCAGTAGTTTTATCTCGCTCCTGGGGTCATAATCTGGTTTGTGCCAAAGTCCGGCTCAATGTATCGAGTAGTTTTGCCTGGACACAGACAGGCGGGATATTTTGTTTGTGAGAAGATAGTGTTTAAAAGATGGTGTCGTTTGATTTGCAAAGTGATCGAATGTAAAAGTCTATTACTCAGGAGAAATACCTTTCTACAAAGCCCAAGAGGCTAGCTGTTCTCCTCCGCAAAGAGTTACGACCAAATAACAAAAAATAAATAAATAATAAGGAAAAAATTTTAAAAATTAAGAAAATAAGTTCGGTTTTATTTTTCATTGATCAACGCTTTACACGCAACGCAAATGAGCAGAAAAGGAATGAATTGGATTCATTTTTCTTTTTAAGTTCACACAAACATATCAGTATTTCAATTAATATTATATTCTGCAAAGAACATCTTTTTTTTTCTGTTACAAACACTTTAAATTCTGAACAATGCCAAACATGGGTTTCTTATTTAAAATCCATCGATATAGTAAAGTTAGATCTTGTGGGTGACCAATTCAACTTGCGGTGACGAATTTTGACTTGCGGCCCAAATCGGACTTTCGGCCTAAATCGGTCTTTTGGTCGGAATTGGACTTAGAGCCCGAATTAGAGTTAAAGTGATGTTTTGATGTTTCATGGAATGAAATGAGAAATTCAAAGTTATTTCTTCAATATTATCTTTGCTGTTTTCTAAGCTAAACTAAAGATCCCTTTAGTTTTGGTCCAGAGGCCTAATTAGCCCTCCGCGAAGAGCTAGCTATAATAAATAAGAGAGAATAATTGTAAAACATATATAAGAGCAGTTATTATTATTATTATTATTATTATTATTATTATTTCCTTTGATTTCTGGCGTTTACACATTTCTATCCGGATCCCGCCCAGAGACCTAAGGTTAAAAATGTCATGACACTTTCCACTGAAAACAAAAAAAAATTTACTTAGATAAAGCCCTTCGTAAAGTTTGGGCTGTACTTGTGAGAACAATTTTTTGTATCTCTTTGAGTCATGGACATCCAGGAATCCCTTTAATTAGTCTACTGGAATCTTTTCCAACCAATCCTAGGGCTCCAACTACAACAGGGATTCTTTATGTTCCCATGTGCCACATTTTTGAGATTTCTATTCCAAGGTCCTTGTATTTTGACAGCTTTTTGAATATCTTCAATGATACATTGCAGTCTGCAGGGACTGCCATATCAATAAGGAGGCACTTTTTTGTTTGTGGTCTTTAATAACAATGTCTGGGCGGTTGGCTTTGATTGTTCTGTCAGTGTGTATTGTGTAGTCCCATAGAATTGTAACAGGTCCTATCTCCGTGACCGGATCTGGGTGGTGTTCATACCAGTTTCTTTCAGTTCCCTTCCCGTAGAAGTTGCATATTTTCCAGTGCAGATATTGGCCCACTCTGTCATGCCTGGTTTTATACTCAGTGGCGGTCAATATCGTTCTGATACAAGATGATCAATTGTTTCTGGATATTTATCACAGAATCTGCATTTTGGGCTAACACAATATTTTAGTATATGCGCTTGATAATTCCTCATTAACAAGCATTGGTCCTGTGCAGCAATTATTATTATTATTATTATTATTGTTGTTGTTGTTGCTGCTGTTGCTGTTGTTGTTTAAATATTAAATAATAGAAAATTATCTGCATTCAGAATAAATAGTAAAATAAAAATTACAAAATAAACAGTTCAGTAGCTTGTCATGTAATTTTTTTATAGAAATAGAACAATTCCAGTTAGCTGAGCAGCATCGTTCTCAAGAGATTTAAATCCAAAACGAGGCCCAAAACTATTGGCTGCATTTTGTTATTCATTTCCGTGACAGAATTTTACAGCTAGATGCAAAGTAGCCAATTTCCTCTGTGAAACAGTCAAGTACAACTGCTATTGAAAGCATACATAAACAACCTGAAACGAATGTTAAGTTTGAAAGGAATGAAAAGCAATATACAATGGAAATACTCCTCGTTAAATATCCCACAAAGTTGAGAAAGGTTAAGCTCTCCCAAATTAAAGCAATTTTTATGCCACAGAAAATGAAATATTTTCAGAATCGACAAATATATATACTAAGAATCTCTACGAAGACTATTCCTTCCACGCAAAAAACGCATCAGGGGATACTAATGGGTCAAATATTACTTAGAGCTACGAATGATAGAAAGTTGTGAAGGGCCGTGATTATAATGGTTATTGTTGTAGCATACCAACGGATGATAATGGGCATACCTGCCCATAAATACAGTAGTGAATACTGTATGTGTTGGTCTGCGGTTGAAGATTCATCTTCAGTTGGGCTGGTTAAGCTCCCTGCCTGCGGGCAGAGAGCATCCCCTGACGGGACGATGTCGAAGTGCAGTCTCGTCTCGGGAAATACCTACCCGACCTCGTTCTATACGGTGTCTAGTGGTAATTTTTCGTTGATCCTACGGGCTAAGGAACCCCACATTAAATTCGGCCTTGTGGCACATCTGACTGCGCGAGACAGTTGGCAGATACTGTCTGCAGTTGGAGATTCATCTTCAGCTGGGCTGCTTAAGCTCTCTGCCTCCGGGCGGAGAGCATCCCCAAACGGGGCTATGCCGAAAGGCAGAGTCTCGTCTCGGGAAGCACTTACCCGACCCCGTTTTATACCAGATCTACGGGGAATTTTTGGCTGAGCCTACGGGCTCAAGAACCACACATTAAATCCGGCCTTGTACCACATCTGATTGCGTGGAGCAGTTGATAGATACCGTCTACAGTTGGAGATTCATTATGGAATTCGCTTGACTCACTTTTAGCAGTTGACTACTTCTTCTACGCGAATCTTATATGTGTTGTTCGTGTCCTAAGTATTATCGTTCATTACCAACCTTCGTGTGATTATTCTATTCAGTAATCTTCCCTAGGGTACATCAGTTGTGTTATACGGCGTGACGCTAGCTGGAGAGCAACGCGCAAGGTTTCTGTTGGGGGGCATAATTCCGAAAGAAATGTACTCTATTTTACGTATACGAGCGTCTTTGACAAATTCGACATCTGCGTTCACAAATAACGCAAGAAAGGAAATCCATCAGAAGTTAACAAGATTTTCTCGATGTGTAACATTTCATCCTAAATACAACGCAGTCATTCAGAAGCATACCCAGAAGCGAAGTCGTTATAATGTCGAAGAAAAAAATCTCACCGTGAATTAGTAAAAAGCAAAAAAAGAAAAAATAAGTCTCGCAACAACACGTATAACACCTAAAGCGGATAACCATGAATTTTACGCCTCAAATATTACAGCAGGAAATACACGTAAGATCAGCTAAACATAGACTACTTAGCTATTCAAACACAGAATTTCATCAAACACATTTCAAATGCAGAAGAAGCATGGTCTCTCACTCACTCTCTCTCTCTCTCTCTCACACACACTCTCTCTCTCTCTTCTCTCCCTCTTTAATATATATATATATGCAGAAATATACACGTATGTATGTATACATACAATATGTGCATATATTAATGTATATATATATATACATATGAACAGATATATATGCATACATATATATGCATATATGTATAGAAAAAGTATATGTACATATTTATATAAAAATGTATATATATATATATATGTACATATATATATATATAAACATACCTGTATATGTTCATATATATATATATATATATATATATATCCATAAATACATATATGTACATATATATTTGTAAACCTTGAACATATTTATATAAACATATGTATATATGTACACACACACACATATATATATATATATATATATATATATATATATATATATATATATATATATATATCAGTTTGTATATACATATATGTAGACATATATACATATATAAATATATGTAGATATACATACAGACATATACGTACATACACACCTATATAAAAATATACTGATGAATATACACATATGCATACTCACACACACAGACAGACACACACACACACATATATATATATATATATATATATATATATATATATATATATATATATATATACCTGGAGATAGATAGATAGATAGATATGTTTATGCATGTATGTAGTCGTATATATATGTATGTATGTATGTATGTATATACTTATACCTGACACACAGATAAACATACGAAATAAAATGTACAGCTATGCATAAACATATACCAATCCACGCTACTGAGAGATGATAAATAATGGCCCCCGGGAAAAAACACAAAAAAATCGCATGTCTGACACTATTTTCCCATGTTTTAATTAAGATCTTTTCAGGTATCAGGTTTCGTCCAGTAATAAAGGATCAACGTAATTCTTCAGGTAAATATCAGTTGATGAAATCACATGAGAGACTTTCGAAAAAAAGTTAAGTCAATCCATTCAAAGGAGCTGAAAATTCATGAGGGGGACAAGAATGCCGAAGATAGTGAGAGGATGACGGATGAGGAAGAGAAGACAAAGAAGAAGAAGAAGAAGAAGAAGAAGAAGAAGAAGAAGAAGAAGAAGAAGAAGAAGAAGAAGAAGAAGAACTCCAAGTGAAGAAGAAGAAGGAAACGGACAATTGAAGAAGAGGAAGAAAAACGAACGAAGAAAAAACGTAATATGAGTTTTTTTTTAATTGGTTATATAAAGCCAGACAAGATTTCTAGATTATGAGATTTTAGATAACAATGGTTTAATGATACAAGTCTCACTAATTAACCCATAGCTGATGGAGAAATGGTGGATTCATACCTTTCCCAACGATATTTCCGCGTACGTGAATCTAACAAACCCAACCAGAATTAGAACTCGACTCTCCGATTAACAATTTCGAGCCATTCATTATCTGTTACAGTACCTGGTTTTTCAAAACGGTCACCCATCTACGTACTGAACAAACTCGAGATTGCTTAACTTCGATGATAGTACGGGAACTGGAGTTTCAACATGATGTAGCCGTAGCCACAGTAGTAGGAAGAGAAAGAAAGAGGACGAGTGAAGAGGAACAACAACAACTAATCTAGAAGAAGAAGAAGAAGAAGAAGAAGAAGAAGAAGAAGAAGAAGAAGAGGAAGAAGAAGAAAGAAAGAAAGAATCAGGGAGAAGGATATAGAGGAGGAAGAAGAGAGTACAAATTAAGAAGAAGAATGAAGACAAGTGATGAAGAAGGAAAAAAAGGAGTGAAAGAGAAGAAAATATTGAAGGAGGAGAGAATAGGCGAAGAAGTAAAATGAGAAAGACGATTGAAGAAAAAGAAGAAAGTCGGAGGAGGAATAGGAAGAGGATCATGAGGGGGAGTTGACAGATGAAGAAGAAGGGAAACAGGTGGAAGAGGAGTATGTGAAGAAAAAAGAGGAGGAGCATGTGGTGACTCGCAAAACGGAATTTTGATTAGAGCTGGGATCTCATTAACGCATGACAGACCTGAAAAAAGATTTTACAACCAGTGAAACGTTAAAAATAAGACGTGAAATAATTATTCATTCATGCAAGACTGTTCAATATAAAATTGCGGAGTTATATTAGAAAAAAAATAAATTGAACAAAAATTCATAGAAAAAATCAATCGAAATATCTTCTATCTTTAGCGGAAAACCTTCCAATATTTCTCTACAACAGTCTATAAATTCTTTGCAGGCTTTTGCAGCCTGAGCCGATTTGAGAAATTCTGACCTGGAGATATGGCCTTGGCGTTTGTATAGAAAGGTAATTCTTAGGAGAGTGGTCAGATTAGGTAAAATTTAAAAAGAAAATCTAATTTTAATCTACCGTTTTTGCTACAAGTGAATGAATGCTACTATTAACAGATTTTCTTTTAATCGTACTCTCTACTATTTAAGCTATATTTGCACCATCAGTCGTTTTATTATACTAGTCTTGTTACCTTTCTTATCTTGGACAAGACCCCATTTATTCGGCCTTTGGATCAAAGTGTAGAAATATCTGCCCTCTGGCGGATAAACTACATTTCATCACTCACCTGTGTCTTTGTCCGCGGTCTGAGTGCAACTAAAAATATTATTGAGAGGTAACCGGTCTCGGGGAACAGCTGCCCGCGGCAGTACCTCTATCATTGCACTAAAAAATGAGGATTGGTATCAATGCCAGCGCAACCGACGGGCATTTCGAGCTGCCTGCGGCAGTACCTCCATCATTGCACTAAAAAGCAGAGATTGGCATCAATGCCAACGCAACCGAAGGACCTCACCAGCTGCACGCGGCAGTACCTCTATCATTGCACTAAAAACGGGTATTGGTATCAATGCCAGCGCAACTGGCGGACATTTTCAGCTGCCTGCGGCAGTACCTCCATCACTGCACTAAAACTCGGGGATTAGTATCAATAGCAGTGCAAACGACGAACCTCCTCAGCTACCCGTGACAGTACCTCCATCATTGCACTAAAGAACGGAGATTAGTATTGTCACAGGACACATGGCATAGTGGATAAAGGTGTTAGTTAGATCCAGTGACAAGACCCAAAGAGTGTGAGTTCAATACCCGGTTAAGGCAGTGGAGAACTTGGAGAGGTGAATTAACAGGAGATAACTGATAACTGACATCCATTAAACATGACACGTGGAACTAGAACAGTCTACCCCAGTGAGCGAAATAAAGGGTTCAGTTCGACATTCCAACCACCGGAAGAAGGCCGGAGCCTACAACGGCCGAAACGTTGTAATAAATATAGTGACAAAGATAAGGACAACAGTCCGAATAATGTAAATAGTGGACCTAGTGTGGTGTTTATATCGATTTCTCGCAGTTTCCTTCCCACAAAGGTTGCAGATTTTCCACTGGAGATATTGGCCCCCTCTGTCATGCCGTGGTTTATATTCAGCGGATACCCAATTCTGTGCAACTTGATACAAGATGGTCAATTGTTTCTGGATATTCATCACGTAATGTGTATTTGCGGTCAATACAATTTTTTCCAGTATTTATACTTGATACTTTCTAGTTAGCAAATATTGGTCCTGTACAGCGAGAATAAGGCTTTCGGTTTGTTATGGGAACTTACCCATAATAATAATGGACTATCCCGTACACCATAAATACTGCGCCTCAAGAGGAAGCAGTAGAGTGAGTCAGTCCTTTTTGGACGTCTCAGCTATTCGGTCGAACTCTCTGCCTTTGAGGCAGAGGGGAACTCTCTGCCTTTGGGCAGAGAGGAACTCGGACGAGGCTCCGCCGAAGGGCAGAGCCTCGTTCGGGGAGGTTGACCGGCCCGATCCCGTTTATACGGGATCTACGGGCTATTTTTTGGCCGAGCCTACGGGCTCGGGTACCCCACTTTAAACCAGGCCTTGTGCCACATCTGTCCCTCGTGGGGAGGACACTAAATACAGAGTGAGTCAGTCCTTTTTGGACGTCTCAGCTATTCGGTCGAACTCTCTGCCTTTGAGGCAGAGGGGAACTCTCTGCCTTTTGGGCAGAGAGGAACTCGGACAAGGCTCCGCCGAAGGGCAAAGGCTCGTTCGGGGAGGTTGACCAACCCGATCCCGTTTATACGGGTTCTACGGGCAATTTTTGCCCGAGCCTACGGGCTCGGAAGCCCACATTAAACCGGCCTTGTGCTACATTTGACACACGTGGGCGTGTTAATAAACATCGTGTGAGTCACAGAGTGAGTCAGTCAGTCTGAGACAGAGTCGCGTCAGACGATTACTGTAAGACATTGGAATAGTGATACTGGTCGAGACGACATAGTTCTCTCTAACCTAACCTGATTGTTATTACTAACACTTTCTACTTCTTTTGTACATATTCTGTTTGTAAAATATCTGTGTTATTCCATACCTGTGTTCGAGTTATTCTTCATTGGTTCTACCTTGGACCATCACCGTCGTACAAGGAACCTGGAGCATAACACGGTTTCAGCTTTTAAACCTGCACTACATCTCCACTGATGGGTATGGCGTTTATCCACATCAGCTTCTTTTGCACGGATAGAGTATTGACCATGAAGAGGTTTATCATGCCATCGTTTCTGCATTTGGTCCATTGCCCTTGATTTAGCCTTCGTTTTAGGTTATTTAAAGCTGCAGTAGGAGTATTATGGTTTACTTTTCACTTTTGAATTTTTTGACATCCTTTATGGCTGAATAAAGTTTCTTATTTATTTCATGTTCATTGATACAGATCATCCTCCAGTCTTCCTGCAGTTTCCAGGTATCTTTGAAGGTCGAACGCTGTAGCTTTGTAAGACACTTTCGGTTGAACTAATCCTAAGCCACCTTTGAATCCGGACACATATAAAGGATAAACATCGGCCTTGGGATGATGCATTTGGTAGCAAGTTAGAAGCTTTCTCCTTTTAACATCCATTCGCCTAATGTAAGCTATAGTCTCGTTAAATATGTTGAAACTATAAGCATCAAAGGGACAGACAAAGTCTTTACGGCTGATATCTTGTTTTTTTAACTCAATTGAGTATTTAAGACCAGACGCACATTACATCACCATTATTATTATTATTATTATTACTACTATTATTATTATTATTATTATTATTATTATTTTATTTCCTTTGATTTCTGGTGTGTACACATTTCGTTCCGGGTCCTGCCCAGTGACCTAATGTTAGAAATGGCATCATCACATCTTCCACTGACAAAAAAAATCATATTTTACATAGATAAAGCCCTTTGTAAGGTGCGGGATGTTCTCATGAGAACAATTTTTTATATTTCCTTAAGACATGGGCTTCCAGGAATCCCCTCAATTAGTCTACTGGAATCTTTTCCAACCAATCCGATGGCTTCAACTACAACAGGGATTGTTGATGTTCCCATGTGCCACATTTTTGAGATTTCAATTTCAAGGTCCTTGTATTTTGATAGCATTTTGAAGATTTTCATTATTATTATTATTATTATTATTATTATTATTATTATTATTGTTATTATTGTTGTTCTTGTTCTTGTTCTTACTGTTGATTTATTTCCTTTGTTTTTTGGGTGTATACTCATTTTTTCCATATTCCGACCTGAGACCTAAGGTCAGAAATGTCATTATGACATTTCCCACGGAGTAGTTTTGATAAAGAAAAAATCACACATATTTTACATAGATGAAGCCCTTGCGCAGGCTTTACTTGTGAGTACAATTTTTTTATTTCTTTAAGACATGAAATCACAGGGATTCCTTCAATGAGTCTATTGGAATCTTTTCCAATCAATCCGGGGGCTCCAACTACAAATGGAACTTTTGATGTACACATGTGCCACATTTTTGAGATTTCGATTTCAATGTCCCTGTATTTTGATAGTATTTTGAAGATCTTCAAAGATACATTGAAGTCTGCAGGAACTGGTATATCAATAAGGAGGCACATTTTGTCATTGTTGTCTCTAATCACGATGTTGTTGTTATTATTATTATTATTATTATTATTATTATTATTATTTGTTATTCATTATTAAAATTATTATTAATTTTGTTGTTGTTGTCACTATTATTGTTGGTTATTATTTATTAAGAAATATTTCTATTTTTGTTTATTCTTATTTTAGTACTTTTAAAAAATAGATTTAGTTATTGTTTGCCTGTATTCATTAATATTAATAGATATTAATTATTTATTGGTGTATTTACTGAATAAAGTACATTTAGTAGATTTCTAGGACACATTATGAGGAAAGACGGCATGGACTCCCCTTAAGAGAAGGAGTCGGTAGAGGGGAATAGTAAGCAACTTAATGTGTGAATGGATAGCAGAAGAGGGTCAAGGAGGATAGTAAAGAGTTCAAATTTGCCTAAAGATAAAAGGAACGGAAAGTTGTGGAGAGCCATAATCGTTCATGTCCAAAAGGATGATAGCCTTGATCTATTTACGTGGAGCCCACAACAAACAAAATGCCGCAAAATTTGGTCTAAATCTTAAAATAAGAAAAAGAAAGATCAATCCAATTTCAAATCGACGATATTAACAAAAATATTGAAGACAGCAAACTGTATTAGCACGGAGTGTGCGTTCTGGCCCGGGCATTGAACTAGAAGTGCCAACTTCGGACAGTTGATGAGAATCTAATTGTACTGCAAGAGGTCAGTGTTTAAATGCGAATTCTTTTGGCTCTGATAATGACAGAACTTTGGTGAAGCGACAATTTTCTTTCGTCGTCCGGCAGTCTTTTAACAACGAAGTCTGCATAAAGTCCGCGAAGAAAAGTTTTAAATATAGACATTTTGCCAAATGCTGAAAGTTTCAAATGCTGATGAATCACTAAGTGGCGATGTTCGCATGAAAATGTTCAGGAAACGGGAAAGAACGTGTTTCAATGGTCGATAGACGATTGTGAGGAAATAGCTTCCAAGTCGTTCCATCGTTAATGTCCAAAATCTGATAGCGCGGGAGTGATAGATGCTTGAATGATAACAATACAGGCTAGTAGATGTTAGTACATTTCAAATAAATAAGCAACTTTGTCATAACAGTACTTAAGTAACTTTGTTACTGTTGAGTCTTGACTCATTGTTGAATCTCGCCTAATGCATGGAATAATAAGGCAACACAAAATGTACTTAGAACAAGAATGTATTATAACAAGAAAGTGTACACAATAAGTACATATAGTATTTCTGTATATTTCTGGGAAGACGTTCCTGGAGAATGTGTTGACTAGTCGCAGTCGATCAGAGTCTCTAGTTGGATCTCGTGATTCCTCTCCTCGTCTTCCGGTACCAACCATTATTTATATAGTTGGTAGTCACCTATGCAGATTAGGTGGATCCTACACAACAGTTACTAACATAAGCTTCGTAAAGATAGACGTGTCTACAGAACACATAAAACATGTAATTCGTTTGAGCTTAGTAAAGGCAATAACGCATTCGACGCGACATGAAATATTCAGCGTATTTATAGAATAGATTCTTTCATTTCACTATCTCCTTATTCTCAAAACTCGTTCCTGCTGATTCTCAAGAACGTTCTTGATGGATAAATTCTTTAAAACACAAGTGGAAATTAAGCTTCTTACATTTTTTCTTCCAGACCAAAAAAAAACGGTGTTAATAATGAATAAGTTAATTTGTTCGCTTGCCTTATGACAGTTTCTAATCTGGCTTCGCGGAATTACATCCACTCTTCAGGAGACTTGATGATAAATGTGAAATTTAAGTGAACAAATTAATTTATTTATTATTAATTCTCTATCTCTTGATATCGAACTCTCTAGTTACAAAGACAACTTGCCTTAAATATGTTATCTTCCAGAAGTCGACTTGTTTCTTTTTAATCACAATCTTTTTTATACATACGCACACATTATATATATATATATATATATATATATATATATATATATATATATATATATATATATATATATTCGACTCTCTCTTCGTATTGGATACAGGTTTTGAATTCAGAGTTGTCCTTCTCCTAGACTAGTTGCCCTCCAAGTCTATAGAACCCAGTCTGTCCTGCTATTTACCTATATATATATATATATATATATATATAGAGAGAGAGAGAGAGAGAGAGAGAGAGAGAGAGAGAGAGAGAGAGAGAATGTATAAAATCAATTGTTCAACTTAATTCCCGGCTCAGCGTTTCTCAGAAATGCTATCCGCTCGTCAGGTGATTAGATAATAAAAGTATTGTTTGGTTTCGGCATATCTACCTCAATGTGTTATTTAATGCCGACATTATTTTTATTGCTGGTAATACTTTTTTTCAAAAATTATTCCTGGTAATACTTTTTTTTCAATAATGTATTGCTGGTAATATTTTTTCAGTAAGAATCGAAACCTTTAGATTTAGTAAGCATAGCTTTGCTGTGGCACGAAGTCGAGATTAAGGAGCATCCAGTGTAGATCGAATTATCTACTTAGTCTTAATTGACCTAACTAACTATAAACCAACTTTGAAGTGTTCCAATAAGAATAAATATGAATAATGAATGTAAAAATATAAAATAATAATAATAATAATAATAATAATAATAATAATAATAATAATAATAATAATAATAATAAATTTGCCCCAACTGAATATAAAACCCGGCATGGCAGATTGGGCCAATATCTGCAACATGTGCGGGAAGGAAACTAAAAGAAATTGGTATGAACACCACCCTGACTCGGTTACGGAGATAGGACCTGTAAGAATTTTATGGGACTACACAATATACACAGACAGAACAATCAAAGTTAACCGCCCGGACATTGTTATTAGAGACCGCACAAAAAAAAGTGCCTCCTAATTGATATGGCAGTCCCTGCGGACTTCAATGTATCTTTGAAGATCTTCAAAAAGCGTCAAAATACAAGGACATTGAAATAGAAATCTCAAAAATGTGACACGTGTGAACATCGACAATCCCTGTTGTAGTTGGAGCCTTGGATTGGTTGGGAAAATATTCCATTAGACTCATTGAAGGAATTCCTGGAAGCCCATGCTTTAAAGAAATACAAAAAAATGTTCTCACGAGTACAGCCGCCACCTTACGAAGGACTTTATTTATGTAAAATATGTGTGTGTGTGTTTTTTTTCTATTTCTTTTTGTTTTTAATTGGTCAGTGGAAAATGTCATGATGCCATTTCTGACGTTAGGTCTCTGGGCGGGGCCCGGAAAGAAATGCCTACTCACGAGAGTTGTAGCGTGGGTTGTCCTACACATTCTCGCTACTGCGGAAACGCATTACCCATCACCTAACTGTGTATACATCCATTGTAAGGTCTCCGTAAACGTTCAACAAGTGTCGATTAATTTCGATTGTAGCAATTTTTTGCATACAGAAATTCATTGGTGTGTCGGTTTCGTACTAACTTTTATTTCAGACATTTTTTTTGCTAGACTACTTTTATGTCAGACACTTTTTGCCAGAGTACTTTTCTGTAAAAAGGGAATAGAAAAGAGATTGATGGAAATGCTCATATTCTACTGTCATACAGTAAATATCCAATTCTGGCGTCGTGGATCAGCAGAATAAAATTGGAGGTTTCCTTTTTCGAAGTGATCCTCGCATATTTCAGGAAAATAGGTTTCTCAAGTCTCCTAAAAAGAACAATCATAATGTGCTGGTATCGTAAGGGTTAACGGTGGATAAAATGGAATCGGCAGTCGTAATTTAAATTCCGAGCGAGGCAGCTGCGTTCCATTTGCACTCGAACCATCTGAAAAGAAAATGGCATGAATTTAATTAATCTCCACGCGTAGATTGGGATGTTTACTTGTGGTAGGGCAATCAGTCGAGGAAAATAAAATTTTAATTGAAAAAAAAAACAAGGGAGGACATAGAAGACAACTATTTCATTATCTTTCCAAAGAACATGCAAATTACAGATATTAAAACATATAAAGTAGTTTATAAAGTATGTTGATGCAAAGAATTCTTTTTAAATAATCTCGCCTCAAGCAAAGCCACTAAGACCCAAGTCTAAAATAAACACTTGAATTCAACTTGGATCAAAGATTCTTAAAAAAAAAAAAAAACGGCCCTTTAAAATTAAAAAAAAAAATCAACTATGTTTCGGCTGAAGTCTTCGTGATGTGATTGCTTATCATCGTTGTTTTGCCAATTCTTCATCTTGTAGATTTTGGTTCGAAGGTTCAATTTGCACATAATTGTCCATTCACAACATTTGCTTTATTCCCATAATCTACAAGGTGACTGAAACTTAACTCCCTATTTTAAGTATGATGGACTCTCCTGTCTTGTAAAAATTATAGTAAGACGGGAGAGTCCATCATACACAAAATAGGGAGTTACGTTTCAATCACCCTGTATGTTCAGGATATTTTTAATTTTTATTACTTATCACTGTGATAATAATGAACTCCCCCGACCTGCCCATTTCAATATAAACCTTTCTGTATAAAAGCCGTCTAATCACTAACAGTCTATCTTAACATAAAGCTTCTAAAGTTGACATTTGGCGGTGTCTATTCATTACAATCACTCCACCCGAAAATAATCAAGGATAAAATTATATTGGTGTCTTCAGTGACAGTCCAGTTTGTAAAACACCCATTCATTCTACTACGGAAACCAAAATGGCACCTGTAATATTGGCCGTTTCTTTATAAGGAAACATTCGGCATTCATCTCCAAATGGAGGGTTAACCATTTGAATTAGTGGCTGGCCCTGAAAAGGGAACTGTGTAATAATAAATAATATTATTGTAATAATTTAAACTATTTATTTTTATTAAAGATTTTATGAAAGATATATATCCAAGAACAGATAGTAAATAGTAAAATGTTGCTGAAAGATATAATGGACAGGAAGTAGTAGAGAGCCATTGTCGCCAAAAATTTGGACTCAAAACCGGCACTGGAGAATTATCTATCAAACAAAAAAATTTCATCAAAATCGGATGAAAACTATGGAAATGCTTAAACAACATTCGATCACACACACACACAGAGAGAGACACACACACATACACACACATTTTTGAGAATTATAGATATTTTACATACACTTCCAAGATTTGACTACATAGTTTTACATTTTCCAATAGATATGAGTGTAATTCTCGAGTAAAACTTAGACACACTCTGGTTTCTTTGAACTTTGGTCTTAATGGGAACATAACAATTGTTTGTCTTTAATGTACAGATATTTATTATATAACATCCGGTCTTTGGTGTTTTTTTTTCTCTCACTGCGCACATTTTTTGCCCTCGTTTGAGAACTAAGAAGGGAAGTGGATCGATAAACCAGTTAAGATACTTTTTTGGTAAATGTATTTTTGAATTTGGTTATTACAAATTTACGATAATGTAAAGACTTTTTTGTTAATCCCTTTTTTTGTTTGTTAGTCTTGTTGTTTATTAATGTACGTTTTAATCGCTATTATGACATATGGAACTCCTTTCAAAATACTTTGTTTTATCTTTACCTTACAAATCTGCCTAATTACTCACTGCCATGTTTGTTCCAATTGATTCTAATTACATGTTAATTCTTCAAGTCTACGTATGCAAAGAATCTTTTTAAAAATAATTTCGCCTCAAGCAAAGCCACTAAGACCCAAGTGGTTACCGGGAATGAAAGATAAGGGAGACAATATTTGAAAGGACAATAAAAACAAGATGATTCAAATTATCACTGACGTTGCATTTCAATTTTTGTAGACTGTAGCGGACAGGAAATCAGAAGACCGGAAGAGAGTCGGAATATGAAAAGTATGATGGAAGAAACAGCTAGTAGAAATAGAACTTGCGATTACATTTAGCAATTTCAGCAGTAAAATGATGAGACATGGTTGACAATCTAGTACTGCAATTAAATTCTTGAAATACCAAAGAATACAATTGCCATGAAAATGTATGTAGGAAAGACACAGTGAAGCTACGTTACGACGGTAGAAGATTGATCGATATCGAGACGCCAGGTCAGATTTGATAACATTTCTGATTCTCCATTGGATTTTGTCCCGAATCAAGATTCATATAAGAAACACTAGACCGGCAACAATATTCAATACACGGACGTGTGGCCGACTTAGAAATGTGCAAGGCAGATTCGGGTGAGAAAAATTGTCTAACATGACAGTGTATCAAGTTTCTTAGCAGAGGACCTAGCATTGATTCTACATAATTATACCAATTCATATTAACAAAAAATTGGGCACCTCGTGATGTAAGCTTGTCTCGCTAGATTAATTACGACTTGATAGTGAGCTCGAAACTCACCGAGTGCTCCACATTTTCGGCCTTGTACAACATCTATATGACAGATAAGCTACGCTTAGAAAATCACCATATCAGTAGAAAATGTGAGATGGCAAAGAGTTACTCTCATTGTTGTGGTAATACTTGTAACCTCTGCTAACAGGAAAAATTGACAATAATGACATTTCCAGATCTAAAGAATCTTTTGAACCAGAAATAAGAATTCATGAGTCCTTGCATACATACTAAAAAATTCCGCTTAAGTACATATGAGGCTGGATAAAAAAATGTTCATTTCAATTAACCCCCGCCACCGATACATTTATAATACCCTTGTTTTTCTTCTCTTCCCCATCTTCTCCTTCCTTCTTCACATCCTCCTCCTCCCTTTCTATAACACCCAACGTCGTGTGTTTGTTTATTTATTTATTAAGAAATAATATTACGTTCATTAGGTTTTTGTTTTTAAATAAAGCGTTCGGAGGTCAGTTGATAAAAATTAGCCTGAGGATACCGTAAGGTTGAAACCAAGGTAGCGGATTCAACTGACCTCCTAATTTTTAAAGCAATATATATATATATATATATATATATATATATATATATATATATATATATATATATATATAGCACGGTGGAGTAGTGGCTCGGATTGAGGATTCGAATCGGAGAGCCGAGTTCGAATTCCAGTAGAATCCATTACATTCACTTACGTGAATTGGGAAAGTTATTAATTCTCTTCTTCTTCTCCCTCCAGCTATGGGTAAATAGGCTAGGTTCCATAGACTTGGATGGCAACTAGTCTAGGAGAAGGTTAACTGCAGAGGGTCGTTTGTGGAACGAAGTGCACCAGGTCTCTATATTTTGCCCTTGAAAAGTACCTTCACGTCTATAATCAAATCATATGTGCTGGTGTCTGGGCTGTCGGTTCCTAGGAACTGAGCTGCTTGACCCTCATACGTCGGTAGAGTCCACAATATATATATATATATATATATATATATATATATATATATATATAATTAAGTAATTCATCATCAACAGAAAGCACTAGACGGCCGTTTCGTCCTATTTGGGACTCATCAGCAGTGCGCATCCACTACCGAGAATTGTTATCAGGCAAATGCCATACCAACTGTTCCAACGGGCCTCGGTGACGAAGAGGTAGCGAATCGGACTCGATATAGCGCCGCTCGATTACATATTCCGTGGTGGAACTCTTCCGAGTTTCTCTTTTGCCCATAGGACTGTGCTCCAACGAGCCACGACTAATATCCCCACGCCGCTCCATCCAGAGCTTTAGAAGCCGGTTCAAGCAAGAATATACAAGTGATAGAAATTAGGAGGATTTGAGATAATTATAATTAAGTAATTCATCGAGTCTAGAAGAAACCTCAACAGAATGCAGAAAGCGCTAGTATGACGTTTGCCTGATAACGTAACTGTTCGGGTTTCAATATAGGACGAAACGGCCGTCCAGTGCTTTCTGCATTCTGTTGAGGTTTCTTCTAGACTCGATGAAATAATTATAATTATCTCAAATCTTCCTAATTTCTATCACATACGTATATATATATATATATATATATATATATATATATATATATATATATATATATATATATATATATATGTATATGTGTGTGTGTGTGTGTGTGTGTGGATAGATAGATAGATAGACATTTGTTTATACTGTGCGCGCTTCCCTCTAATCTATTAATCATTTTCAAGCATTTTTGCTATTGTAAATGTTGTGCAATTTTATGAGACGTAGACATATTTTTAAGCAACGTCGACCCCGGTCACTACCTAGATGGGTGACCGCTCGCGAATACCAGGTGCTGAAAGCTTGGATGTGCGGATGGTGTAATGGGCAATCGCTCGTAATTGTTAATTGGAAAGCCGAGTTCCAATTCCAGTTGGGTTCTTCATATCCACCTACATGTAGATAAACTTTGAGAAAAGTATGAATCCACCTCTTCTCCCCCCAGCTATGGATTAATTAGTAAGACTTGTATCACTAAAATATTATTATCTAAATAAAAAAATCTTAGAAATGAAAATATTTTATGGATTTAAATACTCTACGAAGGGTTGATAAATCGAAGAAAACGAATCAATCAATCATTATTTCTCGAACAAGGCCAGTAGATTAGGACCGTGTTTGTACTTAATGATTTTTTTAGTGCTTATATAAGCACTAAAAAAATCATCATCGACATTAAATTTTATTTTTTAAATAATTTTGCTTTCTTTTTTACAGTTAAAGGCAGATATTATATATTTGTGTTT
Source organism: Acanthosepion esculentum (assembly GCA_964036315.1). NCBI lineage: Eukaryota > Metazoa > Mollusca > Cephalopoda > Sepiida > Sepiidae > Acanthosepion > Acanthosepion esculentum. Next base: position 74,202,936 of record OZ038494.1, on the reverse strand, counting down.
TCACAATCTTGAAATCAGTTTCACTGGAAACTGAAACTTGAAATCAGTTTTGTCTCTAAATTAAAAAGATATTTTGGGGGATTTTTCTTTTGGGGTGGTACATCTTTGGATACTTCCTCATAAATTTTTTTATCTTAACATATCTTTCTTTTTCTTGTAGACTGGTTTTGAAAGGCAAGCTCAGCCGATGCACCCACCGCCACAACAATCATCATCATCATCGTCATCATCATTGATTCCTCCTCATCATGACGACGCCAGTTAGCACACTACTCACCTCCTCCCTCGATAAATCATCTCTGACAGAATTCTACAAAAGGCCTCTGCCGTTCTAAGCATGTTTAAGTACGCTACACGAGGCATTCGCAATGTGCCTTCCCTGTACGCCTGTACACTGTTGGCTATCTGCCTCGGAGCTTCGAATTTCGTCGCCGGTGAAACGTCCGAAAGCTATCTGCCAGTCGTGAATACAACACGTGCGGGTTTCGACCTGGAGTCGCTACTGTATTTTAACAGCACATACGATTATTTCGACGAGGACGGTGCTGCCGATGGCGAGAGCCGAAGCATTGACGACGATCCTCGCATTATTAATGGCGAGGACGAGGACGTGGTCGCGAAGTTTTTAGGTCTGGTCGAGGAGTACAAAAAGAACAAGAAAAATTGCACGAAAGGTACTTCGTATAATTTAGGCGCCGGAGTCGTTAGACAGTATGGTCTGAACCGGTTTCTTCACCAAGCGCTCGTTGCCGTAAATCGGGCCAATTTTCTCACAAGAATTTGGAAGAGTGCAGAACCGGAAGTGCTGAACTCCGAGTTTCTCTTATATTCCGCCGTTCGGAATATGGTCGAAGGAGACCCCGATATGTTTGCAGCCGGTAATTGTTATGATGCTAATGAATACAAGGACTATTATTTGTTTTGTCCATACGCTTACAGAATGCCGGATGGAAGGATTAATGTTAAAGACTTGTCCGTTGAATATAAATACAATAATTCAAACGAATGGTTTTACCACTGCCGCGTAAATGCTAATAAAAGACTCAAGTCAACGAACCTTACTGTTGGTAAGTCCATTTTTTTCCTCTTTTTCTAACTCCAGATGCGCTTGATATATCGCTATATAACCGCGTAGTCATTGATTCATTCAGTTAGCTCTGCTGTAGTCTCTACTCCGCTAAATCTCACAATTGTGTTTAATGGTGACATTCAAGGCACAATAGTTCAGTTGCATGTCCGTTTCTTTTCTCACCAGAGACGTTGATGGTAACCTGTCCATCCTCTCAGAAGTTAAAGTAGGACCTAAGTTTGAATTCAGAATTTTCCTTCTCCGAGACTGATTGCTAACAAAGGTCCTGTCTACCCTGCTATTGACCCATAGCTGGTGTGGAGATGGATTCGCAATCGTGGAAACGTAAGTTTGTATATCATACTCTTTAGGCTCTTTGCACTTTTGGGGCCATCCATTCACACGTCATTATTTATTCAGTTATCACAGGTGGTCGCCATTACTTTCTATCTCACAATTGGAGTTCATGGCGACATTCAAGACAGGATATTAGAATGGTTTGTCGGTTGCTTTGAACTGGGGATGTTGTGGTCAGGTGGTAAAGGGACGTGCCCTACAAGTTAGCAGGTGGTTTGAATTTAGAGTTTTCCATCTCCTAGACTAGTACTTGTATATGGAGGCCGTGCGCTTCCCAGACTACATGGCACTCCTCTCGGCCGTGCCAAGATCCAGATAGACAGAAACTGACTTCGATAGATAGATAGATAGATAGATAGATAGATAGATAGATAGATAGATAGATAATCTATTTATTTCAGTCTGTTCATATCTATCTACTTCCATGTGTTCATAACTATCTATGTACTTATTTTTTATATCTCAGTTTCTTCATATCTATCTATCAATCTATTATCTATTTTTCTCAGTCTGTTCATATCTATTCAGATCTATCTATCTATCTATCTATCTATGTGTTTATTTATTTCGGTCTGTTCATATCTATCTTTCGGACAGACACCTTCAAGCATTATCCCGTTCGAAACCTCTGCTACAATGTGAAAATCTTTGTCAGTTTTTTAAAGCCACGTTGTTAATCATCTTTCCTCCCACGTTTGGGGGAAGCTTATATATACATATACCTTTTATATTCATGTGACCACCAGTAGACGTCTGTACCAAGTAAGGGCGGCCCTACTGAAGAGATACCTGAAAAGTATAGTCATGTGCAGTAGGTTCAACGACCATCAGCAATAAGAACAAGGAGTAGTGGTTAACGAGCTAGTCTGT
>OZ038494.1:74020640-74195640 GCA_964036315.1 Acanthosepion esculentum | reverse complement strand
AGTCAATTGACAAAATCCGAGAAACATTTTAGATTGTTCATAACCGAAATGAGTTTTTCATTTCTCTTAAGCTGCGTGACAATCGGAAATTTAACTAATCTTTTTCTACGGGGGACAGATCTGTAAGAATTACTTGAGGAATATAACGTGAGCATCTTTTTATATAGTTTTTAACTGCCCAGTAATCTTGAAAAATTAGGAAAAGATTCCTTTGATACTTCATTTCTCTTAACCTGCGTGGTGTTCCTCCTAACAGGCTTCAGCTAGATTTTCGAAAATCACTTATATCAGTAAACTACTTACTTTTCGTTCAAAATATTGCAGAAATATATTTTTTTTTACACGGAGGTAAGCGTTTATTTAAGGTTTTGAAAGGTTTATTGACAGCCTGACAGCCTTGACAATCGGAAATTTAACTAAACTTTTTCTACGGGTGATAGATCTTTAAGAATTACTTGAGGAATATAACGTGAGCATCTTTTTATATAATTTTAACTACCCAGTAATCTTGAAAAATTATGAAAATATTCCTTTACTTTTATACTTTGTTTTTAAATTTACTATACTTACTGCTTTAATTTAATATTTAAACAATGTCGTGTATGAACATCCGTATTTACAAAAATCGGCACGTTTATATATGCAGAAAAAAATATAAAATTCTTTTAAAAATACTAGTGAATCGCTGAATTCTGTAAGCTTTTCCATTTATGATTATTAAGTATAGGTTTTACTTAATAACAATATCACCTAACCCGTAAAACTTAATACAACATTTTAAAAGATTTAAAACTTTATAAATTATTCTAATTAAAATTAAAAATTAAATGAAAACAATTCTTGTAAAACTTCATTATTCATAGGAAAAGATTTTATTAAAACAATAGTGTCCATAATATATCTTCTTTTTTTTAATCATTTCAACTCAATCAAGGCGGGAATGCCACTAGTACGTAAGGGTTTACAAGTAGTGAAAGTGAGAGAAAAGAATGAGTATAGGAAAGAATTGTGAAAAGGACAAAAGATGAACGGGATTCGAGAAGTTAGAAAATGCTGATTGACGTTGCATTTTAATTTTTGAAGATTGTAGTTATCAGAGAAGGAAGCAGTTAAAAGTTTTTTCTAATTAATGTCTTAGTTTTATTGCATTTTTTTTAAGATTCAGAACATATTTTCGGTCTCTGTCTCTTTCCCTTCTCCACATCCTTTCATTTCTCATTCCTATCTGCTCTCGCTCCGGATCTTTTTTGGCCCCCTTGCCTTGATCGACCCACTGTCTTTCTCTTTCTCCACATCCCCTCCCTTGCCACTCCTATCTGCTCTTCCTCCAACCCCCTCTTTAACCCCTTGCGTGATAGTGGCCTCCGGCCTTGCTTGGGGTGATATGATTAAAAAAAAAAAAAAAAAAAAAAACTGGTGGTCCTGTTTTACAAAAAAAATGTGAGTGGGTAGGGTGAAGCAGATGTAAAAAAAAAATTACCCAGATTTTCTAAAATTAAAAGAAACATTTCTTAAATAAATGCATTCATTTGTGAATAAGCCCTGAAAATTTTTATTAAAATCCGACACTTATTTGATTCCATTTCAGCCTTCGGCTATAAGTTCGAATATCAGTTATGCTTCAATACTCAAAATGGGGACAGATGAACTCGCTTGGGTGTCTAGCAGCAGGGTTAGTCATAGAGACAGCAATACTAAAAGGCCGATATTTAAATTGTAATCCCCAATGAGGTTTAGAGGCGCCATGCTCAAGAATAAAACACAAAGACAATCTCTCAGTATCACCGGCCTCATGTCTAATCTATATTGATTGTTCTAGGGTAAGATCTTCAAAATCCTTTTCATCCTACCAACGAATGGGAAATTCGTTAATGTTTTCTTACCCAGAAGACCTGTCAAAGGACTAAATCATTGGTTTTCGCTTGTGTATAAGAATTATTTTTCAGTAACAGCTACATTTTTATGTGTTAATAACGTTTTTTGTTAATTGTTATAGTGTTTTAAAAAAAATACTAGCAATCTTCGCCCGCTCGCTTTCGCTTCGCAAAGTAAGATATATTCACTACTTGAAATATTTGAAACAAAAATTTTAAATGAAAATTTCATTCATAAATTGGCTTGAAGAGTTTAGGAGAGTTTTACACACAGACGCCTACTTGTTAAATGCCAAGTAAAATGCAAATTTCAAAGACTTTTCTGCGTTAAATGAGACAATATTCCTAGAAAGAACAATTTTTGATATGAAAATCAAAACAATCCTTGAATAAAATAACACTAATTAAGGACTATTAATTAATTAAATATACTTTTTTAAAAATCAATATGCAAATCAGTTAAACCTGGAGATTGATATCACCTAGAAATAGTTAATACTTAATACTGATATGGCAGAGGGGCAGGAAAATTATACTAAGAGGTGCCGACCCTGGGGAACGGCTGCCCGAGGCTGCGCCTTCTAGATCTAAGGATCGGTGCACGGTTGTGGGGGCTCGGGGTATTTTTGTTCCTTGCGCTCGGGCTCCCCACATTAAACCGACCTTGTATCACAACCTGACCTCGTGGGGGGGTTGAGTAAATATCTACTATAATGTAATTTGTACATTATTTATCATCTCTCAGTTGTTTCTCTGCCCTTGGACAGAGTGCGCTCAGGGGCTTCTCTGTCAAAGGGCAGAGGGGCAACTGATAAAATAATGCTGAGAGGTGCCCAGCCCTGGGAAACTATTTCCCGAGGCCGCGCCCTCCCATTGCGCAACAGGGAGGGATCGGTGCCCGCACCTAGAGGCCAGCACAACCGACGGTTGAGGGGGCTGTGGGCAATTTATGTCCCTGCCCGGGTGCACGCGCTCGGGGCCCCACTTTAAAAAGATCTTGTGTCACATCTCATCCTCGTGGGGGAATGTGTAAACACCGTATAAATTACTATGAAGTAGAGTTGAGGTTTTTTAACCCCAGAATTCGTTGGAGAATTGAGCTCCAATTTCGCATTGATTCATATAGATTCCATAATAGAGATTTTACTTAATTAGCTATTATGTTTCTCTAGCTCTTCAAATGATGAATATATGACTAATTCTAATTTGTTTTCCCATCTTTACACTACTTTAATTTTAACTCATAAATTGTCCCCTGTTCTGTCACCCATGAAATAAAAAATATTTTTTGTACAGAAAATAAGGATCTACGTACATCAAATCGTCTTTAAAATAAGTGCAGCAGAACAACTATCGTTGAAATTTTAAAAGGTAAGCTTAAACATTAATTCAATACTTAAATGCAGCGATCAATTTTGTGCAATCTTTCTTTACTACACACACACACATATAATATATATATATATATATATATATATATATGCAGAAATATAGTCTTAAAGTGTGCTATATTTATGGGGTAAAGTGCTCAATATCAGAGATAGAGCGTGTGTAAATATAAAAGTGGACATGGAAGTCAGCACTTAGAGGCGACAGTCTGTTTCATGCTAGTGCAATCGTCAGGCGACTAGTGCTGTTATTTTTCTCGGCTATTTATATAAGGGTCAGTGGTGCATTATGGGTGGAATCTATATTTAACAAGGCCAAGAAAGACTACGAAACAGCCCTAAAAGATAGCGGATTCCCAGCAACACTCACATACTCACCACAGAACACAAAAAAGACCAACAGAAAAAGAAATATCATATGGTTCAACCCACCGTACAGCAAAAACGTAAAAACAAACACAGGAAAAATATTCTTCAAGCTTTTACACAAACACTTCCCGGAATCAAGCACCCTACACAAAATATTCAACAAAAACACAGTAAAAATCAGCTACAGTTGCACCGAGAACATGGCACAAATAATAAAAAGGTGTGGTTTTATGATTTGTAACAGGTGTGGTTTTATGATTTGTTTGGAGTAATTTATTTTGCTTATTTTATTGTTGTTTGTTTATATATTTATTTATTTTTCTATTTTAAGTTACGTAGTAAAAATTTGTTTTCATGTCTACATTTTGAGATTAGCTCGGATCTTTTATTTAATAATTTATTTTCATCTGGGAAGGTAATGATAGCTATTTTTTCCTCCAAGCAAAGTTTGCAGGTTTTTGATAGGTTGTTGTAGGCTGATGATTTTTTCCTTATTTTCCAAGATATTTTTGGTGTGGTGTGTGTTTTGTTTTTTATTTCCCAGATATACTTAGAAAGCATTGTGCTGTTCGCATATTTACTATTTGTGAAAGACATTTTGTGTACATAATTTCTTTGTTTCCATGGTCCTTCGGTTACTCCTATATATACTTTTTCTTCATTATCTGCTGATTCTGTCGTGGCTTGGTAGATTACGTTGTTTTGTAAACAATTACCGTTTAAGGGACATTCGTTTTTTATTCTGCAGTTGCACGTGGGTTTAATTTGTTCGTGTGGTTTGTTAATAATTTTTCTGTTGTGCTTTTTTATCAATAAATTTCATTTCTGTAGTTCACTGCTACAAGCAAGCCGAAAAAATTTTTCTCCTGATGATGGCCATGTTGGCCGAAACTAGTCGAGGAATCTAAATGAAATAATAATAAAAACAAAAGAATATTAATATAGAACCCAGTGTGTCTGAAGATTTTAATTTTTTAATATTTTTTATTGTTCAATATATATATGTGTGTGTGTGTGTACGTTTCATTGAATATGATAGAAAAGGTGCCTTGATTAAGTTTTTTATACAATTTCTCACGCGATCTAGTATTTTTTTTCTTTTCGGTTGATAAATTATATAAAAACTGTCCAATTGTTCTTTCTTTCCGAGCGCTTTCAGCTATACATTTAGCCATTTTCAAGGTTGAAATATATTAACTGCTAACAAGAAATAGATGTATATTTATAGTATGTAAGTATTTATATAATGTTTTCATTTTCAAAACACAGTCAAGATGTAGTGTCTATGTTCGTTGTTGATATTATTGAGTGTTTTTTTTTCTAATATTAATAAGGCTTCCATTATTTATAGCTTTTTTTTTACATGTAGACCATGCTATTGTCACCGATAATTCTTGACGACCATCAATAATTTCCCCACTAATGTTTCCTCGTCTCTTTGCTTCGGTTGTACTATAATGATTTTGATTTCTGTTTCCCATCCTTGGGTTTATCTACTGAGTTATCCTGAAAATCCAGTACATGTGGGCACCAAATCTCCACCAAATTGGTTAAGACATAATAATAAACGATTAGATAATCTCTGGGCTAACTAAATAACATATAACAACAAAATACGGATGGTCAAAGAGGATCTTAAATTTGGATGCATATGGTGATATATATGAGTGCTAGGGTATACATGTATGCATGAGTAGGGGGTGTAGTTGCAATTACAAACACTAACCTTTTCTGCTACCGCGGTTTCTATCAATGACAAAAACGGCAACCTACTGCGGGAAAAATCTGCCTCGTCTATCATGATTGCCTCAGCGTGTATCACGTATTGCACATTACTGACTGACTGTGTTGATTATTGTTGTTGTCCAACGAATCTTTCTGAAGAAAGATATATATATATATATATATATATATGTGTGTGTGTGTGTGTGTGTGTGTGTGTGTGTGTGTGTGTGTGTGTGTGTGTGTGGCTCGCCGTTCAACATTTCTTCAGAAAGATTCGTTGGGCAACAACAGTAATCAACACAGTCAGTTAGTAATGTGCAATACGTGATTATATATATATATATATATATATATATATATATATATATATATAGTACACTACAAACTGATAACAGAAACAGCTTGTAAAATCCTGCAAATTTTAAAATTAAAATTCGTAGGTGAAAATGGTCATTTACCAAAGGTATCTTATTCCCAATTGGGAAGAAAATTTGTTCTGTTTAATAAAAATAAACATGGAGCACTCTTTTGTAAGTCAGTACTAACATATTTCAAATTCTATGTTGTGTTAATAAGACTCACCTGGAATATACCAAGTGATTACTACCTATCTATCTATCTCCATATATATATATATATATATATATATATATATATATATATATATATATATATATATAAGTGAACATAAAAGTCAACACTTAGAGGCGACAGTCTGTTTCATGCTAGACGCAATCGTTAGGTGGCCTGACGATTGCGTCTAGCATGAAACAGACTGTCGACTCTAAGTGTTGACTTCTATGTTCACTTTTATATTTACACACGCTTTATCTCTGATATTGAGCACTTTATCCTATAAATATAGCACATCTTAAGACTATATATATATATATACGAGTTGACTACTGTACTTAGCCGTCAGTCGGACGTGCAACACTTCTGTAGTCGTTCTTTTTGTTAATAATACGTTTTCACTGACTTGCTGAGTTCGAGTTTTCTTTCGGACCTATTCCGGGTCCACAACAATATAGCTGCAGTCTGAACCACAGGTGGGCTTTGTGGGTGTTGAAGAAATACAAACATTATCTGCAATAGGGATTGGCTAGCCACCCTAGTAGACGGGTATCCTCGAATACGAGTGGTCAGCTATATATATATATATATATATATATATATATATATATATATATATATAAGAGTGAACATTGAAGTCAACACTTAGAGGCGACAGGCTGTTTCATGCGAGACCCCGTTTCATGATGGACGCAATCGTCAGGCCTGACAATTGTGTCTGCCGCCTCTAAATGTTGACGTCAATGTTCATTTTATATTTAAGATATATATATATATATATATATATATATATATATATATATATATATATATATATGCAACAGGTATAAATGGGTTCATTCGTGTTTTTTTATACTTTCATCGTTCGTGCATGAGTACGTGCGTGAGAATGTGAGATTTTAACAAGAATAATCTACCTCAATTATGTTGGCTGATGGCATTGTCTTAGATTTGTCTCGTTCCTGACAGACTGATTATTACAAGACTTTTAGTAGCTCACCAATGCCATTATAACAAGCCATTAGAATTGCGATTGGATGTTTCCTACATCGACAAAGACTTGCTTTACAAATTTGGTCCGCGCATTCTTTTTTTTTTTTTTTATTTATCTTTTTGACCAGACAAATGAAAAGTGAAAATGCTAATATCCTTATTTGTTCAGTGTTCATCTTGTTGCGCGACTGGACTGAACAAAAGAATTGGGGGGGTTGGGGAGGGGGGGCGTTATTGGCGAGTTTTTATACGCAACAAATGTGAACATCTATGCTAAGAAAAGAAAAATAACAACAAATTCTTGGTCAATCTGTCTCCCTTTTTTTATAATGTAATATTTTTCTAGTAAAACGTGCATATATAAACCACAATTATATATGTAATGAAAATACTACAGTGTAACCCGGATATAAGAGAATTGTCTTATATCCGGATTTCTCTTATATCCGGGTTTGGTATATTATACAGTGTAACCCGGATATAAGAGAAACCCGGATATAAGAGATACGCTCTCTGGTCCAAAATTAGAGCCTGTGTTAATGTACAGTGTAACCCGGATATAAGAGAGATTTTCTCTGGTCCCAATTTACTTACCTAAACAAAATAGACCAAACACGTATATAAGAGAAACCCGGATATAAGAGAAACTCGGATATAAGAGAAATCCGGATATAAGATACTTCTTCTCCGGTCCTGACAACTCTCTTATATCCGGGTTACACTGTATATACAATAGACCAAACCCGGATATAAGAGAAACCCGGATATAAGATAACCCCGGATATAAGAGACTTCTTCTCCGGTCCCGACAACTCTCTTATATCCGGTTTACACTATATATACATTAACACAGGCTCTCATTTGGGACCAGAGAAAATCTCTCTTATATCCGAGATTTCTCTTATATCCGGGTTTCTCTTATATCCGGGTTACACTGATGAAAGACTGCTCCATTGCCTCACGCATTTGAAGCTGTAATACAGGATGGGCTGAAAGTAGGTATACACTTAGTAGGTATACACTTAGTAGGTATACACTTAGTAGGTATGTACTTTACTTTTTTTTTAAAATTCTATTGCATATAAACTGTTTATGTATATTTAACACTTTCCGTACGTTTTTTAGCACAGTTTAATATCTGAAGTGCTCAAATTGTCCTTCAACGTTTCAAAAATTCCGAACCTCTCTAGAACACTATGACACATAGCACAAATAGATGTAGACGTCTCTTCTACTCCAATAGCTTCATGTCTCGCACATCTCGCCTGTGGAACTCTCTTCCTTATTCCTGTTTCCCTGACAAATACAATCTCCAACTATTTAAGTGTAACGTCAATCGACATCTCCAGTTGCCTTGATCTATCCACTTTCCATCTCCACATCCTTTCACCTTTCATTCCTATCGGCTCTCGCTCCAAATCTTCTGTAACCCCCTTGCCTTGATCGATCCACTATCTTTCTCCACATCCTCTCCTTTACCACTCCTATCTGCTCTCCCTCCAAACCTTCTGTAAGCCCTTGCGTGCTAGTGGCTTCCAGCCTTGCTTGGGGTGATAAAATTTAAAAAAAAAAAAACTGCATTAATTTCAGTAAATACTTCTGAGATGTGTTCTTTTAATTCGTCCACTGTGTGGGGATTTCTCTCATAAATTTGATCTTTGCTACACACCAAAAAACGAAATCAATTGGTGTTAGGTCAGATGAATATGGTGGTCATTCGATACTGCCCCTTCTTCCGAATCAACGTTTTCGGAAAGGTTTGGTTAAGGTAGTCCCTTAGTGTCAAAGCATAATGGGGAGGTGCTTCATCTTGCAGAAAGAACTGTTCGGCGAAGTTAACTGTGGTTCTGAGCCGTGGAAGTGTGAAATAGGGAAACAACTGTAAGCCTGCTTTTGGCCTATCCTGTATAAATATGTATATGTATATCCTAATGATGAAAAACACTTTCTTTTTCAACATAATCTCCTTCCTTTTGAATGCGCTTATCCGTGTTCTCCCCCATAAAACATAAAAATAGGAAATTAAACTTTCCTATGAAAGTTCAATGATAATTTTAGCAGACTGCTAATTAACTGATGCGGTTTTTTACGCCAGTGGTTTGTAAGAATTTTGTATCTCTGTATCAACTTGCGCGTATATATATATATATATATATATATATATATATATATATATATATATATATATATATATATATATATATATATCAACCTGCTTCTTTTGTTACAAGATACAGAGTTCTGATGATCCCATAAGGAAATGTAATTACAAATAATTACAAATAAACCTAACGTTAAAATATTTAAAAAAAATATCTATATATCAATATGGGTTGAAACGACAGTTGATATTTTTCTCTGTGTGTGTGTGTGTGTGTGTGTGTGTGTGTGTGTGTGTGTGTGTGTGTGTGTGTGTGTGTGTGTGTGTGTGTGTGACTGTCATATTTCTGCTAAAGATTTGTCATATTTATATTTGAAGCAGAATAATTTTGGCGAATGCGAAAATGAAATAAACACATTGGCAGGAGGGAAATTGAAGATTCTTATGCAAATAAAAATCTGCAATCAGCTTTGCAGCGACTCAGCTTTTTTATGTGTTATGGAAAAATTCCCTCTTATGAATAAATCGACCATTTTGAAGAACTCATTTCTGTGAAGATTACTTTCGCAGTTTGTTTTTATTTTTTTTTTTAAATCAATAAAAATACATGCAAAAGAAAAAAAACATGTAAAATTAGAAACTATAAGTCCATTAAGTCTTATTACTCTTCGTTTTGAAAAGGCTACAAAAATTCAAGAAATTCAGACAACTCAAGAATTGGCGTAAATAAGTAAAATAAATTAGATGAAAGTATTACTAGTCAAAAAAGAATAATAACTGACAATGCTTCATTTGAGAAATTAATACAACGTTAGACTATTACATCTTATTACTACTTGGTGTAAATAATCAAGAGAAATAATATGAAGTAATACTAGTCAAAAATTAATAATAATTGACAATGCTTCATTTGTGAAATTCAGATAACTTAAAACCATTACATCTCATTATTACTTGGTGTAAATAAACAAGAGAAATAAGATGAAGGAAATAATTGAAAACAAATATATTATATACCAGCATATTGAGACCTAATCATAGTAAAGCCTTAAGAAAATATCAATTTCATATATGCTGTCATTTTTATAGCATTGATACAATTAGCAACTTATCTATAAAATGCAGACGACTTAAAACTAATTAAATTGAATAGGCCTACTCGAATAATCATAAGATGAAAAAAAATAAACAACAATTATTCAGGACAATGCTTCATCTAACAAATTTGGCCACCATTCAATGTTCTTCAAAACCTTCACGTTGCATCTGATTGATTCATTCACTGATTTGTTTGTTTTTTACGATTTATCAACCCTTTGTGGCCTAAACTTATTTTGAGTGCAAGAATGATTCTTTTCCAGTGAGTGAATCTTTCATTAATAATTTTTGGGGTGGGTAACGATTCTTTTCCAGATGCATGTCCTACTATTTAATACATAGCTGGGGGTGAAATAAATGGAGTTATACTTTTTTCAAGAGTATTTGCGCGTAAATGAATGTAATGATCTCGGCTGGAATTCGAACTCGGCTCTCCGATTCCTCATTACACCACTCGTAAATCCTCATCGAACAGAATTATCTGGAGAGAATTATATCAGTATTAATGAACACATGTGCATAAGTATTGTGTAATAGTAGTAGACATCCAGTTATCTCGTGAGATAATGGCCGCGCCCATTTTGGTCAAAGTTCAGTCTCTTTTTGAGCAGCGTTTGGAATGGCTTGACTTTTCGATCTTTGCCTGGCAGTCTCTTCTGCAGGTGAGACAGACGAAGCTGGAATGTGGAATGAAGTTCTGAGATTTTTCTCTCTCTGCTTCCTGCGTTGTCTTCTGGCCTCTAACAATTGGTTTCGCTTTTTCTCGCCCCCTCATGATTTTTCCTTAAAAAACATGACTGCAGTCACCGAGATCATCTGCTAGATTTTCACAGCTGCCAGTGACGACGCTTGTTAGTCCCAGGTCCCGATTGCAGACATCCCTGAAACAATGCAGGGAGGCCTAGCGGACGATGTCTCGTAACCAGATCATCGTACACGAGGTCTTTTGGTATACGACTGTCATTCAGTCGATATAAGTGGCCCAGGCATCAAAGACGACGTCGGTAGAGAAAATATACGTTCCGTAGTGCAGGTCGATTTTGGAACAGTGGTATTTAACTCAATTTAAAAGTTTGTGTTTGAGATGATAAATAATGACATAAAATAATTTTTTTCCAAATCCTTACCGAAAAACTTTCCGAATTTTACCGGAAAATTCCTTTGGGGAAACCATTTTGAAGATTAAGTTTAGGTTCAAAATCGTAGTGTTGCAATTTCATTCCGGTGATCAGTGAAAGCCTTATAGCACAGACTTATAAGATTAATAATGTACTAAAACTTTTCAAATTATACATAGACAAAATGCATGGCATAATCGTATTATTACTAAATCACTGTGCCATCAAGTAAGATCTGCATTTGTTTTAAAGGGAGATTATACTGAACCATTTAGCTGTTATGATGTAATATGTTATACAGTGTAGTTATAGCGAAGAAGACGGCGACTTACTTCGTCAAACCAAGCGACAGCGAGTCGCGTGTATCCTACGACGGAAAATGTGGCGAAAAAGAAAATTATTTATCAAAAAAAATGGGCACGTATTCCGCATGACATGCTGAAGAAATATTTTCAAAAATAAATAAATAAAATAAAAACAAGTCCGTCGCAGGAGTCGCTATATTTTGATATGGAAAATAGTGAAAGATCCTCTCCCAGCTGTCGACGAATGGAAAAAAAATGGTCGGCCGATAAATGCAGTTAGTATTCTCGAATCGGGGACTTTTGTATTTTGGCTTCTGCGTTCGTCGGAGAGTGAGTTATTTTTTCTGACTGGTTACACGCATTGTGCTTTGTGAGATAGTACCGGCGAATCGAGTTTTCGGCATTTCTTTCTGCCCCCGATATTCGAGTCTGTACTCACAGAGATTTGTTCTTTGTGTTGTGGAAGTAATCTGCGATAAATACTTCCTTTGCTTTCAGAACGCTTACGGTAGTTTTAGAGGGATTTTTCAATAAACAATGGAAATTTAAACCATTTTTTTGCTATAATTTGTTCCCATCAGTATTATCGTGTTGTGTACACTTTTGTCAGTTTTTATTAATTATGATCTATCAAATGATATAACAAATCTTATTCACTGAGTAGCCTTTTTTTGTAATCTTTTACAATTTTTAAACAGTTTTTGGTTATTGAATACAGTAAAAAAAAATTTCATATTTTGCTTGCAGTGATTCATAATTAGAATTCTAGTTTGAATATATACTTTCCATTCAATGTATCCAATACAAAAGATATCAACTTTATTTGGATTTATTCTTGAAATAGTAAAATTTTGAAGTCAGTTAGTAAGCGGAAAGTAGGTATTCCTGTACATTTTTCTGGTGATCTTTAAAACTAAATGCTCAAAGATTAACAAAAGCTATGAATCTCATATTTGGTGGTAGTACTTATCATATCAAACCCCAGATTGTACATTGAGTGCAATGCTGATTTACTGATAAAAAACTCAACCTAACTTAAGGCTGAAGGTGCCTGCTCGTAAAGTATTCTTTAAAGTTATATTTAATCATTAACCTACACTAATTCTTTAGTTTTTTATAGATTTATGTTACAAAATTCAAATTTTAAAAAGAGACGCTTCTGCATAAGCCTTTTTCTTGTTGATGTAAATCTCCTTTATACTAAGAGATTTTTTTCTTTGCATGTCGACAATATAATATTGTCTTGTCCACAGAATTGATCTGGGAATTTAACTATATTGTCGACATGGAAAGAAACCTCTTAGTATAAAGAATAGATTTATATATATCTTCATGCTGTTGGCGCAAAAAAAGAGATTTTCTACAACTTTTTCAAAATCAACTCGCATTAGTAAAAGACTCGTAAATCTCTGCAAAAACATTGAATGTTTGCCCAAAGGATATTTTGGGCGATCAGTCCTTTTGTCTGATCCTTATATTAGTAACACGCTGTCAAAGAATAAAAAATCTTCGTCTGTTGTTTCAAAAATAAATTACCGTTAATTAACGAATGCTTGCAGGATTTTGCCACTTCAGTTATTGAAAGTGCTTCTTTTTTATCTTTCTTCTCTTACATATAAAAAAATAAAGTGAAGTCTGTAATTGTCAAAAGTTCGATGAAACACAGTTTGAAAAATTGAAGTGTAATTAAATGTTTCTCTTGAGATTTTATCGATATTCGGATATTAATTTAATTTTTTTCCAGTAAAGGACAGTTCCTGTTTCTTCGAAAAGAAAAAAAAAATAGTTAATTCTGTTTTATCGTTAGATCGGTTGTTGATCGGATTTGTTCGGATATAAGACACTGTATTTTTTTTTTCAAAGAAAGAGCTTTAAAATGTCCGCTAAGCCTTATACGTGAAGTTATGATATTTAGTTGGCTAATATTAACCCAGGCACCGCCATCTTTTTTGTGCCGTGTCCTGTCAAAACGTGGTCGATCATAGCTTTCCATATCATTATAACTTTTAGATTTGTCTATCCATCATTCCTCTCACATTATGTTCTATCATTGATTGACACAAGCTTCCTTAGGCCAGTTACTCGTTGTTTCCATCTATCTTGCCTTCAATATGTCCTCTGGGTATCATATTCTCCAAGCTGGTTTTTTTTTCAAATAAATCCGATCGTGAATGCTGGTTTTCAAAATTGGCAGAATTTTTGTTTTCTATTGGGAAGATTGAAGTAAGACATTCTTCCTCGTCTACACTTTATCTTTAGCTGTCCTAGCATTCTATTTCGAAGTGCAGTGTATCTTTAGGATTTAAATGATCATGACTCTCCACAACTTCCTATCCTTCATGACTCTAGGCAACGTTTGTTCCTTTACTATCACTCCCATTCATTGTCCTGCCAAGCGTTTTAGGCATATTATTCGTTATTTCCCATCGCTCCGTTGTCCTTTTGAGCGTCTAATTCTGTAAACCCTCTTTTCTCATTATACGTCCCAGACATTTTGCCGAGTTGCTCATATGTCCTGTTCGTGTTAACCTCAGTGTTCGTCTGTAGAACCACATCTTGGTTTTTTCAAGTTTCTTCTGCTTCTTTAGCTTATGGCCGCATCACGTTGGAACACCGGTTCCCCTGAAAACACCGAAGTTAAACCACGTCAGTATCTAAATGGGTGACCGCTTGGGGATACCAGGCGCTGTAAGCTTGAATTTGCGGTTGCTATAATGGATAATGGCTCGGAATTGTTAATCGGAGGTCCGAGTTTCGATTCCGTTTCGGTTCGTTATATTCACTTGCGAGCAAATACCATTGGGAAAGGTATGAATCCACATCTTATTCCCCTGCTATGAGTTAATTAATAAGTCTTTTATCACTACAACGATTATTATCCACCCACACACAAAAACATTTAGTAAAATCTAAAAAGATATTTTTTGGTTTTAAATGACCTGCAAAGGATTGATAAGTCGTAGAAAACGACTCGATCATCTGCATTTGCGAGGGAATTGTCCAGCATTTATTGACATGGAGGATAACTGATATTTCAGAAATGTTCAACACGCTTTTCATTTTTTGTAACGAAAATTTCTTTAGATAATTTTTTTTTTTTAATTCCTCAGATGAGATTCTTAACTATCATTAATATATTCTCAAAAAATGTTAAATTTAACATGAAGGTACAAGTAATTCTATCTGATAAATTCGATAGTTCCGACACCCAAGCTAGAAACCTACATCAATTTCTTCGGATGTAGTAATAGATTGCTGCCGGACTGTGTGCACTATGACTATACCATTTAGCGCACTGTCAGCCAACCAAGTGAGTCAGTGTACCAATATTGTTTCACAATATCTACATGCTCTCTCGTAATGTCATGTTGGAACGGCTCTATGATCTTTACGTTGGCAAACAAATTCGCACAACTTGTCTGCATCAGATTTCGCATGTGGTTCAGTAAATCTACTATTGTGGTCTTTGAATTATCTTGTCAAACCTTTGGCGAATATTTTTGGGGTAAATATAGTTGTTGTGGTGTACGTATTTCAAAGATAATCAAGTGTCGGTTGAAGATGTTGCGCGTTCAGGAGAAAACGCTAGAAAATGTGAAAAACATTCGAGAACTCATCCACAGTGAGTTTCGTCAAAACGCATATATATATATATATATATATATATATATATATATATATATATATATATATATATATATATAATATTCTTTAAAGAGTGCTCAATACAGAGTAGAGCAGATATAATTATTTATTTGAATATTACAACATAAATATGTTATAAAATCACGACAAAAGTAGCCATTTTGTTTCAACACTTCTTGTGTCTTGTCAAGTGATGATATAGAATATAGAATAAATTTATTCTGTATTCTATATCATCACTTGACAAGACACAAGAAGTGTTGAAACAAAATGGCTACTTTTGTCGTGATTTTATAACATATTTATGTTGTAATATTCAAATAAATAATTATATATATATATATATATATATATATATATATATATATATATGTATTATCCTCTCTCCCTCCCTCCCTCTCAACTTTATGGAGTCTTCCAAGCGAGCCTCATCTAGAAACACTTCGATATCACTTCATATTCTGTGCCCCTGTCAAGTGGCAACTAATTAACGCAGAAGTATAATAAAATTAAAAGGAAGAGGATGATCTTATCTTTTCGAAACTTATAACACGTCCTAAAGAGTTTTATGTGAGAATAGAAATTGGTAATTTGCATCGAATTTTACGAATGACTGAAGTGATACAGTGTAACCCGGATATAAGAGAGTTGTCGGGACCGGAGATGAAGTCTCTTATATCCGGGTTTCTCTTATATCCGGGTTTGGTCTATTTTGTTTTATTAACACAAGCTCTAATTTGGGACCAGAGAAAATCACTCTTATATCCGGGTTTCTCTTATATCCGGGTTTCTCTTATATCCGGGTCTCTTATATCCGGGTTTCTCTTATATCCGGGTCTCTTATATCCGGGTTACACTGTAATATGTTTGAACGTTTTATGTATTCAGAAATACAATTCTGAAATTATATTGATGCGGAAATTCTCGGTACAATTAACACAGCGTTAGGAAAATCACAGAATAGTCTTTGAAATTTATTCAGCTCTTTTTACTTGGGCAATCAACTAAAAGCAATACGTCTTTGATGAGTCTTAAGAAAATTCAGAAGCTAGGAAACTAGGGCCTTCCTGGCCTTAGGGAAAGAAACGTTTGTCAGCATTTAAACTCTCCTCTTTCTCTTTTGGTTCCAAAGAGAAAAACTCATTTTTGGACACTAGCGAAGAAAAAAGGATTTATTCCAAAAATCGAAAGCAGCATAAACCATGTCTAATTCTAAAGAAATCTTTTAATATTTGAATCTGAACAGAATTAACTGCGCATTAATGCTGATTGTTTTTGTTCAGATTTAAATTATTATTACAAATTCTGGGTAGGATTTTTTTTTTATTACAAATTTTGGCCATCCTGGGCAAGACGATAAACTACGTCCAACAGCAAGGCCTCTGTTCTGGAGGTTTTGAGGAGCGTAAAAAGCACCTCTTAATTGCTGGTGTTCCCAGGACCACCCTGACCGGGGGTGATAGCCCCTGTTAGGGTCCCAGCTATGGGAAAATAGTTAACACCCAAACATGTGTAAAAATAGGCTTTAATACCAGAAATACTTTGTAATAAAAAAAGTTTAATAACAACAATAATTTTTGAAGGAAAAATTATTATCAGGAATACTTAATACTAGACAGCAGAGAATCCCCAATATGCACTTCATGCCAAGAGAAATTTACAGTGAAACATATACTGTTAGAGTGTGTAGATTTTGATCTCGTGGGAACAAAATGTGAGTAATTAAAAAAAAAAAACTTTTACGAAAATAAAACTATCCAAGATTGTAAATTTCCTAAAAGAAGTTGGATTGTACTCAAAAATGAGTAATTCAAAAAATGGTTCAAATATATATGTATACATACACACCTTTTTTACCAAACTATCGCTATGAATCTATTTCAAAAATTTTGTTGGCATTAAATGACCCACTGAAGTTTTGATATCCCATAAAATAAAACAACCAACCAACAAATTTTGGGTAGCATTTAAATTCTTTAATACAAAAATTTGGTAGGATTTAAATTATTTATTGCAAAATTTGGGTAGGATTTAAATTCCTAGAAACTTTGGGTAGGATTTAAATTCTTCGTTGAAGATTTTTGATATGATTTTTTTTTTAATTTTTGGGAGAATTTAAAATGTTTCTTACAAATCTTTGATAGAATTTAAATTTTTCGTTACAGATTTTTTGGTAGTATTTAAATTATTACTAGAATTCTTTTTTGCATGATTTAAAGTTTTTCTTAAAATTTTTCGTAAAATTAAAATTATTATTATACATTTTGGTGTGATTTCATTTTTTCTTCGAGATTCTTAGAAGGATTTAAATTATTACTACACATTTTTATCGGATTTAAATTCTTTATTAGAAATTTTTGATAGGATTTAAACTAATATTACAAATAATGGCGATATCTAAATTCTTCGTAACAGATTTTTGCTACGATTTAAATTATTACTACAACTTTTTGGTGGCATTTAAATTCTTTATTATAACTTATTTTTAGTATTTATTTATTGTAAATTGCTGGAAGCTGAACACACTGTTACTGCCTCATGTTGCATTGAACAAATGGTTGGTTTGAATGACATCTTGATACAGAAAAGTTTTTTTTCTGGGGGTGTTTGTTCTTCTTCAAGTTGCAAGTGAGACGCAAGAAACTGCCATTAAATTAGAATGGCAGTTTTTTTTCCCACGCGCAGCGTAATCTTCAAGAATATCGCCTTCATTATCATAATATTCGGATTTGCTCGGACCTGATAGTCACACCGATTTGGTTCATATATCCTTCGACTTTTGTAGATATCTGTAATAGATGATAACGTTCCGGGAATTTCGATACGAATCAATTATTGAATCCTCGTGGGAGGTTATTCATCTTCCACCGTCCAGATTAGAAGATATCGGCAATCAATTAACGCTTCCGAGTTCATATCGGCCTTGAGACGATGGACATTTGAAATCGGCTGAAACGTTATGGCTATAACGACCATGATGAAGGTATTAATCCTAATCCGTGTATGATAAGAATTTAAAAAATAGCATGTGCTTCATTTTCCAAAATCTTTCTTTCACTCAAAGTCATTCAGTATTATCTTTAATCAAATTTGAATGGGAGACATGACAAAAAAAGGAATATAAGTAAGAATCGTTATTTATCGTCTGCAAAGATCGGCTCAAATGTTATTGAAGGAAAGAAATGTTCTTTGCTAACAACAAAAAAATGAACTTGACAAATTTAATCACCAAGTAAAAATGAACAGTAAAATAATTTTTTTTTTTTAATCTAAAATAATAAAGATTTTTTTTTTCATTATTTCATGTCTGCTACGATTCCAGGCCGGAAACTATTTTTTTTTTCTTTTAGGTTGCGTCATAATAATTTTCATTTTTAGGAGACCAAATTATAATATTCTAAATAATAAACAAAAACGTAAATTAATTATGACTAGACAAATCTTTCTCGACTTTATATGTATAGAATTAGAATTTTTTCAACATACGGCAGTGTGTTGGAATTATCACAGTATTTAGTATTGTTGAAGATATCGCTGATATCTTTTGTTGAAATTTACAAACTCTTTTCTCCCGACTGTGTTTATATTCAAACTGTTACTACTGTTCATTATATTTTACCAGAATTAGATAGATAGATAGATAGATAGATACATACTAGTGGTCAATAATATATATATATATAGAGAGAGAGAGAGAGAGAGACAGATGGATACATACATACATACTAGTGATCAATATATATATAATTATAGATAGATACATACATACATACATATAGTGGTCAATATATATATATATAGATAGATAGATAGATAGATACATACATACATACTAGTGCTCAATATATGTATATATAGATACATACATACATACTAGTGGTCAATATATATACATATATAGATATATACATACATACATATTAGTGGTCAATATATATATATATATATATATATATATATATATATATATATTTCCAAGAGGATAAAATCCGGGTAGAGCTATATGTACAGGACAGGGCAAGAATATAATATAAAAGGCTCAAACACAAATTTTCCATAGTTATAATTTCTTTACATTGGATTGGTAATCAGGATCCAATTTATCACATCTACAAATTAAAAAAAAAAGCTTTTTTTAAAAAAATTTGTATGTCTGATGAATTAGATCGTGATTACGATTTAAGTGTAATAAATTCTAACTATGGAATATTAGTGTTTGAGCATTTTATATCACACACACACACACACACACACACACACACACACACACACACACATATATATATATATATATATATATATATAAACTTAAAGACAAAATATGCAAAAAACAATATTGCATTTTGATTAAATAAGCATTTGTTATTTTAATCATTAAATTGTAATTTTAAGCTAGTGGGAGTATTTTGTATGCTAAATTAAACTTTTAATTTTTCCCAAAAAACAATGAAAATTTATTGTCCTAAGCTATGAAAACTAGTAAAACCAATTGAACTTTGTGCCCCCTTTCCTGTTTCCACTTCTCCCCAAGAATTGGTTTCGATCGGTCAATGTCTGGCTATTTTAGAGGGTGTGACGGGCGGACTGATTAACGGAAGACACAGAATTTTATATATAGATTCAACCTGATGGTATCAGCGCTCCATGAACCATTTTAAGAACAGTATTAACTATAAAGACGCTCGTATTTAGAATCAAAAAAGAGTTTAAATTTGTAGGACATGAAGGAAGCGAATATTGGAGAATTTGACACACACCGGACATACTGAAGGCAAGAAGGGCCGGGGAAAACATCGAGTAAGCTATCTTACTATCTTGTGCAAATGTATGGCAGAAGAGGAACTAGGGAGATAGCACGGGAGACAAACGTTGATTAGAGTTAAAACGATAGGAAATGTGGAGAGCCTTGACCACCCACGTCCTAAATGGACATAACACCTAAATGAAGAAGATCGCGTCAACAAGCAAAGTTTCAATATTTATTTACATTGCTCTCTGCGATCGAGATATTTATTAAACATAAATTTGTATGGCAAAACGACAAATAATGGTGTTGGGAAGATTGTATTTCGCCAATCATCGAGGTGGGAAGGGCTGATCTATTTACCTAAAAATCTACATTTGCTATATCGATATTTAATAATGTTGTTTTAGTATCTCATAAAACCAATCAGGGTGAAGTGAGTATTGGAAGATTGTATTCGAAGAGTTTTTTTGTTGTTGTTGCTTCTCGTTGTTGTTGTTGTTGTTGTTGTTGTTGTTGTTGTTGTTGTTGTTGTTGTGACTGTTGTTGTTACACTTTTGGTGTCTGGCAGATTTTAAGGGTAAAAAAGCAGATAGAATTTCATAATATCGACATTCGAATAAATAAACAAGCACAGCGTACAAATATTTTGAAACCATTTTGAATGTTGGAAGTCAACTTTTTAAATAAAAGTCGCGTTGAAACACGTTTTGGTTTTACTTCTATTGCAGAAATGTGGTTCCTGCAATTCTCGTGATGTTTCAGACGTGACTTCACAGTGATAAGTCAATACAAAAAATTCTTTCGCAAAAATAATTTTATAGTTTTTTTTTAAATTGTTTATTTTTTTATTTATTAAAATATGAATAAACAACAGAAAATCATAGAAAAGTTTTTTGTTCGACCCCTTTTTATCAGTTTCAGGATATCCTCAATTGAAATTCACTGCTGACGACACGTAATCAGATGTACATTTAAGTGTTATTTTTTTATCTTCTGAGAGAGTTATTATTCTTCATTCTATCTATCTATCTATCTATCTATCTATCTATCTATCTTCCTCTTATTCTCTGTCTCTACCTATTTGTCTCTCTTTCTATATTTCTGTTTCCCTTACTATCTTGGATATGTGAGGATGATCGCTTTTACGATGGCAACTATTGTTGAGTGATTTAATGTCGAATGTTGTGGGGGTCCACTCACTACTATTGGCCAACCATAAGAAGCATCGCCAACTCTCCTCTCTTATCTCCTCTCTGTCTGTGTCTCTTTCTCTGTCACTCTCAGTCTGTATGTCTCTCTGCCTGTTCATCTCTCTCTCTATATATATATATATATATATGTGTGTGTGTGTGTGTGTGTGTGTGTGTGTGTGTGTGTGTGTGTGTGTGTGTATGTGTGTGTGTGTAACTTCCAAGAACCTTTAGGGAATGTTTAGTTGATAATACAAGGATCCTTTCCAGGTCACATAGTCGTATATAGTTCGTCATTAGGGAGGCTCTGTTTATTAAACTTTATTCTCACACTATCAATCTTACACCATTTAGCAGAGGAGATCGCCTGTTAAAAGTGTTCTAAAAATAGAAGTCTTGCTTCGGTCAACTGGCCACGCAGTGAAAGTGACCGCTAAGAAGCACACATACAGCTAGAACTCCACACTGTAAAACTACTATGTATCAGCCACACACAGAATTTCACCATCCAAAAAACATCCTTGACAATGGCTAGAGAAGTAACCGAAAGTGCTCAGAACAATTATAACCATGGACAATTCCAATATTCTTTAACCAGTTTGAGGTCCTGACCTCCTCTGCCGACAAGTCTGAATGCTTTGCTCTGAAGCTTTCATTCAATTCAACGCTCGACTCTTCCGGTATACCCATACCCGATTTAAAACTTAGAACTGAGGTCCTATTGAGCGGGTTGCACATAACCCCGTCATTGGTATTGGGCATTATCTCTAATTTAGACCCCCACAAGGCTAGTGGTGGAAATGGGATACCAGCCATTGTCTTGAATAAATGCGCGCCTGAACTGGCGCCCGCCCTCTCCACATTATATAACTACTGCTTCAAGGAATCTTGTTTTTCCAGACTGCTGGAAGTCTTCATCGATAGTTCCTGTCTTTAAAAACTCTGGCAACCTCTCTAACCCTTCTAATTACCGTCCTAACAGTCTCCTACCCCTCTTCGGCAAAGCCTTCGAAGCCTTAATCAACGCCGAAGTGGTTAACCACCTTATATCTGATCTGCTCTCAGACAAGCAATATGGTTTCCGCTTTGCCCGATCTACAGCTGATGTGCTTACGGCCATCACTGAAATTGTCTACCAAGCTCTTCAAAATAACGGAGAAGCTCGTGCCGTGGCCCTAGACATCTCCAAAGCGTTTGATAGGGTTTGGCATGCCGGCCTTCTTCGCAAGCTCCAGGGTTATGATATTACAGGTCGATTGTTTGACAAAACTAACCTGGCCGTTCGTCTCGAAAAGGACCTCGAATCGGTTGTGAACTGGGGCAGGAATTAGCTGGTTAACTTTAACGCCTCAAAAACAAAACTGCTCTCTATTAATCACCACAGAGATCCTTCCCTGCCCCCCACCCATTAGAATATCTGACGCTCAACTTCTCGAGAGCACCTCTCTACGGCTGCTCGGTCTCACGTTGTCTGCTGACCTGAGATTGAACAAATACATTGAGTCAATTGCTTCGTCCACCGCAAGGAAAGTTCGAATCCCTGTGCCGCGCCAGGAAATTTTTCACCCCGGAATCGATCCTTCAAATCTACAAATCAACCATTCGCCCTTGTATGGAGTATTGCTGCCATATATTGTCTGGAGCCACTTCTGTTTACCTCGGGGTTCTTGATAAGATCCAGAGACGGATATGCAATGTAATTGGCCCTGATCTGTCATCTCGTCTGCAGTCGCTCTCTCACAGACGTGCTGTCGCCTCTCTCTGTCTTTTTTACAAATACTTTCATGGTAATTGCTCCGATGAGCTGCTTGCGCTGGTTCCCGGACTAAATGAATTCAAGCGTCCTACAAGGCTGGCATCCCGCTCTCACCCTTTCACTGTTGAAACTGTTAAATGTAGCCGTCTCTCCTACTCGAATAGCTCTCATTTATATATATATATACAATATCAGAGATAGAGCGTATGTAAATATAAAAGTGAACCCTAAAATAAACACTCAGAGGCGACAGGCTGTTTCATGCTAAATGCAATCAACAGGCATAACATTATGTTGCCTGATGATTGCGTTTAGCCTGAAACAGTGTGTCGCCTCTGAGTGTTGACTTCAATGTTCAATGGCTATTTTTGTAGTGATTTTATAACATATTTATGTTATAATTTTTAAATAAATAATTATATCTGCTCTACTCTGTATTGAGCACAATTTTAAGAATAATAATTGTTGGTTATTGGAATTTATTCCGTATATACCAATCCTATACTTGGGTATATATATATATATATATATATATATATATATATATATATATGATTAATACAATATAATTTTTTTCTTTTAGTTGATTTTTGTTATATTCATCACTTAACGTCTGGAGTTTCGTAGGTGATTCTTGATGTAATTTTTCACTGCACTTATCAAGAGATTTCAGATATGACTGATTATTTTTGTTTTGCGCGTGTGTGTGTGTGTGTGTGTGTGTGTGTGTAGGAGCGTGTGATTATGTGTGTATGTGTAAAATGTCTTGATATAAAATTCAAAGATTTCTCACCCGACTCTGAATTTCGTAGAAGTAATTCAGAACTTCCATTGATTTACCACCGCCCGTAAAGTCCAGGCTTATCTTTAAGAAAATCAGAGTCGGGAGGTAAGTTTGAACTTTTTTTCATTTTCCAATTAATCATTTTCTATTAATTAATTAATTTTCTATTTCCAAATATTGAGCACTTTAATTACGTTAACACTTGGAGGATTCCAAATCGTCTAAAATATTTAGCCTCTCTCTCTCTCTCTCTCTCTCTCTCTGTATATATATATATATATATATATATATATATATGTGTGTGTGTGTGTGTGTGTGTGTGTGTGTGTGTGTGTGTGTGTGTGTGTGTGTGTGTGCAGGTATGCAGAAAAATAGGAACGAACACGTTAGGTAAATAATCCGGAGTTCTTTAGTATTTTTGCTTTTATTTTTAAAAATATCCAAAATAGAAATCAGACATCTCTATCCCAATATTTCTGGCATTTAAAAGCAACGAATAAAACACCGAAAGTAGAATGGAAAATAATAAATAGAACAAGAACTTGTAAAACCTGGGATGACCCATGCCCTTTATGCCTACATGAAAAACTACACATCATTAAGTTTCTAAATAATGAAAAGTTATTAAACCATAGGCAGAAGTTAACGGTTTTTTGCTGACATCAACAAATTTTCGCATTAAATAATTAACAAAAAAAAAAAACAACAACATATAAACAAATAAATTCTATAGTTTAGTAAAAGCCTTAAAAGCTCAGCCCAATCATTAAATAGGAAAACCCTTTGTGGAGTCGTCAAAAAAACAAATTGTAATCCATTTCAACGCGTTTGTAAAAGAAATAGCCATTTGAATAAACAAATAAATAAAGAGATTAATAGACAGATAATAATGAAACAGAATCCTCTCGACACTTAACGACCTGCCGCAAGGCCATAAAATGCCTTTAGACCAACTAGACGGCGACCGCTACTATCAGATTTGAAATAGCGACCCCAACATAACCTGACATAAACTTTCTGAAGGGGACTTGTCTGTAGATAAAAATTAACTCTTAACTTCGACCACCTAACCAATATGGCCGACCCTAGCCGTTTCCATATTAACTAATGTTGCAAGAGACCATACTTATAAACACGCGCAAACCACAAGATAGCTTATTCACAAATTCTCGCTTGACGATGAAGCGAGACATGACACCTTAATTCAACTTAATTTCAAAAATTATATTGAGGGTCTCGGCTCTCGCTTTTGAAACATGAGAACTCTTATGTAGCGAAGGAATCATATTTAAAAAAATATATATATAATTATAATATATATATATATATATATATATATATATATATATATATATATATATATATATATATATATATATATATATATATACAAAACGCACACCACACCAAAAATATCTTGGAAAATAAGGAAAAAATCATCAGCCTACAACAACCTATCAAAAACTTGCAAACTTTGCTTGGAGGAAAAAATAGCTATCATTACCTTCCCAGACCAAAAGCTAATCTCAAAATGCAGACATGAAAACAAATTTTTACTATGTAACTTAAAAATCGAAAACGGAAAAAATAAATAAATAGATAAACAAACAAAATTACAATAAAATAAGCAAAATAAATTAATCCAAACAAATTACCAAATCACACCTGTTAGAATAGAAGAAATAGAATGAAAAAATAAGGAACAAAATCAATAAATAAAGTAAATAATAAACAAATTAGCAAACTATTATGACCAAAATATTAGACTATAAAAAATCAAAACAAAAAATCGGACGAAAAATAGCTATAACTGTTATATAACGATAAAAAAATGAATAAAAAATAATATACTGCATTACTTAAAAATCGAAAACCAAAACGAGAAAATATACAGTGTAACAAATAAATAACAACAAGTATAACAAATTGATCTAAATACATCCAAATATATAAATAAACTAACAACCGATACCGATAAACTAGCCGTTTAGAAAAAAACAAATAAAGATAACCAATCCAAATAAATAAAATAAAAACTGTTCCCGCCAAAATAATAATCAGAACAAACCACAACAATCAACCCTAAAATTCAACAAATAGCTTTAATTATCTTCCCAAATAAAAACAAAACTATTAAATAAGTTATATAAACAAATTTTTTATTACGTTAACAAAAACACCGATCAAAATAAAAATAAAAAATAAATAAATATATAAGATGAAAAAATAAAAATAAATAAAAACAAGCAAAATAATTTGACTCAAATAAATAAACAAATAAACTACTTCCGGTAAAATAACCGCCAAAATACACTACCCACAATAAGCTATATAAACAAATTTTTAGTACGTTAATAAAAACACCGATCAAAATAAAAAAATAAATAAATATATAAGATAAAAAATTAAATTAAATTAAATAAAAACAAGCAAAATAATTTGACACAAATAAATAAACAAACAAATAAACCGACTTCCGGTAAAATAACCGCCAAAATAGACTACCCACAATGCACCACTGACCCGTATATAGAAATAGCCGAGAAAAATAACAGCATTCGTGGCCTGACAATTGCATCTAGCCTGAAACAGACTGTCGCCTCTAAGTGTTGACTTCTATGTTCACTTTTATATTTACACACGCTCTATCTCTGATATTGAGCATTTTATCCCATAAATATAGCACACTTTAAGACTATATTTCTTCATATATATATATATATATGTGTGTGTGTGTGTGTGTGTGTGTGTGTGTGTGTGTGTGTGTGTGTGTGTGTGTGTGTGTGTGTGTATACAGTGGTATGGATATGAGTTTGTAACCCTGGGTTTCACGCTTTTGCGCTCATCAGACAGACTGATTTATTTTTTAAAATTTGAATCTATTTATGTTAGTTTGTGTTTGAGTATGTTTGGTTGTGGTGGTGGCGAGACTAAATTCTCCTCTGTGTCCGTTTTGGGATGACACTCACACGCATGCCGCCATACATACATACAGGTGTACGCGTTATAGTTCACACAAGCACACACATATATAAACAATGTGAACCAGGCGCAGATATAGATATTTCCAAGCGTAGCTTAGATGTGGCACAAGGCCGAAAGAAGGGGGCACCCAGTGAGGATCGAACTCACTACTCAGTCGTAATTGTTCTAGCCAGACAATCTCGCTAGCCATTACACCGCCTCGAGGTGCCCAAGAGATTTTGTAAGCGCAACTTAACTTCGGCACATAGTTGAAAGCATGTGGCACCCAGTGAGGATTGAACTCATGATTCTAGCGAGACAAGCTTGCTAGCCATTACACCACGTCGAGGTGACTGACCTGGCGCAAATATATATACATTTGTTCGAACACACATACATACGCAATTGTAATCCTATTTCGGTGTTGAGACTGTTTGTAGCGAAGTTCTTTCAAAAAGGGGTGGGCTGGGGTGTTCTTAGCTTTATTCAGATTGGTTGTCTGTGTAATCAAATGGAGTAAGACTGTTTCACACACATACACACACATCTTTCCTCTTCTCTTTTTATTCATTATACAAGAGCCATTCAATAAATAAGGTGGATTTTTCGGTATAAGGACTTCTAATACAGATAGAAGCTTACTTTTTTTTAATTTTTCAACGTAGTCTCCCAGCACTGTCACACACTTTTCCCATGTGTGCACAAGCTTCCGTATTCCCTCAGCGTAAAAATCTTTGGACTAATGTCTCAGCCAGTCGCTCACAACACTTTTGACTTCATCGTCACTTTTAAACTTCGTACTTCTCGTGAACGCTTTCAAGGGACCAAACAGGTGAAAGTCTAAAGGGGCAAGGTCTGGGCTGTAAGGGGAATGAGGGAGCAGTTCCCAGTCCAGCTCGTTGATGGTCTGCACCGTTTGGGCTGCTGTGTGAGGCCTTACGTTGTCATGATGCAAGATGACTACTTCTGACTGATGACCCCTGCGTTTGTTCTTTATGTCTTTCAAAGTCCTTGCAATGTCATCCACTGTCACCCTTCTGTCAGACTGAATGAGGTCATTGACTGATTCGATCACCTCAGGAGACCTCACTTCTGTAGGCCTCCCTGGCCTGTCTTCATCCTCAACACTGCTTCGTCCTTCTTTAAACAATTTAGCCCACTTGTAGACATTTTTTTGGCTGAAACATGTGGCACCATACACAGTGGACATTCTCCTATGAATTTCAACTGGTTTGCACCCTTCAGCAACCAAAAACTTGATAACTGACCGCTGTTCAATCCTGGAGCATGCTTCTTGTTCGGCCATCTTTGTTAATCGCCAAAACTCTCAAAGTTGTTTTTTTAATCTGCAAAAGAAATTAAATCCATCTGAAAAAGAAGTAAAACAAAAAAAATAAAAAAAGAGTAAGCTTCTATCTGTATTAGACGTCCTTATACCGAAAAATTCACCTTATTTATTGAATGACCCTCGTATATATGTGTGTGTGTGTGTCTGTGTGTGTGTGCGCGCGCGCATGCGCGTTTGCACACGTGTATATGGTTAGCCAAAGTCCGTATAAAATAAAGTAATGTTTATTCATCAGTTATCTAGAAAGAATTGATGCCATAGCCATGATTGAAACATCAATGTTAATATAATTTGATAATTTGCATGATATTTCTCTAATTATACAGCGGTTTGTTTCACATCAGCATTAAAAGTATTATTAAATCTGTTCCCATAATTTGCATTGCCCTTTTATCATAATTGAAAGATCTGAAATTGTTTTAACATCATTATTGTCTTCGGGCTTCTCTGAACAATGTGAAAGTTATTTTCCTTTTAACGTATAATTTGTGGCCATAACCTCGCCTCTGATGAGAGAACTTAAGAGCTTTTACTATTTCGTTTAACTGTTCTTGAATTTATCTGAACAATTATAAAAACTAGTTCTTTGTCAATGGTGTCAAGTTGTCATAGCCTAGCGTTAACGCAGTTGCATTTTCATCTCGTTTCTCTTACGGAAAACGGACGTGATTTCAAATCTCACTAGGAGTTTATTGTTTACTAGCGATTCGCCCTTTATTCCCTGTCGTAAATTTCCCCCAACTCTCCCGAGTAAAGTCTCGTCAAAAACAAATGAAGGTGAAAGTAGTGATTTTCCAAGTGTACATTAGATGTAGCACAAGGCCGAACGTAGGGGGAACCCAGTGAGGATCGAACTCACTAGTCAGTCGGAATTGTTCTAGCGAGACAATCTCGCTAACCATTACACCGCTTCGAGGTGCCCAAATGAAGATGAAAGTAACTGCGATTTAAAAATAAATGTTAATCATGATTATATCATTATTTTTTTCTTTGAGTTACATGTGCTATTTTCATTTAAGTTGCTGCTGCTGTTAGAAGTTAAAATAAAGAAAAACGAGAAGAAACAACGTAAAGAGTACTGAATTGTTATGCAATATTAGTCATCCTATTTGGCAGTGAACGCTAGATAATCTCCTCACAGATGAAGAGGGGACTTGAACTAATAAAAATGTGGTTCGAAAAAATGTGGTTTATAAGTCTTCATGTGATGCTGTTTCTGTTATTTGTTGCAGTTTTTTGTGAATCTGTAGCGCTGATCCGCAGTGTTTGAAAAGATAGTCGTCGCTAAGAACTACACGTTTCATTCGCTCGAAGGAAGTTTTTAATCATTGATCTCACAAACAACTGTTGGAAATGCTAGGTAACCATTCCAGATTTGGGAAAGTGGATTGAAGGTGGGTGATTGGAGGATGCGTGTGTAGGGATGCCATTATCCTTTTTATATGCTTCGTAGGTTTCTTTGTTCAGATTGAGGGTGGCGTCTAGGAAGTTTACTATTCTTATATTTGCATTTATTTCTATTTTAAATTCAATTGTTTTTAGAACGTTTACTATTTTTTTCCTAAATCTATCTATTTTGAGTCCATTAGGTTATCTTATTAGAAATTGGCCGTTGTCTCTTTATAGACCCGTGTCCTCCTTTTCCAGTATTCTGGCTAGGTATGAGAGGACAAGGATATCTACCAATATGACCATTGTAGCTTCCCATTGTTACATCAAACCGGTCGTTATTTGTTCATTTTTTGTTTTTTTGTAGTTTTTTTTTTTTTTTACTCTGTTTCAGTGTTGTGGAACAATAGAGATTTACGGCAGTGTTTGATTATTTTAATTTCAGCATCCGTGATTTGTACATGCTATTGTGTTAGTTGCATAGCGTCGTTCAATATATTTTCTGTGATGGAGGGATGGAATTATTTTTATCATTATTATTATCATTATTATTACCTTTCTAGGCTCGTGTCCTTCTTTTCTAGTATTCTGGCTAGGTATGAAATGATAAGGATGCCTACTAGTTCGCAAAAAAAACTCTATCACAGCTTTCCATTGTTACATCAAAACAGGTCGTTATTTTGTTTTTGCTTTTTTAATTCAGAACCTGTACGACTTGTATCAGTAAATAATTTTTATCGACAAAAGATTTTGCAATCTAAATATACATTCTAGCCTTAAATAACCTGAAAAGTGTTGATAAACCATAAAAACAAATCAATCAGAACCTATACTGGCAAAAAGAAAACTGCCTTCATACGGAATAGAAAATGAATTTAGTAAATATACAAAAATAGAAGGCGTGTAAGACAAGGATTTGTCTTCTCGCCGGACTTATTCAACCTGTACAGTGACGCGATTCTGAGAGAATTCGATGTCCTACCAGGATTTATTATTGACGATCCCAATCTTAACAACATAAGATATGCAAAGATAACAGTGTTGATAGCATACAAAGAAAAGAAACTACAAGAACTCCTACAGAAGGCAGTGACCGAAAGCGAGAAGAAAGGTGTGAACGTTAATTGTAAGAAAACAGAATGTATGGTGGTCGGCAAAAGGAACAGCCCAACATTCAAGTTACAAATTGGACATGCCAGAACCAAACAAGTACAAGAATCTGAGAAGTGTTTTAAAAGAGGACGGAAGGTGAGACACAGGAATCCGAAGACGCATTGAACAACTGAAAGATGCCTTCCAAAAGCTGAGCAAAGTTTTAAGAAACAGGAAAATTTCGTTAGAAACAAAGAAAAGGGTACTGAATTGTTACGTAATATCAGTCCTCCTATGTGGCAGTGAACGCTAGATAATCTTCTTACCGATGAAGAGGAGTCTTGAAGTAATATAAAATGTTGTTCTACAGAAGGATGCTGAGAATACCATGAACCGAACACGTGAGAAACTACGAAGTTTTAAAGAAAATGGAAAGAAAAATCAATCATACCTAACACCAGAAAGAGACAGTTGAAATTTCTAGGACACGTGATGAGGAAAGAAGGGTTGGAAAATTTGATACTCATAGGACAGATTCTCGGTAAGAGGGACAGAGGAAAACAACGCATAACCTACCTAGCAATGTTGAATGAATGGATGACGGAACAAGGTTTAGGAGAGATAACAAAAAGACAGAATTAATTAAGAGCTACAAAAAGAGCCATTTTCGACAAGATCGTGAAGGAATACGATACGTAGGCGGAGAAAAATGTTTGAGAAAGCGGTTGTATACAGCTGGCAGATTAGATATTTCCGAACGCGTTTGAAACCAGACATAACATTCATATGAAAGTCTCCATCTGACTAGGCTATTTAAGTTTAATCAAATTGCCAAATTAACACTGTTTGGCTAAAATTAGTATTCAAAATTTTGGCTTAATTAATTAAGCTGACACTGACTAGAATTCCGTAACTATTTTAGGTAGAAGTCAGGTCTCCAATTCTGTTTCTTTTGTAATAAGTCTTAGGTTAATCTGGCACTTGGTTAGCACGTTCGATTTCCGACCATCCGATCCAGGTTCGAACCTCACCAATGTAACTTCTTGATGCTGGCGGTTTTGGGGAGGCAGGCAATCAGCATGCTACACCTTTGGAATGTGCCCGAAAACCATACCACGAATTGACGCAAACCTTGTGAGCGAAACTATTTAAGAGCCGTCGATTCTAAGGCTCTCTCCGATTCTAGCACTCTCTCCGATTCTAGCACTCTCTCTGATTCTAGTGCTCTTTCCGAATCTAGCACGTTCTCCGATTCTAGCGCTCTCTCCGATTCTAGGACGCTCTCCGATTCTAGCACTCTCTCCGAATTTAGCACTCTCTCCGATTCTAGCGCTCTCTCCGATTCTAGCACTCTCTCCGATTCTAGCGCTCTCTCCGATTCTAGCACTCTATCCCAGAAAGTGTAACTACGGTCCGCTAAGCATAGTTGCAATATAAACCGCAGGTGGTCTTTCTGGGTGCTGAACAAACACAAATGTGCCTGAGCATACGTCTGCAATAGGGATTGGATAGCCGACCTAGTAGCTACACATACGAGTGGCCAGCCATAAGATTGTCGTTAGCTTACGTTTTTAATATCATGTCCCTACCAAGACATAAAAGATCATAAATCTCCGCCGATACTTCTGGTTTTCTATGTGTAACTAGTTATGACTTCTTGGGAAAGATAGGAGGGTTGTTTCCACTTTGCCTTCTTCACGATTTGGAATTTAGATTTTTCTTTCTCTGAAACTGGCTGGAGAACTCAGCCTACCCTGGATAATAGATAGTTTCATGCCTTTGGAAAAGTGAACGTAACTGACTAAACTGGTATTTGAACTCGGATGGTCGATTTCTCTTTTCGGGTCGATAACCGTTGCCGTAGTCTCGCATTGTTTTTAATTCCATTAAATAAAGTCGCTGCCATCAGGGCACCTCTTACCAAAAGATTCATTTGGTTTAAATGCTACTGTGGCCTGTTCCTTACTGTCTCTTTGAAGCGAGTGTGAGCAACTTCAGAAGCATAATCAGTATCACATTTTCACTGTGCACTGTTTGGATATGCCTAGGAATCTTTTGAGTAATTAGATTCATTCAAGTGGCTGAATCACTTTTTCCTCGAAAAAGAAGAAGAGATGAGCAGTTTGATGCGCATCAAAGTCGGTCAATGTTTTTAAAAGGTTTCTTGTCGAGATTTCACATGAACTGATTTATTTTCAATTCATGCTTCAAAATAGAACTCTCGTTAACAGAGGGGGAGAAATCCCAATTCACCGCGCGAGTTATCCATCTACGTTTTGTCTTGCTGCACACTTAAAGAAAGCTTTTAAAAATATAATGAATAAATAAAGGTTTCTTATTTCACCATCATCATTTCAAGGTTTAAAAGTAAGATCGATTATTAAATAACCACCGATGTAGGAAGTATTTAATGTTGCTGTTCACAATGCAATGGTTAAAACAACGTATGTACTATGGCTATCAAGAACAAGATGGCGAATCTACCTTAACGTATTTCTCGCCGTTTAGCATGCACCAGCGTATAATACGCTCGAGTGTATAACATGCATCTATAATTGGGTAAATAATATTTTGCTAACGAAGATACATCCACACTTAAAAATCGCTATTTTTCAAACATTTTAACATCATTTTCATTTCTGATCATAATTTCGACTAACGGCCATATCAGGTTGAGCGTTCGACCACCGAAGTTAACCAACGTGAACTTTGTCAGTACTTAAATGGATGGCCACTAGGGAATATCAGGTGATGTAACCTTGAATGTGCGGTTGGTGTAATTGATAAAAGCTCGGAATGAGATATCAGAAAGCCGTGTTCGAATTCTAGTCGGGTTCGATATATGCACTTGCGCACAAATACCCTTGGGAAAGGTATGAATCCATCTATAGATTAAGTTGTCGCACACACAAAAAAATATTCTGTCTTAAAACTGGTCCATACACTGAATAGTTTACTCATTTCGCCTCCTGAATGTTTATAATTGATCCAGGATATGTGTTGTTGCTGCTTTCATCCGTCATCAACTTCATCACTTGATAAAACAAATAGACTTTGGTATCATCTTGCATAGTCGCTTCAGTAAACCCCAAAATTTCCGCTAGAGATTTCGCACAATTTTGGCCATAGTGTTTTTGCTCAGTTTCAATCTTGTAGCTATATTTTGTCGACGTAGTTGTGATTGAAAAAAAGAGATAACACATTCTTTCAGATCGCAATGTATAGGCGGGTTGATATTCCGTAATGTTTCTGCACTGTTTGTTTCTTTCGAAGAAAGTTTTCCTGTTCCTTCATTCCTATATTTTATCTAATATCTAAAAAGGAAATATGTTGTTTCACATTAGATAATATACGAGGGTAGGCTGAAAAGATCATTGGCTGATAACGAAGGCGTGATGCTAGGACTATGAAATCTTGCATGCATAAATCACAACTCTTCCTATTAATAACGGCATTGTTTCTTTCCACGTCAACCGACATCAGACTGTTCAAAGACTGTTCATCGTGTTGGTAAAAAAAAGTTTACAACAGCAATCAAAATCGCTGCGAAACTGGTTCCACCCAAGTGTGTTTTTTGCATTTTGGGAAACAGATGATAGTCAAATCAAGAGTATAAGGAGGGTGATTGTTGTAACCTGTAAAATGTTACTAAATGAGAAATAACCAAAACGGAGGTTGGAAATGAAATGGTTATCTTTATAGCATCAGCAAAATACAATACTCGCCAGCGACGTGAAGTAGGTAAACCACGGCTAGAGGTGGACTACATAGACAGCATATTACTCTCAGTTACAATAGTGTCCAACGTATTTATGAGCATTGGGTCATACACATTAGTGTTCATGGGTACGGTATATAACAGCAGCCGTTAAATTCAAGGAATGGTGTGCTGAAGCATTGTCCTGATTAACATGACCCATTTCATCAGTTTTCCTGGGTGTTTGGTCTAGATAGCCTTTCTTAACTGTCTCAACAAAATGATATAGTACTTTCCATTGATGGGTTGACCCTTTTGAAGATAGTCAATAAACACAATGTCTTTTGCATCGAAAGAAACTGAGTCCAGTACTTTCCCTGTAGATGAAACAACCTTGGCCTTTTGTGGGGTAGTTTAGGAGGGATGTCTCCACTGCATGGATTATCTCTTTGACTCTGGCACAAAGTAATGATCCCAACACTGATCTTGAGTTAGGAAACGTTGAAAGAAACCCGCTGAATCTGCCTCAAGCAATGTCAGATTTTCCCGTTATGCCAAGTTCAATGTGCAGAATACTCGCAACTCTCTCACGAGATCTGCTAATAACATTGGCTATTTGATTTATAGTTAATCGCTTGTCCCCCATCACCATGTGGGGAAGATGATCAATATTTTCCTCAGCGAGGGGAGCTGCACGACGTTCAGATTTCAAGACTTTCCATTCTCCTCCTAGATTCAGCTACACTCTTTTTTTCATATGCTAATGTAGCAACCATGTTAGCACGTATGTCCTTGGGGGATAAACCCTTTTTCTTCAGGTATATGATAACACCACGATGCCAATTTTTGTCTATATTCAAGAGAAGACGCTACGTGTTATTTTTTAAGTCTTCTTTGAACAGTCAGCTATCAGTTTAACTGGAAAGAAACAATTCATGCAAGATTTCAGTGCCCTAGCATCACTTCTTCAGAGTAAGCCTATAAGCTTTTCAGCCCACCCTCGTATAAAGTCGTCTCGCCTCTCCAGCCTGATCCACATTCCTCGCTCAGTGTCTTTACCGCGTTATATAGTCACTTAATTCAAACGTGTGTTATTATGCTGATTGCAAAAGAAGGTGACTCACAGATTAATTGTTTCGGTTCAAAGAACACTGTATACGTGGGTCTCGAAAGGTCCTACCTAAGAGTAAGATCGCCAACATAATAGCAGTGTCTTCTCACGTCCGTCTCGCTGGCCATTTTGACAAATCCGATAAGTTACGGAATAAATATCATTTAAGTAAACTATCGTATCATTGAATTAAGGTTTAATTTCAGAGCCAATGAAAATTAACTGTAACGATGTGAAGGCGAGAAGAAATATATGACGAGGCTGCAGTTTTATCTGGTATTCAAACTGTTGATATCATGAGGTGCTGCGGTTAGTCGTAATGATGCATCCACCCGAAATGAAGGTCATCTGCTGATGAATGCTTAGAGCCTAGCTCTTATTTTTACATCAGAATATGAATTATATGTTCCATCAATTTACATGTTCTATCTATGATATTCTCGGCATCTTTCTGTAGTAAGAAATCACTGTTTCCTAAAGTCTCCTCTTCCTCTCTGAGGAAATTGTCCATCATTCACTGCCAGAAGGGAGATGAGGAGTTATGGTAAATAACAGTTCAACATGCTTTTCATTCTTTCTAATGAAATATTCCTGTTTCTTAATACAAGGTACCCCAAAAAATTTTTACAGTATCTGTCTATATTTCTGAGATGAGGTATTATGTAAACTATTTACATTATTCGGACTATTGTCCTCATCTTTGTTACCATATTTATCAGATCCTTCAGTATCTGTCTATATTTCTGAGATGAGGTATTATGTACACTATTTACATTATTCGGACTATTGTTCTCATCTTTGTTGCCATATTTATCAGATCCTTCAGTATCTGTCTATATTTCTGAGATGAGGTATTATGTACACTATTTACATTATTCGGACTATTGTTCTCATCTTTGTTGCCATATATATCCGATCCTTCAGTATCTGTCTATATTTCTGAGATGAGGTATTATGCACACTATTTACATTATTCGGACTATTGTTCTCATCTTTATCGCCATATTTATTACAACGTTGTAATAAATATGGGGACAAAGATTAGAACAATAATCCGAATAATGTAAATAGTGAACAGTTTTACATCATTTAAAATGTAAATATCTGCGTAACTATTTGTCCCGGGCCAACGAAATTAAATAGACTTCATGTTGGACAATTCATTTATCAAAACGCGGACAAGATATTCAAAGGGATTAAGATTTTATGACCTATTTCACAAAGCTTCCCAAATATTCAATATGCGTACCGCCTATAACTCGACACACGTTAAGCCGGTAGTCCATTCCCTGCTAAACACGCTGTAGCATGCCTTGCATAACAGCCTTCAGCGCCTCAATGCAGACTTATCTCAATTAAAATCTACCAGGAAATGTATCCGGCGTCCCAGTGATAGTGACAATGTGCTGTTGAAGTAGCTACCACCTTCATAAGATTGGATGCTTTATGGTATTTTTCTATGGGGCTATCTGAAAGGACAGGTCTATATCCCTTCTCTTCCTACAAGCCTAGATCAGCGCTTCTTAAGTTATGGGTCTCGACTCCAAATATGGCCACGAAGCAAAATGCCGGGGTCACGACAATTAAATTCAAACCCTTGAATTTCAGTTTCTATGTTATTTAACAAACGCACAATATTTAACGTGAGGCGCTACGCAAGCGCTGCAGTAATAAATCACGCGTGCGGCCCCGTTGCGACTAAGTGCAGTGACAACGGATGTATTTTCAGGGTAGTTGGTTAATACCTGGGGGTGGCGAAAAATCTCTTCATGAAAAATGGGGTCATTGATGAAAAAAGATTAAGAAGCGCTGGCCTAGAGGAACTCAAGCAGAAAATCACTGAGACGTTGGAGAATGTTACGCAAGACCTGCTACAACGTGTTTAGCAGGAGCTAGACTATCGACTTGACGTGTGCCGTGTCACAGGTGGTGCGCATATTGGACATTTGTGAAGCTTTGTTAAATCGGTTAAAAAGTCTACATCCCTTTGAATATTTTGTTCGAATTTTGACAAATAAATCGTTTATTGCTCAGTATGAAACCTATTTAATTTCGTTTGCCTAGGACATATACTTACTCAGATATACTTACTTGGCCCAGGGATCCGTCACTGTGGTGTTGGTGGTATCACGGCTACGACTAGCTTGGATCGGCTCTGACCAGCTTGGACCAGCTATGACAAGCCAAGACCAGCTATGACTAGCTTAGACCAGCTTGGACAAGCTCTGACCAGCTAAGACCAGATTGGACGAGCGACCCGAGTGAAAACACTCGGGTCCCCACGTTAAAAACTGACCTTGTGTCACAACCTGACTCAGTAAATCTCTACTTAGTCAGATATTCACATTTTAAATTAAGTCGATTTTGTAAATACACCCTGTACTTTGTTTAGGATTTTAAAAAATTCTTTCTCTATTCCAATCTGCCTTCAGATTTCTGTATAACATTTTCCGGCATATAGAAATTTATCCCTCTGAAAAGTGTTTTATTAAAACACTTTTCAGAGAGATAAATTTCTATACTTACTTGACTTTCATATCTCCACTTTGTAGGTTGGTTTCTTATGCTGACAACCATATATTGTGTTTTCTTACAATTAATGGTTAATCCTTATTTTTCACTTTTCTAGGAGTTTGTGTAGTAAGTAAATACCTGTGTAAAGTGTGTATTTCTCTCGGTCAACCTCTTTTTAAATAAATTTTATGAACAGAAATTTCCGGTAAAAATTACAAGAACAAAACCAGAAACTATATTTCAATTGCAAGTCAGGAATGTCCGTCTTTTGTCTATATTCCTTGCTTTTTAACTTTGTAAAAAAGTATCTACTTAAATAATGTCTATTCATAAGGCCGTGTTAAAAATACAACACAGTCTGTTTTTGTCACTCTATTGTTATAAATCAGAATAAGTAGTTTAGAACCCATGGCGATTTAAATATCATTGTTTCTGTTTGTTTTTTGCCAGACAATGCTTTTGAGATTCGAAATGTACGTCCTCAGAAAAGAAAACAACCATATTCATTCATTATTTGTCGCGTGTTGCGTTTGTTGTAACACAATGATTTAAAATAAAAAGGAAATGTTCAAATCAGAATTAAAATAACTTAAGGCTATTACTACTAAAAACAGGATAATGTAAAGAAGTATCAATGTGATTATTGATTTGGAAGCTAACCAGTATATTTTCGAAGGTGAAATAATGACAGTGTCGTCGATGTAAAATCTAGCTGCTTGTATATGAATTGGGCCTAAGTTATACCTTGTGGTAAAAAGCAAAGATAAGATGCAAAATAAAAAATAATTAAAAACACAATGGCAATTAAAAGAATTTATTTTGAAATACCTTAGGAAAAAAATACGCACACACACACACACACACATATATATATATATATATATATATATATATATATATATATATATATATATACCGGATGTAACAGCAAAATTGTCCATTTGTTAGATTGAGATTTGAACCACTATATCTTTAAAATGATTAAATGAATCTTATTGGAATTCTCTGAGGTTTTTACAACACTATTGGACTCTACTTTTACCAATAAGAATGTATAAAAACTCTCCAAACTAAACAGAAGAATCGTGATGAAATCAATTATAAACAAAAATGACATGTTCATCATTAATTAATCATAGCTGAAGATCAAAAGTTCATGAAAGATTGAAATAAAGTTCAAATATATATATATATATATATATATATATATATATATATATATATATATATATATATATTATTTAAGGATCGTTTTCCAACTTGTTCAAGATGATCTTTGCCCTCTCTAACCTTCTAACTTTCTGTCCTAGAGTAAAAACGGTATCTCACAAGTTTCACGCACGATTTCATTTTCAAGTCTTTTTTCACTGCTCTTTGGACTGTCATAACTTGATCATCCCTCTTGCTGTTGTGACCTCCTCATCCAATTTTCCTCTCTACTGTTCCCACTTTTTTCAACTTATTCGCCATTCTCTTGATGGTTCTCGAATGGACTTTCAATATGGAAGCCAAAAAATGGATGTTGGTACTATTACTGAAGGCCAGAATGATCTTTTTCCTTTCACCATTGCTCAGTTGAGAAAACTGTGGGGCAGACACAAAACAATTTTTAGCTGTTCTCTTTCTAGCTGAATAACTCCAAGGATTTTTCAGTGATTCTTACGACAAATGGTGTCAAGATGGCTAAACGTCTTATCTAAAAACGTGGAAAAACGAAACTCAGTTTAGTGTTTTTTTAGATATTAAACATTTTTTGTGGGGGATGGACACTTATGCTGTAACAAGATTTAAACAATTTTGCTGTTACACCAGATATATACAGAGTGCGCTCTTCTTACTTCTTAATACATGGCCTAGTGGATAAAAGAATTGAGAGAAGTAATCCAAAAGTGACTTGACCCTAAGAGTTGTGAGTTCAATACCTGGCCACAGCCGAGATGAATAAAAACTTGGAGAGTTGAGTTACTAAATAGAATTAACTGAAACTAAAAAATTAGAACAATCTACCCCAATGGACCTAATAAAGGGTTCGGTTTGAAATTCCAACGTCTATGAACTGAAGAAAGCCGGAGCGTACAAGGGCCGAAACGTCGTGAATATGACAATAAAGATGAAGACAACAGTCCGAACAATGTAAATAGTGAAACTTTTACTGAACAAAAATGAATTACCGTAGTTTAAGGAAAGTATTGTTGCATCAAAACAACATGATTTATTATGATTAACAAACTGTTTAAAATGTTCAAAATTCTCCCCTTCATGGGAAAAATTCTCCCCTTCATGGGAAAAATTCTCCCCTTCATGTCCAATACAACGCTGAACTCCATAAAGAACACTTCAATAAAGTATTTGAAACATTTCTACATTCATTTCAGAAAATTTATCAGAAATTGATTTTTTTTATCTTAGGAATTGTTTTCGCTTCCAGCCTGTAAACAAGATTTTCCATTACACGCCACAAAAAAAAAATCTCTGCTGGTGTTAGGTCTAGTGTTCGTTATGGCCAATCAATTGCTCCACGTCGTCTCATCCACCTGAGCACAAAATTCAGATTTAATCATTCCCGAACTCCTAAGCCGTAGTTAATCTAAAGCCATCTTAAACTACTGTCATTTATTTTTGCTCAATAAAATTTAATAAATATAATAGGTCGTTACTTTTGGCGCTCTCGGTATATTCTTTTGTCATGTGCCGGGGTGTGGGTTATCATGCCCGCCCCCAATTCTTTTCTAGCTCTAAGCAAAGTTTGACTCTTTACCATCCTTATGTAGGTTACTCAATGCCTCTCTGTGCCTCTTTTTCTTTTAATGTCTTGTGAGTGTTAAATTCACCAAGCCTTAAATGTGTGATCCAGAAATGTCAATTGTCTCTTATTTTATGTATAAATGTTCTTTTAGTCCCTCTTTTCTTTAAAACATGCTCATTACTCGCATGCACAGTCCATGGTATTCTCAGTGTACGTCAGTAGAACCACATGTCTGTCATTTCTTTATCTGTGAAGAAATTGTCCAGCACTCATTGTCATAAGGATAAGGAGAACTAGCAGTTTAAGCACACCTTTTTTTGTTTGTGACGTTCTTTTGCTAACTCTTAACATTCTTTCCCTATTCCTATGAGACTTCGGGTTCCTGTGTCATATTTTTCCATCTTCTATTACAATCACTACCCAGATAGTTGAGTGTTTTCATTCTGACGTTTCTATTAGGTTGGTGCAAAAATAATGTCGTTATTTACATAAGTAACATATGTGAGAAAACGACATTATTTTTGCACCAACCTAATAATTCGTAGTAGCTCGTGTTAGCTACGAATTGAAAACCTTGGACTATGTGTTTTTTTTCTGGTGACTAGGCATTCTTTCTTCTTACAGTTCATAAATAGTCCTTTTTTTTCGAAGTTCTTGTAGTTTTGAGAAATCCCAAAATTTCGTTAGAAGCTGTTTTAACCTAGAAAAGGTTACTGAATGAGGAATAACCAAAACGGGGGTTGGAAATGAAATGGTAATCTTTATAACATTAATAAAATGCAATACTCGCCAGCGGCGTGAAGTAGGTAAACCACTGCTAGTGGTGGACTACTTAGACACCATATTACCCGCACTTGCAATAGTGTCCAGCGTATTTATGAGGATTGGGCGGTTGAACTTGATAGCCTTTCGTAACTGCCTCAGAAAGTTGGTATTGATGGGCTGACCCTTTTGAAGATAGTCAATAAACACAGTGTCTTTTGCATCCAAAGAAACTGACTCCATTACTTTCCCTGTAGATGAAAAAAACTTGGCCTTGGCGTATTTATGAGGATTGGCACATACCAATGTGCACGGTATATAACAGTATGCCAAATCAATATCTATCTATCTATCTATCTAGTCTTCATAGGTATGGTATATAACTGAAACAGAGAAAAGAATGCTGAACGGTTACGTAATATCAGTCCTCCTATAAGGCAGTGACTACTGGACAGTCTCCTCACAGACGAAGAAGACTTGAAGCAACAGAAATGTGGTTCTATATAAGAATGCTGATAATACTATGAACTAAACATGTGAGCAATGATAATGTTTTAGCGGAAATGAAAAGAAAAAGATACTTATAACTGACATCAGGAAGAGACAGTTGAAATTCCTAGAGCACATAATGGGGGAAGAGAGCTTGGAAAATTTGATACTCCCAGGGCAGATTGAAGGCAAGAGGTATAGATGAAAACAGCACATAAACTATCTAGAGAGATTGCTTGAATGAATTGCGGAGCAAGGTTTAGGATATAACAAAAACACAAAGAAGAATCATCATCATCATCATCAACACAATGTCATATTTGTATCTACGTATTTTATTTTTAAATACGATACTTTAGATAACAACCTGCACAGGTGTATTTTTTAAGCATTTTGGAAATAGTCCTGCATCCTCTAAGACACGCCCC
This sequence comes from Acanthosepion esculentum, assembly GCA_964036315.1. Taxonomy (NCBI): domain Eukaryota; kingdom Metazoa; phylum Mollusca; class Cephalopoda; order Sepiida; family Sepiidae; genus Acanthosepion; species Acanthosepion esculentum. The sequence goes on along the minus strand of OZ038494.1, from coordinate 74,153,434 downwards.
TAAAGCCATGTTTCATATTTAAATTTCAATTATGGATATAGTGATAAATTTCTCACTTTTAAATCTATCATTGGAAATGGATGTCTTTAATTGTTGATTAAATAATTAAGATTTACATTGTCGTGGAGTTTGTTTTAAACGAACCAGATATATTTGTCTTTAGTGTCGGACATCATCAAGGACTAAAAACAAAATAAAACTGAAACGTTTTACACTATTTTGATTATTTTATTCAGCTTTGTTCGTACAAGGTTTCGGCCGTTGCGCCCTCCGACTTTCATCACTTCCAGATACTTTTGCACAAATACTCTATTCTGGGTCCTATGCTGTTTCTGATCTTCATCAATGATCTTCCTGATACCAACCGTTCCCAAGTAGACATTTATGCTGATGACACTACCATTTACACCTGTCCCAATAGAAAATCCCTCAAAGTTGACAAACCTGGTTGCTGCTCTTGAAAAAGGAACTCCAATCTGTGGTTAACTGGGGCAGTAAATGACTTGTAAATTTGAATGCCTCCAAAACGAAACTGCTCTCATTTAACCACCACAGAGAAACTTTCCTGCCCGCCATAAGCATGGCTGATGCTAGACTCATGGAGAGAAACACAGCGGCATCTTGGCCTCATATTTTCAACGGCTTGAAGTGGAACGACTACATCGAATCAATAACTGCATCTACTGCTAGGAAATTTGGGTCACTGTGTCGTGCCAGAAGGTTTTTCTCGTCAGAGTCCATCTTACGCATTTACAAATCTACCATTTGTTCGTGCATTGAATACTGTTGCCATATATGGTCTGGTGCCCTTGCTACTCATCTCGAGGTTCTTGACAAAATCTTATGAAGGAAATGCAAATATAATCGATCCTGACATGGTATCAAGACTTCAGTTACTTTCTCATCGACATGACGTGGCTTCCCTTTGTCTTTTCTACAAATATTTTCATGGCAACTGCTCTGACGAGCTTTTTTCCCTGGTTCCACGACTACGTGAATTTAAGCGTGCTACTAGATTGGTATCTAGGTCCCATCATTTTACTATTAAAATAGTTAAATGTAACTGCCACTTCTACTGCAACAGGTTCTTTTCTCACACTTCCCGCCTGTGGAACTCCCTTCCGTTTCCTTGCTTCCCCGATAACTACAATCTTCAAAAATTTAAATGTAACGTCAATCGCCATCTTCTATCTTCTTGAATCCCGTTCTGCTTTTATCCTTTCCTCAGTCAACCCTCTACCCAGTCCTTTCTGTCACCTACACTCTCTGTAACTCCCCACATCCTGAGTACTAATAGCATTCCCATCTTGTTTGGGGTGAAATGATTAAAATTATTCGTCTTTTCATCATAATCAGGACATGCCGATTGCACTTTTCTTCTCCTGTCTTTACGATTCTCAATTACGTCAAATAAGTCTTCAGGCAGGTAGTCATCTCTTCCCATCTTCACTGAATGTATGTTTTGAACAGGTGACCCGTGCTCGTGTGTCCATATTTTGGTGTCCACAACAGAACATCACGTCCTTCCTTCTCCAAGACTTTTCCATGTCTATCCTGCAAATCTTGTTCTCTTGCGACTGACTTGTGACATTTGAAGTAGATGGTCACAAAACTGTTTTATAGGATACTGTTTCTAGCATAGATTGTGTAGAGTAGTGTTTTTAACATAGATTGTGTAGGGTACTGTTTGTAAGATAGATTGTGTAGGGTACTGCTTGTAGCATAGATTTTGTAGGGTACTGTTTATATCATAGATTGCGTAGGTTACTGTTTCTAGCATAGATTTTGTAGGGGAATTTTTGTAGCATAGATTGTGTTGGGTACTGTTTGTAGCATAGATTTTGTAGGGTACTGTTTATATCATAGATTGCGTAGGTTACTGTTTCTGGCATAGATTTTGTAGGGGAATCTTTGTAGCATAGATTGTGTTGGGTACCGTTTGTAGTATAGATTTTGTAGGGTACTGTTTGTAACATAGACTTTGTAGGATACTTTTTGTAGCATAGATTGTGTAGGGTACTGTTTTTATCCTAGATTTTATAGGGTACTGTTTTTATTCTAGATTTTATAGGGTACTGTTTGTAGCATAGATTTTGTAGGGTACTGTTTGTAACATAGATTGTGTAGGGTACTGTTTGTAGCATAGATTGTGTTGGGTACTGTTTGAAACATATATTTTGTAGGGTACTGTTTGTATCATAGATTGCGTAGGTTACTGTTTCTAGAATAGATTTTGTAGGGGAATCTTTGTAGCATAGTGTTTGGTACCATTTGTGGTATAAATTTTGTAGGGTACTTTTTGTAGCATACATTCTGTAGGGTACTTTTTCTAGCATAGATTTATTTCAGCATGTTGATCCTTTTATATGCGCCATCAAATTTTTTTTTTAGTGTTTTCCAGTCGTTTTGTCAAAGCCAGTGCGTTGCTCTCATCGAGCAAGAAAGACTTGGCTGCGACTTGTAAGAAGTTTTGTTTCATTTTATCCGGTAAAGCAGATGTTCATACTATTGTCAGGGTGCCTATTGCATCCAATTCTTTGCCAGTAGGAATGTTCACATCACTTTTACTGGAAGAGATATTGCTTCCAAGATAGAATAACTTATCGACCATTTTTAATGGCTTGCCAGACAGGAATCTGCTTTGTCAACATTTATATAAAGACCAGTTTCTCTTGCTCCTTTCTCAAGACTGTGGGACAATGAGTCAAACAGCACGATTTTATCTGCAAAAGAAGAAAGGTTGCCTTTTAATCTTTTAAAATGACCTGACATAAAAGAATGTCTGCTTTCTGGTGAGAAAGTAAGTCACATACATTTATCGTTTGGTCAAAACTTTTCTGCAACACAGTGGGTGAAAAAGTGTTTGACACCTATACAAATAATACGGTAAAAAGGCTATTTTAAAACTATTTTCTGTTATTTTGATATGGTTTGTACTTCAACCAATCACAGGTTGTCTTCCATATACGTATTAACCAAGTACATCACTGAATCGGCACATTGTGATAACAGGTCTGATACAATACAGACTGTCCTGTTGTTTAAACTTATAAAACAAAAGAATTGTCAAATGACAGGTGACAAAAGATTACCAATCTGCACAAAGATGATAAGGGGTATCGAAAAATTGCTCCAGATTTAAATTTATTAGTGTGTACAGTGGATGTTGTAGTTCGAAAGTGGAAAAAATATGATACTATGGAAAATATTCAAAAGAGTGGTTTTCCGCGTAAATTAAACGAGGCTTCTGAATGATATATAGCTTGGGATGAGAAGAAACAACGATTTTTGACTCGCAGAGAAATTCAGAATGATCTGAAAAATGTCGGAATTGAAGTAAGTAAAGATACAATCACTGAATCGTATTGTTTTTATGTACTTTTATTGCCAATTTTCAAATTTGACTGTTTGAAAAAGTATTTAACACCTGTACAAATAATACGGTAAAAAGGCTATTTTAAAACTATTTTCAGTTATTTTGATATGGTTTGTACTTCAACCAGGTTGTCTTCAGTATATGTATTAACCAAGAACATCACTGAATCGGCACATTATGATAACAGGTCTGATACAGTACAGACTGTCCTGCTATCTAAACTTATAAAAGTGGTTAAAACAAAGGAATTGGCAAATGATATGTGACAGAAGATTATAAAGCGGCACAGGATTTTTCGTGAGTTTTTTAATTTTTGTTTTTTCATTGAGGTGTCAAATACTTTTGCACAAAGTCAAATTCGAAAATTGGCAATAAAAAAACATAATAAACAACGTTTCTCAATTTTTCTTTATGTTTAGTTAGACAATGTTCATTAAAATATTTGAAGTATCATTCAAATTGAACACTATTTTATTGGGAAATTTATAAAAAAAAACCGATGTGCTAAATACTTTTGCTACCCACTGTTTATCTAATGCATATTTTTTCCAATGCGACCGTCAACTGTTTTTGGTAGGGTGGGGAGATTGCCGAAAAGCAATATTGGTCTCGCTACATGTATATTCATATTCAAATAAAACAAATAACTTGGCTCGAGCCTAATCACGACCGATGTGCGAGTAGTTGAGCGGTTATCGGCGCGGTAAGTCAGATGGGCGGATCGAGTTCAAATTCTAGCGTTACGTTCACTTTCGCACAAATAACCTTGGAAAAGGTATAAATCTATCTCTTCTCACCTCCGCGCGGTATTAATAGCAAGGCAGAGTAGGCTCTCCAGCTTTTGTTGGCAACAATGTCTAAAAGGAGGAAAAATCTGAATTTAAAACCGGTTGGGCGTGGAGCTGACAACTTCAACTCGTAAAAACGTACTTACGGAAAGCACGGCAGTTAACAGGCGCGCGGTGAGAATGTGAACCTAGTGATTTTCTATGCTTGGCTAGGATGTGGCACAAGGTCGCAATTATGGAGTATTCAGCGCGGATCAGACTCACTACTCAGTCGTAATTGTCCTGGCAAGACAAGCTTGATAACCATTACACCACGTCGATATGAACTCGATTTTCTAATCTTAGCTTATATGTGGCACAACGCCGAAAGTATATGGCACCCAGTGCGGGTCGGATTCACTACTCAGTCGTAATTGTCATGGCGAGACAAGCTTGTTAACCATTACACCACGTCGAAGTGCCCACATCGGGGTGCCCATGTTGAAGTGCCCACATCGAATTGCCAATGTCGAAGTGATTGTGAACCTTAGGGAACAGAGAAAAAACACATTTTGAGTTGCAAGCTGCACTTTTCAGGCCTTGTTTTTATGCTTGTAACAAGCACCTGTGAAAAATGTACAGCGATTTCAGGCCCACTTTCCCTGCAGCATCGTGATCGACTTTTTTGTCAACTTTTACTGCACACCAAAAACAGGTGTCACTTATTGGTTACCAAGATAATAATAATAATAATTCGGTTAAAATATTACAAGTTAACAGTGAAATCTTTTTGATGCAGTCATTTTTAGATGACTTCCGAGCATTGTACTGGGTGAAATCTAGTATCAAAAATTAAAATAAAAATATTCGAGATACTATTAAAATTAAAAAATATTCCTGATATATTTGTGGAGCTCTCCAGCGAATGAAAACAGCGGAAGTGGTCATGGTAGGATTAGTAGTTGTTTTTTTTTTTTGTTTTTTGTTTTGCTTTTTTTCTTTGCAAACATTCTGTATTCATTGAGTGAATACACAACGTCACCGTTGTTTGAAATTTATAGCATCTCTCTCTTAATTTTTTTTCCCGAAAATTGGTTTCTGATTTCATTCTCTTTTATCGCTCTTTCTAGTATTGACACGCGTTTCCTTCTTAATCTTTTGTTAAAGGTATTGATAAAAGTCAACTTTTCTTATTATTGTAGTACCTTATCCAAAAAAAAAAAATCGCCATCAGGCCAGGCGTGGCATGGTGTGCTTATCAGTTCGGACACGATTGAGTTCACATTAACGCAAAATTCAACTACCTTTTTAAAGAAATACAGATCCCCCGTTGTGATCTTTTGAAGCAGATATCTGTTAAACTAACTTTTGCAACCAACATTTTTAATCAGTTAATTTTAATACATATTTAATCAATTAATTTTAATAAAAAAATTATTAATTTTAATAGATTTTAATCATGTGATTTTTTATTATATTTTAATAAATTTTAATTTAAATACCTTTTAGTCATTACTGGATTCTTTTTATTCCGACATTCTAAAACATTATATGTAGTGGTTAAAATTGTTTGAGTTGATATCCCAGTTCTATTTTTAAACAGTGAAAGTGACATCTACTTATTTTGCTGTTGGTCCTCTCCTTGCGGGGGCGGTTAAGCACTCCTAGTTTGAAGATAGTTCCTCAAGATAAAAGGAATGCAGGCTCGATACCAATCAAGAAGCCTATTTTCATTAAAAAGACTTTCCACTCTACCGCCAGATGTTAAAATCACTGTTAAGAAAAACAGGCGTGCCTCCTCAACGGCCCATACCCACTAAATATAACGTTTATAACAATAGCAAATACAAATATATGTGAAGGCATAACCCATACAAAATCTACCGGCCTGGGCAAGCGAAAGTCTTATTAAAGAAAAATATTTTCCTGTTTCTTAGTACTTTGATTTTATTTTGGAAGGCATCTTTTACTATTCCAATACAACTACGGATTTCGGTGCCACATTTTACATCCTCTGTATTTAACAGACGATGGAATATATAAACAGTTCCCAGATATTTAAAATTCTGTACTTGTTTGATTATGACATGTCCAATTCGTAGTTCGCATCTTTGGTTGTCTCTAGCTGACAACCAGACAAATTCTTCATGCAGGTGATGGTCATTCCTTTCTTCTCACTTTCCTTTGCTACCTTGTCCAGGAGGTCGCTTACTTTTATTTATTTACTAGCAGCATGACACGGGGTTGCCCGTGCTTAATTCAAAAATCGTACAACTCATACAGCAATCGCTATCACTTGATTTAAAATATTTTTGCTCTTCCTTGCCTTTAAAGGAGTTCCCTTTGCCGTGATGATGTTGCTACATGCCTTACTTCTTGCCTATCTCACACTGCGAATTTTTTCTAAGCTCTATAGTAAACATTAAATCTGTTACGAAAAAAGAACTAAACAAAATGAACACAAAACGATCAGATTTAAAAAAGGACTCGTAACTGGAAAAACCGAATGAAAAAAGAATGTTAACAACAAATATCTTTTCACACCCAACCCAGTTCTGCGGAATCAGAATCAACGTTGAGTTTAAGCAAGCGAATAAGCCAATTGGAGTAAAGTGCCATGCAGATTTAAATTTTTCCCACTTGTGACGAATGCAGCTATCGATTTCTTTGCATTCTTGCTAACATTCGTGTCAGTCAGCTGTTGACTCTCACGCTGGCCAATAGAATCTTCCTGCCTATTCATGGCAGCCAGCTATAGGCTCTCACTCTGGCCAGGAGAAAATGGTCGCAAACTACATGAAAACTGCCATAGAAGCATGAAAAAATCGATTATTTCCACTATCGATGGGAGTTGGGAAATGCAATGTCGGTCTTGGCCTTTCTACTAGCTTGGAGCATGTGCATGTAAATTCTGGTGCAAATCCGTCGACAATTGCGGCCGTGCACTCGTTACACACACACATCCTGCCTTTTATAGATAGAGATTTATATTTCAAAAGCTAGAAATTTTTTTATCTCTTGATTCTAGAGGTACGTATCTGAACCAGATTTAGTTTGATACATGGACACTCTAACGAAGCACACAATAAATGTCGAACTGGATGACGAACCGAAATTGCTGTTATTGTTAGCACTCTCTTTCTGATAACGATGTTATTTTTTATTTGTTAGGTAGAATTCTCTGTAAATATATTGTATTCCCTTTTTATTTTCAGATGTATGGCAGAAGCCTTACAATGATACAACCCAAGGAGACTTCCAAAATGATTCCGTCATTCTCGTCACTTATGGTGATGGTCATTGGAGCAAGCCCTATTTTGATTGCGGGGGAGGCGATATTTGGATGATGACATATACCGTGCCATTTTTTGGATTCAAAAATGGCACATTTTTCTTCAAGTAAGATCCAATTTTATTCTCTGATTAATATATATATATATATATATATATATATATATATATATATATATATATATATATATATGTATACTCATACTCCGCTTGTTTGTATCTAACATTGTTACACTTTTCTATCGAGAATCAGATACCCAGCCCTTCCCAGTTGGATCCATTGAAGCTTTCTGGCCGAGAAAGATGCAGATTAATATGAAGGATTAGTTTGGTTTGTTTGGTTTGTTTCCTTTTACGGCATATCAACCTCAATGGCTAATTTAATGCCGACAAAATTTTTATTGCTGGTAATATGTTTTTCTTCAAAAATCTATTTCTGGGAATATTTTTCCTTGAAGAAATCTATAGCTGGTCATATTTTTTTTCAAAAAGTGTATAGCTGTTTGTATTGCTGGTATTTTCTTAAAGTATTGTTGATAATACTTTTTCTTTCAAAATAATATTTTTTTATTATTATTATATAGTATTTCTGGGATTAAAACCTATTTTTACACAAGTTTGGGACCCTAACAGGTTCTACCACTCCGGATCAGGGTGGATCTGGTTTGGCTTTGTGGACGTAGGAACAACAGCAATTAAGAGGTGGTTCCACGCTCCTCAAAATCTCCTGATCAGAGGCTTTGCTGCCGGATGTAGTTTATCGTTATACCCAGGACGGCGAGAAAATGGAAAAGTTGGGACGAGAAAAAGAGAAAGAAAAAGATGATCTAAAGAAGAGGGGTAGAAGCTAAGAGAGAGAAAAACGCAAAGCAAATCAAGCAAAACGAAAATATATATATATTGAGGTCGGAAAATGAAAGAAAAGCAATGGAGAGATTGGCTGGCTATCAAGGAAAAATGAGGTACAAAGAGAGAGAAAGAGTAACAATAGAAAGAGAAAAAGTTAAGATTAAGAGGAGAGCAAAAGAAAGGGGAAAGAGAGAGAAAGAGTAACAATAGAAAGAGAAAAAGTTAAGATTAAGAGGAGAGCAAAAGAAAGGGGAAAGAGAGAGAAAGAGTAACAATAGAAAGAGAAAGAGTAAAGATTAAGAGGAGAGCAAAAGAAAGGGGAAAGAGAGAGAGAGTAACAATAGAAAGAGAAAGAGTAAAGATTAAGAGGAGAGCAAAAGAAAGGGGAAAGTGAGAGAAAGAGTAACAATAGAAAGAGAAAGAGTAAAGATTAAGAGGAGAGCAAAAGAAAGAGGAAAGAGAGAGAAAGAGTAACAATAGAAAGAGAAAGAGTAAAGATTAAGAGGAGAGCAAAAGAAAGAGGAAAGAGAGAGAAAGAGTAACAATAGAAAGAGAAAGAGTAAAGATTAAGAGGAGAGCAAAAGAAAGGGGAAAGAGAGAGAAAGAGTAACAATAGAAAGAGAAAGAGTAAAGATTAAGAGGAGAGCAAAAGAAAGGGGAAAGTGAGAGAAAGAGTAACAATAGAAAGAGAATGAGTAAATATTAAGAGGAGAGCAAAAGAAAGGGGAAAGAGAGACGGCAGCAAAAAACATATTTGTGTCTTCCTTGTTGCTTTTTCTCACACGAAATTAATCTATGTCTGTATAACATTTTGATACAAAAAAATGACAACTAACAAAGTTAAGAAAGGATAAGTGAGAGAATAAGAAGATACAGGCAAGGGGTGAGGGAGAAGCAGATGTTTGAGGTCTGAAGTAAGAAATACACTTAATTTTCGACATTTATATAATTTCCACGGGTCCAACTAAATATTATTAGTCCATAATCTTGCAGCTGGGACACTGTTAGAAATATATTCAGGCTGTGTAACCCAATTCGCTCAGGCGGTAACCTATTGAGAGTGTTCACCGATTAAGAGTGTCTAGATGTGTTTCCCAAGTCGCCTCGGCTGCCACATTCTTCAGATAAAGATAGAACAACCCGTCTCGATACACTGACATGATTTTTCCCCACTACTCCCCATCGTGATTCTGATTTCTGAAATTCCTTTGTAGGATCATTGGGCTTGGAAATCAAGCGACGGTGGTCAGCATTTGAGGGACGATTCATCGTAAAAAAAAAAAAAAGTATTTAAAGACACATTAGAAATGCCCGCGGAATGGCATTTGACGTGACAAGCAAGTGAAAGTGGCGAGTATTTAAGCAAAAGGTTATTTAAAAAATGATTTACGGTTAGACCTGAAGACTTGGAAGATCAGTGGACGTGACAAGCAAAGAAATGAAATCGTTATTAAAGTGGTGGTCCATCGAAGAAAATAAAGAATTCATAGATTTTTTTAAATTCTTTAGGAACATCATTAAATTTGATAAACGCGGGACTGAGTTTCCCATTTATATTGGGCATTATAATTTTTGAAATTCTCTTTGAAAAACATTGGACGTGACAGGCAAGAGAATGGGGTTTAATGTGCTAACAATATATATATATATATATATATATATATATATATATATATATATCAATTATGTGGTGCACATTCCTGATAATAACATGCGAATTCCTGATAATAACTGTGACATTGCTCTATTTATTGAACAATTTAGTTGATGTCACCTTTACTAAAAAAAACTACTTCTACAAAAGAATTCTCATATTACTATATTAGTACAAGAACGCACAATTTAAAAAATGTTAAAAATTCAACCTCAGCGTCGTGACTGCACGCTCCAAAAGTATTTCTTACAGTTAACAATATCACATTTCTAAAAACACTTCTTTCGATTACATTTTATCTTTCGATGTCCTGTTGTTACCTGGATGTAAAAAACTTACTTATTTCCCTACCTGATGATGATTGTATGAAACAATTGAAAGCTAGTAGTAAAAAAAAGACCTGATAAAACCGGAATTTATAAACAAGGATCATACCATTCATTAACGGATTCGAGGTTAAAGTATTTTATTATTAAAAATTGTTTGCGAGAGTGATTCTTGCCATATCATTAACTTCATTATCTGATTTTCGTATGAATGATTCGCGTAATATATATATATATATATATATATATATATATATATATATATATATATATATATATATATATATATATATATAATTGGCTAGATTGCATGTCCAAAACACACAGAAAAATATTTTTTATATAAATTTTAAATTCTCAGCCTCTCTCAACCATGGGCATGTGTAGTTGCATCAACGTAAACAAACCCTGTCTGATGAAGTCCTAAGACGAAATACATCACACAAAACCTTTTTCTACTTTGCTATACATCTTTCCTCCATATATACATGATACAAATATAGTTTTAAGGAATGCTATATTTATGAGTAAAAGTGCTCGATATCAGGGATAGAGTATATGTAAATATAAAAGTGGACGCTTGGGTCATCACCGAGTCTGCTTCATGCTTGGACGCAATCTTCAGGCCTTTTTCACGCATACTTACTGTTGTAGCATACCTACAGACGATAATGGGTATGTCCCCATTCCCATAAATACAGTAGTGAATGCTGTATGTTGGTCTGCAGTCGGAGATTCGTCATCAGCTGTGCTGGGAAAATTCTCTGTCTCCGGGCAAAGAGGATCCCCAGTAGAGTATCGTTTCGAGAAACAGCTACCCGACCCCGTTTTATACAGGGTCTACGGAGAATTTTTGGCCGGGCCTACAGGTTCGGATACACCACATTAAATTCGGCCTTGTGCCAGCCACATCTGACCTCGTGGGGCGGTTGGTAGATATCCTGCAGTCGGAGATTCGTCTCCAGCTGTGCTGGGAAAATTCTCTGCCTCTGGTCAGAGAGGATACTCAGACGAGACTATGTTGAAAGGGAGAGTCTCGTCTCGGGAAACAGCTACCCGACCCTGTTTTATACGGAGTCTACGGGGACTTTTTGGACGAGCCTACGGCTTCGGATACCCCACATTAAATTCGGCCTGGTGCTACATCTGACCGTGTGGCGCGGTTGATAGATATCCTACAGTTGGAAATTCATTATGGAATTCACTTGACTCACTTCTAGCAGCTGGTGAATCTTATATGTGTTGTTCTTGTTCTAAGTATTATCGTTCATTACCAACCTTCGTTACAACACTTAAACACACACACACACACATATATATATGTGTGTGTGCACATATTTATCATTAATGAAAATATTTATCCCAAACTCGCGGAAAGTAATCTAGCTCATCAGTAGAGACCAACAATAATGCCTGAACGAAAAACAAATGCTGTAACTGCTTCGAACAAGTCATTGTACAAACGATTGATATTTCGTTCAATTGTCAACATACAACGCTGCGTTAGTCACCTCGGATATCCGGAAAATCCTTCGTTAGTCACCTCGTATATTTGAAAATGGACACGCCCCTTGCGTCTACTTCCGTTGGCAACTGAGCTACAATTGTGCCACACCGCGGGCTACAATCCCATACGGAGTCTGGAGAGCAGTGGATGGGAGCAAAAGAAACGAGTTGTCAACTAGAAATTATGAGTAATAAGACAGGCTAAAACGCTCTCAGGTTATCATTAAAACCGCCGATGAAAAATTATATGAATTAAAAGACAGCTTCGAATTTAAATAGAATTTTTCTAGTAAACTCGAAGTGAGAAGTCGTAGATGCTATAGTCACGATGGCGATAATGATGAAAGTTTATTGAGTGGAAAATTTAAGCAAATTTCTGGAAGGAGTTATATCTCCGACATCGTTCTTTTTTTTTCTTCTTTTACTAGATAATTTGAACTTGTTCCTTATAAAAAAAAAATCTGACGCTTGGAGATTTTCCAGCGGAACGTTGCGCCATCATACTTATTAACGATATGTTAAAACAATGAATATAACTGACGTCTTTTGATGTGACAAATCCTATCTTAATTATCACGAACGATTAAAGAACGTCCCCGGTTTTGCTTTTCAGAGCTGACATTCACAGAAAAGAGAATGTATATTCCATGAAGATGAAGTGGTATGTAACGACTGTAACGATGTTCAGCGATAGCGTTCATTCTGTAAAATAGACTCCAATATACAATCAGAACCGTCAGCTGCCAAAAAAAATAAGATAAATGGTTGCAATGGTAAAAAATAATTATGACTCTCGACAACAAAGCCGACCAGCATAATTTACCTCTCTTTAACGCCTACCTAAAGACGAGATCGCTCTGCCTTGTCCTTGATCAAGCGTTAACAGTTACACATTTGGATGAGACGTGTGCGTAGTGTACTCGTTAACGTCGCGGAAAGTTAGACTGACGTGCCGAGTTCAATTTCCTGTAGTGCGTTCACTTTCGCATAAATCCCTTTGGGAACGTTATGAATTCATCTCTCCTCAACCCATCTAGGGGTTACACAGAGCCGCCTGAATAATTTAACTTTAATTGGCAACCACACTAAAAGCAACCGGGTAGATATAAAGCTCTAAAACCCACGCTTAGCATAGTGATTAAAATAGAACGACCCTCGGATATATATATATATATATATATATATATATATATATATATATAAACGACATGTTGTTTCATGCTAGACGCAATCGTCAGGCGGCCTGTGTTTTCGACCAGGATTTTCCTTGAGGGATCTTGTATATATATTCCTTGTGAACGTTTCAATTTATATTTTATTCGTTCTTATTCTATTTATATATCAAACAGCTCGGATCCTAGGAACAGATAGCCAGACACCAGCACATTTGAGTTTATTTGGTTTTTTTTGTGCAAAACCATCCACACTCTTTGAAAGGTCGAATGCAGAGACCTGGTGCACTACGTGCCACAAGATCCCCAAACGACCCTCCGCACGTTTTGAATTAATTGTCCTTCTCCTAGAGCATTTTCCATCCAAGTCTGACCAATCAGGCGGCCTGACGATTGCGCCTAGCATGAAACAGCCTGTCGCCTCTGAGTGTTGACTTCAATGTTCCCTTTTATATTTATATTTACATACGCTTTATCTCTGATATTGAGCACTTTATCCCATAAATATAGCTCACCCTAAAACTAGATTTCTTCATTCATTCATATATATATATATATATGAGAGGCATGGTGGAGTAATGAATAATGGCTTGGACTGAGGAATCGGAAAGTCGAATTCGAATCCATTACATTCATTTACGTGCTAGTATCCTTGGGAAAAGTATGAATCCTTTTCTTCTCCCTCCAGCCCTGGGGTAATAGCAGGTCAGACTTGGATGGAAAATGCTCTAGGAGAAGGACAATTAATTCAAAACCTGCGGAGGGTCGTTTGGGGATCTTGTGGCACGTAATGCGCCAGGTCTCTATAGTCGGCCTTTCAAAGAGTGTGGATGGTTCTGCACAAAAAAAAATAAATAAATAAAATAAAATGTGCTGGTGTCTGGCTATCTGTTCCTAGGATCTGAGCTGTTTGATATATAAATAGAATGAGAACGAATAAAATATAAATTGAAACGTTCACAAGGAATATATATACAAGATCCCTCAAGGAAAATCCTGGTCGAAAACACAAGTCTAAATCAAATTACCGGAAGAGAGGTCCTTTACATATAACATCTCGCTCCCACTGTCAACCTCATCTTATTCAGCAGTGGTAATGTGGTGTTGAAAGTTCTTTACAACAATAGAAAGATGATCATTTGAATTCCAGCTACGCTCAACATGAGAAGCTCGGGATAACCTCTCCTTCAAAACAGCACAAAAACACATCTTACACAATCAAACATGAAAAACATGCATTCGGTATGAATCACCTGCAAAGGAGCGTTTGTTATGACAAAAATAATTAAGAGCTGCCGATAACAAAGCCAACTAGACTAATCAGCCTTTTTTTTTAACGCTTACCTAAAGACGAGATGGCTCTGCTTCGTATTTGTTCAGATGCTAACAATTAAACAAATGGCTTCGCGGTTTTCCCTTGTAGGATTTGTCGATTTGTTTTTTCGTGTTGAAGCTGAGTGTGCATCGTTCGGACATGGAAGGCGATATTTTCTCCAGAAATATCCAGTAATTGACAATAAACTAATTATGACAATAGCCTATTGTGTTAAAGCTTTGGCGAGTTCAATCCCTGGACAGGATTAGTGCCGACGAAGACTTAGTGGAAATAGGTCTAGCAATAACTGAGCCGTACTATTTTTTTAATCGTGTTCATTCCAAGCAAGGCAGTAAAGCCACTAAGACACAAGGAATTCATTCTGTGAAATATTTGATCTCGCACCACTCCCAAATCGTGTTAATTCTATACGAACTCTGGGAGGAACAAAAGAGCTTGGGACCAAATTCTACGCAGGAGTCACCACTTGCTGTGAATTTTATTCTTGTCCTGTGCTGTAACTCGAATACTAACCTCTGATGTAAAAGATGCAACAAACTCAACTACGAACGCTATACTTGTGTCGATGTTTGCTCGCTTTATCGTAGTAGGGCGCACGACTGGATGAAGGAGAAATGACCACAACGGGAAGATTGTATTGCACCAGATTTTAAAATGTGGTGAGCCGGCATCCCTGCCATGAAAACCCGCATTCAAAAATCTGATTTTTTACTTGGTCTCGAACACCAACCTCTATCCTCGGTAGGAAATATAGTGCTAGCTCGAGCATAAAACAGGCTCTGTGATAAAAAGCTGGAAGACAAACAAAGCGGTGAATTTTCTGTCTGAATTCCTAGTGTGGGGTATTATTATTATTATTATTTCCTTTGATATCTGGCGTTTACACATTTCTTTCCGGGTCCCGCCCAGAGACTTAAGGTTAGAAATGGCATCATGACACTTTCCACTGCAAATAAAAATAGAAATTTAAAAAAATAAAATAAAAAATAATTACATAAAGCCCTTCGTAAAGTGTGGGCTGTACTTGTCAGAACAATTTTTTGTATCTCTTTGAGACATGGACTTCCAGGGATCCCTTCAATCAGCCTACTGGAATCTTTTCCAACCAGTCCAAGGGCTCCAACTACAACAGGGATTGTTGATGTTCCCATGTGCCACATTTTTGAGATTTCTATTTCAAGGTCCTTGTATTTTGACAGCTTTTCGAATATCTTCAAAGATACATTGCAGTCTGCAGGGACTGCCATATCAATAAGGAGGCACTTATTTTTTTGTGGTCTTTAATAACAATGTCTGGGCGGTTGGCTTTGATTGTTCTGTCAGTGTGTATTGTGTAGTCCCATAGAATTGTAACAGGTCCTATATCCGTAACCGGGTCAGGGTAGTGTTCGTACCAGTTTCTTTCAGTTTCCTTCCCATAGGAGTTGCAAATTTTCCAGTGCAGATATTGGCCCACTCTGTCATGCCGGGTTTTATATTCAGTGAGTGCCAATATCGTGCAACCTGATATAAGATGATCAATGGTTTCTGGATATTTATCACAGAATCTGCATCTTAGGCTAACACAGTATTTTAGTATATGTGCTTGATAATTCCTAGTTAACAAGCATTGGTCTTGTGCAGCAATGATAAAACCTTCAGTTTCAGCTTTCAACCCTGTACTACGTAGCCACTGATAGGTGCGGTTTTTGTCTACGTCAGCTTGTTTGGTACGGACAGAGTATTGGCAGTGGAGCCATTATTATTTATTATTATTATTATTCACTTTACTTACAGTCGAACTGATATCCTTATTTTTGTTATTATTATCTCAACTTCTGGTAGCATAGTAATTTTGAATTCAATCCTTAAGTCGGGTAGTATGGCCTCAGATTCAACTGAAAAAGAATTAGCAACAACTGAACAGTCCCAAAAAATACAAGAAAATATATCATAAACATGTACATCAGAATGGAAACAATCTACCAAGTATATTAAAAAAATGTGTTCAGTTTGAAATACCCGGCTTGACAGACACCTGATGAAGTCCGGATGGTACAGTGTTGAAACGATGTGATAACAAAAAGAAATATAGAGCATTATTTTGATACTAAAAAATAGTCTAAATTAAAATGTAGAATTTCCGTACAAAAAGTAAAATAATTGTCTAAATACAGAAAACAACCGATAAAACAAAATGCCATTATACGCTGAAAGGTTTGGGTTTATTTTTGTTTTCATAGTGTTTTGACACTATTTTGAGACTGGGACTCTAACAGGTGCTATCACTCCGGATCAGGGTGGATCCAGTTTGGCTTGGGTTTATTTTGTTTTACGGCATATCAACCTCAATGGATTATTTAAACCCGATAAAACTTTTAGTATAGGTTCGTATGAATAGAATATGTATTTGTAAGAAATCAGATTATAGATCAGGTTTTATTGGCTTTTATTTGTATTGGCGTATTTTTGTAAAGAGGGTTTTTGTCGAGTCAAATGTATTGCTGGTAATTTTTTTTCAAAAATGTATTGCAGGTATTTTTACTATAAAAATGTGTTTTTATACTTTCAAAGTGTTTGGGGGTTAACTATTTTCCCATAGCTGAGACCCTAACAGGTGTTATCTCCCAACAAGAGGCCTTGCTGGTGGATGTAGCTTCAGCACTGAAAGGAACAATAAATAAAAATGTATGTTTCATAGATTACAAAGCATTTGATAAAGTACGACTCAAAGACCTATTTGAACTGCTAGGAAAACTTTATTTATTCGGGAAATATATTAGAATAATTTGGAGAATTTACTCAGAATAACCCGCTTGCATATGGATAGAAAATCAATTGATCAAGTACACAAAAATTGACAATATCTTAACAACAAGGATATAGCATCTCATCAGATCTATTTAACCTTTAAAGCAAGATAATAGTTCTATCAGTATTTATTATAAGTGAACACAACCTTAACAATTTGTGATACGCAAATGGCTCCGCGTTGATGGAAAACACTGAAATAAAACTGTAGAAGCTCTTAGAAAAGAGAATAAAGGGAAGCGGGAAGAAAAGACTAACCATTAATTGTAAGAAACATAACTTATGATTCTTACCAAGCGAGCAGCGCATGATGCAAGGAATATTTTGGAGCGTCAAAATCAACAAGTACAGAAATTTAACTGTGTAGTGTTATAAAAGACGACATTGGAATATCGAAAGATGCCTTTCAAAAACCAAACAAAGTATCAAGCAAGAAGAAAATTTTGGTAGAAACAAAGAAAATATTGCCTAACCGCTACTTAATCGCAATCGTTCTAGATTTCCTTACAAAAGAAGAGGAAACTTCAGATGTGCTTCTAATGATTAGAATACCACAGAGGGAACATGTGAGTAACGAGAAAGTTTTTTTTAAAATTAGAACTCATCAAAAAATAGATTTCATTAAATCAAAAGTGCCTTTGTGAGCCTATTTGAAACCATAGAAACGAGAAAATATTATATCAGAGGCTCCACGTAAACTACTACAGCGCTTCTTACATAAGATGTTTCAGCACAAATTGTTTTTTTGGGAAACGGCTCATCTCAATTAATTGTCACTGATTCCAATTCAAAACAACCTGCTTTAAAACTAAGACGTTGTTCACTTTGGCATTCATTCGAAGAACTTTCAAAGTTTGCTTCAATAATTTACACTCGACAAAGGGAACTTTTGTAAGGTCTTAAAGAGCAGTATTAGTGATCAGATATGATTAAAAAAATAATCTGTAAAGGGCATGTTGGAATAATGGAAAGCGGCTCGGATTGATGAATCGGAGAATGAAGAGTTCGAATTCCAGTCGAGTTCATTACATTCACTTGCGTGCTGATACCCTTGGGAAAGGTATAAATTCATCTTTTCTCCCCAGCTATTGGGTAAATAACAGTACAGATGAGGTCCTGTAGCCTTATTTGGCAACCAGACTAAGAGAAGAAAAACTCTGAATTCAAATGAACCTGAAGAGTATTGCGCTCAGTCAGATTGCCTTACCCATGAAACACCAGTA
Source organism: Acanthosepion esculentum (assembly GCA_964036315.1). Lineage (NCBI taxonomy): Eukaryota > Metazoa > Mollusca > Cephalopoda > Sepiida > Sepiidae > Acanthosepion > Acanthosepion esculentum. The sequence continues at coordinate 74,135,144 of OZ038494.1, read as the reverse complement.
GATATGGTGCTCCTTCAATCCTAAGGGGATTCGTGATCGTAAAGGGATCCATTCCTTTGAGGGAAAATCTGAAATCTCCCAAGTAAAATCAAACGAATTTTCTATCCATCGTTTTCCTTTTATTACAGGATATTGATATTTTAGAATTTCCTCTGTCCACTGTGTCGAATCCGCCACATTCCCTCTATATTCTATTGGCAAGGAGGAAGTTCCACTAGGACAGCCTTTTGCCCCACCCCGAGAGTTTAGTGTTCTGAGAATCATCCACGTGGAAAAGATTCTCACGAGTATGATTCCCAGAACTCTACAATATTATAAGTATCTTTTTATATTAATACTGTTTCTACAGATATATTTATATCTGAAATTTCTACAGACGCCCACATACACATAATCATACACGGGCACGCACAAACACACACAAACACACACACACACACACACACATATATATATATATATATATATATATATATATATATATATATATATACAGAAAGAGAGAGAGAAAGAATAGATGAAGTAAATGTCCACTGTTCCTAGCATTTGCTTTTAAAAAAATGCTTAATACAAAGTAGACCAATATATTATTATTATTGTTATTATTATCAGTAGTAGTAATTGTTGTAGTAGTAGTAGTAGTAGTAGTAGTAGTATAGGATATCATAAAAATACATGTTGAAATCTGTACGCAAAAGCTTTTATGTTTCAGTACTTTGATTGTACTTCTTCAGGCGATGGTAAGTAACTGGTACAATCAAAGTATTGAAACATGTGTCGCGATTTCAACATGTTTTTTATTAACAAAATATAACAAAAATTATATATATATATATATATATATATATATATATATCAGTCACTGTGTGTTTATCCGAATCTAAAAATAAACACGCTAAAATTCACCTTCATTCCGTACAGTACGCTGATGGCTTAGCGGGTAGAAGTTCGGACTGACGCAACCGGACGTCTAGCCACACTGATGAGCTGTGAAACAGCGAAACAGTCTGTCTGTGGATGACAAAAAAAAATACATATATATATATATATATATATATATATATATATATATATATTCCTCACTGTTAGATAAAACTCCCTGTTTTCTTACCACCATCACTGCTACTTTACATATATAGAGAGAGACAGACAGACACAGAGAGTGTGTTTCGTGATAATTGTTCGGATGAACTCTTCACTATGGTACCTAGAATTTAAGCGCAATACGAGACTGGCATCGAGATCTCATCAAGTTACTGTTGATCTGTCTAGATGCAACCGCCGTAAGTTCTATGCTAACAGTTTCTCGCACTTCTCGCTTGTGGAACTCCCTCCCGACTCCAGACAATTTTAATCTGCAAAGATTTAAGAGCAATGTCAATCGCTATCTACTCTCCACCTGACTGCCCTTTTCTCTTTCTCCTCATTACTAATGTTTGCGTTTCTAATTCCTCCACGTCCTGTAGCCCCTTGCAGGGTTACTGGCTTTACTACCTTGTTTGCTGTGATACCGAAAAAAACGACAGGTAGAAAGGATCAAACGGTATTAATTTTTTTTCTCATGTGCAAATTAGATAGTAGGTAAAATATGTTGGTATATTAATAAAACGTCATCTCTATATTTAAGTTAAAATGAGATTTCTAAGTAAGATATGCTTAAATGGACTGGATTGTAAAAGTTATAAGAATAGACATGCAACTACACCAATTTTTGTTTGTATTAATTGTTGCTGAAAGAAAAAAGGCAATGGCTAGTAATTAGCAGTTGCATATGTACGATTCTGTTTACCGGTAAAGAATTTTTTTTCTTCATGCTAGATCGCAAATGGAAACAACATTTGTATCGCATTTATACGATACATTTATACGATCGCATCCAGACATGACTTCTCTTGTACGTAAACAAGAAAAGTTAATTAAAAATTAATATCAAAAACAGACGTTCGATGGTTTTAATCAAACTTATATAAACGCTCAAGACATATATATATATATATAGAGAGAGAGAGAGATAGACATAGATAGATAGATAGATAGATAGATAGATAGATAGATAGATAGATAGATAGATAGATATTGAATTGGCATAGATAGATAGATAGATAGTATGGAGAAGTAATCTGATTTTTTATTATCATTGACGCCCAGTTGGTCAACATTTGTTTATTTATATCGCCTCCATATGCGATACAATTACGTTGTTACAAGTCAAACTAAAACAATAAATATTACTTCTGGCACGAATATTGCTCAGAACGAGGACGGATGTCCTTAGAAAATATTTTCTTAAGCACGTGACCCGCTTCTTCTCAGCGATGCTGGAGATCAGTGTTCAAGCGCAGGCAAAACAAAAATTAAAAGATCTTGAATACTGTTTTTTTTGTTTTTTTTAAGTAGGTCCACCCCCACTTTGAAGATAGGTGTATCATGATCCTCCAAGTGACTGGAATAGTTATGTATTTTCTCACTAATGTCAAAATCGGATCAAGATATCGATTTTTGCACGAGCCTGCGGGTTCGGTTTTGCCCCGCATTAAAAAACGGTGAAGAGAGGTTTGTAGACTCTCCTCACTTAAAAGCCTGATCTAACATTATCTTCCCAATTTCCTATCTACCACCTTAATTCGCATTTGTTCGTTCTAATATTAACTTATTCAGCCTTTAGAGTGAGGCAATCCTGAGAGAATTAGAAGTCCTACCAGGATTTATTATTAGTGGCTACAATCTTAACAATATAAGATACACAGATGACACTATTGATAGCAGACATAGGAAGGAAACTACATGAACTCCTACAGAAGGCAGTAAAAGAAGGTGAGAAGAAAGGACTAAACATCAACTGTAACAAGACTGAATGTATGGCTATCGACTAAACGAGCAGACAGTATGCGAATGGTAAATTGGAGATATCAAATTCAAGCAAGTACAAAAATGTTCTATCCTTAAAGAGGTTACAAACAGACAAATGTGGTACTCAAGTGAAGGAACAGCAACACGCGCGTAGATGACAGAAGAGAAGTTTATTGTAAAAGAGAATACACTACTGAAAGACAGGGAATCGGGTGGCAGACAAAATGTAATTCCCGAAGCAAGGATATTTACGTTGCCTCCGCGCGAGGCAGGATGTGATACAAGGCCTTTTAGTGCGGGGCAAAACCGAGCCCGTAGGCTCGGGCAAAAATTCCCCGTAGACCCCGTATATACTCTGCCCTTCGGCATAGCCTCATCTGTGTTCCTCTCTGCCCGAAGGCAGAGAGTTCGACTAGCACAGCTGAAGACGAATCTCCAACTAATTGCCGAAGCAAGGTTATTTACCTTACCTCCCCGCGAGGCAGGATGTGACACAAGACCGTTTTTAATGCGGGGTTAAAACCGAGCCCGTGGGCCCGAGCAAAAATTCCCCGTAGACCAGTAAAAACGGGGTCGGGTAGCTGTCAACCACCCCAGACGAATAGCCTTGTCTGGGTTCCTCTTCGCCCGAAGACAGTGAGTTCGACCAGCTCAGCTGGAGACGAATCTCCAACTAATTGCCGAGGAAAACCCCCAAGTGTATCTTGTGCTCACTATATATAGCTACTGAGATAGTCAGTCCACATAGGCGATAGGGTGTGTGGGGCATTCCATTTTATAAAAAAAATTTAAATAATTGTGGAGTGTTTTAATAGAGGACGGAAAGTGTGACACCAAAATCCAAAACCGCATTTGAATAACGAAAGATGCTTTCCAAAAGCTGAGTAAAGTATTAAGTATCAGGAAAAATCAGTTAGAGACAAAGAAAAGAGTATTGAACTGTTATGTAATATTGGTTCTCCTATATGGCAGTGAATACTGGACAATCTTCTGACATATGATAAAGAGACTTAAAGTAACTGAAATGTGGATCTACAGAAGGATGTTGAGGATACCATGGACCGAACATGTGAGCAATGATGAAGTTTTAGAGAAAATGGAAAAAATTAGAACACTTATAATTAGAATCAAAAGAAGTTTAAATTTCTAGGCTATCAGGATTTATTATTGGTGCCCACAATCTTAAAAATATAAGATATACAGATGGCGCAGTTGATAGAAGTCGCAGAACGGAAACTGCAGAACCGAAAGGGAACTGAGAAGTAAGAACTAAACATCAAGTGTAAGAATAGAGAATTATGTGTCTATATTTCTGAGATGAGGTATTATGTACACTATTTAAATTATTCGGACTATTATCCTGATCTTTGTTGCCATATTTATCCGATCCTTCAGTATCTGTCTATATTTCTGAGATGAGGTATTATGTACACTATTTACATTATCCGGACTATTGTCCTCATCTTTGTTGCCATATTTATCCGATCCCGCAGTATCTGTCTATATTTCTGAGATGAGGTATTATGTACACTATTTACATTATTCTGACTATTGTCCTCATCTTTGTTGCCATATTTATCCGATCGTTCAGTATCTGTCTATATTTCTGGCATGAGGTATTATGTACACTATTTACATTATTCGGACTATTGTCCTCATCTTTGTTGCCATATTTATCCGATCCCGCAATATCTGTCTACATTTCTGAGATGAGGTATTATGTACACTATTTACATTATTCCGACTATTGTCCTCATCTTTGTCGCCATATTTATCCGATCCTTCAGTATCTGTCTATATTTCTGAGATGAGGTATTATGTACACTATTTACATTATTCGGACTATTGTCCTCATCTTTGTTGCCATATTTATCCGATCCTTCAGTATCTGTCTATATTTCTGAGATGAGGTATTATGTACACACTATTTACATTATTCGGACGATTGTCCTCATCTTTGTTGCCATATTTATCCGATCCTTCAGTATCTGTCTATATTTCTGAGATGAGGTATTATGTACACTATTTACATTATTCGGACTATTGTTCTCATCTTTGTTGCCATATTTATCCGATCCTTCAGTATCTGTCTATATTTCTGAGATGAGGTATTATGTACACTATTTACATTATTCCGACTATTGTCCTCATCTTTGTCGCCATATTTATCCGATCCTTCAGTATCTGTCTATATTTCTGAGATGAGGTATTATGTACACTATTTACATTATTCGGACTATTGTCCTCATCTTTGTTGCCATATTTATCCGATCCTTCAGTATCTGTCTATATTTCTGAGATGAGGTATTATGTACACTATTTACATTATTCGGACGATTGTCCTCATCTTTGTTGCCATATTTATCCGATCCTTCAGTATCTGTCTATATTTCTGAGATGAGGTATTATGTACACTATTTACATTATTCCGACTATTGTCCTCATCTTTGTTGCCATATTTATCCGATCCTTCAGTATCTGTCTACATTTCTGAGATGAGGTATTATGTACACTATTTACATTATTCCGACTATTGTCCTCATCTTTGTCGCCATATTTATCCGATCCTTCAGTATCTGTCTATATTTCTGAGATGAGGTATTATGTACACTATTTACATTATTCCGACTATTGTTCTCATCTTTGTTGCCATATTTATCCGATCCTTCAGTATCTGTCTACATTTCTGAGATGAGGTATTATGTACACTATTTACATTATTCGGACTATTGTCCTCATCTTTGTTGCCATATTTATCCGATCCTTCAGTATCTGTCTATATTTCTGAGATGAGGTATTATGTACACTATTTACATTATTCCGACTATTGTCCTCATCTTTGTTGCCATATTTATCCGATCCTTCAGTATCTGTCTACATTTCTGAGATGAGGTATTATGTACACTATTTATATTATTCGGACTATTGTCCTCATCTTTGTTGCCATATTTATCCGATCCTTCAGTATCTGTCTACATTTCTGAGATGAGGTATTATGTACACTATTTACATTATTCCGACTATTGTCCTCATCTTTGTCGCCATATTTATCCGATCCTTCAGTATCTGTCTATATTTCCGAGATGAGGTATTATGTACACTATTTACATTATTCCGACTATTGTTCTCATCTTTGTTGCCATATTTATCCGATCCTTCAGTATCTGTCTATATTTCTGAGATGAGGTATTATGTACACTATTTACATTATTCGGACTATTGTCCTCATCTTTGTTGCCATATTTATCCGATCCTTCAGTATCTGTCTATATTTCTGAGATGAGGTATTATGTACACTATTTACATTATTCCGACTATTGTCCTCATCTTTGTCGCCATATTTATACGATCCTTCAGTATCTGTCTATATTTCTGAGATGAGGTATTATGTACACTATTTACATTATTCGGACTATTGTCCTCATCTTTGTTGCCATATTTATACGATCCTTCAGTATCTGTCTATATTTCTGAGATGAGGTATTATGTACACTATTTACATTATTCCGACTATTGTTCTCATCTTTGTTGCCATATTTATCCGATCCTTCAGTATCTGTCTATATTTCCGAGATGAGGTATTATGTACACTATTTACATTATTCGGACCATTGTCCTCATCTTTGTTGCCATATTTATCCGATCCTTCAGTATCTGTCTATATTTCTGAGATGAGGTATTATGTACACTATTTACATTATTCCGACTATTGTCCTCATCTTTGTCGCCATATTTATCCGATCCTTCAGTATCTGTCTATATTTCTGAGATGAGGTATTATGTACACTATTTACATTATTTGGACTATTGTCCTCATCTTTGTCGCCATATTTATCCGATCCTTCAGTATCTGTCTATATTTCTGAGATGAGGTATTATGTACACTATTTACATTATTCGGACTATTGTCCTCATCTTTGTTGCCATATTTATCCGATCCTTCAGTATCTGTCTATATTTCTGAGATGAGGTATTATGTACACTATTTACATTATTCCGACTATTGTCCTCATCTTTGTCGCCATATTTATCCGATCCTTCAGTATCTGTCTATATTTCTGAGATGAGGTATTATGTACACTATTTACATTATTCGGACTATTGTCCTCATCTTTGTTGCCATATTTATCCGATCCTTCAGTATCTGTCTATATTTCTGAGATGAGGTATAATGTACACTATTTACATTATTCCGACTATTGTCCTCATCTTTGTCGCCATATTTATCCGATCCTTCAGTATCTGTCTATATTTCTGAGATGAGGTATTATGTACACTATTTACATTATTCGGACTATTGTCCTCATCTTTGTTGCCATATTTATCCGATCCTTCAGTATCTGTCTATATTTCTGAGATGAGGTATTATGTACACTATTTACATTATTCGGACTATTGTTCTCATCTTTGTTGCCATATTTATCCGATCCTTCAGTATCTGACTATATTTCTGAGATGAGGTATTATGTACACTATTTACATTATTCGGACTATTGTCCTCATCTTTGTCACCATATCCTTGAGGACACATGGGACAGTGGATAAAGGCATTGTCTAGATCCAGTGACAGGATCCAAAGAGTATGAGTTCAATACCCGCTTAAGGCAGTTGAGAACTTGGAGAGGGGAATTAACAGGAGATAACTGATAACTGACATCCATTAAACATGGCACCTGTAACTAGAACAATCTACACTAGTGAGCGAAATAAAGGTTTCAGTTCGACATTCCAAACACCTGAAGAAGGCCAGAGCGTTCAACGGCCGAAACGTTGTGATAAATATGGCGACAAAGATGAGAACAATAGTCCGAATAATGTAAATAGTGTAGAGAATGTATGGTTGTTTTCCAAAGTATAGCTCCAAATGTGAACTCCAAATTGGAGAGAACAAAATCAAATAACTAAATAAAATTAAATATCTTGGAAGTGTTTTAAAAAAAGGACGGAAAAATGCGTCACCGAAATCCGAAAACGCATTGAAATAGCAAAAGTTGCCTTGTAAAAACTAAGTAAAGTATTAAAAAACAGGAAAATTTTGTTAGAAACAGAGATCAGAGCGCAGAAGTGATATATAATATCCTCCTTTATGGCAATGAATTCTGAGCACAGATGAAGTCGTGGCGTGAGGCAAAAGAAACCTGGTTTTATAAAAGAATGCTGAGAATACCATAGATTGAACATATGAGTAACTAGCAAGTTTTGATGAAAATGCTAATCGGAGAATCAAAAGAAGATACCTTAACACATAATGAAAAAAAAGATGGCTTGGTGAATTTAACACTTAAAAGATATACTGAAGTTGAGATCATCAGAGAAAAGCGACGAATAACCTACCTAGCGAGTTTTTTGCAGAACAGTGTATTGGAGGGATAGTAGAAAGACAAAACTTAATCAGATCTGCAAATGACAGGAAGTTGTGGAGAATCATGATCGCTCACGTTCTGAAGGTATACGGCACAGAAAAGAAGAATCAAAACTTAGTATATATCAGAACACTGCGAAATGTATTTAGTCATGTGAATATGTGTTTATATTCTATTGTTTTTTTTATTATATCTTGGCTTCATGGACAAAGAAAATTATTTTGTAGCCTCTCAGATGATTAGTGAAGCCTTTTTGGGGGAAGCATGATTCCAACACGAAATAAACATTGAAATTTATCCAAAATCGAATCGATTAAATAAAACACCCGATTAAAAATTAATACTGCCTTAAAACCACCTATATTAACTTGGCAAGCAGATAAAAGGTTTATAAGTAGTTTAAAAGGAAACAGTCATTTGATACGTTATTTAAGATCAAAGTTATTCATTTACGACACCTTCGCAGCCAAACACATTTTAGATTTTATGATATCATGTCATCACTATAAGTGTTATTTGCTTATTTTCGTAAAATGTAAATGGAAAGATGATGTTCTGTAAGATTCTGTAATCTACCAAAATTAAATTATAAAAAATATGGTTAGATTATCTGGTGGACATTTTTCTGCATTTCATTTCAATCTATTTTAAATTTCTCTAATAATCTATACCATTTGATAAGGTGTGGCACAAAGATCTATTTCAACTCTAGCAATACTTGATTTGGAGGGAGAGCTATTAGAATAATGTATTAGATATGGGAATAACAACAAATAAAAAAATTAAGTTATCAGCATAGCAACAACGAAAAGCATACTCAGTTACTATGTAATATCTGTCTTCTTATATAGCAGGGAATGTTGGGCAATTTTCTTACAAGACGTGATGAGGTTCTACAGAAATATACGGAGAATACCATGGACAGTGTATGTGAATAACGAGGAAGTTTTAAAGAAAATGGAAACAAAAAAAAACGCTTATATTTAGAGTCAGAGAGAGACAGGTGAAATTGGAAAATTTGACACTCACAGAACATACTAGGCAAAAGAGAGAGAGAGCAAAACAGTGAGTAACCTATGTAACGAGTAGGTGTAAATGCGGAATGCAAAACAAAGAGTGAGAAGGGAAATTAAAAAAAATCAGACACTGCGAAGATATACAAATGATAGATCGTTTTGGAGAGCCATAATCACCCATGTCCTGAAGAAAAAGAAAAAGAACCTATACAAGAGTAGTGTTAGTGATACAACGCACACATCGTTAGATGACCAAGTAGTATATGTTATATTGAGAGACAATGTGATAATGTATACTTGGACGTTTCATACAGATTTCATCAGATTTTGTATTTTTTTTTTTTTGACGAACAGCTTTTAAAGCATAAAGTTCATCAACCAGTATCAACATCATCATCAGTCTCATGATTGCGTGTGGTTGTCTGGTCGATGCGCAACTGGGCACCTGATCAGTTCACTCCACATACCTGGGTTTTAAGACGGGCAGGAATTCATTCTTACGTAGAACATCTAGAGAAACCCATCCCTCTAAAGATCAAACTAAAACCAATATCCTTGAAGGCTCGCCTAGATCACGGACACGTGGTCGTTAATTCCTTTAAGTGAACTCTTAATCCTGGACGTTGACTTCAGTCTAGGAACCCCTCCGGCTAGAGACCACCTGTCACCAGCGCACTTGCTGCATACATGGCTATGAAGTCCAGCCTACCCCGCTGGGTCAGATGACCACTGAATCCCGGATTTTTTAGAAACCTATAATTAATTCATTCATTTAATCAGCTAACGAATTTTGCGGTCAATACCCGCCTCCAACTCACAATTTTGATTCATGGTGACCTTCAAGACAGAATAGTGCAATGGCTTGGCGGTTCCTTTTTCGCTGAGGATGTTGAGGTTACCACGCCCCTCCTCTCATAAGTTAAAGGGACAAGACCTACAAGGTGGTTTGAATTCACGGTTTTCCTTCCCCTTGACTGGCGATGTTACATAAAGCACTTGCGCTGCCCAGACCCCATTTTCTCGTATCAACCTCTTTCGATGTTCCACTCTGAATTTTCAGATTTGGATTTACTTCCATATTCTTTTCTGTGATTTGGATAGATCGCAAGGCAGCAAAGGTTAAAAAAAACAGGGTTTTCTTTCTCCGAGACGGACTGCATTCCTAGGTTGTCGAGCTCCATCAACACGAAGCAGCTGGTAATGAGGCGTCAATTGTCCGACTTCGCCCATTCTCCGGCTTGTAACTGGTCTTAGTTGTCAGACGCTATTTGAGAGGCATGCCATGGAGGCATTTTACAGACAGTGAAAGCTTGTCGCCACTATCACCTTCAGCTATGAGAACCTTCGGAACATAATAGACTTACATAAATATTTATATACATAACGTGTTTAGAAGGTCAAAAAAATTATAATTAATAACTTTTGTTTCTTTTTGAAGGAGCCTATAATTAACCTCGAAGTTTTATTTTAAATTTCATAATTAATCAAGATTTTACGGTGGGAATTAACGGGCTAATGTCTACATGTTTCGTTCTGTGTTAAGAAGAAAATGAAAATAAAAAGTTTGGAATAAAACTAAAAACATTATAAGTCTATAGGAATATTTAGAGATTTATCTTTTGAAAGATTAGCGTTATTAGGTGTGTACAAAAGTTTTCACCGTTTATTATTATGATTATTAGTATTATTATCAGTAGTAGTAGTAATAGTAGTAGTAGTAACATTTCACGGCTTTCCTGTTTGAATTTTGTTTTCTTTCTTTTTCTCACTGAAACTTAACAACGTCCCTGATATGCTTTTTCCGTCTTTCCACGCAAGCAAAACGGAATAGTCCATTATCTATGAGGTATTGGTAGCGGTCAAATTACGTGAAAGGCGGAAAACACATCATCATCATCATCATAATAATAATAATAATAATAATAATAATAATAATAATTAAAAAAAAAAAAATTTTTTAAAACCCTTGGACTGGTTGGAAAAGATTCCAGTAGGCTGATTGAAGGGATCCCTGGAAGTCCATGCCTCAAAGAGATACAAAAAATTGTTCTGACAAGTACAGCCCACACTTTACGAAGGGCTTTATCTATGTAATTTTTTTTTTATTTTATATTTTTTTTTTTTTTTTTGCAGTGGAAAGTGTCATGATGTCATTTCTAACCTTAGGTCCCTGGGCGGGACCCGGAAAGAAATGTGTAAACGCCAGATATCAAAGGAAATAAAAATAATAATAATAATAATAATTATTATTATTATTATTATTATTATTATTATTATTATTATTATTATTATTACTACTACTATTACTACTACTATTATTATTATTATTATTATTATTATTATTATTATTATTATTATTATTATTACTATTATTATTATTATTATTATTAAAAACATTTTTTTTTAATTTTTGCTGTCTCTCGTGTTCGAAAAAAAAAGGTCTCTTGGGAGTTTTACGCAAACGTATTGGGTTAGCCAAAGCATTCGCTCTGTTTATTACGTACATTTTCTCCATAATAAGCAAACGAACGTCTTGGCTCACACAATATTATTAATTTTTAATATATTATTTCATCATATTTCTTATTTATGATCAGAATGACGATACCCGATAAAAAGTTAAAAAAATAAGATGGAAGAGAATCTTAACATCATTACGCCTAACATCATTATGTCATAAGGAAAGCAGGAAAATATGATGAAAGAAATAAGAGTCGTAATTTAAAAACTGACGTTGCTTCGTGTAAAAAAATCGAAGACGACTTGACAACATCAATCTAACACGAAATTCAAGTATGAACGCATGAGTATACGGCGACTTGAATATTTCCTTTATATAGCGTCTATAAATTCATTCCTATTATTTATATATTTCGGCTTTTATTTTAGCTTCGTCGTTTCCTTTAAATAGTATAAAAGTCAAATATGTCTTTGCTTAACGTTATGAGATATAATAGGTGATTTAAAAACATGAATATATTCAATTATTCATAGAGTAAGAGAACTTGAAAAATCAACGAGGATTTACTATCGACGACCATGATCTTAAAACATGACACTGTTGATGGCGGACGCAGAAGGAAAGCTGCTGGAACGAGAGAAAGTAGCAAAGGAAAGCCAAAAGAAAGAACTATAAACTACAAGAAGACAGAATGAATACTGTCTTCAGCACGAGCGTCTGCCAAAAATGTGGGCATCGAATTGGACATATCAGAATCAATTCAACTAGCTGGGTAAAAGACTACCGAATATGTAACACAGAATTCCGAATAGCGATAGATGCCTTCTAGAAACTAAGCAAAGTATAAAGACATAGAAATATTTCGTAAGAAACAGAAACTGTTGAACTGCTACCCTCCGGTATAGTAGTGGATGTTGGACGATTTCCTTATAGAGCAAGAACGAAACTCGAAGCGACAATTATACGACCCTACAGATGGTTGCTGAGAAAAGCGTAGACTGAATATGTGACCAACGGAGAAGTTTTGCTGATTAAAAGAAGACACACTAAAAATCAGAAAGTGACAATTGAAATTTCTGAGACACATAATGTGGAAAGAAGGCTTGAAATACGGCCTACATATTTCCCTTCCTCCTTGCTGAGGTTTGGAACACAGCAAACACGCCTCCCGTCAATCGGAGTGGCAGGATGCTCGCAATGTTCTTCACGCCGAACAGATCACAGTCTAGTTCAGTCTTTTCAAACCATTCGACAATAGAGAAACCCTTTCTGAACCGTCAGATTCGGTAATTAGCCTCAGGCAAGGGTGTATTGAGGTTGGGGAAACACTTGCTCTCCCAAGAACTACGGGGTAACAGGCAGAGAAGTAACAGACCGGAGGAAATAAAAACAAACACTGTCTCAGAAGAAATCGTGGCACGAAACTTTAGGGAAAAAAAAACTGTTGAAGGGCCCTACTTCACAAGACACCATGTCTCTCCCACGGCTGATTTCTATTGACTGGAGACAGCTGACAGAAACCCGGATCTATACAAGTTGCAGAAAGGCCTCTATCTGAACATGCAGAGCTGATCCGTTACTAACGGGGGAAACCCGGATGTAACTAGTTTTGACAGATATGCCCGCATGCAAGCCGGGGCCTATTTGTGTCTGCACTGAACGCGTTCGCGACAACACTCATGGGATATATTGGAATAAGGAGGCATGGGGAAACAGCGAGTAACCTACCTAAACCTACAAGAGTCAGAAAATTATAGAGTCCATGGTCGCCCACGTCCTGAAATGACCTTCTTCTTCGATGTGCCGTGTCCATTCAGGACGTTGATGATAATGGCTCTCCACAATTACCCGTCCTTTGTAGCCCTCAAAAGATTTTGTATTCTTATCTCTCCTAACCCCTGTTTTGTCATTCATTTACTCAAGCTCGCTAGGTAGGCTATGCCCTATTTTCGTCCATCCCGCTCGCTAGGTAGGCTATGCCCAATTTTCGTCCATCCCGCTCGCTAGGTAGGCTATGCCCTATTTTCGTCAATCCCGCTCGCTAGGTAGGCTATGCCCTATTTTCGTCAATCCCGCTCGCTAGGTAGGCTATGCCCTATTTTCGTCCATCCCGTTCGCTAGGTAGGCTATGCCCTATTTTCGTCAATCCCGCTCGCTAGGTAGGCTATGCCCTATTTTCGTCCATCCCGCTCGCTAGGTAGGCTATGCCCAATTTTCGTCCATCCCGCTCGCTAGGTAGGCTATGCCCTATTTTCGTCCATCCCGTTCGCTAGGTAGGCTATGCCCTATTTTCGTCAGTCCCGCTCGCTAGGTAGGCTATGCCCTATTTTCGTCAATCCCGCTCGCTAGGTAGGCTATGCCCTATTTTCGTCCATCCCGTTCGCTAGGTAGGCTATGCCCTATTTTCGTCAATCCCGCTCGCTAGGTAGGCTATGCCCTATTTTCGTCCATCCCGCTCGCTAGGTAGGCTATGCCCAATTTTCGTCCATCCCGCTCGCTAGGTAGGCTATGCCCTATTTTCGTCCATCCCGTTCGCTAGGTAGGCTATGCCCTATTTTCGTCAATCCCGCTCGCTAGGTAGGCTATGCCCTATTTTCGTCAATCCCGCTCGCTAGGTAGGCTATGCCCTATTTTCGTCCATCCCGTTCGCTAGGTAGGCTATGCCCTATTTTCGTCAATCCCGCTCGCTAGGTAGGCTATGCCCTATTTTCGTCAATCCCGCTCGCTAGGTAGGCTATGCCCTATTTTCGTCCATCCCGTTCGCTAGGTAGGCTATGCCCTATTTTCGTCAATCCCGCTCGCTAGGTAGGCTATGCCCTATTTTCGTCCATCCCGCTCGCTAGGTAGGCTATGCCCTATTTTCGTCAATCCCGCTCGCTAGGTAGGCTATGCCCTATTTTCGTCAATCCCGCTCGCTAGGTAGGCTATGCCCTATTTTCGTCCATCCCGCTCGCTAGGTAGGCTATGCCCTATTTTCGTCCATCCCGTTCGCTAGGTAGGCTATGCCCTATTTTCGTCAATCCCGCTCGCTAGGTAGGCTATGCCCTATTTTCGTCAATCCCGCTCGCTAGGTAGGCTATGCCCTATTTTCGTCCATCCCGCTCGCTAGGTAGGCTATGCCCTATTTTCGTCAATCCCGCTCGCTAGGTAGGCTATGCCCTATTTTCGTCAATCCCGCTCGCTAGGTAGGCTATGCCCTATTTTCGTTCATCCCGCTTGCCTTTAATCCGTCCTGTGTCAAGTTTTACAAACCCTCTTTCCTCATTATGTGCCCTAGAAATGATGTTAAATCTGTGTCCTTTTTGTTTCCATCTTCTCTAAAATTTCGTCGTTTCTCACATGTTTGGTCCATGGTATTCTCAGAACCCTTCTGTAGAACCACATTTCTGTTGCTTCAAATCTCGTCTTCATCTGTGAAGAGATTGTCCTGCATGTACTGTCATATAAAAAGGACTGATATCATGTAACCCTTTTCTTTGTTTCTAACGAATTTTTTTCTGTTTCTTAATACATTGCTTAGCTTTTGGAAGGCACCTTTTTCTATTCCAATTCACCTTTATGGGTGTTGCACTTTCTGTCCTCTGTTAAAAGACTGCCCGGATATTTAAACTGTTTTACTTACTGCTCATGAAAGAAGAAAGAATTATGTTGGCATTTCTGCGAGATATGAAGTTAAGAAAAACGAGCTTTATTCGCAATTAATTCGATGAAGAACACGTCATTTATTGGACGATGTTTTAAAAGTATTGTTTTAAATCGATGCTTGTATAAGACTATGCACTTACCATTTCGTTTGAACTTTCTTATACTTTCTTTCTTTCTTTTTTCCTCAGAGGTACAAGCGGAATTGACATCGATCTAGAGAAAGTGGACATCAATCAATGTCCACAGACAGATGGATCATTAGAGACAAATGTCTTCGCCGGTTCTCATCGTTGCCGGACAGTAACAACGAGGGTAGGTGGGTTTACTCATTCATGAATGCTGTTATCTTTGGTTCAATCAATTTTCTCCCGATGTGATTTTTTTTTTAACCATACTATGAAACTCTTTTCGATATTTGTGTGACGACAAATTGTTCACTTCTGTAAAGCGCAACTGCTTTTAAAAACGTGTCCTATTCGCCGTTCGTTTAACTACAGGAACGTGCTGAAAAGTTCTCGACCTAATTTCCCAAAATCTGACCAAAAGAGCAAACATCAGAACCTGCGGGAGAAACCTCCTTTAGTCGGTTTCAGAACTGTTCAACACCCGTTTGGAAAAACTAATTTCTCTTCTTCATTGTTGTTGTTGTTATTAATCATTTGGGGGAAAATGGATGACAAATTGAAAAAAAGTTTCCGTGTGACGCGTTCGTCCATTAGGACTTCAACTGACTAAATTTGTTATGTTGGTGCGACTACATAATAAAAAAAAAACGGGAAGAGATTAAAAGAAACGCTAAAATGAACAAAACATAGAAACAAGGGACTCACACTGTAGCTGACCGTCTCGGAAAGTTCATTAGAAGTTGACATAGACGGCTCAGAGGCCCGTAGCAGATCAGGTTTCCCAAATAACTTACTGGGCTTTGGGATCATCTGTCGGTAAAATAAAATATAAATAAAAATAAACAGTCGTTGTTATAAGTTACAAAACTTAAGCACACAATAGATATTAAATATTTGAAGAATTTTTAATCTGTTTTATATAAAAGACAATATTATAATGTCTGTCTGTCTGCTCCAGAATAGTCTTGGATAGATACATTAATGGGGGAATTGCATGAAAAAGTTGGAAAATCATTACTTGTGACGCATTTCGTCCTTTAGGAATTCAGCGGACTAAATTTGTGATGTTGGTGCGACTACACATGCGTTCGAACGAAGAATGCTTGGAATTTGAAATTCATTTCATATATATATATATATATATATATATATATATATATATTGATGCATGTTTCATTAAATTATATAGACAAGTTTTGTCTATTTATTTTAAGTAAATTCCTTTCATATTGTCTGATGAACTTAATAACATTATCATTGAAAGACGAAAGGAAATGACCATATTGATATATGTTTACATCGAATCTAAGCTTTAACTTATGCTACGCCAATATTAAGCTCTCCATGTCTAGGGCCAACCGTTATCTATCCTACATATCCTCATAACAGGCAACACTTACTTCCTCCCTTTACGCCCTTAAACAACTCGTTCAGTAACTCTCTATCTTGAGTAGCTCTTTGTCCTTGTATTGGATGAACATAAAGACAAAATTAAAAAGAAACATATGTTATCCCGCGATTAATGCAGGTTAGATTAACGCGTTTTCGATTAATGCGCTAAAAGTTTTAGCTACCAACATTCGATTAGTGCGGTTAAACATTCTTCAGTTTAATCATAGTAATTGAAAATTGATTATTTTATAGTTACCGAAGTTTGTCCACAATCTGCTCCAGTTGACTGCTTGCACAAACAATAAAGAGCTGAGAAATTTCAAATGCCCTTCTCGGACACCGGCGACCTTTCAAGAAGAAACCACTTGATCGAATGTCAAGTAAAAGTATATGCCATCCGTCAAGTGTGAGCTGAAATGAGGGTGAACAGAAATATCTTAAAATTGCATTTTATATGATAAACGTAGGCGACTCACCATAGAGTTGGAATTAGCAAGCCCCCCCACCTCGCAAACTAATATTACAGAACAGAGTTCGATTTCCGCTTAGTGCCTTGAAATTATGTCAGACTAAAGAAAGCTTTATCAAATAGTATGCGTAGAATAATGGTTAAGCTAGGCTAACAGTCGTTTACTATTGAAATTTTAGAGATATTATTATTGTTACAACTAAATAAAACAATAATGATGATGATAATGAAAAATATAAATAAAATAAAATAAAACAATAATAATTAAACCTTGTTTAAAATAAATTAAATAAAAATAAAAATAATAAAATTATTCCCAGCATGCAACAAAAACCATTCCTGCCGAAAATACGGACATCGCACCAAAAGACATCAGATTCAATCTCTTCGCTCAAGAACTTTCGGGATGACAACACGTGTGTAACTTCCCTCCGTGAGAGGAATTTTCATATTACGGAGTAACTTACTCCTTTTTATAACATGAACATTATCACAATTCTAACGTAAAATACACACACACAGATATATTTTAAAAAATTACCATGCCATTTGCCATGCCATCTCTGAATTGTGTACATTCATTTTTCCTGTTTTCATCTTCGTAAAAACAAGCCTAAATATTTTACTACCTCTACTCCTATGGTGTGTGTGAATGCCCTACAAAATAAGTTTGATCACCCAGACGTGTGGCCGTCGAACTAAATTATTTTTTAAAAATACCTATTAAGTATTCCTGCATCAGGAGAAGATAGCCATTCCAATTTAAGACGAGGAAGCCAAAGTGCTTTCGAAAGAGAACATCGCATTTGAAATAATAAAACTATCTACATTAAAACTATTGATTTCTAGTTCAATTATTAATTGCGGGGAGTGTATTTTGACTCGATGGAAATGGGTGAGCAAAACATTGAGCAGTACTAAAAATAAGAACTATATATCACTCGACATGGGCGGTGGAACGATAATTATCTAGCACCGTACATTACATTAAAAGTTCTGTTCGAAATTCCCTAATAGTTAATCGGATCAACAAGCATCTGATGAAGGCCAGATGGTACAATGGCCGAAACTTTGGGATAATAACAACAAAGATATGGACAGTATATATCGTATGAATAGGAATCTAACAAAATGATAGGATAAAGAACAAGTAGGAAACAGATCTTAATCTAAAATGTTTCACTTTATTAAAGCTTCGTCAGAGATCAAGATAAAAAATGATAGATAATGATAAAAGCAAAGAGACACAGATTAATGGTGTGTTGCGTTTGGTTATTTCTTATTGGTTAAATACGTGTCACGTGTAATGAAGTAACAAATAATATTCAAATAAGTTTATCCAATCAAAACCTCATATTGCATCTTACCAACTTTTACACACTTTAGCGTCGAGAATACTTTACCTTTTGTCTACATGCATAATATATTGAAATATTTATGAATTATATTTTTCATTTTCTTTCGACTTTCTTAATTAACCACTGTAGATTGAATTAAGGGTTCAGTTCGGAATTCCTTGGTGGCGGTAAAGATAATATTAACCATTTCCGAATAAGAAAACGTTTGACATTTGTTAACAGAGCAGCTAGTACACATTTTGGTTGAAATTTATATAATCTTTCTCTCATAACAACTTTGCAGGAAAACAGGTTTCTCAAGTCCAGTAGATGTTATCGCTCTTTCCAGCACTGAATGAGATTTCGTTCTTAACTTTTTATTTGAAATAGTGTGGAACGTCAACATCTTGATTATGTCATTACTTTCTCTTCGAGTTACATGTGCTATCTATTTTAGTGGTTATGGAGTTAGTTGTACTCAAGTGAAGCGGTTTCTGCTATTCAATAAAGTTATCGACGAGCATCTGATGAAGACCAGTCGCACAATGGCCGAAACGTTGTGATAATAAGAACAAAGATGAGAAAAATAGTCCGAGTGTTAATAATAACCCCTCATCCCATAAATTAAAATAAAAACTATAATTTATTGAAATAATAATGAATTATACTTGTCATTCTGTCATACATATATATATATATATATATATATATATATATATATATATATATATATATATATATATATATATATATATATATATATATATATATATATATAATTTAAAAGACGGTTTAATACAAAGGTGGTATCAACATGCGTTGTCCTTTACTAATAATACTTATAAAAATAATACATCACTTTCCAAATATTTTTGCGGTTTGAAAGATGATAATCAAACTCCTAAGGTGAAATGGAAAATTTTTAAAATGCCAAGGACATGTACATCCTTACTTGAAACCTGTTTTCTGTGTTTACATAAAAAATTGGAAATTATCAGGTTCTTTGATAAGAATGCTTTATTAAAACAATGATCCGAGTTAACTGTAAATTGTAAACACAGTCTACCTTTTACATTACAATTCAGTTAAACTTAGAATTTGATTATGCTTTTTCTTAGATTTTTGTTGAACTGTGTTGCACCATATATGGCTTATCTTTCTATTTGTAAGATTAATTTGGATTTAATATAATTTTGTATTGATCTCATGGTAGTATTAGTAACTTCTTGTACGGATGTATTGGTATTTGGTTGGTATTTGTAATATTTTGCATTGATTGGTTGTTGTTATTAACATCTTATGTAAAGAATCTTTAGTTAACAGTTGCATAATATTTTAGCGAATAATTCTATACGTTTACATTATTTACTGGTTTGTTAAAGAAAATATTTATAAACTATAAAAAAAGATTTATGTGGGAAACTCACAAAGCATATAACTTGTTTAACCTTTTGTTAAATTACTGCCCCATTCTCATTTTTTCTTAGGAAATTACATTTCCTGGTGTGTACAATATGTATCCATTAACATCCGCTCCTGTTTGAAGTCGATGCCGCCATTGATTTAAAATCTGCGGGTCATTAATGGAAAATAATTTTTTTTATTTTTGTTTCTTCGCTTAGTCTAAATTTAACGTAAGTCATATTCGATTAGTTGATCTGAGTAAAGCCCACAAACTTTATAATCCCCACCTTTTTTTCGTAAAAGTGGTTGTATTTTGCTTTTAAATCTAAATAAATCGTTCACTCACCAGTAATTTACAAATGTCCTAATGAGATATATTTGAGAGGCATCGAAATACGACTGTGTAGCGATGTTGGCATGTTTTCGATGTAATATCCTTCTATATATATATATATATATATATATATATATATATATATATATATATATATATATATATATATATATAAAGAAATATAGTCTTAAAGTGTGCTATATTTATGGGATAAATTGCTCAATATCAGAGATAGAGCGTGTGTAAAAATAAAAGTGAACATAGAAGTCAACACTTAGAGGCGACAGTCTGTTTCATGCTAGTGCAATCGTCAGGCAACTAGTCTGCCTGACGATTGCACTAGCATGAAACAAACTGTCGCCTCTAAGTGCTGACTTCTATGTTCACTTTTATATATATATATATATATATATATATATATATATATATATATATATATATATATATATATATATAATTAAGTAATTCATCGAGTCAAGAAGAAACCTCAACAGAATGCAGAAAGCACTCGACGGTCGTTTCGCCCTATATTTGGGACTCATCAGCAGTGCGCATCCACTACCGAAAATTGAAACCCGGACAGTTACGTTATCAGGCAAGCGCCATACCTCTTCGTCGCCGAGGCCCGTTGGTATAGTTGGTATGACGTTTGCCTGATAGCGTAACTGTCTAGGTTTCAATTCTCGGTAGTGGATGCGCACTGCTGATGAGACGGCCGTCCAGTGCTTTCTGCATTCTGTTTTGATTTCTTCTAGACTCAATGAATTACTTAATTATAATTATCTCAAATCCTCCTAATAATTTCTATCATTTGTATATTCTTGCTTGAACCGGCTTCTAATGCTGTGGATGGAGCGGATTGGGGATATTAGTCGTGGCTCGTGGGGGCATTGTCCTATGGGTTAGGGAAACTCGGAATATGTGATCGAGCGGCGATATATCGAGTCTAATTCGCTAACTCTTCGTCACTGGGGCGCGTTTGTACAGTTGGTATGATGCTTAACTGATAACGTAATTGTCCAGGTTTCAATTCTGGGTACTTGATGCGCACTGCTGATGAGTCCCAAATATAGGACGAGACGGCCGTCCAGTGCTTTCTGCATTCTGTTGAGGTTTCTTCTCGACTCGATGAATTGCTTAATTGTAATTATCTCAAATCCTTCTAATAATTTATATCACATACATATGTATCTATATATATATATATATATATATATATATATATATATATATATATATATATATAGGTGACAAATGTTTCGTACGTATTTTATCAACAGGTTTAATTAGTCTACGATTATCTTTTTTTATTGTAATTTCATCTTTTTGCAATTCAAGTTCATTTCTTCTCTACAATATGTCAATGTATAATTGTTATTAATCTTGAGAGTTCGGGGTTTATAATTCGGGGGAAAAATTCTTAAGGAATAAATTACATAAATCAAACTCTTTTACATAACGGCTTACATAATTATCATGTTGACTATCAAATTAAACTTTGGTTACACAATAATAATATGACAAAGTAAGTTTAATAACAATCCAATTAACGTATTCTACAGAAATCAAGTTCACCACAAGTACAAAATGGATGAAATTGCAATAAATAAAGATAATTCTTAGATATATTAAACCTTTGTTGAAAACACACATCTAAAATTTATCATTTATTATAAAAAATGTAAAACCTCATAAATTGAATTTTATATGTATACATACATATATGTATATATATATATATATATATTCTGTATATTTAGGCAGCAATTTTTCATTAATGCATGTTTCATTAAATAATATAGACAATTTATTTTAAGTAAGTCTGTTTCATGCTAGATGCAATCATCGTGGCCCGATGATTGCATCTAGCATGAAACACTGTCGTCTCTAAGTGTTGACTTCTATGTTCACTTTTATATTTACACACGCTCTATCTCTGATATTGAGCACTTTATCTCATAAATATAGCACACTTTAAGACTATATTTCTTTATATATATATATATATATATATATATATATATATATATATATATATATATATATATATACTAGCGTCAAAAATGATGAAAATACGTAGATAATTATGTGATTGCATTGATTATAATTTCCGCACGAATACTATTGATATATTTTGTCGTTGCAGTTAAGACTTTTTAATTAATAATATCCCGGCTTCTAAGCTGATCTTGTCTTTGGTTGTTGTTGTTGAAATTCGGAAAATACCTTTGTATTTCGGACAAGCATTGATCAATTAAGAACGGTGCGTTTGTGGAAAAAAGAATAAGGGTGAGATAGTAAGCCAGTGTCTATTGACATATGGAAAAGAGAGAGAGGGAGTGAGAGAGAGAGCGTGTGTTTATATGAATGAGAGAGAGGGATGTATGAGTGACGGAATGTTCGTCTATGAGAGAGTAGATATGTTGGCGTACGGGAGGAAGAGTGTATGACAGAGAGAGAGAGAGGGGGGAAATAGGTGAGATGTTTATGTGCGGAGGGGAAAGATCTACCTTCCAAGTATTATCTACCAGAACAACACATCACTAAAGTGTCTGATATACGAGTTGAGAAAACTGTCTACATTAAAATATACATTAAAAATAGATATATACGGAATAAGAAGTGGTCTTTATTTAATAAGCTATAACAATATACTAAACAAATGTCACGTGATAAACTAAAGGAAATTATTATTTTAACTAATACTCCCACTGTCTGTAGACATTTTGAACATAATTCAGAAAGGAAAAAAATAAATTTGGGGAGTTCGATCGCATAATTTTCCAGCAAATGAAATCCAGATGAGTTTGTAATTTTTTGGAGAGGTACACCTCTCAATTTTTTTCTTGTGCAGATGTATATTTTTCTTTGAGGCAGATCTCATATTTTAGAAGAATCATGCGTGTAGATCACATAGTTAAACTGTATCGAAAAAGAGTATGTGTATAATATGTTACGTGTATGTTCTTACGAAAGAGAATACAGTGGAACGTCGGTTCACGAATTTAATTCGTTCCTCAAGGCCGTTCGTAACCTGAAATGTTCGTAAGCCGAAACAGGAATTTTCCAATAGGAATAAATGTAGAGAAAAAAGTCACAGTGCAATAAAACTGGAAAAGAAAAACAGAACGCAACACGCGAATGTATACTACACGGCGGTCGACTCAGAAATTATTCCGTTCGTCTTAACTCGGTCCGGAAATGTTGCTCGAGAACCGAAATTTTGTTCGATAACCGAGGTATTTTCATCTCGAATTTTCTGTTCGAAAACCGATTTGTTTGACCTGTGAGACGTTCGTGAACCAACGTTGCACTTTATGTTTTATTTTTGTGTGTACGCGCGCGTGTGTGTGTGTGTGTGTGTGCAAAAAACAACAACGATAGAAAGCATGTGCGCGCGTGTGTGCGAATGAGGGTAGAAGAGAATGGATAGTGTTAGAACACGTTTATGAGCATGAGCGCGTGTGTGCGAGGGAGAGAGTGGATAATGCAGAGAGAGTAATGACATGCATATGTGAGGGAGGGGGGATGAGTCAAAGTGGAGAAGAAACAGTATGCAAGTACATAAATTTTGTGTGTGTGTGTGTGTGTGTCAGAGAGAGAGAAGAGTAAGACAGTCTGTAAGAGAAAGTATGCGTGCGTGTACACAAGAGAGAGAGAAGCAGAAAGAGAAAGCGTGGAGTAGAGAGAGAGCGGGAGAGTGCGTGTGTAGGTGTGAGAAAGACAGAATGCGAAACAAAGATTAAATGTGTGAAAAAGAGAGAGGAAGATAGAACAGTATGTGCGTGTATACATATATGTGTGAGTAAGAGAGAAGGACAAACAGACAACCAGAGAGGGTTTGTGCTAGTATATGTGAGAGGAGAAAGATGGGGTAGAGAGAGTATGCGTGAGCATGGATGCGTATGTGAAAGAGAGATTAAGAGAGAGAGGGGGGAGTATAGAGATCATCTGCCTTTATGTGCGCATGCTCAGTTATATTTTGTTAGAAGCTCTTACACTAAACTCATAAAACGTTGTTTATTTTACATTAACCCTTTCACCCAATAATAACTACAGAGAATGGAAGTTGTTTTATTTTTTGAGTAGATCTCAACATAGGTACAAAATATCGGTAATCAAAGCCCTTTTTAAAGGGAACATGCAGATGGGAACATCAAAGTCCTGTTTAAAGGCCATTTCCTCGGTTCAGATTTTTTTAACACCTTGATAATAACACGTTTTCACAAATGATGGAAATATTTAGTTAGGAAAAACATAAGCGAAGGGGGAAAATAATTAGAAATAATTTGTAAATAAATAACAAAAAAATATATATATCATAACTTAGATGTAAACTTATATTCAGTTTGGTTTGTTTTGTTTTACGGCATATCAACCTCAATGGGTTATGTAATGCCGACAAATTTTTTATTGCTGGTAATATTTCGTTCTCAATAGATGAGATATTGCATTGGTATACTAATGATTCCGTGCGACATTTATTTTGTAGAGGACAGTTATGAGGATTTCTGCATTTACATATTTTTTGTTTATCTTCATCTCTTTTTATTTTTATATTGTCTAAATTTCTTTGGTTTTGGTCTGAGTGTTTATTCAAGATATTAGCATTATGTTTCTTAATAATTTTCTCAAATCTAACTTATTTAAAAAAGGTAAATGGAAAGTATAGAAAAAACAGAAGTAATATAATAATTTGGTATACAACCCCATACAACCAAATGGTAAAGAATAAATTAGGACAAAAATACCTTGCATTAACCATTAAGCATTTTCCTAAAGATAGTAAACTCAGTACTATTTTCAATAAAAATACACTAAAATTAAGTTACAGCTGTACTGAAAACTTAGAGAAAATTATTATGAAACATAATGCTAATATCTTAAATAAACACTTAGATCAAAACCAAAGAAATTTAGACAAAATTTTTATTGCTGGTAATATTTTGCTTTATCAAAAATCTATTTCTGGTAATATTTTTCTTTCAAAAATGTATCGCTGGTAATAATATTTTCTTTTTTTTTTTCAAAAATCTATTGCTGGTAATAGTTTTTTTTTCTCCAAAAAATTATTGCTGGTAATAATTGTTTTACAAAGTATTTCTGGTATTAAAACTTATTTATACACTTTCATAGTGTTTTTACCCCAGTTTCAAGGTTAATTATTTGCCCATAGGTGGGACCCTAACAGGTGTTACCACCCCGGGTCAGGGTGGACCTGAGAACACCAGCAATTAAGAGGTGATTCCACGCTCCTCAAAGCATTTTGATCAGAGGCCTTGCTGCTGGACGTAGTTTATCGTCTTACCCAGGACGCGGATGTAGTTTATCGTCATACCCAGGACGCAAACTTATGTTCAGATTAGAATGGTAGCGGTCCTGATAAAATTAATTCTTATGTATTTCAGTCAATTATGTGCCATGCGTTATACACGCTTAGGCGATCATGTATCTTTTGATACATGACACACGAGGCAGATTTTTTTCCCGCATTAGGTTGCCATTTCTTTCTGAGGTAGACCAGTTGACATCCAAGACTATAGAACTTGGTCTGTCCTGTTATTTCCCCAAAGCTGGGGAGAGAAGAAGAGGGTTCATACCTTTCCCAAGGGTATTAGCACGTATTCCAACTCGGCTCTCCGACTCCTCAATCCGAGCCGCTATCCATTACTCCACCGTGAATTCCTAAAACGTCTCTTAAAAGCTTCCACTGCATTAGCTTCGTGCAGGTGCAGCTGGAGTCGATATAAGAGATTGCTCCTATAATAATTTATTTTGCACCAGTAATACATATTGTACGCATCTGGGTATTTATCAAAACTTTCCCGGGGCAAAAAAGGTTAGAAACGTATCAGTTATATTCAATTCAATACTGTCGTTATTTTAAGAAGTAAGGGTATACAAAAGAAAAGATTTGAAATTAACAATGCCTTTCCATTTCACTGAAACAGACACTTCTTTCTTTCTTTTTTCACTGAAACCAAGTAGCGTTTCTGATATATTACTTCTGTGATTTCATGCTGTCAAAGCGAATCAGTCCATTATTTATGACATATTGGTAGGGGGTAGCGAACTAACTAAGGAACTAAGTATTAGATTGACGGCAAGGTATCATCATTTTACTGTTGAAATGGCTAGATGTAACCGTAAGTTCTGTGCTAACAATTTCTTCTATCGCACTTCTCGCTTGTGGAACTCTCTTCCGGCTTCTGGATTTACAGTGAACTTTGATCATTTTTCCATCCATCTAAAATATAATTATAATCTGAAATCAAGAAAATACGAAGTTTAAATGAATGTACTTGACTGACGCAATGCCTCACCATTTTAATGTTGAAATTGCTAGATGTAACCGTTTCCTATATTAACTGTTTCTTCTCTTGCACTTCCCGTTCGTGAAACTCACTGCTTCCTAGTCAACTTTGATCTTCAAGAATTTAGATGCAATGTCAATCGTTATCTTCTGTCTTTTAACTCTTATTCTTTTTTTTTTGTTTTTATTGTATCCTTAAAGAGGCTTCAAAGAAACAAAGATAGTACTCGAGTGAAAGGAACAGCAACGCGTAGATGAAAAAAAGAGAGGTTTATTGTAAAAGAGAATACATTACTGAAAGACAGGCAATCGGTTAGCAAGCTAGTAATTCCCGAAGCAGGGTTATTTACCTTACCTCCGCGCGAGGCAGGATGTGGCACAGGACGGTTTTTAAGGCCGGACAAAACCGAGCCCGTAGGCTCGTACAAAAATGCACCATAGACCACGTATACAGGGGGTCTGGCCGCTTTCTACCACCCCAGACGAGACTCTGCTCTTCGACATAGCCTGGTCTAAGTTCCTCTCCTGTCCGAAGGCAGAGAGTTCGACCAGTACAGTTGGATACGAATCTCCAACTAATTGCTGAAGCAAGGTTATTTACCTTACCTCCCCGTGAGGCAGGATGTGGCACAAAGCCGTTTTTTTTTAATGCGGAGCAAAACCGAGCCCGTAAGCTCGGGCAAAAATTCCCCGTAGACCCTGTATACATGGGGTCGGGTAGATGTCTACCACCCCAGTCAAGACACTGTCCTTTGGCATATCCTCGTCTAGGTTCCTCTCTACCCGAAGACCAGCACAGCTGGAGACAAATCTACAATTAATTGCCGAAGCAAGGATATTTACCTTACCCCACCTCGTGGCAGGATGTGGCACAAGGTCGTTTTTAATCCAGGATAAAAAACCGAACCCGTAGGCTCGGGCAAAAATTCACCATAGACTCTGTATTCACGGGGGTCGGATAGAAGTCTACCGCCCCAGACGAAACTCTGCTCTTCGGCATAGCTTCGTCTGGGTTCCTCTCTGCCCGAAGGCAGAGAGTTCGACCAGCGCAGATGGAGACGAATCTCCAACTAATTGCCGAAAGAATTTCGGCAGTTATATCCTGTGCTTGCTATATATATATATATATATATATATATATATATATATATATATATATATATATATATATATATATATATATATATACTGATATAGTCAGTCCACATAGGCGAGTGTGAGACATTCCATTGCAACAGTTTTCTCTACTTAGTAGTATTTTTCTTATAATCTCTAACAATCAGTAACCTCTTGCGTCCTAGTGGCTTTATTGCTTTGCTTGGGGTGAAATGATTAAAAGATTTTTTTTTAAATAAATAAATAAATGTAGGCGTTTGTGGTCAAGGGATTACAAAGCCGGATATTGAGAACTTCCGGTCACAGGTTGATATCAATATCACAATTGATATAGAGGGAGTCAATTCCGGGCTGCCCTTGGCGGGGAACAGACTCTTCCTTGAGTAGAAAAAAAACTGACGAAGTCGGGCGATGACGAACAGCATTATAATAGGATGATATCTGTATAATGATTTGCTATTGATTCTCTTTTACGTTGTGTTTGCTTTTCTTTCTTTTTTCCTTAAATTTCTTTTTTAAATAATTTCTTTTGTTTATCCGAATTCTACTTCTTTTTGATAATGACAATTTTTCTTTTCACCTTTTACCTTCAGTGTGATCCTATCCGAGGACTTGGGTTCCGACGAGGCTCTTACAAATGCGTCTGCAAAGACTCATTTTATTTCCCTAATGTCACGGCAAAACATCGATATTTCTTTGGCACTGATGTCGAGCATGAATATGAAAAGGCAAAGAGAGTAAGTATGTTTTTATCTATAACAGGTTTAAATAGTTTCTCTGCAATTCCAACCAAAAGAAAAATAAATTATCTGCACTTTAAGGCGCACAATCCAGACACTTTTAATAAAAATTAGCACCTCAAAGAGTATCCACGCATTATACGCGAAGTGAAAGTTTCTTTGGTTTTGTTTTTGGCGCTGCTCGAAGCGAGCATGGCTCACACAGACATAATAACAGAGTTACCTGAAAATAAAGAAAATCATTATAAATTTCATGAACATTTACCTCTCTGGCGCAGTGCATATTTCGTACGGCTGGATTATTAAGATTTAAATAATTTTCTCCGTAACAAGATTAATTTGTTCCAGGAATCAGAATTCCAAGCGGTATGGGCAGACGATATTTGTAGATGGCACAACAAAAACTAAACAGTTGAATTTTCTTACCATTTTTTTCTTTTGAGTTTAAAATGTACACATTCGTTTTTACTCTCTCATTAAACCGTTTGCAATAAATTGCATATGGATATTATCTTCAAAATTACGGTGCGCATTATACGACAGCAAATACAATATGGAATCAGATATTAAAAGATCGTTTG
Source organism: Acanthosepion esculentum (assembly GCA_964036315.1). Taxonomy (NCBI): domain Eukaryota; kingdom Metazoa; phylum Mollusca; class Cephalopoda; order Sepiida; family Sepiidae; genus Acanthosepion; species Acanthosepion esculentum. The sequence goes on along the minus strand of OZ038494.1, from coordinate 74,105,998 downwards.
AAAAACTGTATGCTTCCATTAAAGATAAATCTGGATAAAACCCCGATAGGAAGCGCAGTTTTTTTTTTGGGGGGGGGGGGCTTTGTTGGGTTGTATTATTAATTATTTATCATATTTTTTTCATTCTAGTGATATAGCAATAATGAGTTCATCCTTGGGCCGGGTATTGTGTGCCAGAACTCATTGGGAACAGGGCGAGAAATAATTGAGCAGTACTAAAAAATAATAACTAGACGAGCATAACGAGAACAGTCTATCCCCGTAGATTAAATAGAGTTCAGTTCGGAATTCCCTGTAGTCTACCCGGGTTGACATACACCTGATGAAGGCACAACGGTCGAAAGATTGTAATGAGGACAATAGTCCCCATGTAAATAATTGAGTCAGAAAATAGTAAATGCCTCTTTTTGTATTTCTTGAGGCGATTGCTATTACTGGGTAGTGTACATGGCCTTACCTGATAACATGCGACAGGTTTTATTGGGTTACATTGTATCAGCAGCGAGAAACATTCCGCATGGGTCGGTGGTGCTGATCTCAGACGTGCCGACGCTTCCCTCTGTCTTTTCTACAAGTATTTTCATGGCAACGGTTCTGACGACCTACTTTCACTGGTTCCCAAACTGCATGAATTTAAGCGTGCTACTCGGTTGGCATTTCGGTCCCACCCTTTCACTGTCGATACGGCTAAATGTAGCCATCACTTCTACTCCAACAGCTTCTTATCTCGCGCTTATCGTCAGTGGAATTCCCTTCCTATCACTTGCTTCCCTGATAGCTATGATCTTCAAATATTCAGATTCCATCGACATCATCTGATACCTTGACCTTGATTTTTATCCTTTTCCCAAACACTCCTGTTTACTCTTACTCTCACTCTCTGTAACCCCTTGCGTGCTAGTGGCACTCCCACCTTGTTTGAGGGGATTTGCTTAAAAAAAAAGAAAACTATACAAAGGTTAGTAAAATCTCAGTTCTCTGGTACAGAAACAACACCGTCCCAGTTTAAGGCATGAGATGATATCCCTTGGACTTTACAGGCACGAACAACTGTCGGCAGCTATCAATCTTTCTGACTTGTGTATGATATTGTCTACTACAATATCTAGCGATTTGCGTAATGCGACTCCAATTCTATGCTATCATTTTACGTTTTGGCCAACCCAAGAAAAGTTGTATCACGAATGTAATATTTTGTCAATACCAAGTCGACGTTAAAGCACTTGTTTCTTGCTCGAAAATTAAGTATATCTTGAAATCATCTGGTCCTGACTAGATATTGACTTTTCCCATTTTCTATTTTAAAGTTTAAATTTTTTTTAGTCGCTTTTTGTTGCTCCTGATAGGTTATATGGTTGACTAGACCTATCCTTATCAGTAGCAGATTTTACGACTTCGGCCTAGTGTGTCACCGACAGATGCGTCCCTTGGTAACTCGCGTAACGAACGATGCGGGATTCCAGTTTTCCGAAGATATCGGTTTCTCAGAGCGTTGACCTATTTTTTTTTCTTTTATTTTTTTTTACAGTTAATTGTTTATTATTCTCCTTTCCATTCTTCCTCTTTTTCTTCTTCTTTCTTTAATGAATGTTTTCAAATAAGAATAACTGAAGGATGAATCCTTTGGTAACTCCCACAACGGTAATCAATTAAATCATTAGGCATTTTCATGGGGTTAAATTGGTTGGTTTTATATCAAATCCAAAATCTAGGCGGAGTATTACGACAGAAAAGGATTTCTTTAGTAACAAAGAAAGGAGTACTGAGCTGTTATGTGACATCTGTCCTTTACGGCAGCGAATGTTGGACGGTCTCCTCAACGATGAAGAAGAGACTCGAGACAACAGAGGCATGGTTCTACCGAAGGATCCTAAGGATAACATAGCCCGAACGTGTGAGCAACGATGAGGTTTTGGAGAGGATGCAACAAGGAGGAAGCTTATACTTAACATCTGGAAGAGGCAGCTGAAATTTCTGGGACACGTAATGAGAAAGGAGGGCCTGGAGAATCTGATACTCACAGGTCTAATAGAGGGAAATATTGACAAGGGAAAACAACGCATGATATACCTGGTGGGTTTAAGCAAGTGGATGACCGAACGTGGTCTGAGGGAGGTGTTGGAGGGACGAAACTTTTTGAGAGTTACATGAGATAGGGCGAAGTGTAAGGCCATGATAGTCCACGTCCTGAAGGGACACGGCACATAAAAAGAAGAAATAGAAATAGGATAACTAGGATAACTGATGAGCTCTATTTACCCATTCGGTTTTATATCAGTGTTTGTCTTCTCTTGGTGGGGCATGGTAATAAGTTAGTGGGTCATGCGTAGGATGTGCACACTTCGGCTTACTATACCAACAGAATAAGGGGGCAATTCGAGAATGAATTATTAACAGTGAATTGTTTTCTAGTGAGCTCAAATTTCATTTTGCATTATTATTTCATGATTAGAATGATCAAAACATATTACAGAATAAGCTTTCATTCAAATATTTTATATTTCTGTCTTTCAGTTCTCTATTAAGTTTTGAAACTGTATATATATCTTTAACTGCTTTTGTGTTTCAGAATTTCTTTTTTCTGTCATGGACGCCATGTTCTTTGGTAGCTTATTTAGAGACCAAGTTAGTGGCCTTTTAAGTTTCACTCACGTGAATTGCAGTAAAATTTTGAATATGTAAGAATTAAATATTACGTGGGGGGCACCAGAATTATTTTAGAAATACCAAAATGGGGCATGGCCCAAAATCGGTCGGGAACCACTGTCCTAAATAGATAACCATTAGGATAACTGATTAGCTCTATCCACCCATTCCGTTTTTGAATGAACTGATTTCACCACGACTGAGGGTTTTCTTCTGATAGATATATATATATATATATATATATATATATATATATATATATTTTTCTTCATTTCAACATTTGGAAATAAATCTGATGATCCACTGTCCTTTAAAAGGGCTGTGGTGAAATAATTTATTATATGGAACCTTAAAGCAATCTGTTTTTATTTAAATTAAAATATATATATATATATATATATATATATATATATATATATATATATATATATATATATATATATATATACCCATCAGGTTGCAGTATTTCTCAAACTTTTTTTTTACTTTACACACAGATGAACGGCTCGATACTAAACTCTTTCATCTCATATCAATTTCTTGTAAAAATTATCCTTAATAAATAAAAGTATTTTAAAATGGGGAGTTATTTTCCATTCTCCTGTAGATGATAATGTCTTCTTACTCTCTTGAAAGAGAAAGATGATACTTTCTGTTACCTTCTCTAAGGATGCAAGGATGATTATAATTTTATAGTAGCTAACTTTGGAAGAACTGGATAGAAAAAAAAATTAACACTAAAATATCCTATTAGTATACAGTTTAATTTTCTGTCATCTAAAAATAACAAAATTCATTTCTTTCCAATGTTAGCGACTGTAGCGATTATTAATGATCTGACTCATTAGTTTTCTTTGTTTCTAATGGATCTTTAACAGACATTTAAAAAAGAAACAACTTTTAGAATAGTGATCTCCATTGATTCGTCTCTGAAAGTTACATCCTATTTACATTTGCTTTTTATTCATTTATTTGATATTTGTCCATTTATCTTTTGATGCGCATTCCTTCTTGCCGCCATTTTGTTAAAAAAAAGTCCGGACTGATTTGTATAAAAAATCCTTCTACTCTTTTACAATGAAATATTATTGGTCCTGACCTGGCATCTCGGCTTCAGTCACTTTCCCACCGCCATAACACTGCTTCCCTATACCTTTTCTATAAATATGGCAATTGTTCTGCAGGTTCTGATGGGATTTGCTCTATGGTTTGTAATCTGTATAATATTCATTGGGGTTTCATTTTAAAAGTTGTTATTTCCCTGCCCCACAGGCAAATTGTACATATGGTAACTAGATAAGACTTCATAGAGCATTTGAGGCATTATGGTGGCTGTAGTAAGAATGGTAATTAAGAATCGTAAGTAAGAATGTGTTGTTTTGGCGTAAGAAATACTGTGGTATGTTTGGGTCAGTAATTGTGGCTAGCTAAGTTTAAGATAAGACAAATTGAAGGCCAGACTTCCCCTATCCCCCTTTGGCCTTGTGCCACATTTTTGTATTTCCAAAATAAATATTACTTTTCTCCATGGCTTCATTTTTAAAAAGTTGTTATATTTATCCCCCAGTCCTGGTTACAGACAAATTGTACATATGAACATATGAAGACGAGTTAGAACTTCATAGAGACTTTGAGGTATTACGGTGTCTGTAGTAAGAATGTAAAGTAATAATGTGTTGTTTTGGTGCATGGAATGTTGTAGTTTGATTGGTTCAGTGTTTGTGGCTAGCTAAGTTAAAGATAAGGCAGACTGGTGAGCAGTCATCCGACATTCCCACTTTTGACCTTGTGCCACATATTTTGTATTCGACGAAAATAAATATTACTTTCTTCTATGCTACCTAGACTATATTAATTTGAGCGCAGTACTAGATTGGCGGCAAGGTCTCATCATTTTGCAATTGTAAGGTCTAGACGTACCGTACGTTCTATGCTAACAGTTTCTTCTATCATAAAATTTACAAAATTGACTTTATGTGTGTCTGTGTGCGTGTGTGTTAAGTATTTTACATTTTTCCTCGTGTGCAAACAAATTTCTTTTATGGCCATTGTGCATGTAGAACTTGTCTAAATGATCTATCGTTCTGGGCCCTTTAGGCTAATCTAGTAGCCATTTTGAAGGATTTAGGTTGTACGTTTCCTGGCTGTTTTTAATTCCTGTGTTTGTTGTTGATGTTGTTAACAAGAATGGACATTTTAGTTTTTTATGGTGAGGGTTTCTATTACTTTAAGGCTTTTTTCTTACTATTTCGACAAATATCTTGCGTATACCAGTTGGTATATTTTCATGTTTTCAATGAAACATTTATTAAAGAATGATTGCTTCCCAAATACACAACTATATATATATATATATATATATATATATATATATATATATATATATATATATATATATATATATATATATATATACACACACACCTACACACACTTTTAACATCATCCGTCATAAATAATTCACCACCTCACCAAGAGAAGTTCACACCACCAGCACTCACACAATATTCAGACCATCGGCTCTGATTTGGAACATTTCAAATCATATATTTACTTTTCAACAGCCGACAAGAAAGATGCAGATCGGAGTTGAAATATATTTTCAAAAAAAAATTGCACATTGAGGAACTAAATATGGTTTACACAGAGAGTATAATTTCCACAAGGAGCCCTCTAACCAACAACAACATTCGCCGGATGAGTAAATTTAACATTTTTGCGTATTCCTCGTCTCGTTGAAAACGAAAACAGGTGTGTCCAAAAATTTCAACTTTAAAATCTTACTCTTCGTGATTCCATTTAGTCAAAAGGTAATAAATATCATCAGTTTTATTACCAATATTTTTATCATTAAAATTTTATTAAACGGCCTATATATATATATATATATATATGTGTGTGTGTGTGTGTGTGTGTGTGTGTGTGTGTGCGTGTGTGTGTGTGTGTGTTAGCTATGAGGTAAGCTATATTTAAGGAATAAATTGCTCAATATCGTGAATAGAACACATGTAATTATAAAGGTGGACATTGAGATCAATACCCAGATGCGATAATCTGTTTAAACGCAATCTTCAGGTTATATGTGCTTCATTTTGGTTCGACTATTTATATATGCTGGTTAATGGTGAACTGTAGGTTGATCTATTAACCATAAGAATAATCTAATAGACCTACCCATAATGCACCGCTGATCATCATATATAAATAGTCGAGCCGAAATACAACATTCATGGCATGAAGACTGTGCACTGGGCGTAGCCCTCAATGTCCGCTTTTCTATTATATATATATATATATATATATATATATATATATATATATATATACAAATGTAAACGAACGTAGAGTAAACATTAATTTAAAACAGAGCTCAATACAAAAGTAGAGCCGTATATATTTATTTTTTATGCAGTGTTACATTAGAACATGCACATGCCCACCACAAAAGTGTACATCTTGTTTCAACATTAAAAAAAAACGAAACCTTTTTTTAACGTTTCATCAGATGAATCACGATACGAGTCACATCGTGATTCCCCGCCTGATGAAACATTAAAAAAGTTTTCGTTTTTTTTAACGTTGAAACAAGATGTACAGTTTTGTAGTGGGTATGTGCATGTTCTAATGTAACACTGCATAATATATATATATATATATATATATATATATATATATATATATATATGCTCTCGGAAATCCGGCTGAGATCTCTAGGAAAAGTGGGTTTTAAAAAGAGCATCTCCTTCTGCTACTGAGCAATACTCTTCAAGTATGAATTGAGTTCTTCGAGCCGCTGGCGTATTTCGTACAGAGAAAAAAGGGTAAAATTCCTTTGAATGACAAAATGGAAAAAATCGTATGTGATGTGTTTTCGTTCTTCAAAAGGAAGTTTGTGGTGATTTTGTTTTCGTTTTTATGAATTTCGATTTGCTGTTGAGAACATCAGTTTGAGATATCAAAATCAAGCATGTGCAGAGGTTTAAATATCTGGGGAGTACTTTAACAGAGGATAGAAAATACGATATCGAAATTCAAATGCCCATTGGAATAGCAAAAGATATGTTTCAAAAGCCAAGCAACGTTTTAAGGAGATTCGGGGAGAGCCATGATCGCCATGAGGCATAGAATTTATACCTTATATGCCTTCAACCTGTGATAAAATTCGTATATATATATACGTTTGTACTGAGCTCTTTAGTTAGTTGTTTACTCGTATCGGGGTTATTTCTTTGGGCCTTGAACCTGTATCTGTGCGATTATTTTGTGACAGACTTTCATGTTCCTGGCTCTTTCTTTTTTAAAACCTTTTTTTCCCTTCGTGATTGATTTGGCTATTGTTAAATCAAGAATTCGAAAGTTTTTCGACACGAGTATAGTTACCTATATTTATATATATATATATATATATATATATATATATATATATATATATATATATATATATGTATGTGTGTGTGTGTGTGTGTGTGTGTGTGTGTGTGCATATATATATATATATAATATTATATTGAAAGATTACTTTTAAATATAATTTTTTTCTCGAATTCGAAGTTTCTTGGTATTATTTCCTGTCTTCACGGGGTTCTTGTTTTAAATAATATTTCCACTTTTTTCAATTCAAAAATTGAAAAGAACTTTTAAAAAATTGGAAATACCGTTTAAAACCAGATCCCCCTGAAGAAATTTTCCCAAGCAACTTCGAAGTTGGTGTAAAATTGGTATTTAAATGTTAATTAATCTTTTACATATAATATTATTAAGGCCCTATTGCAATATTATTTTAATATTTTTGATATCAGCACTATATATAAAATATCTGTTGTTACTTAAATCTGATATGCACGTACACACACCCACAAACACACACACATATATATATATATAGGGTATGAATGCGTTGGCTTTGACTTCATGAAAGAAATCGTCTGTGATAGCGTGAGAAACATTCTCCCTTAGATTTTCCAGACATATTGTCGTGCATGGAAAACAAAGCTAACGAAGACAGGAATCCTACAAAGCAAGGCGACGGGGAAATGCCAATAAACGTATTGGTGACTCTTTTATATGCGATTGTTTGGACAAAATGACAGACAACAAACATTAACTTTGAATGACTAACCAGTCTCATGCAACATATATATATATATATATATATATATATATATATATATGTGTGTGTGTGTGTGTGTGTGTGTGTGTGTGTGTGTGTGTGTGTGTGTATGTGTGTGTGTGTGAGCGTGTGTGTGTAGAACATCAGAAATGTAGCAAAGTTCAAGATGAGTAATACGAGAGACCGTTTCGAAGAAAGTTTTTTTAAACCATGTCTATCTTTGTCTTTTGTGGAGTGGGATGAAGAATTACTTGTTTCTTTGGTTTTTTTTATGTTATTAATTTAGTTTCCCATTCTGCAAGTATCTTATTCTTCTGTGTCGCGCCTCTTCAGAACATGGACAGTCATGGTTCCACAACTTCCTATCCCTTGTGACCATTATCAGTTTCCTCCCTTTAATCCTGCCGTTATTAATTCATATAAGCTCGTCAGATAGGTTATGCATTGGTTTCCCTATCTTTCTTGCCCACAAGATGACTTGTGAAGCAGTCCTTCTTTCTTCTGTGTCCAAAGAATTTCTGCTGTCTTTTCCTGGTTCTAAGTATAAGTATTCTTTCCGTTGCCATTTTCTTTAGGCCTTTCAAGTTGTTTACTTGCTTCATTCGTAGAATTCTCAGTATCCTCTTATATATAACAACATTTCTCTTGCCTCCAGTTTTCTCTTCATCCGTGAGGAGATTGTCCAACATTCACTGCCATATGAGAGGATGGACACCACTTGGCAATGTAACATCTTTTTCTTTGTTTCTACCGAATAATTTCTACATCTCAGCATTTTGCTTATCTTATGGGATGCACCATTTGCTAGTAGGCTGCCTCAATCTTCATATACTTCAAGCTTGGTTGGTCACCATTTTTCTTCTGATAGAACACGAAACCAATGCGATTATAATTGCTTCAACACCAGTGACCTACTGGCCAAAGAGCGAACGCGAAAACCCGTTGGTTACTTTATTCGTTCAGTGATTGACGCGTGTGAGCGTGCGCGGGCGCTCACATGGCATGGAGATCTGACATGCATCTTCGAAGATGCAAACCTTTAACGTATTTTAAGTTTAACCGAAAGAAATGTAAATACTGATGAAAAGTAATACAGTAACTTACTATTTCTGTTGCTTCCAATCCAAGTAAGAATTAGTGCAAAAAACATACCCTCTCCCCAAATTTATAGTCAAATCTTACAGGTACATAACTGGGATTTCTTCCCCCCCCCCCCCATAAAAAAAATACTTCTCGGTTTCATCCGCCATATTTTCCTACTTCCTTGTCTTGAACTCAAAACATCGCGGTCACTTGTCTGTATCACTTTTACGTACTAGCACCATTCTTAGTTCATTAACTTTTTGCCTCATTACTGTTGCTTTGAATACTTTTGTTTTGCATATATATTGTTCGCTTCCTATTATTTTTTCCCTGTTCTTTTTTTTTTCTTATTGTCTGCTGGAAACTTTGGCAAAATTTCTGCCATTTACATTTAAACATGGCCACAATTTCTTTTGTTATGTTCATTTTATTTTATACGTATTGATTTATTCTTATCAATTCAACTTTTTCGCAGTTACCTTTTTTTCCCATGTATTAGTATTCATTAATTTTTGTACAACTATTTTGAAGTTGGTCAACCGTTAAAGATTGGTAACTGCTTATTTAAAACTTTGTAAATGCCTCAAATTGCAAATAAAAATTTTACCCTCAAGACATATTAGAAAACTTATGAAAAAAGAAAAAGAGTTATTAACTCGGAACGTTGATAGTTATATTTTCGAATGTCGTACACAAGGAAGTCAAATAAAAGAAGATATTCATATTAATATCGAATGTGGCAGTGGAGACTTCAGGGGTTATTGGCCCTCGTTCGATGGTGTTCCTTCGGAGGATTGGCGCGATTGCGTCTCGATTAAGGAACGAGCCTCGCGAAACGGAGTGGCTCTTGCAGCGTGTCTCACTGGCGACGGTTCGAGGTAATGCTTTCTCCATCATAGCGGCTGGCAGAGGATAGAAAAAAAATTGTTTATAGTTACGTTGTTCTGGAATTGTCATCATTAGTCGACTGAACTTGCTTTGTTTCAATTATTGTTTCCCTTAGATTGAACTTACCATTTCTTTTTATACTATAATGTATTTCAGTGTTATCCAATAAATCTTATTGTCATTTAAAAATATCGAAGTACATATAATATTACAGACACAAATATTGTGAATATAATGTTGGTCATCAATCAATCGTCTTTGGTCATATTCCCATCGATATAACGCAACTTCTCTGCGCCTTTTCTAAAAAAAATTTTAATTGTAATTGTTCTGATGATCTGTCCTCTTTTGTACCTCGTCTGTACGAATTTAAGCGCAGTAATAGATTAGCAGATCGGTCTCAGCTTTTTACAGTTGAAATTTCTAGATGCAGCCGTAAGTTCTATGCTAACGTTTTCTTCTCTCGCACTTCTAGCTTGTTGAATTCTTTTCCGGTTTCTTGCTTTCTGGTCAACTTTGACCTCCAAAAATGTAAATGCAATGTCAATTGTTATTTTCTGTCTTCTTAATTCTTGTTCTTTTATTGTTTTCTCTCCTAAATAATGTCTTTTTTTTATTTTCCCATATTCTTAAACCCCTTATATCTTATTGGTTTTATTGTCTTTCTGGGGAGGATGATTTTTTTTAAATACCAAAAGGAAGAATGATATTTATAGCAACTTGACAAGCATAGCATACGTATTGAATAACGACATTAATAGAACTATCAATAAAATTCCCCATAAAAAAATAACATTTAAGAGTTTGGAAGGACTTCCGTTGGTTAGAACAGACAGGGAGGTGTGGAGAGGACTGATTTGAGATTTACAAAGTTGCTGAGGAGAAGAAATCACACTAATTTGCAGTGCGTCTTCATGGAGGCTCTAACTGAGGAATCGGAGACCCGAGTCCAAAATTCAGTCGATTTCATTACATTCACTTACGTACTAATACCCTTGGGAAAGGTAAAAATCCATCTCTTCTCCCCACAGCTATGTGTAAATAATAAGGCAGACTAAGTTCTATAGCCTTGATTGGAAACCAGTCTAAGAGAAGAAGAATTCTGAATTAAAAACTAGCTTAGAAAGGGTTAGGCTCCGTCAGGCTGTCTTGTTCACTTCTGTTGGGTTACGGGATTCGTGATCGTCATTCAAGTCAAAATGGATCTTTTAATGATATTCTGAAGATTGATTGTCTTCGTTTTACTTCCTCTGTTTGTTTGTTTCACGTTATCATATCTCTCAACTTTCTCTATTCAGCCCTCATTTATATTTCATCATTCATTAGCTTAGGCGTTAAAACTGTCAAAATTAGAGTATAGATTAATTTTATAGTATGCTATAAATAACGAATCCCTAATCTCCGAGTAATTCCCATTAATCTCATCTCCTATTTTATTTCATTTTTCTCTCTGTTATCTTTTTCACGGTTATCAAATTTTCCAAAATATGTGTTTGTTTATTTAAGTACAACTCTTCTGATATTTGTCTTGTTTTGATTTCTAGTGTTTAGTTTTATTTTACTAACACTATATATATATATATATATATATATATATATATATATATATATATATATATATATATATATATATATATATATTACAGTGTAGCAGAATGAACAGTAAGATTTCATCTCTACATGTAAATTCTAGAGGATATTTTATGAAAAATTCCAAAGAACGGAAGTGAGCGATATTTGCTTCGATGACTGTATTTTTAATAAAATTCTTTAGTAACACCGTGATTCCCCACCTGATAAGACCTCTAAAAAAGGTTTTCCCCTTTTTTGACGTTGAAACAAAAATGTACAATTTTGTAGTGGATATGTGCATATTTTTATATATATATATATTTGATATTTCAGATCGGGGTCGATCTGAAATATCAAATATATATATATATATATAAATATAAATAAATACTTTCACAAAAAAACATTCAATTTTTTTTAATTTGCAACTTTTCAGTTGTTTTTCTATATATACATATTAAGAAAGTATACGTGGTTTCTCATTATGCTATATACATATATATATATATATATATATATATATATATATATATATATATATATATATATATATATATAATAGCTGGCCACTCGTATTCGAGGATACCTGTCTACTATGGCAGCCAGCAAATCCCTATTGCAGACTCTCATTCAGACACATTTGTGTTTGTTCAACACCCACAGAGCCAACCTTTTCTTTATACTGCAACTATGCTGAGCAGACCTTAGTTATTCTGGAAGAGAGCGTGTTATCTAGAATGATCAACAATCTGAACAACACCAGCACTCTCAAATCCTCGGTCACGATGACTAGCGCAGCTATCGACGGCCCCAAGGGTTCCGTCAACCCAATTTTACTCACAGTGTTTGGGTCAACTCGTTGTATGGTTTTCAGGTACGTTCCAAAGATGCCGCACGCTGGGATCGCCCCCACTCTCTTCAGACAGATAACGTCAGGAAATCTCCTTCCTGCCAAATAGACCATGGTGAGATTCGAACCCGGGTCTCATGGTCATAGATCGAACGTTCTAACCATAAACACACACACACACACACACACACATATATATATATATATATATATATATATATATATATATATATATATATATATATATATATATATATATATATATATATATATATCAAAGGCTCAAAAAGAATTTGTAGGTCTGATGAATTGGATCGTGATTATGATTCCAATGTAATAAATTATAACCATGGAATATTAGTGTTTGAGCCTTTTATATTATCTTCTTACTCTGTCCTGGACATTGAATTCTACCTGGATTCTATCCGCTTGGGAATATATATATATATATATATATATATATATATATATATATATATATATATATATATATGTATAGTTGTGGACAGGATTTTTCACCCCTGCTTCCATAATTACAAATAAAGCTGTAGTGCCTCAAATTTTGATGGAATTTTCATGTGCATTTTTCACAAATGATGAAATGATGGATTTGAAAGAATGTGCAGTGATTGCCATAACAAAATTTTTATTTTAATGTCAAACAATAATACAAAAAAAAACACCAAATAAGCATAGGACAAAATTCTTGGTCCTCTTGATTCAATAATCAATTATGTTGCATTTATTCTTGATTATTGCCTTTAATCATTCTTCATAGTTCCTTACAAGATCATTACACACACTGATAAATACTTTGCTCTATTCTTCATTGGTAAGAGCTTCTAGTTCCTCCAAATTATAAGGACTTATTTCTTTTACTTTTTTCTTCACATATGTCCATAAATCTTCAATGGGGTTTAGGTCAGGACTTTATGCCTTAATTTTGCTGTCATATAAGTATTTTTAACAATTCGACTCTTTTCCTATTTCTTAATACTTTGTTCAGTTTCAAGAATGTAACTTTTCTATTCCAGTGCGTCTTCGGATTTCTGTGACAAATTTTCCTTTGCCTGTTATTACGTTACCAATATAAGTTAAACAACTTTCATAGACCTACCTGAGAGAAAGTACTTGATGACTGGGAAAACTCTTTCAGAAATGACATAGCTGTAGCGATTGTGCAGTAAATACACGTGGCATACCTTTTAAAAGGATTTTGAGATATCTAAGGCAATCGCACCAGTAACAAAGCTACGATCGAACGCTTCACATTTTCCGTAGGGGATGAATCTTAAAACATCAGCAATGGACCTAGAAAATTAAAACTCATACTGTTTGTCGTTATTTAACTGGGTTCGAACAGCGATTACTGGCGCCTATTGAATTGCATTACCTCACCAGTCACGAGGAAGACATCATGATCTGAGAAAAAAATCAATTTCATTTCTTAATTGCATGTGCTTGTTAATCAACTTATCTCTAAAATTAAACAAACTGTCCACGAAATCATTAATCAGCTGCTAATGAAAAAAAATCTTTCTTTTTTTTATAAATTGATTTTTGCAGTTTCGAATATAAAGAGGAATTACGTTCGAATTTAGACGTTTCTATCTTTTCGTTTTAGGATTACTTTTTTTTACGAGCTTGCTTACTCTGTGAGAAGGACTAGATATTTAGAACCCATTGAAGACCAAACTCACTAAAGTAGTAACTGTCTGGTACACGACAAGTTAACAATTACACCAGTAAGCAGAGAACGGCTGGCAAAAGGCCACACTTGTAGGACACCCGGTGTAAATCAACTTCATAATCCTTATAAATCTTTATGACAGTAACTCTTTAAACGACTACACGATAGCTATATAAAAACTGTTTTATGGGGTTTATACGTTTAGAATTTAAAAAAGAATTTGGTCTTCTAATAGTAATTATATTGGTTGAAATATGTGTTCACAAGCAAATTAAGTAGCCTCCCAATAGCAATACAACTAGTTGTCATGTATTTAGAACTGAAATTATATAGTTACCTAATAGTAATTATCCTAGTTGTCATATTAATAGCAGTAATACTGGTTTTCATGTGTTTACAGCAGTAATTATGGGGAGAAAATGATATATAATTTTTATATACCAGAATAATGTCAAGAAAGTTAATGAGAAGTGAAAAGATTTCGCACGACGCGTTTCGTCATGTAGGGTTTCATCGATATGTTGATATGAACGATCTTTCACAATTGCCATTGTAAAACTTTTAAACTATAACTAACATATACGAACTTTTATTGCATCCGTATACACTGCACAAATGTTTTTAAATGCCTCTGTCGATGTACTACTCTTTCGAAATTCATACAGGAAACAATAGCAAATATGTTGCTTTTTAAAATTATATTTCTTCGTGAGGTTAAACAACGCTAGTAACGACACACTGTCAGATAAAAGAAATGATAAAGTAATTCTAGACCCAGTTTCTTTCCGTATCTGTCTATATTTCTGAGATGAGGTATTATGTACACTATTTACATTATTCGGATTATTGTCCTCATCTTTGTCGCCATGTTTATCACAACGTTTCGGCCACAGTGGATAAAGACGTTAGTTAGATCCAGTGACAGGACCCAAAGAGTGTGAATTCAGTACCTGGTTAAGGCGGTGGAGAACTTTCGGGGGGGGGAATTAACAGGAGATAACTGACATCCATTAGACATGGCACGTGGAACTAGAACAGTCTATCCCAGTGAGCGAAATAAAGGGTTCAGTTCGACATTCCAACCACCTGAAGAAGGCCGGAGCGTACAACGGCCGAAACGTTGTGATAAACATGGCGACAAAGATGAGGACAATAATCCGAATAATGTAAATAGTCTACATAATACCTCATAATAATGTAAGTAATGTCAGTTTCCTTCCATTCAAAATTTGGTTCTGTCTCGGTTGATTGACTTAGGATACTTACCGGTGATATACCTACGAAAATGATATATATATTTTGATATACCAAAGCAATTTTAGGAAACTTAATAACAAAGTGGGAAAAAAAGTTCGTGTATCGAGTTTCGTTCATTAGGACTTCATCGGACGAAAGTGATGTTTAAGTTAATGTCACTACACATGCAAAGGAAAGGGAAAGAAAGAACACTAAAATTTTGAACTTTTTAAATTTATTTTTTTGTGTGTGCATGTGTAGTTACATCAACGTAAATATCCCTTTAGAGACTTTAATATAAACACAAAGTTTCTAACGATCATTCCCTAATTATGTTGCTTTGTTGATTTGGTTTGGCGGCATATCAACACCTCTATGGATTATTTTATGACGAAATCTAAATAATTTGAACACAATTTGATTGCTCCAACTAAGTATATTTTGAACGCAATTGCATGCTTTCAACTACAGATAAAATCTATTGTTGGTCATTTTGCTATAAAAATAAATTGTTGGTAATTCTACTATAAAATGTATTGCTGAATGTTTTGCTTTAAAAATGTATTGCTGGTAATTTTACTATAAATATGTATTTTATATTTTCATAGTTTTTATTTTATTTTATTTTTGTTTGTTTGGGGGTTCACTATTTGCCCATAGCTGGGACCCTAACAGTTGTTAGCACCCCGGGTTAAGGTGAACCTGGGAACAACAACAATTTAGAGGTGGTTTCATGCTCCTCAAAACCTCCAATCCCCTTGCTGCTGGATGTAGTTTATCGTCATTCCCAGGACTAAGGACTAAGTGGAAAACATTTTTATCACATCTTAGAGATGGATTTCCTCATGTGTCACTTGCAGTCTACAGACTCTCCAGTATTCGAACGGGACTTAGGCTAGGGCAAAAATTCCCCGTAGACCCTGTAAAAATGGAGTCGGGTAGCTGTCTACCACACCAGACGAGACTCTGCACATTCGGCATAACCTCGTCTGGGTTCTTCTCTGGCCGAAGGCCGAGACTTCGACCAGCACAGCTGGAGACGAATCTCCAACTAATTGCCGAAGCAAGGATATTGACCTTACCCCGACCCCGCGTGGCAGGATGAGGCACAGGGCCATTATTAATGCGGGGTCAAATCCGAGCCCGTAATCTCGGGCAAAAATTCCCCGTAGACCACGTATACACGGGGTCTGATAGCTGTCTACCACCCCAGACGAGACTCTGCACCTTCGGCATAGCCTCGTCTGGGTTCCTCTCTTCCCGAAGGCAGACAGTTCGACTAGCTTAGCTGGAGATGAATCCCTAACTAATTGCCGAAGCAAGGATATTTACCTCCCCCTTCCACCGGCGAGGTAGGATGCGGCACAAGGCCATTATTAATGCGGGCTTAAAACCGAGCCTATCCCTGATATTGCTTAACAATCGAAAGACAAAAACGAATACCTTGTAAAATGCCACTATGAAAAATGCAAATATAGGTACTATAGACAACGCAGACAATGTGATATGCTTTAGAGAAAGCCAATACTTTAAAGTAAACAAATAAGATAACCACTTCACAAAAATAAAACAGAAAAATCTAAATAAATAGATAAACAAATTAAGTAAATCATAAAAAGAACAAACTCCGAATGAAAACACAATCACAGATAAATGTCATAATAATACTCAACAACCAATAATTAAGTAATCAATAATTATGTAATCAATAATTAAGTAATCAATAATTATGTAATCAATAATTAAGTAATCAATAATTAAGTAATCAATAATTAAGTGATCAATAATTATGTAATCAATAATTAAGTGATCAATAATTATTTAATCAATGATTATGTAATCAATAATTAAGTAATCAATAATTGTGTAATCAATAATTAAGTAATCAATAATTAAGTAATCAATAATTAAGTAATCAATAATTATGTAATCAATAATTAAGTAATCAATAATTAAGTAATCAATAATTAAGTGATCAATAATTATCTAATCAATAATTAAGTGATCAATAATTATTTAATCAATAATTATGTAATCAATAATGAAGTCATCAATAATGAAGTCATCAATAATTATGTAATCAATAATTATGTAATCAATAATTAAGTGATCAATAAAAAACAATGAGTAAAAAGTTAACAAATGAGACTATAAAATAGCTACAAATAACTACTTTCGGAACCACAATTATTTCTACTCAATAACATCTAGATTAGTGGTTCGCAACCGATTTTGGGCCATGCCCCACTTTGGTATTTCTAAAATTCTAGTACGCCCCTGTTTACCGAGACACGCGAGTCTGGGGAGACGGGAAATACCCTGGATGCTAATTACACACGTACGTACATACACACAAGATATTTTTATGTATGCATACTTTATGTATTAAGTATATATTAACACGCATTAACATTAACACTCTCACTCAGACTCACTAGAAAACAATTCACTGGTAATAACTCATTCTCGAATTACCCCCTTATTCTGGTGGTATAGTAAACTGAAGGATGCACATACTACGCATGCCCCACCAACATGTTATCATGCCCCAGTGGTGGAGCATGCGCAGCATGTTAGGAATAATTGCTCTAGAATAATTTGAAACATAACTGTGACCTCCCACCCAATAACTATCAGAATAATACAATAGGACTTACTACCAATAGGACTTACTACCAATAGGACTTACTACCAATAATCCACCATTGACCAGCATATATAACATATATATTTATTTTCAAGTAACGAATAATGAACTATATAATCGCGTATATTGCGAATTTTCATGATGGTTTTTTTCTTTTTCTCAAAAGTATTGGGGATCGCACTATACACAGGATATTTTTTTGAAATGGTTAAAAATCATGCGTTTTCGGTGACCGGTTGTACCATACGTCATTTTTTTTCTGAAGGGTTTGAAATTAATTCCAAAACATTCAGAGGTTGCACTATACCTGAAGTCGGCTTATATCGGGATATATACGGTAGTTAATGGTGTTATTGTTGACAACAAAAGCATATCTAGAATATCTAGTTTGGGAAACATGTTATTAACGACGGTGTTGCTCTAAAAGGCTTCAGGAGGTATTGAATTGGAAATGATTCACTCGAAGATTCATCCCCCTAGCGGGCAACTTGTAAGCATTAGTGGTGCCGGAAATGAGAACTTGAATTTCCTTCACTTCATCCGTGTCGGACGCTTGACTTGCATTAGGCTTAACCAACCATGATACAAAACATCTGCAGTTGCAATGTACAGAAACAAATAAAACGCTCACGAAGAAAATGGATTCCCTGCGAATTCAGGGTATGTCAAAAAGAAACAAAAGACATATTCTACCACTGAAACGACATTGTCACCTTTGGCTTACCAAGTGAACCGTCTCGTAAAACTGCGTTTGTTTTTCATGCGATTCTTCGAACTCTTCAATTTGTTGATCTCGTACATACATTCGCACACACACACACACACACACACACACATATATATATATATATATATATATATATATATATATATATATATATATATATATTGTATCTATAAAAAGAATATATAAACATATATATATATATATATATATATATATATATATATACGAGGGTCAATCAATAAATAAGGTGAATTTTTCGGTATAAGGACTTCTAATACAGATAGAAGGTTACTTTTTTTTAATTTTTCAACTTAGTCTCCCAGTACTGTCACACACTTTTCCCATCTGTGCACAAGCTTCCTTATTCCCTCAGCGTAAAAATCTTTGGACTGATGTCTCAGCCAGTCGCTCACAACACTTTTGACTTCATCGTCACTTTTAAACTTCGTGCCTCTCGTGAACGCTTTCAAGGGACCAAACAGGTGAAAATCTGAAGGGGTAAGGTCTGGGCTGTAAGGGGAATGAGGGAGCAATTCCCAGCTCAGCTCGTTGATGGTCTGCACCGTTTGGGCTGCTGTGTGAGGCCTTGCGTTGTCATGATGCAAGATGACTCCTTCTGACTGATGACCCCTGCGTTTGTCCCAACAGATAAGCTCAAAGTCCTTGCAATGTCATCCACTGTCACCGTTCTGTCAGACTGAATGCGGTCATTGACTGATTCGATCACCTCAGGAGACCTCACTTCTGTAGGCCTCCCAGGCCTGTCTTCATGCTCAACACTGCTCCGTCCTTCTTTAAACAATTTAGCCCACTTTTAGACATTTTTTTTGGCTGAAACATGTGGCACCATACACAGTTGACATTCTCCTATGAATTTCCACTGGTTTGCACCCTTCAGCAACCAAAAACTTGATAAGTAACCGCTGTTCAATCCTGGAGCATGCTTCTTGGTCGGCCATCTTTGTTAATCGCCAAAACTCTCAAAGTTTTTTTAATCTGCAAAAGAAATTAAATCTATGTGAAAAAGAAGTAAAACAAAAAAAATTAAAAAGAGTGAGCTTCTATCTGTATTAGAAGTTCTTATAACGAAAAATTCACCTTATTTATTGAATGACCCTCGTATATATATATATATATATATATATATATATATATATATATATATATATATATATATATATTACGCGAATCATTCATACGAAAATCAGATAATGAAGTTAATGATATGGCAAGAATCACTCTCGCAAACAATTTTTAATAATAAAATACATTAACCTCGAATCCGTTAATGAATGGTATGATCCTTGTTTATAAATTCCGGTTTTATCAGTTCTTTATAAACAAGGATCATAGGATTCGAGCTTAATGTATTTTATTATTAAAAATTGTTTGCGAGAGTGATTCTTGCCATATCATTAACTTCATTATCATGCTTTTCGTATGAATGATTCGCGTAATATAAATTGAACCCGCACCACATAATTGATATATATATATATATATATATATATATATATATATATATATATATATATATATATATATATACATACATACATATATATACATATATATATATATATAATTGTGTGTTTAGACAGTATTCCCTCTTTTATACAAGTTTCGTTAAAAATGACTGACAAGGGACTTCGGTTAAGTCTTTATTTAATTTTTCTTGTATTCTTATAATTCTTCCCTTTTCTGGACATAAATTATCCGAACATTATGTATCTAACTATTTCGGCTATACTTTTAGCCATTAACAAGGATGATTTTATTTTAACTTTTAACTGAATGTATGCATTTTTAAGTATGTTTCTAGAATTATAGGAATGTTTTATTTTCCAAACACGGTCAGCACATTGTGTCCGTGTTCATAGTTGATGTTATTGAGTGTTGGCTTTTTCTTATTTATTAATAATGAATCCATTATTTTTAGTCATTTTTACATGCGGATAAGGCTATTGTATTTGTATTGTTAACGAGTATGTAGCGGATGGGGTTTGGTAGATCCCAGGGTGTATTTATTGAGACATAATTGAGCTTTATTCATAATTTCCTTTATAGATATATTTTTAGTTATATCTTAAATTTATATATACATATATATATACATATATATATATACATATATATATATATATATATATATATATATATATATATATATATATATATATATATATTACGCGAACCATTCATACGAAAAGCAGATAATGAAGTTAATGATATGACAAGAATCACTCTCGTAAACAAGAGAGTGATTCTTGCCATATCATTAACTTCATTATCTGCTTTTCGTATGAATGTTTCGCGTAATATAAATAGACCCCGCACCACATAATTGATATATATATATATATAGAGAGAGAGAGAGAGAGAGATAATATATATATATATATATATATATATATATATATATATATATATATATATATATATATTAAATCTGAAAGGAAGTGTACTGTTAAAGCGTAGTGTAGCAACAAATAAATCACTAAATAACCTCTAACCCTTAGTACTATACTATTAATATGTCCCGGAAAGGGATATATTTGTTCGAAGTAGCTAAGTGGTTTTGGCTACTGTAACCGAGTAGGACAATCTAGCAGGTAGCCGTAATGGACTGGTACTCGTCGTAGTCGTAGTCGTAGGCAATAGGCATA
The DNA here is from genome assembly GCA_964036315.1 of Acanthosepion esculentum. Taxonomy (NCBI): domain Eukaryota; kingdom Metazoa; phylum Mollusca; class Cephalopoda; order Sepiida; family Sepiidae; genus Acanthosepion; species Acanthosepion esculentum. Next base: position 74,084,883 of record OZ038494.1, on the reverse strand, counting down.
GGCAATGTACCCCCACATCAGTCTGTATTTATGGCTGACACCAGCCAATCATGTTACTGTGAGGGGGAACTCAGGTGTATGTATATTCATTACATCAACTATGCAGGAGTTTGAAACGAAAATAATTAATAATTAGTAATAAATAGAATATTTAAAATGTTAAGTAATAAAATTACTTTAAAATATAAATAAGAATGAAAATTAACAATGAATAAGGACAAAATTCGATTATAAAAAAAAGTCAAATAAATATGATAATTCCCATCATGCATCGGGACAGGCGTTTTACCGCCAACTGAAACAGACGTCGAATTTTATGTCTCTTCACTTTCGATACCCAAACGAAACAGATGTCCGAAAGCTTATGTGGTGACAACGAGATAAGCAAAAACATTTTGATCTATGTATACGTATGTTCTTTAAAATATACAATTTTCTCTGAAATACATAGGAAACACTTTTATCGTTTTTGTTTACGGTTATTGTGTTGCATGTTGTATATGATTTGTGCGTAATTAGTATATTTCCGTTATGGGGTCGATGATATCTTTTAACCCCCAAAGTAAATTACATATATATATATATATATATATATATATATATATATATATATATAGTACAGGTAATACATCCTAATAATATAAAATATTAAAAGTGAGCCACAAAAAGAGCTCGATATATTTATTATAACATAATATATAAATTACACACAGAACATATAAATATCACCATAGGTAATTTTGGATTTCTCTGCTGTGTAATATATATATATATATATATATATATATATATATATATATATATATATATATATATATATATATATATATGAATATATATATTTAAATGAAGTACATTCAGACAAGACCAATGTATTGTCAGTCCAATCCACAACAAAATTATGACAAAGTAGAAAACGTTTGCGCGTGACGCGTTTCGTCATTTAGGACTTCATCGAACTATGTTTATTTTTATGTTGATGTGACTACACATGCGCACGAACGAGACGCGTTGTAAATTTAAAATTTAAATATGACTTTTTTTAATATGTCTTTTGCGTATATAATCTAGTAGAGAAAACAATTCCTTTAGAAGAAAATGTTTATAAAGTGCATTAATCGCTGGATCAACCACTGTAAATTTGCGTCGAGGTTTTTCCAAAGTTTCGCCATTATTGGAAGATGCACAATAACGTTTCCATGGCGTCGTTATGTTATAAATATAACGAATCTGCTTTACTGTTTATCAGGATATATATATATGATAAAACTACAATTTTAAGGTATGCTATATTTAGAGATAATATTGATCAATGTCACAGATATTGGATGGCCTGAAGATTGCGTTGCAGGATGAAACAGACTGTTGGCATTCGGTATTGACCTCAGTGCCCACTCTCATATACACACACACAAACATAATATATATATATATATATATATATATATATATATATATATATATATATATGGTGAACTCTCCCGTCGTATTCGACGTATGAGGGTCAAGCAGCTCAGTTTCTAGTAACCGACAGAAACCAGCACACATGATTTGATTATGGTGGTGAAGGCTTTGTGAAGAACCAACCAAAACGACCATCTGCAGGTTTTGAATTCAAAACTAGACCAAGGCTATAGAACCCAGTTCGTCCTGCTATTTACCCATAGCTGGGGGAGAAGAAAATGATTAATACCTTTAGCACGTAAGTGAATGTAATGGATTCGACTGGAATTCGAACTTGGCTCTACGATTGCCTCAATCCGACTCGCTATCCCTACTCCGTGTGTATATATATATATATATATATATATATATATATAGATATATATATATATATATATATAGATATATATATATATATATATATATATATATATATATATATATATATATATATATATATATATATATATATATATGCTTATTTAATTAGCATCAAAATATTTTTGTGGAACATCATAATGCCAGAATATCGCATTAGTTATCTCGGAATTGTGTTGAATCGTAACTCTTCTTTATCAAATACAAGTGTCGTCGAAAAGAATTAAATAAACGCACCGTTTTAAGTAAACGTTCCATTAAAAATTTGCCTATAAGATTAAATGTGCCGGTTTGAATGAGAGCACCACGACGTCTTTTGAAAAATAAAAAGCTTGCCGTACCAATTAAGCATCGTGACGTTGACAGGTGATTCGAAAGATATCATTTAAAACGGAACTTGTATTTGGCACACAAAATCTGAATAAGATCTTAGAGAAATAAATTTCTCACAACATGTGTCATCAGCAATTTCAAAGTGCTTAACATTCTTATTGAACCCAATTTCAAACGGCAAGGAAAATTTTTGGACGATTTAAATTTTGTTTTGTGACAAGTTTTGTGACAAGTCCGATATTGTGTTAAGGTTCTCTCTATATCTTTCTGAATTTGTCGCGTTTACTTAAAACTGTCACGTTCTTTCAACGAATTTATTTTTTCAAATTTTTTTACTTTGTTTCAATGCGTTCGCACATTTTAAAAGAATTGGCGAGAATTTTTTTCAATGTATTTTCTATTTCACAGATATACATTCTCCCTAGATCTAGCAGCTGAAGAATTATTGTGTTAAAAAAGAATAATGAATTCTCTATGTAAAATCCATTGACTATATATATATGTGTGTGTGTGTGTGCGCGCGCGCGTTTGTGTGTGGGTGTGCGTGTGTGTGTGTGTACGGACAGAAATGTAATAGGAAGGCTGAAAACAGCCGACCCTAAAAGTTATAGGCGAGGTAGCCTGGCATTTTAGCTTTTTCTTATATACATGTACACACACACACACACACACACACACACACACACACATATATATATATATATATATATATATATATATATATATATATATATATATATATTTATTATAATTTTATCATATAGACAAAACCATTTTACTCACTACAAAGGTTCCATTTGGTTTCAGTGCATTTTAACTGCACATCTACGGGTGAGGGTCGAAAATGGTTATGAACGATCCTGTTTGTAGGCAAGCCCGGATGTAAAACGTCACTTCCTATTTTCCATTTTTTTTTTAGAAGAAAAATGTACATACAAAATATACATAAAGTATCTGAGTGAAACAATAGTGGTTGTTGATAGCAGTTTGGTGGTGGGTGGACCTGGTGGTTAATGTTGATCACAAGCGTCCTAAGTTTGAGAGGTAGGGGAGGGAAGATAGTGATAGGGGATAATATTACATTTTAGTAGTTAAACAAATTTTTCGAGTTATATTTATTAATAATTGGGAGTGTTATTTTTTAGTTTTTCTATAAGATTTCTAAAGTTGGATTGCATTTCTTTATGTTGGGGTTATCACTATTTATTTTGTAATCAAAAGAACGTTTTTTGTGGATATATAATTATAAAAGGTTCATAGTTATGGAATTGGGAATTTAGCAAGATTTTAGTGTTAAATCCTTAGTATGTCTACAGAAAACGGTAGTCTCATATCTTTGGTTTAATAATTGGGTATATTTCGAAAGTGATGTCATATTTCGTTTGGCTGTATTTGTAAAGGAGTTCAAGTGGTTATAATACCTATCCTTAAAAGGTCTGAGAGAGGGAGAGAGAGAGAGTAAGGTTCACTCTGTAGCATATATATATATATATATATAGATAGATAGATAGATAGATAGATAGATAGATAGATAGATAGATAGAAAGGTTCACTTTGTAGCATAAGGTCCATACATATATATATATATATATATATATATATATATATATATATATATATATATATATATATATATACACTCCTGGGCAACATCTAAAGACCAGACAAAAAAGGGTTAAAAAAATTATAAAATACTGTTACTTTAATCGAAATATATTTGCGAAACATTTACATTTAATTAGAAAATGTAGTTTATCAACAAACAAGTGAACATTTTAAACTTTAAAGTGATTCATTTAAACAAACATTGAAAACAAGTCCAGAACAGAACGGAATGACTGAAAAGGAACAAAGAACTACAAATTTGCTTTGTTATCAGAGAGATTTTTATATCACTAAGACATACACAAAACTATTTTGCGAATGACATAGTTTAGCTCTTGAAAATATATTTTCAATTGAGCACTGTTGAACGACAAGCTAATTCTAAAAGCAGCGGTCGCCTACGTAAATGCAAAGCAATGAATGAAGCACTATGGCTTATTGGAGTTTGTTTTTGTTTGTAAAAACAATACGCTAGATTTGGCTGACTCATTCTGTCGAGTGAAGATAGCTCAGTGGTAGAAGCTCTGACTGACACCAAATCGGTTGGGTTTCGATATAGGCTTGAGGTTGTCAAGTCGCACAGGAGTTGTGATACAGCAAATGATATATATATATATATAGAGAGAGAGAGAGAGAGCAAAGTGTAAGGAGAAACAGAAAGGAAGGTTCTTATATGGAGATACTCCTGTGTCTGGAGAGGCTATGTTTAAAACACCAGATTCAAACGGGCCGAATTCGTCTATGTCCCATCTATCAGGCGACGACATAATCAAGTCTTGGGATTTCCCAAATAGAGGACGGCGAGCTGAAGTTTCTTTCTATATCTGGCAAAAATATATCCCAAAAGGGAAACGGTACCATATGCTTGTAAGCTTGATAGGAGAGGCAGATTATTCTCTTATATTTTCGACATATTTCTAAATCTTTGCAGAAATTATTCTATGCGTATGAAGTAAAAACCTAAATGTCACGGTTTGGCAGCTTCAATAATCCGGCACGGTTAATGACCTGTTCCTCTCAGTTTACTTCTGCTATTCGTCGCTGTTATAACGTAGCAAAACGTAAAACATGTGACATTAACTCAGTAGCGTTAATTCTGCTCCATTTACCAATGCAGTTTTAATATAGTGGGATGGGCGCCAGAAAAAATATTTGTAAAGGAGCGCTGACGAGGAAAAGGTTAAGAACTCCGTTTAAATGCATAACACCAGTCGTTTTCACAGCAAATTATAACGGAGCTGCGGGTTCTCTCTTCTTCCAAGTGCGGTGTATGTATTTTCACTCTATCACCTTGTTTCGCTGCATAAAACTCTCCTGTTCAGAAGAATCACCAAAATTGGCGGGCGAAAGAAACTTATCGCATGAGAACTGGAATCTTTTTTTTATGATGACACACATGATGTAACTGAATAATTGCGTAAAGTCTTTCGAAATGGAAGTGGAATACATTTATAACTATATAATGATGCTGTGAGTATATCAATAAAAGATATCATCAGATCAATCTGCTGAAATCTTTGAACTAATCATGTGCGTATAGAGTTTATCTTTCTTTTTGATGAAAAGTTCTTAAACTTAAGGACTATGCGAATTTCTCATTTGAACAAAGGACTTATACGATTAAAATCAGACATTAAATTTGCAGCTTCTGAATAAACGGGTGGATTGTATTCATTTATCGCCAGTTGATGACTTAACTCTGTCCTCGAGCTGTTCGTTTTAATAAGAAAACGAATTTAAAGCCTTTCTCAAATGAAATCATTAACGATGATTTCAAGTTAAAGAAGAGAGTTGAATTTATTTAATCGAGGTCAACCTTGAAACCCTAATAATAAATCGATTGGATAAAGTTTAAGCGCAACAGAAAGCCAGAAAAAAAAACATTTAGGGGTTGGAAAACAGCATGAGAGTTTGTTTTGTTTTTTTTTGCTTTTTTCATTTTGAATTTTTTATTTTGTTGTTGTTGTTGTCGTTCCTTTTCCTTTTTCTTCTCTTTGTCTTAACGTAATTCAACTATAAACTGCTGAAGAATACAGAATTACGCTTTTAATTTCGCTTTTGCTCGCTTCGGTAAAATCACGGAAGGAAAAAAATCTCTCATCTGCAATGGCAGGAGAATATTCATGGCGACTTAGCTATTAGCAGACGCTATGTGTTTTTTATTTGTTTTATTTGTTTGATGGTGCTTCACTTAAATCAGAGTAATCAAAAGTATGCTACACGGGACCCAATATTTTATACTCATGTTAAATGTCACATTTTTGTCCTGAATCATATTGAAATCGGAGTGCTGAGTTTGATTTCCAGTCGAGGAGTCAAGGTTTATCCCTAGTTTCCTGTTTAGAATTGGGTTTCCGGTTCCTTCTAAAATCTTTTCATTCTCTTTTACACCCAGTAGTCCCTTGCATCTTAGTGGCATTATCGCCTTGCTTGGGGTGAATAGAGGAGTAGAGGTTTATCCCTTGTTTCCTGTTTAGGATTGGGTTTCTGGTTCCTTCTAAAGTCTTTTTCATTCTCTTTCACTCCCAGTAGCCCCTTGCATCTTAGTGGCATTGTCGCCTTGCTCGGAGTGAACTCATTAAAAAAAAAGATCGTTACATTAATGTTGTAGCGTACTTACAGACGATAATGTGTATTCATATAAATACAGTAGTAAATACTGTATGTTGGTCTGCAGTTGGAGATTCGTCTCCAGCTATGCTGGTCAAACTCGCTGCCTCCGGGCAGAGAGGATCCCCACATGAGGCTGTGTCGAAGGGCAGAGTTTCGTCTCGGAAAAGAGCTACCCGACCCCGTTTTATACGGGGTCTACGGGGAATTTTTGGCCGAGCCTACGGGCTCGGGTACCCCACATTAAATTCGGCCTTGTGTCACACCTGACCGCTTGGACGATCATGTCTCTTTCAACTGATGACTGATTAGGCAGAATGTTTTCCCACGGTAGGTTGCCGTTTCTTTCTGCGGTAAACTGGTTACCGCCCAAGGCTATAACACCCAGTCTATCCTGCTATCCAACCCATAGCTGCTGGGGGAAGAGATGGATTCATAACTTTTCCAATGGTATTTGCGAGTAAATGAATGTGACGTACGCTTGTGGAATTCGAACTCTGTCTTCCAATTATCTCATTCCGAGCCGTTATCTACTACACCATAACGGGCATCCTAGTTTCAATACAAACCAAAGGTCGGCTCTGTGGTTGCTGAAGAAACACTGGCTCCAGCAAATGGGCATGCTAGGAGATGTGCAGGTTTGATTTTTTTCCGTATTGGGGTCTTCGCCAGGCATCTAAGATTCTGGAGATCAATACTGCTCCTCTATTATTTCTATACATTCAGTGGATTCGGAGCTTGGAAAGAGTTTTCTAATGAATTAGAAGAGGAAGTCTCTACTGATGCGATTGTATTCTGCTGTGAGGTCGACAAAACAGGCATACAGTTTCCTATTAGAAAAATAAGCAATTTCATGGCGTTGTTTGATAACGTATATGCCATCGTTGCATCCCTTACCAGAACGAAAACCAAACAAGTTGTGAGGAATTGACTTTCATACACCGATAAGAGCCTAGTAAATATAATGCTAATTAATACTTTCCCCATGATGCATACAATTGCGATCCCTCTGTATGTATACGGGACATTTCTGTTTCCACAGTGCATTGATGCGTGATAGAACCCAGTTTTTAGGAGTGCATTTCTCATTCTAGGCTTCTTTTATAATATAGAAGAACTTATTGAATTCACGGAGAAAGTAAGCTATTTTCAAAAGTTTAGCTTCAATGTCTAGTGATGCATTATTATTCTTTTTTTTAATGGCTCACCAGTGGGTTCATTATTGTTTATGTTTGAGGACGGACTTTGTAGTAGTTGGATGAATATCGATATATGTTATATTTCCGTGGGCTTCTTTACTTTAGTGTAATCAGTGTTGAAATGTGATTCAATGTGTTTTTGAGACCGGGACAATTTTTTTTTTTCCTGTGAAAGGTTTTATTGTATGAAATTATTGTGGATTTTCGCTTTTCTCTACATTTTAACGAATTGTTTGTGCTGTTTGGTTTCATTCATTTCATTTTTAATTTTACTGGTTTCTCAAAAATAAGATTTTTTTTTTATTTTCTTTTTTAAATGTTGCGTATTTTTTCCATTCATTTTTTTCCTTTTTTGGAATTAGTTTTTTTTTTCTGGAAAAATCTTTTTCAGCTAAGACTTAACTCGCCCTGCTGAAATGTTGTCAAAGATATCGGGCACTTTTAGTTTTAAATTGTTTTACGGTGTATATTTTGTCAAAAAGAAAAACAAAACCTTCCCTAACACTTAGGTAGGTTGTGGAACCAAAAAACAGCCCAACCTCGGTGCCCAAAAGCCAACCCACCCCTCGTGACCAAAAGCCAACCCACCCTCAGTGCACTAGAGCCTACCCACCCAGATGCCCAGAAGCCTACACACCGATTGTGCCCAAAAGCCAACCCACCGATTGGGACCAAAAGCCAAACCACCCCCAGTGCACAAACGCCAACCCACCCCGGTGCCCAGAAGCCAACCCATCCCGATGCCCAGAAGCCAACCCACCCCCGGCGCACAAAATCCAACCCACACTCCGTTGACCAAAAGCCAACCAACTACCGGAGCCCAAAAGCCAACCCATTCCCAGTGCACAAATGCCAGCCCACCCCAGTGACCAGAAGCCAACCAACGCCCGGTGCCCAAAAGCCAACCCACCCTCCGGTGCCCAAAAGCCGAATGAATGGGAGAAGATTAAAAGTATGCAGAAGAAATATAAACTGAAAAATTTACACAAAACCGAATCGAAAACATACTTCATAAAACAATTTCAAATTAAAAGTGCCAGTTACCTTTGAAAACATCCCATTTCAGCATAATGAGTTAAGTATTATCTGAAATCATTATTCTAGAAAAAAAACCTATTTCACTATGTTTAACTAAGTTACAACTTTCTATACGGATTACATGCCTTCTTTTGCTCGTTAAATAATTCGTGCCTTCCTAATGCTAAATTCCCATTCAGTTAATTATTCCCACAGGTACTTCGTAAGTGTTTGGGAATAATTAAAAACCAGGATTCCCAATACTAATTTTCAAAGCTGGGATTCTTACTTAATTAAAAAAAAAACGACGCATATTACTAACCACAGTGCCATTTTCAAATAAGACTTTACTGAACTGAATATCTGTTCATGATGTTAATTAAATATATATTTTGCACCGTAGGCTTTAAAGCTGTTGCAACTGATTCAACTTATATTTATTGCAGTCACTGATAAAGGAATGTTGATCCTGCATTTTTGTTTCATTCAGAAAGAACCGAACGCCTACTATTCGGGATTTGCTTGTTTGCCATGCGCACCCGGATGCGAGACTTGTGAAGACGGACGACCGTGTATCTTAGCGCTCAACTGGATCCAACGAAGTATTCTGCTTGGCATCGCCGGTTTAATTATGTGCTGCATTCCGCTTCTCATTTGGTTTACAGTCCAATACCGCGAAGTGAAGGTCAGTGAACAGTTTTCACTTTAACATTAACATTCATCCGCATCAATTTAATACCACTGTGTTTTTATTTTATTTCTGATTTGACATTCTCATGACCTTTGTGACAATATAGGTAATTGTTTTTAAAACAACTTGCAGCTGACTTTCTACTTCTTTCTTACGTTAATTATTCTGTTTGTTTTTATGTGGTATGCTTTCATCTGCCAAGTTGTTTTTATAACACAATGGATTCCCGTTAGGGCCTCCACGAAGTCAAGTGAGAGGCAAAAGATTTTATCTGAGCCTGAAGTAAGTTGTGTTTTATGACTGCCGGTAAACTCGAGATGTAAAGACTTCAACGGAATTACTCGCTGTCCACAAATAAAGTAAATAAATATAAAAACGAAAACTGATTAGTGAGTTCGAAACTCACTGGGTGCTCGACACTTTCGGCATTGTACCACACCTAAGCTAGGCTTAGAAAATGAGCACTTCGACGTGGTTCAATGGATTGCAAGCTTGCCTCGCTAGATCAATTACGACTGATTAGTGAGTTCGATCCTCAATGAGCGCTCGACACTTTCAGTATTGTACCACACCTAAGTTACGCTTGGAAACTCATAGGACGCTTCACGTGGTGTAATGGTTAGCAAGCTCGTCTCGCTAGATCAATTATGACTGAATAAGGAGTTCGATCCTCACTGGATGTCCCATAATTTCGGCCTTGTACCACCGCTAAACTAACGCTTAGAATATTACCAGCAGTGTAATGGTCAGCAAGCTTGTCTCGCTAGGTCAATGACGACTGAGTAATGAGTTCAATTTTTAGTAGGTGCTCGATACTTTTGTCCTTGTGCCAAATTTAAGCTATAATTTTGGATATTTGGAAAACTTTCGTCTCTGGGGATATATTAATAAATCAGTAACAACTCAGTATATCAGAAATATGCTAAATATTTAGGTAAATTATTTATAAAGGACCAAACTTAAGAAATACGAAGACAAGTGGTAATCTGGATTTTTGTCTCCAAACGTCATTGTCGAAAGTAAAATAACATTGGTTTGTGATGAGTCTAGGAATTGTTTCAACTTGTATGCATGTTTTGTCTTTTACAAGCATTTTTATTGACAGAGGATTACAGAAATAAACTGACATTAAAAATAACAGCACCAATTTATTGTGTCAAATATATTTCCCACGTGGAGTGCAGAGAAAGGAAGAACAGAGTTAAACGGATTGTGTGTATGCAGAGTTGTTAGCAAAAGGGAACAGCCCAATATTCAAATTACAAATTGGAGATAGTAAAATCAAATACAATTTAAATATCTGGGAAATGTTTTTTTTTAAAAGAGGCTGGAATGTGTGAAACTGAAATCTGAAATCGCGCATTAGGATAAACAAAGATACCTTCCAAAAGCTAAGTAAAATAATAAGAAATAGGAAAATTTTTAACTGTTGCATAATATCATTTCTCCTATCTGGCAGTGAATGTGTGGAGATCTTTTGCCTAGTCAATCATGAATCGAAAAAGATATGATTGCCTGTGTGTGTGTCATGTGTGACCGACCGACTTCTTACTGGATTTATTCAACCTATACAGTAAGAGAATTAGGCATTTATTATTGGATATGGAGATGACACAGATTTGATAGCAGATATAGAAAGGAAACTACAATAACTCCTACAGAACGTATTCAAGGAAAGCGAGAAGAAAGAACTAAACATCAATTACAAGAAGATAGAATGCATGGTTGTTACCAAAAGGAACAGCCCAACATTCTACACTGCCTTAACCGGGTATTGAAATCACACTCTTTGGGTCTTGTCACTGGATCTAACAACACCTTTATCCACTGTGCCATGTGTCCTAGGCAGTGGAGAACTTTCAGGTGTGAATTAACAAGAGATAACTGATAACTGACATCCATTAAACATGACACGTGGAACTAGAACATTCTACACCAGTGAGCGAAATAAAGGGTTCAGTTCGACATTTCAACCACCTGAAGAAGGCCGGAACGTACAACGGTCGAAACGTTGTAATAAATAAGGCGACAAAGATGAGAACAATAATCCGAATAATGTAAATAGTGTTCATAATACCTCATCTCAGAAATATAGACAGATACCGATCCATCATATCTGGAATTATTTTAATCGCTTCACGCCCAACAATGCGATAATGCCACTATGGCGCAGGGTGTTACAGTGAGTGAAAGAGAACGAGAAGGTTTTATTGAAGAAAGGACAATAATGCAACCGGGTTCTGGAATATAGAAGATGGCAACTGACGTTGCATTTACATTTTTGAAGATCGTAGGTGGCAAAGAAGCAGAAAATCGGAAGGAAGTTCCACAGGTGGGAAGAGTACATGTGGCGGTTGCATCTAGCTAATTCAACTGTGAAACGGTGAGACCTAGTCGCCAATCTAGTAGCACGCTTAAACTCATGCTTCAAATTTTATCGATTAGTTTGCAAAATTGAACGAAACGTAGAGTTTGTAAATCTTGATAAAAAAAAAAGTTAGCGATAACTTTAACAATACTAAATACTGTAAGGGTTTCAACACTCGTCAACACGTTGAAAAAAATTTCTAGTTATAAAACAAAAATGGCTCATCACAAACTGATGTTATTTTACTTTCGGTAATGATTTTTATAAGCAAAAATTTAGATAACCAATGGGATCCTCTCTTTGTCTTTTCCGATAATTTCTAGAGTTTAATCCTTTCCAAAATATTTTATCTGAACAATCAACACATTTTCGATATACCGATGATACAACTTCAGTTTATAAACGCGAAAACATTGAGAATATTTTTGCCCATATATGACAGCCGGTTAGGATTTTAATTAAGCGATCTAATTCAAAATGAATGGTTCTGTCACGACCATAAACCTTTTTTTCTCAACAGCAATCAACTTTATCAATTACAGGAATCCATGAAGATGTACAATCCTCTGCTGTCCCAGTGTAAAAGCATGAACACCGTTCAATATGTAAAGCTCTTTTCAGTAATGCAGTCGGAACACATTTCGTTTGGACACTCGAAGGCTGAAGCGACAACGGGGAAGCGAATCAAATGAAAATATCGCTGGTGTCAGTCGATGGCACCTGACTATACGCGACAACAGATCCAATTTATTTTCGCAATACGGGTGAGTCTCGAAGCGTAAACTCAAGCTACAGTAATTATAAATCGGGACTGAATTATTTCGAATGCAATGGAATCGAAAAAGTCAAATACGCGTCATGTTGTAATGAATAACCGACGTACTTGCACATCTCAAGAACAAACAGACTCTAAAGAAATACACTGAGAATAACATGGACAGAAGATGTAAGCAATGGGGAAGTTTTAAACAAAATCAGAACAAATAGGACACTTCTACTTGTAATCAGAAAAACAGTTGAAAATTCTGGAACACATAATGAGGAAAGTAGGCTTGGAGAACGTGATACTCACAGGACATATTGAAAGGAAGAGGGAATGTGGAGTGAGTAGCCATGGCCAAATACAATATAATTGAACTGTCCAACAAACAGAATTGACAAAGTTTGCAATAAGCAACAAAAAGAAGAAAAAAAACAGAGCCACAAATAATATAAAGCAAGCGAACAATATATGCAATGCAAATTAACAGTAATAAGGCAAAACAACAGTAATATGGTAAAAAGTTCACAAAATAAGAATTGGTGTTGGCGCACAAAAGCAAATTCGGACGAGCAAACGCAGCATTCTGGCTTCAAGACAAGACAGATCAGGACTGAGTCGGAGAGAAACCGCAAACCTGCTTATTTTATTGGCTAAGAAAAAAATCCCATTATGCATTTGTGTGCTTCTGCAGGGGAGGTGAAAGTATTTTGCAGTCATCCTCCATGGGACTGAAACCAATAAGGAAACATCGAGCAGTCTACTTATTCCGTCTTAATGTTTGCCAATGAATGGGAAAAATTGCGCCCTGAAGATGACAATTTGAAATTGTTGAAAGTACTTGGCACGTGTCTGCCATCCGACAACAACTCGAATATAAGCATCTTATTATTCAAGGAAATGATAGTAAGTTAATGTTTCATTAAGTCTTGTTAGCGAAGTGATTTCGGCATTAATCACATTAACATTGCTAATTAATTCTTTGTATAATTTTTTCTTTATGATATAAAATATAAGCAGCACATTATTATATATATATATATATATATATATATATATATATATATATTTGTGTATTTAGGCAGAAATCCTTCTTTCATGCACATTTCATTGAAAACGACAGACAAGGTGCTTTTATTTAGTTTTTTATACAATTTCTCATACAATCTAATAATAAATTATATAAAAATTGTCCGAATGTTCTTTTTATCCGAGCGCTTTCGGCTATACTTTTAGCCTTTTTCAAGGATTATATTTTAACTGTTAAAATAAGAAATAGTTTGTTGTATGTATGTTTTATAAAATGCTTTCACTTTTTTTTCTCATTTTTTTTTTGTTTCAAAACACAATCAAGATATTATGTCCATGTTCAAAGTTAATATTATTAAGTGTTGGTTTGTTTGTTTTTATTAATAATGCTTCCATTATGTTTAGCTTTTTTTTCATGTAGATGATGCTATTATATTAGTGTTGTCGACAAGTATGTTTCGAATAGTGTCCGGTAGGTCTCCATGAATATTTAAATGAGATCTAATTGAGCTATTGTCAGAAAGGTGTAGAGTTAGTCTGCGTGTCAAACATGTTGTAGTGTGACTTACATAATTATTTACGAATTTTGATTGATCAGGAATACAATTCCTAAATAGGAATTTAAATTCGTAAATAATATTTGCCCTATTTATTATATATATATATATATATATATATATATATATATATATATATATATATACAACAGATATCTGATGCCTTTTATTTCATTCCACTGTCAAGTGTTTAACTTACCGAAATCTAAATTTGTTAATTACTTACATACACTGCTAAGGTTTATATCGTCTTTCGAGAATCATTATGACAAATGTATTTCAAATATTTTATTTACAAGCCGACATTTTATTTTATTTTTTCAGGTATTGAAGGCTTCGAGTCCACTTCTTATGCGGATAATTCTTCTAGGGGCCTTTTTCTTATATTGTCCGGTAAGTCCAACTTCTCAAGGCTTCCTTCCTCATTATATGTCCCAGATATTGGAACGGCCTCTATGTACATGTGCCCTGTTTGTTTCTATTTTCTTTAAAAATTCCCTCGTTGCTCACGTGCTCCATCCATGCTATCCTCAGCATCCTTCTGTAGAACCACGCATCTATTGTCTCTTTTTCGTGTGTAATATATTTATGCACGTTAGCTGTTAACATACGATTGACAGTTTTCTTCGACTACAAGGGCATTGTTCATCGCGAGTATGCCTCACTTGGCCAGGAGTACTACTGTGACGAGTTGAAGCGTCTGCGAGATGCTGATCGTCGGAATAGAACAGAATAGCATGTGTCCAGTGTGTAGCAACTCCACCTTGACAACGCACCTGCCCATTCAGCGTATCTTGCGCAGCAGTTCGGGCCGAAGGGCAACGTTCCCCAGGTCCGACAACCATCATATTCCCCGGATATTTTTAACCTGGAGACTTTTTTCTCGTTCCAAAAATCAAATCCGACTTGAAAGGAACAACATTTCCAAACGTCGGGGAAATCCAAAAGAATACTGCGAGGCAGCAGGTCACTATCCAAAAAATAAAAGGCCAAACAACACTGGATAAAATGTGTGGCTTCAGAAGCGGACTGCTTCAAAAGAGATTAAGTGCTAAGTTGATATGTGTTGTAGTTTTTTTAGCACTTGTCCCGATATTTTTGATCAGACCTCGTATAAGCTAACACATATTTAGCTTTTTGATTTCATTGCACTCTAAATAATCCAATCCGAATTTATAATTGCGGCGGCTTGAGTTTAATCCCTAAGACACATCCATCTTGAATGAATAACTGGATACTAATATCGCTCATATTCTGATATAGGACCATCGATTGATACCAGCGATTCGCTTTTATCGATTCAACCTTTCATTATTTCTGACTCAAAAGTCAGCGTTGATCCATAGCAATTCTTTACATTTTTTTATTTTAGCAATTATATGAGACGAAATTTAACATCAAGCTGTCTCCAGATCATGGGTTTCTACCGCCTTTCGCGTAATCTATGCATAGGCTACTAGCGGAATAAGTGAACTGGTAAAAGCCGATTTCCTCATGGGGTTAAGATTACTTTAGGTTTGAGACCGACAGTCACGACACAGTGTTGATCCCTATCTTCATACTACCAAACACAACATATATATATATATATATATATATATATATATATATATATATATAATAAATTAACTGATTTAAAATATGTTTTTTTTTCGCTACACGGTAATAACCATGTTTCAAAAATGGAAGCTAAAAGCTTCGAATTTAATTTTGTTATTAAATTAAAGACATTAGTTCCATTTCCTCCTCAATTTTGGAGTAACTTATTTTTAAATTTACAGTTTTAAAGGCACGGCAAAGATTCATAATTGATTGTTTCCAAGAATACAGAGAAATCCACTCATCATATATATATATATATATATATATATATATCTTTTTATTTTACAATATTACATCGAAAAGATTTCTATGTAATATCCTAAAATAAAGAATATTGCTCTACTTTGTATTGAGCCCTCTTTTAAATTAAATGTTACGAACG
Organism: Acanthosepion esculentum; assembly: GCA_964036315.1. NCBI lineage: Eukaryota > Metazoa > Mollusca > Cephalopoda > Sepiida > Sepiidae > Acanthosepion > Acanthosepion esculentum. The sequence goes on along the minus strand of OZ038494.1, from coordinate 74,068,909 downwards.
TTGGAATTGTACTCTATTCGTTCTCATCTTACCTGGATACATATATATATATATATATATATATATATATATATATATATATATATATATGGGGCTAGTATGGAGATAGGAATGAACATTGCATCATGATTTTAATTCTAGTTTGGTTTTGTGACCCTATATCTTTAAGTTCTTCTCATATTCTTTCTTTTTATCCTCAAACATTATTTTACTAGAAGAGTTTCTGGATAACCTAGACTCTATTCCTTTAGGGCTGTGCTTTATTGCCATTAGATTTATTAGCTAATAGAGAACACTCCTAAAAGAATAGAGTCTAGGTTATCCAGAAACTCAGTAAAATAAATAATTGAGGATAAAAAGAAAGAATATGAGAGAACCATATATATATATATATATATATATATATATATATATATATATATATGGGGGAGAAAGAGAAAGAAAGACAGAATTAATATGAAAAAGTTTTTTCACTTGCAGTATTTCTGTCATACTGATTTCGAAGTTTCGTGGTCACATGTGACTACTCTTCAGAGCGGTGTTGGACTATTCTGCTGATATTTCTCGATTTTATATATTATTGTGCGACTGTATTATTTATCCTTTTTTCGCTTGATAGGTGTCATGTTACCTTGTTGTTGACTTCTTTTCCTTTCCTTCGCTTTCTTTTATTTGTTTTATTTATTTGTTCTTCTTGCCTTGCCTTTTCCTTTGACCTCTTGTTTACTACTAATCTTTAGTATTGTTTTTTTTTTATTCATTGTGTATTGATTTGATCATTTAATTTATGTTCACGGTTGGATTTTTGTGTGTTTATATATCTTTGTGCAGGCGTGTGTTCGTGCGTATACCTATGTATGCGCATGTTTGCATATACATATACATACTAATATGTATATAGACACTCACCCACACGTGTATGCTTTTTGTGTTCGTGTGTGCGTGTCTGACTGTGTATTTGTTTTTGTGTGTATGTTTATGTGTGTGTGTTTATAAGTTCGCGCAGTTCTGGATGTTAAATGTATATGCATTTTAGTAGGTTGTATTATTCATCTTTACTTAATGTGCTCTTGTTGTATATTGTATATTGTTTTCTCGCTTTTTATTTTTAGCGTGTGTGTGATTTTGCGGTTTGTAAAGAGTGTAGTTGTGGTAATTTGTATGTGTTAGGTTTTCGAGTGTTTTGTATGGTTGGGTATTATATTGTTGATTATTATTTTGTTGATATTGTGGTTTTTGTAAAAAGCCTGTGTGAAGTTTTGCTTTTTGTAAAGAGTGCAGTTGTGGTAATTTGCATGCGTTGCGTTTGCGTGTTTCGTATTGTTGCGTATTATTTCGTTTATTATTTTGTCAATATTGTTGTTACTCCTTACTGGATGGATTGTGATTGGAATTTGTTTTGTTTTGTTTTGTTTGACGGCATATAAACGTCAATGGGTCATATAATGCCGACAACTTTTTTTTTTCTGGCAATATTTTTTGTCAAAAATCCATTTCTGTTAATATTTTTTTCTCAAAAATGTATAGCTGGTAATATTTTTTTGTCAAAAACGTACAGCTGGCAACATTATTTTTTCAAAAACGTATTATCAGAGGTCTTGCTGTTGGACGTAGTTTATCGTCATACCCAGGAGGCGGATGTAGTTTATCGTCATACCCAGAACGCGAATGTAGTTTATCGTCATACCCAGAACGCGAATGTAGATTCTTGTCACACCCCGGACGAGATCTGGGTTTGGGGGTTAACTATTTGCCCATAGGTGGGACCCTAACAGGTGCTACCTCTCCGGTCAGAATGGACCTGGGAACACCAGCAATTAAGAGGTGGTTCCTCGCTCATCAAAACCTCATGATCAGAGGCCTTGCTGCTGGACGTAGTTTATCGTCTTACTCGGGACGCGGATGTAGTTTATCGTCATACCCAGGACGCGAATGTAATCTGAGTGTTAACTATTTGCCCATACCTGGGACCCTAACAGGTGCTACCACCCCGGGTCAGGGTTGACCTGGGAACACCAGCAATTAAGAGGTAGTTCCACACTCCTCGAAACCTCCTGATCAGAGGCCTTGCTGTTGGACGTAGTTTATCGTCTTACCCAGGACGCGAATGTAGTTTATCGTCTTACCCAGGACGCGGATGTAGTTTATCGTCTTACCCAGCACGCGGATGTAGTTTATCGTCATACCCAGGACGAGATCTGGGTTTGGGGTTTACCTATTTGCCCATAGGTGGGACCCTAACAGGTGCTACTACCCTGGGTCAGGGTGGACCTGGGAACACCAGCAATTAAGAGGTGGTTCCTCGCTACTCAAAACTTCCTGATTAGAGGCCTTGCTGCTGGACGTAGTTTATCGTCATACCCAGGACGGGCTTGGAATTGGTATGGACTAAATGTTACGTATGATGGTTTGTGTTTGTGATGGAATTGTGTTTTGTATTGTATTTCTTTAATTTATGTTAGTATTTAAATATCAAAGTAGATACTTGTTTAAATTTCTGGGAATTTATTAATAAAGATTGGTAAAAATGACTCTAAAATCAGCAACGCTTAGCAATTTCAAAAGGAAAAACCCCTTCCAGTCAACTGAAATTAGTTCTGAAATGCAGCAATGTCGTTTGCGTATTGAAAATATGAGATTTAATGTATTGGCTTGAAATTAAATCTAAAATAAGACGTCAAAAAGTTTTTGAATTTGTAAATATTCATTTTAAACCTGAGGTACTGCGAATTTGTGAACGTACATATTTGTATCTATAAAAATAACGTATAAACAGAATATATATATGTATATGTATATATATATATACATACAATGTAAGTATCTACATATATATATATATATATATATATATATATATATATATATATATATATATATATATATATATATATATATATATATTGCATGTATTTTCATTTTGCAGGTACGGTTAAAATTTAATTAAATTTGCTTCTTTATAATTTTTCTACTTACTTTTTCAATATTTATAATGTTTGGTATTTGTAGATATATTTTTCCATGTCTATGCACTTTTACCTAGCACCAGCTATTTTAAAATAACATTTCTTGTTTGCTATGTCGTCGCTTTATTTTTTTTAATATTGCATATCGCGTGTTGGCTTTTATAAAGTTTGGCTTATTCACGTGTTATTCATGTCTTCTACCTTAATTTCCGAGGTTTGAGGTAATATTGTTTATACACACACACACACACACACACACACACACACACACACACACACACACACATACATATACTATATATATATATATATATATATATATATATATATATATATATATATATATGCCCAAGTATAGGATTGGATTGGTGTATACGGAATAAATTCCATTAACCAAAAATACTATTCTTAACAGACTGTTTCATACAGAGTAAAGGTAACATAATTCATTCGAAAATTCAAACATAAATCTGTTATAAAATCACTACAAAAATGGCCATTTTCTTTCAACACTTCTGGTGTTTTATCAAGTGATGGTGTTGAATATATAGAGAGGGAGAGGGTGTCCATAACGTTCGTGTGCACTTTAAAAAGTTTATAACTTTATGTGTATTGGCGATAGAAATAATGTGTAAAAAATGTTATAAAGTTTAATGTACCTAGTTTTAAGTATAGCTAAAATAACTAATGTGATTTCAGGCATTACTGTAAATCAGTTGGCAAATGTTTTCCCTGAACTACAAAATCTTATTACCCTTTGTATTGGTAATGATGGAGGACATGTGGAAACTTAAATAAAATTTCAATAAAATATTAAAAAATATGGATTTACTTCTTTCTAATCCTTTTTACAAATTATTTCTATCACAAATACAAATAAAGTTATAATTTGCACACGAACTTTATGGACACCCGGTATATATATATATATATATATATATATATATATATATATATATATATATATATATATATATATACTTTTTTAAGACCCGCCCTATCGGACAGCATTTCAGCTAGATCCTGCGGAGTGCTCTTGATTGGGCCTTCATCCCAATAGACAGGGTGCAGTAGATGCGATAGGCAACAATAAACTATAGAACTCAAAATTAATTGCTGCATTTAAGTATTTCATTGATATTTAAGCTTGTCTTTTAAAATTTCAACGATATTTCTTCTGTCGCCACGTAATTTAAACACAATGTGATGTACGTAGGTCCTTACTTTCCGTACAAAAAATTATTTTTATTTCATGGGTGAATTTCGCTGGATTTCGCAATTAATTTCCATTATTCACAAATTTATTTCCAAGTTATTCAAATTGTTATCGAGCAAAAAATTCGCCGCAAAAAAATCAAGTAAAATAATGGCACAAACAATCGCAGTAATGAAACTTTTCAAATCCAAAATTTCAATATTGCAGGTCCGGATCCGTCCCGAAATGTTTTTCAATTTACTCACGGAGTCGGCCTGATTCCAAAATGGTATTATATGTTAGGCTACGGCTTCTAGGAGTAAAGTTGAAAAGTGTGACACAGTGACACACTCACATTCGCATTAAATATATACATATATATATATACATATATATATATATATATATATATATATCGTTTAAAATTTGATAAATTTATGGCGTAATATATATATATATATATATATATATATATATATATATATATATAACAAAAAGACTTAAACACTAATATCCCATGGTCATAATTTATTCCATTGGAATACGATCCAATTCATCAGAGAGAGAGAGAGAGAGAGAAGTGAAGTAAAGAGACTGTGCCCACTATTATAAATGGCCCCGAGTTCATATCTTCATCGACATGTAAGGCGAAGTCCTTCGCTTCGATTTTTGCCTTAAATCTATGTTAGATAACAAAGGCCATCCACTATATCCCACGTCTCACTGAACACAGTAATATTTTCATTAGAGCACAAGAAGTCTCATGACTTATGAAATGCTGTGACAGTAAGAAAGCCACTGGCCGAGACAAAATCCCAGTGGTTGTCCGCCATCTTAGCGAAGTTATTTAACCGCTGCTTGAAGGAGAAATCCTTCCCAAGACCGAGGAAACTGTTATGCTTTTGCCCGATTTTCAAGTACTCTAGTGAACGCTCATCTCCCTCTCAGTATCGATACATCCGTCTCCTCGGTGTCAATAGCAAATATTTTTAATGCTATAATCTATAAGAAGGTTATTGAATACCTAGATAAGAACAGACTGCGCTGACTTCAATGTCCACTTATATATATATATATATATATATATATATATATATATATATATATATATATATATATATATATATATACACTTACCTAACAAAATAAGATACAATAAAATAAGAGACAGAACAGATGGAGTAAAACTCCACAGTTCGTAGCATATTTTTTTTTTAAAGTACTGAATACAAAGTAGAGCAAAATATAATATTGTTAATATAATAGATTATAATAAAAACGTTTTACATTACTAGACAAAAGCTGTGATGTTTCAATATTTTGTGCCTCGTCAGGCGATGGTAGATAACTTGTGGTAAAAAATTATTTATTTGGGAAATTTAAATATATATATATAAATATATATATATATATATACAATGTAAGTATAGATATATATATATATATATATATATATATATATATATATATATATATATATATATATATACTTACATTGTGTATATATATATATATATATACTTACATTGTATATATATATATATATATATATATATATATATATACCTACATTGTATATATATATATATATATATATATACTTACATTGTATATATATATATATATATACTTACATTGTATATATATATATATATATATATATATACAATGTAAGTATATACATATATATATATATATATATATATATATATATATATATATATATATATATATACAATGTAAGTATATATATATATATATATATATATATATATATATATATATATATATATATATATATATATATATATATGATGTATGTATTTTCATTTTGCAGTTACGGTTAAATCTTAATTAAAATTGCTACTTTATAATTTTTCTACTTACTTTTTCAATATTTATAATGTTTCGTATTTGTAGATATATTTTTCCATGTCTATGCACTTTTGCCTGGCAATAGCTATTTTAAAATATCCTTTCTTTCTATGTTGTCTCTATTTTTTTAATATTGTGTATCGCGTGTTGGCTTTTATAAAGTTTGGCTTATTCACGTGTCATCGTACTGGAAGCTTCGATCCCAGCGTGAAAAGTGTCTGAAAACCATACCACGGGTTGACTCAAGCCTTGTGAGTGAATTTAGGTGCACGGAACCCTTGGTTGCCGTCGATAGCAGGAAGTCACATATCATCGTGGCCGACGGCTTGAGCGTGCTGGCCTTGTTTAAATGTGTTGATCACGCTAGATAACACGCTCTTTCCCAGAAAGTGTAACTAAGGTTCAGCAGAGTTGCAGTATAAACCACTTTTGAGTCTGCGGGTGTTGGATAAACATAAATGCGTCTGAGCAAGCGTCTGCATTAGTAGACGGGTATCCTCGAATACGAGTGGCCAGCTATACTATATATATATATATATATATATATATATATATATATATATATATAAACTATTATGTAAATTTTTGTAACATTGTATAATATTTATGCATTACACCCTAATCTTTATTCGGTAAAAATTTCATTGCTAATCATGCATTACTTTTTAAGTAATACACATATTTATGTTTTTGTTGTTTCCGTTCCTTATATTATGGCCGCTACTATATATATATATATATATATATATATATATATATATATATATATATATATATATATATATAGTATCGATTGATAATTCGTAGGGATAATTCTAAGGTGGACATTCATCCAAAGAGAGCTCAAAGAAATAGAGAAATATAATAATAATAATAAGTACAGACGATTCTTAAAAGTCCATTCATTTATAATTTATTTCATGAATATCTAAAATATTCTTCTCTTCAGAGAGAAGTTGTTTTTTTTTTAATAAATGGAATCAATTTGTCCAGACAAAAAGAAAAGGGCGAGGAAAAAAGAAAAAAAAAAGAAGAAAAGGAAAAAATTTTATATTAAAAGAGGTAGAAAAAAGAATAAAAATTTCAATATAAGATTTTAAAACATTTTGGTGGGAAGAGAGAAAGAGAGAGAGGAGGGGAGGAGAATGTGAGAGGGAGGGAGGGAAAGGAAAGAAGAATTAAACATTAGCCGACAGGGAGACCAAGAAATGATTTTTCTTTAACGGCTGAATAAGTTAAAATACAGATTAAGAGAGGTGTTGATCAGAGTAAAATAGATACATTAATGTATCTAACAGTCATGTCATTTTCGATAGCAAATGAGTCATCATCGCATTATAATCATCACAATTTCAAATTATTATTATTAATAATAATAATAATAATAATATTTATTATTATCATTATTATTATTATTATTCACATAAATGATCATATACAAAAATGTGAATACATGTCCATATATATGTCAGTACCCATATAAAACAGAAGCAACACTTCAAGTATATATATATATATATATATATATATATATATATATATATATATATATAACTATATAAATAAAAATGATTTTAAGGTATGCTATATTTATGGTATAAAGTACTATCAGAGGTAGAGCGGATGTAAATATAAGTCTAAAATACATACATATATATATATCTATACATATATATATGTCATTCACAGACAGTACTGTTTCGCTGTATCACAGCTCCTCAGTGCGACTAGACTTCCGAATTCCTCAAGCCAGGAATATATATATATATATATATATATATATATATATATATATATATATACAAAAGTGAACGCTGAAGTCAACACTCGACAGGCTGTTTCATACAATCAGGGGACCTGACAATTGCGTCTAGCATGAAACAGCATGTACAGGCTGTTTCATGCTTGACGTAATCGTCAGTCTGTTGCCTCTGAGTGTTGACTTCAACGTTCACTTTTATATATATATATATATATATATATATAATGTGAGTATCGCATTTTTCACAAAGAGAATAGTTACTACACTGATTCTAGGTAAAGGGTCAAAATATGATTCTTTGATCCTCGGCGGATATGTTAATCTGTACGTAATCTTGTAATTTTTTCCGGGATTTATGATAATGTCTATAAATCCAATATTTCTATTTACAATGTGATATGGTTGGAGTTTTAACAGTATTGATTTTATTTTCTCAAATTCGATTCTATTATTGTTTCATTCTCCCGAATATATATCTAGGTATTGATATTTTTTTTTTCATGAAAATCTTTTATTTCCGAACAAATTCAGTTTTGATATCCAGTGGGTTGATTTTGTTTAGTGGTATATCGATCTCTATGAGTTATTTAATGTCGAAATCTAAATATTTCGCACGCAATTTTATGCTTTCAACTACAGATTTTTATACTCTCAGGGTAAAGGTACCTTTTTCAGATATTTAGTTTGTAGATCATAAAATATATTTTTTGTAATTTTACTATGAAAACGTATTTTATATTTTTTTTTAGTGTCGCATTGATTATCGTTTTTTCTATTAATATATATTATTTTCTGTATCTGCAGTTGAAAGTATCAAATTACGTGTGGGATATTTAGATTTCAGTATTAAATAACACATGGTTTATTGATATAAACAAAATCAACCAAATCGATATCAACACTGAATATTTTGGTACTTTTACTATAAAAATGTATTTTTATATTTTTTTTAGTGTTGCATTGATTGTCATTTTGCTATAAAAAAAAATGTGCTGTTTATTTTTGTTTGGGGCTTCACTATTTACCCTTAGCTGGGACCCCCTAACAGGTACTATCACCCCGAGTCAGGGTGGACCTGGGAACAACAGTAGTTAAGAGGTGATTCCACGTTCCTCAAAACTTCTGCCAGATGTAGTTTATCGCCATAACCAAGATGCTTTATATCCAGAAAAATGCAAGAAACCGTTTGTTTTTTTAATTTAATATTTCTGTATTTCAATAATTGATATCGTATTGAATAATATCTTTGTTATTTTCTTAGCAAATTGTAGGGTACTTTGAAGCTTCTGTCCTAACTTGCTGTCTGCGATTTTGGTTCCGAGAAATTGGCTTTTCCATATCCTACGGCGCACTGTTGCTAAAAACATGGAGGTAAGTATATAAGTGAGTAAATATCCTGTATGCAAATTGTCTTAGATAACCTTTTAAAGATAGTCTCTTTTTTTTCAACCAATCAAAGAAATCTATTTAAATTGTTCGGACTATCATCCTCGCCTTTGTTTCCATATTTATCACAACGTTTCGGCCACAGTGGATAAAGGCGTTAGTTAGATCCAGTGACAGGACCCAAAGAGTGTGAGTTCAATACCCGGTTAAGGCAGTGGAGGACTTGGAGAGGGGAATTAACAGGAGTTAACTGATAACTGACATCCATTAGACATGGCACGGGAACTAGAACAGTCTACCCCAGCGAGCGAAATAAAGGATTCAGTTCAATATTCCAACCACCTGAAGAAGACCGGAGCGTACAACGACCGAAACGTTGTGATAAATATGGCAACAAAGATGAGGATGATAGTCCGAACAATGTAAATAGTGTACATAATACCTCATCTCAGAAATATAGACAGATATCAAAGAAATCTGTTGAGCATCACCCAGAATTGAATATAACAAATTATTTTCTAATCTCAAATCTTCTGTTCTTGTCAATCCAAGTATTATATGTATCATGTAGCATTTGAATGCATACTAATCCTCAACACTTTCATTGACACCGTTCTTTTGATCTCGTATGTAGGTTAAATATGGAACAATGAGAAATTCTGAGAGTATAGCATCGCTGAAAAGCAGATATAAGACAATAGTAGGCGAGGCCCGGCCTTGTGCCACCATTCTATATGTTACAGAATAAATCGTGACAATAGTAGGCGGAGGATAAAATGATGCTAAGGTGCCAATTTCAAATGGGGGATGTTAATTAATTACCATCGTTTAGCACTTAACTGGTAAAGTAGCGAAAACGTTGACAATTTGGGGCAATACACATTCAGTGTTAAGAAACGAAAAGATATGGAATCTACAAGTCAACCATTCGTCAATGCTTACAATATTACTGCCGCATTTGGTATGGTGCTCCTGCTAAATATTTAGAGCTCCTTGACAAAATTCAAAGAAGAATCAGCAATATTGTTGTTCCTGATATGGCATCTCGGTCGCAGCCACTTTACCACCGCTGTAAGTTTGCCTCGCCTTTTTTACAAATACTTTCCTGGTAATTGTTCGTATGAGCTCTTCGCTGTGGTGCCTCGACTTTTCGTAATTAAGTACAGTACTAGACTGGTGGCAATGTCTCACCAATTTACAGTTGAGCTAGCTAGATGTGACCGTAAATTCTATGCTGACAGTTTCTTTTCTCGCACTTTTCACTTGTGGAACTCTTTCCAGCCAAAAATTTAATCTGCCAAAATTTAAATGCAATCTCAATCCCTATCTGCTGTCCTCCTGATCACTCTTCCTCTGTTCTCGCGCCTTAGCAATGTTCCTGTTTTTTTAACTCTTCTAACCCAGTAACCCTTTGCGTCTTTGTGGCTTTAGTGCCTTGCTTGGGGTGAACACGATTAAGAAAAACAAAAAATATATAAACTTCAAATGTTATAGCCTTCAGACACTTTCTTTTTCTATTATATCTTGACTTCTTTCTTTTGTCTCTTTCTTTGCTGTTCTTTCTCATACATTTTTCCTTTTCTTTCTCTGTGTTGTCTCCTCTTTCTCTTATATTTTTCTTCTCTTTCTCTTATATTTTTCTTCTCGTTCTTCCTTTTTCTTTTTCATTTTCTCTTTTTTTTCCTCTATTTTCCCTCTTCTTTTCTATCTCTACATTCTACTACTCTTTATCGCCATTTTTTCTTCATTCCTTTTCCCATTTTTCATTTCCTCCTTTTCTTTTCTTTTTTATTTTCTTACTCGACTACTTTTTTTTTTCTCTCTCATATTTCCCTTCGTCTTTTTCTCTTTTATTTTTCTTTTCTTTGTCTATTTTTTTTATTTTTGTCACTCGTTTTTCATCTTCTCCTCCTCCTCTCTCTCTCTCTCTCTCTCTCTTCTTTTATTCTTTTTCTCTTACTTTTTTCTATCATTCCCTCAATGTAACATCCTTTCTTATTATTTTTCTTCTTCCCGTTCTCCTTTTGATTTCTTCTTTTTCTCTCACTTTCTCTCTCACTTTTTCTCGCCCTTCTTTCCTTTTCTCTTACTTGCCTTCTTTCCTCCATACTTTTATTAGCCTTCTCTTTCTTATTAATTTGTCTTCTTCCCGCTTTCCTTTTACTCTCTTCTTATTCATTCTCTCTCTCTCTCTTCTTTTTCTCTATCTTTTTTCTTTTTCTTTCCTCTTTCTCTTATTTTTCTTTTTTCTTCCCCTCTTTCTAACCTTCTCTTCCTTCTTCCTGCTGTCTTTTTGCTTTCTTCCTTTTCTCTCTCTCTCTCACTCGCTTTCTCTCTTTTTTCTCACTCTTTTCCTCTCTTTCATTTTTCTCTTACTTCTTCTTTCCTCACCTCTTTCTAGTCATCTTTTTCTTATTCATCCACTCTGCTTTTGCTTTCTTCCTTATTTTACTCCTATCTATCTATCTATCTATCTATCTATCTATTTGTCTTTTATCTATCTATCGAATTGTCTTCTATCTATCTATCTATCTCAGTGTATTCGTATCTATCTATCTATCTTTATCACACACGCGCTATTCTTAACTGATCAATTTTTGTTCTAAATACAAAGTTCTTTTAACTTCTGTTGTATTTCATTTTTATTTTTTTTACCACCAAACACGCAGTAAGAATTATTTTTTCAACTTTTAGTTAACGATATTGCTGATGTAATCACATTATTTAAGTTGTCAAGTCGCATCTGTTTTCCTTTAAAAATTACATTTCTTCTGGATTCTTTTTTCTCGTCAAAATGTCTAAGTGCACGTTTTCTTAGTTCGTTCTTTCGCCACCCAGATTTTTGCAGTCTCATCGAAATGGATCTTATTTTAATATCCGGTCTGATGCGAATTGTGAGAAGTAAAATGTAAGTGCCTAGATTTCTCGTTAATTAAATTACTTTATAACGCTTCACCGCCGTCGCAACGTAGCATCCCGATGTCTTCTCGATAAATATTTTCATGGTAATTGTTCTGGTGAGATTTAGTCTTTGGTCCGTCGACTACATGAATTTAAGCATAGTTCTAGATTACGTAGCAAGGTCTTAGCATTTTATTGTTGAAAATGCTAGATGTAAGTTCTATGGTAAGTATTTTCTCTTGCACGTCTCACTTGTGAAAAATCTCTTCCCCTTTTGGGATTTCCTGTCAATCACGATCTTCAAAAATTTAAATGCAACATCAATCGTCATCTCCTATCTCCTCGAATCCTGTTCTTCTTATTGTCCATTTTCAACTATATTGTTTTTGCCAGTTTCGTTCATTCTTGGTCTCTTCTGTCTTAGTGACTTTATCCATTTGCTTGGCTTGGTAATAATTACAGATTCTTTGAATAGATTATGTAATTAAACTAAAGAGGCACGGTGGAGTAATGGATAGCGGATTGCAGAATCGGACAGACGAGTTCGAATTCCAGTTAAATCGATTACATTCACTTTCGTTCGAATACCCTTGAGAAAGGTATAAATACATGATCGCCTAAGCGTGTATCACGCATTGCGCATAACTGACTGACTTTCCAGTCGAATCCATTACATTCACTTACGTGCTAATACCCTTGAGAAAGGTATGAATCGTCTTCTCCCCCACCCACCCAGCTATCGGTAAATAGCAGAACAGACCGTGTTCTATAGCATTGGATGGCAACTGGTCTATCACAGAAAGAAATGGCAACCTACTGCGGGAAAAAAATCTGCCTCGTCAGTCATGTATCGAAAGATACATGATCGCCTAAGCGTGTATCACGCATGGCACATAACTGACTGACTGACTTTCCAGTCGAATCCATTACATTCACTTACGTTCTAATACCCTTGGGGAAAGGTATGAATCCTCTTCTTCTCCACCCAGATATGGGCAAATAGCAGGATAGACCGAGTTCTATAGCCTTGGATGGAAACTGGTCTACTGCAGAAAGAAATGGCCCGGAAAAAATCTGCCTCGTCAGTCATGTATCGAAAGATATATGATCGCCTACGTGTGTATCACGCATGGTACGTAATTGACTGAATGAAACTAAAATCAGTAACTCCTAGCCTACTTGTTATCAGTGAAGACACCATGGTTGGGGTGTGCTTACATCATTAATTGACTATAATTATGTCTTTCTTTTAGCGACCATCGAGTATTTTTGCTTTCAAAAAGTGTAGTGAATTTCTTTGGTAACAAAGAAAAAAGTATTTAACTGTTACGTGACATTTGGATGTTGGACGTTCTCCTCAAAGATGAAGAACAGACTTGTGCCGTCGGAGATGTATTTCTACAGAAGGATGCTGAGGATATCATGAAGCGAGCGTATGAGCAACGATGAGGTCTTAGAGAGGATGCAAACAAGGAGCAGGCTTATAATTAACATCAGGAAGAGGCAGATTAAATTTCTGGGACACATAATGAGAAAGGAGGGCCTGGAAAATCTGATACTCACAGGTCGAATAGAAGGAAAGAGAGACAAGGGAAAGCAAAGTATGGCATACCTGGCGGGCTTAAGCAAGTGGATGACAGAAAGTGTTCTGGGGGAGATGGAAGAAGGACGTAACTTAGAGCCACAAGTGATAGGGGGAGGTGGAGAGCCATGATCGCCTACGTCCTGAAAGGACATGGCACATAAAAAGAAAGAAAAGTGGAAAGCAACCATAGCTACATCCCCTCCTCGAACTACTCGACTTTAAAAGGAATGGTCGGACCTCACTTACTTCTTCATGCTTCAATAGAAGTTGAAACGTTCGTCTGTTTTTTCTTCTTTACAAAAAGACACGTAGGGATGAAGGATGATAGGTAATTTGGCAAGGTTTTTCTCTACTCAGTTGAACTTTTAACTGTTCATCGTTTTGCTTACCTTTTATTGTTTTTACCGATTTTGAGAATAGTCTTTTGTTTTTGTTTTACGGAAAAAGATATTGAGCCTACGGATCGCTGAAAGAACGTAAAATTGAAAATTTTCCCGATACAAAGAAGGTCAGTTCCTTAGAAAGAGGTTGATTTTTATTGTATCAAATTAAAAATAGGTTGGATCGAATTGGTGGGTGGGTGAGTAGTAGGAGATATCCAACTGAGAATAAAAGTTCGTATAGTATCCTTTTATAGTCCCAGTAAACAGAAATAGCTCACTCAAAGAGGCGAGTATTAAAACAAGGGGAAACCACTCTTGATAACACCTTCATTATATTTACGTGCAATTATGTTCATCATGTGTAATTTCAGTTACGAACTTATATCTGTTTTATTTTGTTTAATTTAGTGAGTCAGTTATGCCCCATGCGTAATACACGCTTAGGCGATCATGTATCTTTCGATACATGACTGCCGTGGCATATTTTTTCCCGCAGTAGGTTGCCATTTCTTTCTGACTAGTTACCAACCATGGCTATAGAAGCCGGTCTGTCTTACCATTTACCCATAGCTGGGGGGTGGGAGGATTCATACCTTTCCCAAGAGTATTACCACGTAAATGAATGTAATGGCTTCGACTGGAATTCGAACTCGGCTCTCCGATTCCTTTGTTAATAACATCAACACAACAAATAATATGACAATCTTAAGGCGAATTCTCACACTTCCACTATTCAAACTATTCTTTCAAACTCCAGGAGAAATTAATAGTACGTTTGTTGTTTTTTCTTTACCGGCTTATCAACCTCTATGCGTTATTTAATGCCGAAATCTAAATATTTTGTACACATTTTTTTGGGGAGGGGCGTGTGTGAGATAATAATCGTTTCGGTCATATGTGTCTTACTAATTAACCCATAGCTGGGGGGAGAAGAGATCAATTCATACCTTTCCCAAGGGTATTTGCGCGTAAGTGAATAAATAATGACTTGAGATACGAGCGTTCCGACGTACGAGTTTTTTTTAGACACGAGCCAGTTCAGCTGATTTTTCTCTTTTTTTTCTTTTTTTTTACCTTGAGATATGAGCTAAATTTTGAGATACGTTTCAGTTAAACATCATCTAGTTGGTGCAACGAACACCAAACTTCGTGAGTATTTCCACTCGCGTTACACGTGTTTATCTCGCTCTGGAAGGATTTCTAGTGTGTCTTTTTCCGTTATTTTGGAAAATTCATTTAGTGACACTAGGGCTCCGAAGAAAGTAAGTATAAAGAGCAGTGGTGAAAAGCCTAAACATGATTTCACTTGAGGTAAAGTGGGAAATTATAAAAGAAAATATGATTTCACTTGAGGTAAAGTGGGAAATTATAAAAGAAAATATGATTTCACTTGAGGTAAAGTGGGAAATTATAAAAGAAAATATGATTTCACTTGAGGTAAAGTGGGAAATTATAAAAGAAAATATGATTTCACTTGAGGTAAAGTGGGAAATTATAAAAGAAAATATGATTTCACTTGAGGTAAAGTGGGAAATTATAAAAGAAAATATGATTTCACTTGAGGTAAAGTGGGAAATTATAAAAGAAAATATGATTTCACTTGAGGTAAAGTGGGAAATTATAAAAGAAAATATGATTTCACTTGAGGTAAAGTGGGAAATTATAAAAAAAATATGATTTCACTTGAGGTAAAGTGGGAAATTATAAAAGAAAATATGATTTCACTTGAGGTAAAGTGGGAAATTATAAAAAAAATATGATTTCACTTGAGGTAAAGTGGGAAATTATAAAAAAAATATGATTTCACTTGAGGTAAAGTGGGAAATTATTTAAAAAAATATGATTTCACTTGAGGTAAAGTGGGAAATTATTTTAAAAAATGAAGACGTACGAATAAAAGATTTGGCGAGACTGTATGAGCGTTCTACATCGATGATAAATAAAAAAAATTATGAAATTTTAAAAATTAAACAAAAATTGGTTTCAGTAATGGATAAAATGTAAATGTTTTAATGATTTTTTAAATTAAGTTTTAAAGTTACTCTTCGGTATTATAGATTCGGCTAACCGTTGCTAGGCTAGATTTGCGGTTGCTAGGCTAGCTGTAGTTATACCCTTCTTTCTCTCTCTCTCTCTCTCTCTCTCTCTCTATCTCTCTCTCTCTCTCTCTTCCGCCAGTTGGCCTGTCTGAACTTCATGATTTAGCACAGTCTAATCCATTTGTTTTTTTATTTTATTGCTTGCAAACTACAAGTCGTGTTTCTTCACACGTTTTTGCTTGTAAGAAACCCACGATTATAAAAATAGGAGTTTTAAGAAAATAAGTGTGATTTTTAAGAAAATAAGTGTGATTTTTAAGAAAATAAGGGTGATTTTTAGGAAAACAAGGGTGATTTTTAGGAAAACAAGGGTGATTTTTAAGAAAAATAAGGGTAATTTTTAGGAAAGCGGATGATTTTTAGGTAAACAAGGGTGATTTTTAAGACAAATAAGGGTGATTTTAGGGGCCTGCAACGGATCGGAAATATTCCCATTAATTTCAATGAGAGAAAGGGATTTGAGATACGTGTGTTTTGAGTTACGAGCTCGGTCTTGGAATGAATTAAACTCGTATCTCAAGGTATTATTTAATAACGAACCCAAATAGAATTTTAATTAACTGTCCTCGCACATCCAAGCTTGCAGCACCCAGTATTCATCAAGCTGTTCCCCATTTAGGTACTGACCAGGTTCGACATTGCTTAACTTCGGTGACGCGTACGGGAACCGGGCTACGTTTGTCGGCGTATAAGACGCATATTACTCCTTACAGGTACATATTTGCAGAATATGAACTGGGAGGTTCACTGGAATAGCGAAATATATCTTTCAAATGCGAAGCAAAGTATTATAAAACAGGATATGTTGTTTAGGAAAAGAGAAAAGAATGCTGAACTGCTATGTAATATCAACCCTTCGATATGACTGAATTCTGGAGAATTTCTTTACAGATGAAGCGGAAATTTGAGACAACAGATGTAGTTCTATAAAGATTTTCCTATTTCTTAATACTTTGCTTAGCTTTTGCAATGCATCTTTCGCTGTTCCAATAACCTTTGGATTTCGGAGTCATATTTTCTATCCTCCCTAGGTATTTAAACTTCTGTGTCTGTCTGATTTTGACATGTCCAATTCTAATTCACCTCTTGGGCTTTTGCCCTTGATGAAAATCATACATTCAGGTCTTCTTAATATCGATAGTCAGTCCATTCTTCCCTCTTTCCTTTACTACCTTGTCTAAGAGGTCTTATAGCTTTCCTTCTTTCTTTTCTATTAACACATTGATATCAGGGTATGAAAAAAGATTGTTGAGGAATTCATTTTTTAAAACAATTTTAGGTTAAGTTATCTTAGTTTCTGATTATATACACATTTTGAAAGATCACAGATTCCAACGGTGGAAACAAATGTTAAGTCACGCCACTAATCCTGGAACCCATTGGTTTTGTATGGGCATTCTATGTACTGCAGCTGTAGCCAGAGTGGTGTGTCTACGACAAGATAATCTGACGGAACCCAACCATTTTCCTTCTACTCGACTGACTTCCAGTCCCTGGTAAAAGATCCTAGTCAGCTCTGTTATTTAACCCGTAGCAGGGGAAGGTGGATTCAAGTCTTACAAAAGGAATTAGAGGGAATTGAACAAAACAGAATTTAAACTCGGTTCGCCGATAATCGTTACATTATCCGCAGTTCCAAAAACAAAGAAATTAAGTTTTTAAAAAATTAAACATTAATCAAAAATGTCAGTATTCCCTTTTAAATGTAAAACCAACATTTTTCTTCTTTTTTTCCAAGAGATTTATTTCCATCACAGTTTTATCCCAGCAAATTTTTATGCAAGAGATTAAACTATTCATCTTTTAAAATTGCCTTTCTTCATCATAACCTCATCTTGAAAGAATGGCGCACAATGGGAATTTAATTTGGGGCTATTTACAAACCATTCCGTAATCGTAATGTCTTTTCCGTTCACATCATTCTTTGATTAGCTTAGCATTTTGAACGTTACCCTACTGGAATACAAATTGTCTTATATAATTGCGGATAGCAAATGGGACGAAACTATTCTCTTTATATTTCCATACAACGTTAAAAGTTTTGATTGCCACTTATCGCAACCAGTTCAGCTTTAGCTTCTACCAAAAAAATCTCCTCGCAACATAGAGTTCTCCACCAAAAGTACGCTTGAAAAATATTCCTTCTCCTTCCAAAGATCGCGCCAAAAGCACTGCATTCCTTCGAGATCATCAGAATCAGCGTCTCTTAACCTTTGCATCTCTTGCGCCACGTTTCAAAGTTGGTACCCCTTGTGTCCAAATTGCATTGGTCAATAGTGCCGACTTAATGCCACCTGCTTCACTGCGTTATAACAATATCAATCTCCGGAGGTAAGCTATGGCGGGAATAGTCAAGTGTTGGTCTCTATGCTGTAACATCGTAGCTGTCAGCTATGCAGGTTTTTATTCTATGCACAATGTAATTGCTTCAAAATTCTAAAATTGTAAATATGCAGGCAAAAGCGATAAATGCGTATATGAAATGCTTAATCTGGTTTCAAAGGTTTAAATCAATCCTATTGTCTATCATAATGCCACTGAACACATATTGCCCACCCTTGAGAGTTCACAGCGTCCACGTTTATAATGATTGTCTGAATTTCTCGGACGTGGAGCTGTCATTATTTAAAGTATCTATAAACATACTGTTCTCAACTTTGTTGCTCGTATCTCAAAGCTTTGACCATTGTGCTCTCTGGCCTTTTACATGTGTTTGCCAATCTGAGAAAACTTTTATTTAATCGAGGAGCGGAGATTGTTTCGCTGAGCTGACCATGTCTAGGGGATATTTTATTTTCTATACAGATGAGTTATTCCTTAAACTGTTTTCCACTAAATCTGTACTACCCCGCCCAAGTATTCAACTTAGAGGAAAGGAAAACTTTTCTTTACCAACGCGTTTCGTTCTCTGATGGACTTTATCGAGGCATATATAAGGATTTTATTTTGCATCATGTATTTATAAATAGAAGTAAAAAGAAATATCGTTAGGTTTTTGTTATGATGTTGGTTTGGGGTTTGTAGAGACAAACGACAAATAACACGTAACAATAAAAAGGGTTTTATTGGTTGGTAAAAGGTACAGCAATCGCCTGAGTAGTCTATAACTGGGATTTACTTGACCTCCCACAGGGCCAGGTTGTGACACAAGGTCAGGGTTTAATGTGGGAAGGGAGGGGGAATGGACCCGAGTTTTCACCCGGGCCGCAGTGCTTTGGCTTTAGCTGGTCTTAGCTTGTCCAAGCTGGTCTTTAGCTGGTCATAGCTAGTCTTAGCTGCGATACTACCAGCGCAGGGACGAATCCCTGCCGCCGGCCCGTATCGGAGAAGGAATCCCGGCCCCATAGGCGATCATTCAGTGAGTAATCTGCGAACAGATACTACACTTTGATCTTAGCCTTGAGACCGAGGGATTCAACTTCCAAGTAGTCTATAACTAGCTCAGCCAAGAACTTTTTCTCTCTGTTTATCAACGTGCCACTATATAAAGTCTTTGCTAGCAGACAAGTTCATCTTCAAGAGGGGTGGTAGGTTTCCGACACAACAGTTTTTTAAAAAAAAGTTTAAACAAATAAGAAAATAAAAATATTAACAACAATAAAAGAAACATTTACCCACTTTCGTTTTTTAGCCATTAAATTACATCACTTAGCATCATCTATAGTTTACCTTGACTTTCACAGTTAGCCTAATGTTATAGTGTCCTCCCTCTAATAAGGCTATTGTGGACTCTTCCACTTACTATAAAGTAGTAGGAAAAGTAAGCCTCGGGGGAACGGTGCTCTAGCCGGTTCAACTGTCGAACTCTCTGCCTTGAGCAGAAAGGAACTCGGACGAGGATTTGCCGAAGGGCAAAGTTTCGTCCGGGGAGGTAGACAGGCTCTGAACACGTTTATGCGGGTTCTAAGGGAATTTTTTGGTCGAGCCTACGGGCTCGGAGAACCCACGGCAAAGTCGGCCTTGTGCCACATACTACCTACATGGGGGGTCGTTAAATATAACGGTGCTCTAGGCTGTTCAACTGTCGAACTCTCTGACTTGAGCAGAGGGGAAACTGGTCGAGACTTTGTCGAAGGGCACAGATTAGTCCGGGGAGGTAGACAGGTCCTGAACCTGTTTATACGGGTTCTAAGAGAATATTTTTGACCGAGCCTCCGGGCTCGGAGAACCCACGGTAAACTCGGTCTTGTGCCACATACATCCCTCGTTGGGGGTCTGCTAAATATTAACGGTGATATAGACTGAACGCTGGACAACCGACACACACTCCCAAGTCGTGTAATACACTTCTGTTGCATTTACTGTTCAATACACTATTTATCTGCAACCTCTTGTTTTGTTATTCCTTAAACAATTATTTGGTCACAACGTCTAATGAATATTTCTGAGCGTTCTTGAACTTTAAAGATTTGAAAGCATAACGATATTTTTAATTATGTTTTTATTAAAACATGTTGTAAAATAAAATCCTTATATTTGCCTTCATAATTTCCATCAGAGGACGAAACACGTTGGTAAAGAAGATTTCCTTCTTACTTTGAAAAAGGAAACGATCCGTTTACTATTTTTGCATCAGTTCAAGCTTTGGTCATAATGCTTCTCAAACTGCTGCCAGAGCATGGGATGAAAGATCCACTTGTTTCTCAAGTTCCGCGGTGAGGATAGCCCCCTTGGAAGTCGGTGTGGTAGTTGTAGATGACGTGTGGAACATGACGTGCATCCCCAATTGAAAAACCTTCTGAACAAAAAAGATAGTCGAACAAAACACCCGTCGAAGTGTTGGAGAAATGTCCCAGATAATGGGTTTTAGTATTTCAACAATATCGGACCACCCGAAGCTGATGAAACTCGATAAATGTGTTTCGCGTGAACTTAGTGAAAGTTAAACGTTCGACATCTTGAAGTATGTTCGATGCTGCATCTCCGAAATTTGAATAATTTCTTGATCGAATAGTGGCTTGTGATGAGAAATGGATTCTTTACGACAATCGCAAACGATCGGCTCAGTGGTCGGTCATAACCAAGCACCCAAGCTAAACCGAAATTGCACCGACAGAAGATTACGGTGAGTGTCTGGTGGTTCGCTATTGGCGTTATCCATTACACTGGAGACTAACCAGAGCGTCACTGCCGAAGTTTACTTTTCAGTAACTGGGCGACATGCACATTAGTTAAACAAAATGCTGCTGGTACTGGTTCATCGACGAGGTCCAGTTGTTCTTCATAACGCATAAATAACATTGTAACTCGAGGTAGAAATGCATAGATATCCATGGTTCTTATTTTAATCGAATCCATCACTGTTTAAATATATTAATTCGGAAATTAAATTTGATTCTAAAACTGGACATTATTTTCCGAACAACCTTATAGAAGGCCGGGGGAGAACACATTGATGATAATTTAATAATGCATACATGATGAATATACGGCTTTACATTTTTTTTTAAATGCTGAAAACTTTTGCATCATCCTGATATCTATTCATAACTAATATGCACTTCTTTTTTTTTCCTTTGTAGAATATCTGTGGTCTTCAGAGTTCGTTCAGCACAGCGGATTAAAATCTCTGATGGCGACCTTATAAAAAGGCTTGTAATTATAGTCATGATATTTGCAGTATATCTTTCGGGCAGGACGATAGCCGGACGTCCCAAAGTTGTCAAAGGTAAATCACTCCTACAACTAGTATATATATATATATATATATATATATATATATATATATATATATATATATATATATATATATATATATTAAAAAGAAGAGAGGTACCGCAAACTTTTTTGGTTGTAATGTGGGTTTTTAAAAAAATATTATTCTTTATTTTTCATAGTTTTACAACACGTGTTTCTGGTCTCACGACCGTCTTCAGGTAAAGGGTGGAGATTTCCACATATATGTAAAACTATGAAAAATAAAGAATAATATTTTTTTAAAAACCCACATTACAACCAAAAAAGTTTGCGGTACCTCTCTTCTTTTTAATATACACACTTTTCTCTCGTTGGAACCATTATAACCTCTTCATTATATATATATATATATATATATATATATATATATATATATATATACCCGATGCGATGAGAACGAAAGTAATATATAAATTCCAACGTTCGCAGCGTTAATTCAAAAAAGAGCTCGATACAGATAGTAGTGCGATAATTATTTATTTATTATAATTTTATCATATAGACAAAACCATTTTACTCACTACAAAGATGCGACTTGGTTTCAGTGCATTTCAACTGCACATCGACGGGTACCATTTTCGACCCTCACCCGTCGATGTGCAGTGGAAATGCACTGAAACCAAGTTGCATCTTTGTAGTGGGTAAAATGGTTTTGTCTATGTGATAAAATTATAATAAATAAATAGAAAAATTATATAGATAGATAGATAGATTAGTAATGATACATTATGGCTAATCCGTATGGAATTTCCAGGAGGATATAAATCCAGGGAGAGCTTTAGGTCAAAAGACAGAGAAAAAATTAATATTAATTAAAGAATATCAAACACTTAAAATCCCATAGGTAATAATTTTTATCTCATAAGACCTCTGAAAAACAGCAGCTCTCAATCTTCAAGACCTACAAACAAATCAGCTTGGGAGAAGTGCTTATATATATATATATATATATATATATATATATATAAGGATTTTACCCCAAGCAAGGCGGGAGTACCACTAGAACGCAAGTGCTTACAGAGAGTGGGAGCAAGAATAAAGAGGCATGATAGCGGAAAGGATGAAGAGAAGGACGGGGAATTAGATCAAGGTGTATATATATATATATATATATATATATATATATATATATATATATATATATATATATATATATATATATATATAAATTTTCAAGAGGATAGAATCCAGGTAGAACTCAATGTCCAGGACAGAGTAAGAATTTAATATAAAAGGCCCAAACACTAATATTACATGGTTATAATTTATCACATTGGAATCGTAATCACGATCCAATTCATCAGACCTACAAATTCAAAAAGCTTTTTGAATTTGTAGGTCTGATGAATTGGATCGTGATTACGATTCCAATGTAATAAATTATTGCAATGTAATATATATATATATATATATGTGTGTCTGTGTGTGTTTAAAATAGGACACAGTATCCCGACAAAGTTTTTAAGAATTTTGACAAATGGAAAACCTTTCATTGAAATTTGATTTGATTACACGTCACGCCATTCAAGGCTTCATTAGATCTAAAAACGGAAGAAAAAATGTTTGCATGTTCATATGTGTGAATGAATAAATGATGAATCTTTGTCGACATGGAAAACGCATGGATAGGCAAAAAAAAACATAAATCTTTTACTTTCAACCCATCCTGAAGCATTGTGTGAGGATTTTGCTATATGAATTTCTTGCTTTCGAGCCATTCTGAAAATAAGATGAGGATTCACCTTTAATTCGATCCGTAAAAAACTTTCGGAATGAACCTAGAATTAGGAAGAAAATACAGAATAAATATTAACGGTTTTTTAAAAGTCAATCATTTTTTTTCCTTCTTTAATCACGAGAAACGCCAGCTTAGGGAAAAAGTACTAAGATTCATTATTTAAGCACACACACAAAGGCATAAACACATTTCTTTCTTTCGTTTTTGGATCTGACAAAGCCTTGAATGACGAAACGCGTAATCAAATCTATTTTCAATGTAATGTTTTTCATTTGCCAAATTGTTTAATATATATATATATATATATATGTGTGTGTGTGTGTGTGTGTGTGTGTGTGTGTATGTGTGTGTGTGTTTGTGTGTGTGTGCAAATATATTGATAAAATAGGAAAAAGCGGTTAGATTGATAATCCAAAGTTCTTTAGTACTTTTGTTTTATTTTTTTTTTGCTCGATGCACAAGTAGAGCCTAAATTATAATTATTTAAAAAAACTTATAATAAATATATATATATATATATATATATATGTTTAGTTAAATTCTCAGATCAATTTTGTGGACAAGACAGATTGGTATAAAATGACAATTGGAAAAATCTTAGATTTTGCCGATGCGTTTCGTCTTCCGACTTTTTCAAGGCAAAAATGAAATCGAAATATCTCTGTTGTTATAGTTACATTAAAAATCCAGTCTATCTTTTTAAATTTGGATTTTTAATGTATCTATAACAACAGAGATATTTCAATTTCATTTTTGCCTTGAAAAAGTCGGAAGACGAAACGCATCGGCAAAATCTAAGATTTTTCCAATTGTCATTTTATACCATATGTATGTATGTGTGCGTTTGAGTCTGTGTTTGTGTTTGTGCATGTGTGTGTATGTGTTTGTATTTGTGTGTGTTTGTATTTGCGTGTATATGCTTGTGTGTGTGCGCACGTGCGCGCGTGCGTGCATGTTGGTGTAATGGTTAGTGGCTTGGAACTAGAAATCGACGATCCGAGTCAGAATTCTAGTTTAATGCGTGCCATTATCTTTCGGGCAAATAACCTTGGGAAGGTGGGAAGGGTATGAATCCATCTCTTCACGCCGAAACCATACATTATGAACTGAATTGGGCTATTTAGCCTTGGTTGACCAACAATCTCAGATAAAGACATTTCTGAATTCATAACCTGCGGAGTGCTGTTTGGGGACATCGTGCTACACTAACTATATTCACCTGTCCTCTGCCTTCAGTTCTTCTGGTAAAGTGTAAATTGCTCTGCAAAAGTCTTCACCACGTTAATCAAATTACATATGTTAGTCTGATTGAAATTTTAAAAGCAAAACTGTTGGATCCTCATACGTCAAAAACAATGGGAGAGTAATATATATATATATATATATATATATATATATATATATATATATATATATATAGTAAAGGTAACAAATTCGTTGGTATATAATACAACTGGAACCTAGTAATATAAAATATTCAAACTGATCCACAAAATGAGCTCAATGTATTTATTATTACAGAGCAAATAACTAATAAACGATAAAATCCCGAATCACCTCATATGGGGAATAGACTATTCCGGCAGACGATATCGGTCGTCTGTCTTACCAAACCCAACTCGGTCCACACCGGGATTGATATGACAGACGACATTTATCCTCTGCCGAAACAGGCTCTTCCCTATATGAGGTTATTTGGGATTTTATTGTTTATTAATATATAATGTCACACATTGAGTGATAGTCTTAATAAAAATAGTGCTCGATGGAATATAACAGAGCTATAAACTATATATTAATAAATATACATTTTTTTCTTCACTGTTAAGCCTTTTTGACTCGGAATTTCATGCACAACAAAATCTTCAGTTGTCGAGTTAAACATGACCGTTGCATAATTTAAATTTTGTTAAATATACCTGATTTTCCCAATGATGAGGCACCATATATTTTAGACGAAGATTGGTGCTTTTTTTTTAATGTGTATTGAAAAAAAACGTGCCAGTGAGGAAGAATGTATATTTATTAATGTATATTATGAAATGGACTAAGTCCGGCAATTATTTTCTGTTTATACGTTATATTATAGATACAAATATTTACGTAAAAGTTCTGCTTATAATAAACAGTATTAAATACATCTACCGGCCTCAATGTCCGAAAAATTTCATAAAAGCATATATGTCCTCCAACGGGAATCGAACCTGCACCCTACACGAATAAGTCATCTAGCCGGACGCACTATACCATTTAGCTACATAGGAAGTGTCTGGTGTGCAAAGCCAAATATGATGTTTAAAAACAGTCATTTGACTTTGCTAACAATAGTCTTCCGCTGTGATTAAATGGTATAGCACGTCATATATGATCGTTCCGTGTAGGATACAGGTTCGATTCTTGTCTGAGGACACATGTTTCTATGAAATTTCTCGGACATTCAGGGCGGTAAATTTAGTGAATACTGTTTATTATAAACAGAGCATTTACTTAAATATTTGTATATATATAAAAATAACATATAAACAGAATCTATATACATTCATATATATATATATATATATATATATATATATATATATATATATATATATGATAGAAATTGTTACGAGGATTTGATAATTATAATTAAGTAATTCATTGAGTCTGACAGAAACCTCAACAGAATGCAGAAAGCACTGGACGGCCGTTTCGTCCTATATTTGGGACTCATCAGCATCGTGGCTCCAGGGAGCACAATCCTATGGTTACAGATAATTTCAGTTGAGTCCCACCACGGAATATGTGAGCGAGCGGCGCTATATTGAGTCCGACTTACTACCTCTTCGTCACCGAGGCCCGTTGGAACAGTTAGCATGACGTTTGCTTGATAACTCAACTGTCCGGGGTTTAATTCTCGGTAGTCGATGCGCACTGCTGATGAGTCCCAAAATATAGGACGAAACGGCCGTCCAGTGCTTTCTGCATTCTGTTGAGGTTTCTTTCAGACTCAATGAATTACTTAATTATATCTATATATATATAAATTACTACCATGTATTTTCAGCACGTAGATAATCATGACACTCTACAGATTATATTTTTTATTATCTGTGAATTGCTATGATTTCTTGAGAAAGATGGTGGAGTGGTTTCCCGTTACATTCTCCGCGGTGCTGAATTCAGAGTAATTCTTCTATCAGAATTGTTGCCACTCAAAGCTATAGAACATAGTCTACTCTGCTATTTTCAAAGCTGGAGGGGATAAGAAATAAATTTCTGTCTTTTCCAAGGACAATAGTGCGAAAGTGAACACAGCAGACGAGACTATCATTTGAACTCGGCTCGACGATTCCATTTTCTATGCCGATAACGGTTGCACCACACGCGCATTCTATTTAGCCTGAAGATTTAGCGTCAATTCAGAAATGTACTTCTTTAGATCAATGTTGCTATCTTTCCCTCTATTCTTCTTCTTTTCTTTATCAGGTGAATTCAGACCAGCTTCTATTAGACAAGGCTTTCCAACAAAATCATTTACGCTTCATTAGCAAACGCGCACAGCATTTGAATTTAATATTTTTATTAATTTATTTTTTATGAATAGTCCATGAAATTTTCGAAATTAATTTTTCTTTTTAGAAATGTAAAACGTATCATATAGAAAATACGAGGGTCATTCAATAAATAAGGTGAATTTTTCGGTATAAGGACTTCTAATACAGGTAGAATCTTACTTCTTTTTTTTTCAACGTAGTCTCCCAGGACTGTCACACACTTTTCCCATCTGTGCACAAGCTTCCGTATTCCCTCAGCGTAAAAATCTTTGGACTGATGTCTCAGCCAGTCGCTCACAACACTTTTAACTTCGTCGTCACTTTTAAACTTCGTGCCTCTCGTGAACGCTTTTCAAGGGACCAAACAGGTGAAAGTCTGAAGGGGCAAGGTCTGGGCTGTAAGGGGGATGAGGGAGCAGTTCCCAGCCCAGCTCGTTGATGGTCTGCACCGTTTAGGCTGCTGTGTGAGGCCTTGCTTTGTCATGATGCAAGATGTCTCCTTCTGACTGATGACCCCTGCGTTTGTCCCAACAGATAAGCTCAAAGTCCTTGCAATATCACCCACTGTCACCGTTCTGTCAGACTGAATGAGGTCATTGACTGATTCGATCACCTCAGGAGACCTCACTTCTGTAGGCCTCCCAGGCCTATCTTCATCCTCAACACTGCTCCGTCCTTCTTTAAACAATTTAGCCCACTTGTAGACATTTTTTGGCTGAAACATGTGGCACCATACACAGTTGACATTCTCCTATGAATTTCAACTGGTTTTCACCCTTCAGCAACCGAACACTTGATAACTGACCGCTGTTCAATCCTGGAGCATGCTTCTTGATCGGCCATCTTTGTTAATCGCCAAAACTCTCAAAGTTCTTTTTTAATCTGCAAAAGAAATTAAATCCATGTGAAAAAGAAGTAAAACAAAAAAAAATAAAAAAAGAGTAAGCTTCTATCTAGAAGTCCTTATACCGAAAAATTCACCTTATTTATTGAATGACCCTCGTATATATCATATTAAATAAAATCAATCATATCAAATATGATATATCATATGATATACCATATAGCATCTAATCCCTATCAAGTTTCTTCTTCAATGGCTCTAATTGAATGGCATTGAATAGGAAATTTGATGTGGCATATATCAAGTTGCTAAGAATAGTAAAAGATGTCAGTTGGCAAACAACCTAACCAAAATACTTATATTATCGAATAACCACAGCTAACGGCTACAGTTGCTGAGTGGAGAGTAACATTTAGTGGATATTGCTTGTGAAGTAAAAAGGAAATCATTTTATCAGTTTTAGTCTGAGATCTTACGCAAGGGAAACGTTCTTATGCCTCCTACACTAACAAATCATCCCCATTCCTTGCATATTCTATTTGTAAGAAAGAAGTTCCATTCGGACAATTTCTTTCTGAAAAGTCGCTAGTTTGTGGATCAGATTGTCGGGAGGACGCTTCTCCGACTATAACAGATGAGGACATGTAGGAAAGATTTGAAGACGTTAATCTTAACGTCTTCAAACCTTTCCTACATATCCTTATGGGTCTGATCTTCCTATTCTTGCGTCAATGCAACAACATAATTCAGTAACCTTCTACCTTGAGTGGCTTTTGGGACTTGGGTGAAAACTTCATTAAAATAAAAGCCAGTACGTAGCTTAACTAACAAACTGTTTGAATATAAAAAAAACCCGACTGGAATTGGAACTCGGCTCGCCGATTTCCAATTCTGAGCCGTTGTCCATTACACCACTCGCGCATCCAAGCTTACAGCACTTGGTATTTCTAAGCGTCCACCTATCTATGTGCCGATTAAAGAAACTGCAAACTGCAACGAGAGAGCGTAATGTATAGAGAAAACAGATGAATTTCAATCAAGAAGCGTCATGGGCTATCTCAAGGTGAGCTATGTCAACATTAAAGGTCATGAAAGGTCAAACATAAGATCGAAAAAAGCTACGTCTCATTGACATTAAATATTTATTTCTATGTAAAAATATAGCGGAAAGGGAGTTAAATCAACTCAATTAATACATAGTTTCTTCCCTTAGTGATTTTAAGAATCTACACAAATACAATGAAGTGTCTGTTTCTTTATCGTTTTATTGAGACAACTCTAGTTCCCAGGAACCGGCGAATACTCTACTACTTGTGTCGAATAAAATGAACCGTATCAAAAAGTATATATTTCATGTATCATATGAAATAAATTTATCATAAATTTCTTGCAACTTCTCTCAAGTGCGAAATCAATTCAATGAACTTTTAATAAATAATGAAATTTAGCCTTGACCTGATCTTTTCAGTAATTTTTTCCAACTTTTTTACTTCGGCTAAAAAATGCAAATTGTTTGTATTTGATGCGTGGATCTGAATGTGGAGTGAGTGGCCATCGTCAAATGCAAAATAAATAACAGAACTGTTCAAGAAACAGAATTGACAAAGTTTGCAATAACAAGAGAAAGAAAAGAAAGAAAGAGGGCAAAAAGAATATAAAGAAAGCAAAAAATACATTAAAAAAAAATCAAAAGTAATATGGCAAAAAAGTTCACAAACTAAGAATTGACGATGAGACCAAAAAGCGAACGTAGCGTTCTCACATCAAGACAAGACAGATCGGGACTAAGTCATATGAAACTGCAAACCGGCCTATTTTGTTGACTAAGAAACAAATCCCAGCATGCATGCGTGTGCATCTGCCTATAAAAGGGGGTGGGGTATGTGTTTTGCAGTCATTCCTCAGTCAGATTGAAATCAGCACTGAATGACTATCATCTCTACATTACAGTAGCAGTGTGAATCGTCTTCACTGAAATGAAGGCCAAGAATTATAAATAGTCGGCAGGTGAGTGAAATCGGAGCTTGATTTCATTAGCGAAGTCGAAAACTCTGTGATTGATACATCATTGAAAATCGGCCATATGTAATGAAGTAGATACGTCAATGAAGGATAACAAGTGCGAATTAATGTATAGTGGAAACTTGATTCTTTCATGTTTAACATTAGATTAGGTTTCACTCCGGTACCGCGCCAATTCCGCTCGCTCAGTGTCTGAAAGCGCTCTCCTGCGCCCCCATCCAAAACGTGAGCCTGGCATTCTCGTTTTCGGTGTATCAGAGACTGCCTAACTCCTCTCTCGAGTAGTTGTTTATATAATTATGTCAAGCAGTATGATTTGACGCTCGAAGAATAAGATGCAACATTAGGTCAACCGTGCACCTTGATTCCTTTAATGGTTCGGCGTGATATTGAGTTCAGATTCCTTTCTGGCACAGTGCTACAATTACGGTTCGAATAAACAGTATCACTTTAATACAAATCTGTTCATTGGAAATGAGTAGTGTCCAGTTGACGCGAGGAACAGATCATGGCAACATTCTTCATACGTTTAAAAGTTTGTGATTTTCTGTATGGAAACAATTTCATTTTAGTTTTAAAGAAAGTTTTAACTATTTTCCAACTACTCCGCCATCAGTAGAGTTCAGTATAAATATCAATATTTAAATTCTGCAACGGTCAGCGCACACACACACACACATATATATATATATATATATATATATATATATATATATATATATATATATATATATATATATATATATATATATATATATATATATATATATATATATATATATATATATATATATATATATATATATTAGTAAGATGGGCACGTGACCGAGTGGTTAGAAAGTTTGCATTCTGACCATGAGAATCTCACCGTGGTCGATTTGACAACGAGGAGACTTTCTGATGTTATGGAACTGGAGGGATCGATCCCAGTGTGCGGCACTTTTGTAAAGTACCTGAAAACCATACCAAAAAGCGTTTCGGCCGATGCGTTCTTCAGCCCTCTTTATTTGTAATCCGTTCTTTGCTAAGAAAAAGAGTTATATAGAAATTTAAATAGTATTTACATTGCGTCCTGTGTCGTCTCTGGATAACCCACGCCATTACATAAAATAATATCAACGAAAAGAATGAGAAGAGTGTAGGGGGGGCAGTCGTGGCCGCTTTGATTCTAAGAGGCGGCAGGAGGAAACAGCCCTCTGTTGAATTCGCGCATTTTTGGACATATAAAAAAAAAAAACAAACAGACAAAGGTCACCCATTATGGTCAGAATACCGCGTCTACGAGGCACTCCAGCCAATCGCTGACCTCTCTAGCCTTTGCCTTCGCATTCTGTAATATTTATCTATCCCCTTACATTAATGTTGTTTGATCTCTTACTTCATTTCTAGGTAAACACACAAGCGGTCTACAGGCATTCCAATGTTCTTCAGATTGGTGGGATCACTCAGCTGCAATTGGTAAGTAATTGTCTAAGATGAAATTTTAATACTACCCTGTCCCGTAAAAAAACTCACTTGCTACTGAAACTGTGGCCGCCTGACTTGTTATGATGGTGGCACTATATTACAAAGGGAAGAAATAGGAAACAAATTTTAATTATTGATTGATTGATTAATTCGTTTTCTACGGTTAATATTTTCAGATTGTAATAATCTTTTTTAAGATAATAATGATGTAATGATACAAGTCTTAATCATTAACCCAGAGATAGTGTGATAAAGAAATGGATTCATATCTTAGCAGAGATTATACATTGATTAGAGATTGATTTGGTTTTTACATTTTATGAAGCCTTTGTAGATTATTTAAAGCTGAAATGTATTTTGAGAACGTAGTAAACATATCGAAAAACTCACAAAAGAATTGTTCATGTTGGTCGGTTGGTTGTTTTGTTTATCGGCATATTGGCCCTATTTGATAGAAGTTTTAATATATAAATCTTGAATCGACGAAAGTAGTTCCTCTCTTCGAATAGAAATAAATCTCTGGTTGGTATGAACCTTTCTGAAGAGACCGAAAGGAAAAACGTTACCTTTCTGTTATATCACCACATCTGATATTCTTTTCAAAATTACAAGGGGGCATCGTTTTCTTCGTTGAATTACTTTGCACGAATTATACATTGATTAGAGATAGCTTTGTGGTTGCTTTAAAGCCGAAATGTATTTTTTCGATTATAAGACTAATTCTTCCTCTGTTAGAGAATATTGTATTAACAATTTTTGGAGAATAACAATGATTTTCCTGATAAAAAATCTTACTCTTTGGCCTATAGCTGGGGAGAAGAGATGGATTCATATCTTTCTCAAGGATATTTGCGTGTAAATTAATGTAAGAAACCCTAGTGGAATTCGAACTAACTTTGAGTAGAACTTAACGAATACAAAAAAAAATACCTATAAAGCTGTTGTTGCTAAAAACTAATTACGGTTTGTTGCTTTTTAAAACATCTAACTTTTGAGAACTTACTAAATGTATCGAAAAATGCACAAAAGAGTTGTTCATGTTGGTTGGCTGATTGTTTTGTTTATCGGCATATCAACATCTCCATGGGTTATTTAATGCCAAAATCTAAATATTTTGTTTCTTGTTGGACACAATAATAACATAGTTATACAATTCTTACTAATTAACCCATATTTGCAGGGAGAAGAGGTGGTTTCATGCCTTTCCAAGGCTATTTGGGTGTAAATGAATATAACGATTCCAACGGGAATTGGAACTCGATAAACAATTCTGATCCATTATCCATTAGATCACACATACTTCCAAGCTTACACTGCTTAAAAGAAGAAGAATCGATGTTCGATAAGCCTTTCTTTTTGTTTTTTGTTTTTGTTTTGTTTTGTTTTTTGTTTTTTTATTTTGTTTGCCTTTCTTTTTGTTTTTTTTGTTTTGTTTTTTTTGTTTTGTTTTGTTTTTTTTGTTTTTTATTTTGTTTGCCTTTCTTTTTTTTCTTTTTTTTTGTTTTTGTTATTTGTATGATTGATTTGTTTTTACGGTTTATCAACTGTTTACAGGTTATTAAAAGCCAGAAGATTTTTTAGATTGTACGAATTTCTTTTTTAGAGATAATATTGATTTAGCGATACAAGTACTACTAATTAATTCATAGCTGTGGGGGGAGGGGAGAAGAGGTGAAGTGAATATGACTTACCCGGCTGGAATTGGAAGTAAGCGGTCACCCATCTAGGTACTGACCAGGCTCGACATTGCTTAATTTCGGTGATCGTACAAGAACCGGTGTTTCAAAGTGAAATAGCTGTAAAACATTTTTCTCTTCTTTTTTTTTTTTGTTTTTTGTTTTTTTACAAGAAGAGTCCACCATAAACCTGTAAACGAGTTTTGGGCAGAATGGCCAAATATTGTTTGATTTTCATCTGCTTCGAAAATTCTGCAACTTCTCAGTGGTTTCAAATAATGCCACAATAATGCCATAATTCCTTCAACTATGAAACAAATGTGAAACAAATGAAACAAACTCAACAATAATAATAATAATAATAATAATAATAATAATAATAATATTGTTATTAAAGACCACAAACAAAATAAGTCCCTCCATATTGATATGGCAGTCCCTGCAGACGGCAATGTATCTTTGAAGATATTCGAAAAACTGTCAAAATACAAGGACCTTGAAATAGAAATCTCAAAAATGTGGCACATGGGAACATCAACAATCCCTGTTGTAGTTGGAGCCTTTTGGACTGGCCGGAAAAGATTCCAGTAGGCTAATTGAAGAGATCCCTGGAAGTCCATGCTTCAAAGAGATACAAAAAATTGTTCTGACAAATACAGCCCATACTTTACGAAGGGCTTTATCTATGTAATTTTTTTTTCTTTCTTTGCAGTGGAAAATGTCATGATGCCATTTCTAACCTTAGGTCCCTGGGCGGGACCCGGAAAGAAATGTGTAAACGCCAGATATCAAAGAAAATATAAACAATAATAATAATAATAATTGTCCAGATGTGGTTCCAGGCATGCTTCTCAATGTTTTTTAACTTAAATGATTAGCGATGTTAAAATATACATGTTTTTTTCTAAATTCAGATTGGACAGTATATATCCCGTTCAGTACTACATAATTGCTTTTCAGCTGAACAACCTTAACTAATTGGGCACGTTCCCTAGGGACTGACACATTGTGTATCTTTGTTTCTGAACTTGAGTAGAGTGGGAGCATAAAGGGTTGCGTGTCAAGAGGGCTGTATATTAAGTTTGAAGGATGAGACAACCAAGGTGACTTGGCCATCGCCTCTAGATCAAAGGAAAATACACTCAATTGGATAGTGTCTAAGCAGAATGGGTATTTCTAACTGGACAAACCTGCAAGGTTAAGCGCTGCTTTTATCCTCAAACTGTCAATATATCGCTCACATTCGCTTATGATGCATGCGTTTGGCAAACCCTTATCAGACAGGGTACCATGATGGGTACATTGTGCTTCGTATATTTGTACACCAGCATCACTTTGCCGACGTATTGCTCTCGCTCTCAATAATGATAATGCAGTCATCGACAGATTTTATATTTGCACGTGAAATAAATTTTGGATTAAAAGAATGTTAAATACTAAAACACTTTTATGCGTCCTATTATTATTATTATTATTATTAGAAGAAGAAGAAGAAGAAGAAGAAGAAGAAAATGAAGAAGAAGAAGAAAATAAGTAGAAGATTGAACAATGCAAGCATATCGCCCAGACATCAAAGACAGAAGAAGATGAGCGTACCAAGTGGCAAAAACCTCTCTGCGAAGATTTTTGAAAAACTAAACAAATACAAAGTCCTGGAGATGAAAATAGAAAACAAAATGTGGCACGTAAGAACTAAAACTGATTCTGCTGTGGCTGGAGCTTTGGGTTTGATAAAGGAAGGAACTCAAGAACAAATCAATAAAATCCCTCTCTTCAGGAAAATCAAAACAATAGTTCAACAAGCACGCCCATGCCCTGCGAAGAGTTGTCTTCCTTTATTTTCTTTTAATTAATAGTTGTTTCTTGCTTAATTAAATGGAAACAACAAAAGTCCCATCTTTCGTTTGCTCTCGGTCATTGGTTATGATCCAGCATAAGATTATAAAGCAAATACAGATAAAAAATATTTTATTATAATAATAATAATAGTAATAATAATAATAATAAATAGACTCCTTAGTGAAATGGCAGCCCCTGCAGACTGCAATGTATCTTTGAAGATCTTCAAAAAACTATCAAAATACAAGGACCTTGAAATCGAAATCTCAAAAATGTGACACATGGGAATATCAACAATCCCTAATGTAGTTGGAGCTCTCGGATTGACTGGAAAAGATTCCGATAGACTCATTGAAAGGATTCCTGGAAGCCCATGCCTTAAAGAAAAAAAATATTCTCACGAGTACAGACGGGCTTTATCTATGTAAAATATGTTGTATTTTTTTAATTGCTCAGTGGAAAATGTCATGATGGCATTTCTGACCTTAGGTCTCAGGGCGAGAAAGAAATGAATACACACCAGAAATTAAATCAAATAATAATAATTATAATAATAATAACAATGATGATGATGATGATGATGATGATGATGATGATGATGATGATGATGATGATGATGATAAAAATAATGCTTCCTTATTGTTGTGGTGGGATCCACCTAATCTGCATAGGTGACTACCAACTATATAAATAATGGTTGGTACCGGAAGACGAGAGAAGGAATCACGAGATCCAACTAGAGACTCTGATCGACTGCGACTAGTCAACACATTCTCCAGGAACGTCTTCCCAGAAATATACAGAAATACTATATGTACTTATTGTGTACACTTTCTTGTTATAATACATTCTTGTTCTAAGTACATTTTGTGTTGCATTATTATTCCATGCAATAGGCGAGATTCAACATTGAGTCAAGACTCAACACTTATTGATATGGCAGTCCCTGCAGACTGCAATGTATCTTTGAAGATATTCGAAAAACTGTCAAAATACAAGGACCTTGAAATAGAAATCTCAAAAATGTGGCACATGGGAACATCAACAATTCCTGTTGTAGTTGGAGACCTTGGACTGGTTGGAAAAGATTCCATTAGGCTGATTGAAGGGATTCCTGGAAGTCCATGCCTCAAAGAGATACAAAAAATTGTTCTGACAAGTACAGCCCACACTTTACGAAGGGCTTTATCTATGTAACTATTTTTTTTTTTTTTTTTTTGCAGTGGAAAGTGTCCTGATGCCATTTCTAACCTTAGGTCCCTGGGCGGGACCCGGAAAGAAATGTGTAAACGCCAGATATCAAATGAAATAAAAATAATAATAATAATTTGTGGTAAAAACTCTATAAACTATCTTCCGGAAATATAACTAAATGAATCACAAGAAAAAAAAATCCACCCACCCATCAACAGCTAAAAGAAAAACAATATGTCCGCAAAACAAATCGGCCTAAAAAGCAATGTGATAAAAAATATCTCTACAAGGCAAAGGTCCTATCAAAGGCATCGATCGATATAGATCAAACGCTTACTGATCAGTAGCTAACGTACTTCGGTCTCAAATTAGAAACAGAATGCTTTATATTTTATAATGCTTAGGATTAGTGCTTTCCGACCAGGAACTCCTAATGTAATGTTCTGAGTAACCCATCCTGCTGCGTATGTGAAGAACACCGACCGACAATTGATCACATAACGACAGGTTAAGGGTGGTCAATAGATACATTGATCAATGCACCGTGAATACAACCTCCCACTCAAAGAGAGTTGGTGGGAACATAAGCCATTACAAGTTGAACAGAATAATGAGGTTAACGTCCTCTACAATTGCAACGTTCCGATAAGGAAATCCAGGCTAATGGATCAGACATAAATATGAAAAATCATATTGAAGATAAATATATTCTCATAAATGATGCAGCTCCATCAGATAAAAACTGAATTAAAACAAGTACCTCGAGATATAAATCAGTATAATGTGCAATCTCAAGAGAACATCATTACCTATTGTTGGTATCGGACTTTGAGAATGATATCAAAAGAAGCAAAGGAATATGTACTTCTTACATCGTGCGGAGATTTTTCTCCATACAATAAACAATTATATTTTTAACTTTATGCTTGCATGGTATCTTATCAGTTTGCATCGTCTGATACAAGAAACTTAATGTTTCTTGATGTCTCTGGTTGAAAGTTGGGATCAACTTGTACTACACAAAGCAAAAGCAAGACGCTATAATAATAATAATAATAATAATAATAATAATAATAATAATAATAATAATAATTCCTGTTGTAGTTGGAGCCCTTGGACTGGTTGGAAAAGATTCCAGTAGGCTGATTGAAGGGATCCCTGGAAGTCCATGCCTCAAAGAGATACAAAAAATTGTCCTGACAAGTACAGCCCACACTTTACGAAGGGCTTTATCTATGTAATTATTATTTTTATTTTTTTTTGCAGTGGAAAGTGTCATGATGCCATTTCTAACCTTAGGTCCCTGGGCGGGACCCGGAAAGAAATGTGTAAGCGCCAGATATCAAAGGAAATAAAAATAATAATAATAATAATAACCCACTGAATATAAACCTCGGCATGATAAAATGGGTCAATATCTTCACTGGAAAATCTGCAACATTTACGGGGAGGAAACTGCAAGAAACCTGTATGAAGAACATTTGGTTACAGACCCGGTTACAGAGATAGCACCTGTAACAATTTTATGGAACTTTACAATTCTCAGGGACAGGACAATCAAAGCGAGACATTGTGATCAAAGACCGGAAGAGAATAATTTGCTTTCTTATTTACATGGCAGTCCCTGCAGATTATAATGTATCTTTGAAGATCTTCAAAAACTATCAAAATACATGGATCATTACGTGGAAATCTAAAAAATGTGCCACATGAGGACATCAATAATTCCAGTTGTAGTTGGAGCCTTCAGATTAATTTGAAAAATGCCCGATAGACTCATTGAAGGGATTCCTGGTCGCTTACACCTTAAAGAAATGCAAAAAATTGCATTCACGAGTACAGCTTACACATTATGAAGAGCTTTATCTATGTAAAATTTGAGTGATCATAGGGATTTTTGTTGTTTTGCTTTTTTGGCAAAAAATGATCAATGGAAGACGTCATAAAGCCATTTCTGTCCTTAGGTCTTTGGTTAGGACCAGAAAGAAAGTATACAACAGAAACACAAGGAAATTATAATAATAATAATAATAATAATAATAATAATAATAATAATAATAATGGAAGATGTTATACAGATCTGGGGAAAATATATGGGACTGCGATAAAGAAAATAACAAAAAGCAGATTGCATAACGCAAAGGGTAGAACAAATAAAAATTAAGCCAGAGCAAACATAGGCAAGAATCATAGAAGAAGATATTGTATGTGCACTGAAAAAAACACACATCTGGAAATCTCCACGAATAGATAAAATTCTCAACTTTTGGCTCTATTATCTAAATACAGCACACAAAAACTAGCCAAAGAACTTCAAGAAATGGTCAATGATTCTACTAAAATTCCAGTATAGGTAACCAAATAAACTACCTTCCTTCTAACCAAGAATGGTGACACAAATGTCCCAAAAACCACAGACCAATTACATGTCTTCCTACTCCTTACAATCTGTTGACATCTATTCTGACAAAACAGATATATTCCTTCTTAGAAAAAAAAAAGACATACTACCTCTTAAGCAAAAAGGGTGCAAACATGGCTCTTACGGCTGTAAAGACCAATTACTAATTAATACGATGATCTTGTAAAATTGCTTCAATACAAAGAAAAATCTCAGTACTGCCTGGATAGATTACCGTAAGACATTCGATAGGGTAACACATTCCTGGATCTTAAAGTCTTTAAATATATACAAGGTATCACCTGTTGTTATCAATTTCATCAAACAATGCACGTGGATATGGAAAACAACACCTCGCCTCAATCATATAAATGGAGTCTATAAGTCTGGTGAAATAAACAGAGGAATATTTCAAGGTGATTCTTTGTCTCCCTTACTATTTTGTATGCCTCAAATAGCATTAACCAGCGAACTCAACAGGACGGAATATGTTTATAAGATATCTCAAAAGAAAATAAGCCATCTGTTTTACCTGGATTACTTGAAGTTATATGCTAGGAATGATAGTAAACTGGAAGGTCTCCTGAAAGCAGTAAAATGTTTCAATGATGATATTGGAATGGAATTCGGTTTGGATAAATGTGCTAAACCGTGACCACCGAGAGAACAAGGCCTATTCGGTAGTAACGTGACGTCACAAAAGTAGTCCATGCAGTGAAACAGACAATAATCATAATGTAACGAATAATTGTAAGAAAAAAATTGGTTTTAGAAAACTTTTATAAAATACATTGTTTTACAAAACAAATAAACAGAATTGGATTTTATACAGAACTTTATTTCATATTAATTTTTTAAAAATAACCGATAAGAAAAAAAAATGTTGCTGAATGTTTTGTTAAAGAAATTAAACATCATGTTAGATTTCATTAAATTTTAAAGACTGAAATTCGTTCATTATTTTATTTGTTTCAAATTTGAAAACATTTTTTAAATCATTATCAGTATTGTTTTAATTTGCATGTTTCTATCTTAATTTTAGTAATTATTCTGTAAAGTTACAATATCGTAATTATTAATGATTATTATATTCATATACACTCGGACAGCAACAACTCAATTATGAATTAGGAAACAAACAAACAATTAAATAAATAGACGAGCAAATTACATGTAAATGATAAATAAACGATTAAAATATAAATAAGAAACAAATAAACTAAACACATGAAAGTAAATAAATTTGATACAAAAAAGAGATTTAAAATTCAAATAATACTTATAGAAAAGTAGGTTACAGACAATTAATTTTAAGAATGAAATTCATTCATGATTTCAATTGTTTCACATTTGAACATTTTTTATAAATCATAATCAGCATTGTTTTAAATTGCATGTTTTTATTTCAATTTTAATAATTATTCTGTGAAGTTATAATTTTTGTAATCATTAAGAGATTATTACAGTAACAACTGAATTATGAATTAGGGAACAAACAATAATTAAATAAGCAAATTATAATTAAATGATGAATAAATAAAATAATTATGATAAATAAATAAAACAATTAAACATAAACAAGAAACAAAAACACAAACAAGAAAATACATTAGATACAAACAATAAATAGATTTAAAAATCAAATAATACTTTCAGAAAAATGGGTTACTGATACAAAATTTAGCTGAATGAAGTTTTCTTTTTCTGCTTAACTTGTTACTTGTAATATTATTATTTTCCCTAGAACAAAAATTATTTAAAAGAGCATTTGTAGAGCTCCAGACAAACATTCTTTGTATTTTTTCCATATTGTGACCCTCATCACAAGTGTCAACATAAAAAAGAACCTCATAATCTGCAAAAAACAGTCAATGTTATATGCATACCTTATTTTATTTTTCTTTGATTTACTGAATGAAGAAAAGAATGATTTTTTATCAGCTTATCAATGACTACATAATTATTCAGAACAAAATTTATAGTTTTATCATTAGGATATAAGAGAGAACCTCTATTAATCCCCTGAAAATAGCTGCTTATTTCAGGTATTTCTTCTACATTATCTCTTACACTTCCAGATATTAAATCTTTGCAGCTATTGCATTTAATTTTCTTAAAAACTGCATTACACCAATAACTTGCTAAGTATAGTATTACAGGTAGAACTTCTCTACAATTATTTACATCATCCTCTTTAACATCAATTCTATATTTATATATATATAACTTTTCCTCCTCTGTCACTTCATCCCAGTTTGGTTCTTGTAAACTCTTTAAATCAATTTTAATGCATTGCTGATTAAATAAGTTTAATTTTAAAACTGATTGCATTCTAATAATTTTTTCACACTCAAACACTTGCCGTATCGAGATATTATACTGATCCCCAGTAAGTTGTTGATATTGACCAAACCTTGCTTCAAGGTGATCAGTTTGAAATTTGCCTGGTAATATGTATAGCATTTTCAGTTCTTCTATGCAATACTTGGTCAGTTCTAGAAATGCATAAGTTGTATGATGCAAAGCATTAAAGTTTTCCTTTGTTAATTTGCCATTTCTTCCAGAAATGCTATTCCAAGATTCTAACCAGTCACAGAAT
This sequence comes from Acanthosepion esculentum, assembly GCA_964036315.1. Classification (NCBI taxonomy): domain Eukaryota; kingdom Metazoa; phylum Mollusca; class Cephalopoda; order Sepiida; family Sepiidae; genus Acanthosepion; species Acanthosepion esculentum. Next base: position 74,027,747 of record OZ038494.1, on the reverse strand, counting down.
ACAGAGAGAAATCTAAAATTTTCTTCATTCATTCTAAGTGGATTGCAGTATTTATTTCTAAGCCGACAACCTTTATATGGCATTTTAACATTCATTATTGTCCACCAAATATAAAATATGTTTATATATTCTGCAAAATTAGGCAAATATTTCTGTTTTCCTAAGATCAATAATCCTTGAATAGTGTATTCATTAAAAATTTGCAGAACTAAATTAGCATTTTGCCTTTCAAGATTAGTAGGAGAAAGTGCCTTTGAGGTTAATTTATAACAATATTTTAAAATTGACTGAAATTCTAAGGCATGAAGTTTCTGTAAGGTAGAAAATGTGGCACTTTGGATACTATCTAATTCATGATTTCCATCATGACAAAATTTGGGGAACAGCATGCATTTATTTGCATCTTTTTGACTAAGCCAATTGTTTCTAATGCATTTTAATATATGGACTGAGTCAAAAAGGAAGAAAAGAGGTCGAGACTTTATAACTTGGGGTGGATATACAATGGAAAGCTTTGGAGAACTGCAAAAGAAAGATATAGCTTTTTTATTTATAGCATTATTATCTGTTATGATTGATAATACTTGAAAGCCTATCTCCTATAAACCAATTATTATGTTTAACTATGTCAAATAACTTCCCAGCTTTAAGACATTTAGTTGGCATAACATGCACAACATTTTATATTGTGAGAATACACTGCTAATCCTAAAAGCAAAAGCACTTGTTGCAGCTTCATTGCTGTTATCAGATAAGCCAACAATATTACCACCCTTATAATCTAAATAAGGTTTTAGATGAATTTCATCAACAAGTAAAGATACTGTGATGTCCTGCACTAGGAGCTTAAATTTATTTTTAATATACATAAGAAAATTGTTATCATGTTGCTCAATCAAAGGATTCATATATGTTGAAAAGGTTAATCTTTTAATGGTTGAATAGCTAGGTAAAATTATATTTTTGCTGTCTCTTAACAATCTGTCCCCTTTAGGGGAGCAGTTATATAACAATGAAGAAAATATCATTTCTGTTGAATAATCAAGTTTATTTTGTGTCATTAAATTTAGCTGCTCATATATAAATTTGAGTGCATTAATATGTTTGATTCTTCTTGCACCAATAGTAGAAATGACATTACCAATTTTAATATAAAACTCATATTTTGAGGTTCAGGTTGCTGTTGTTCTGTGTACATTTTTTTCATGTTTTCTATCGGAATTTCAAGAGTATTTTGATCAGTTACGTGTTTAGAAATCTTATAATCCCCTATTGAATGTATTTCCACATTTCTACAAAAAAACATGTACTGCAAAATCAGATTCAATTACAAGAGACAGATAGATTTTTGGATATGGAGATTTGATGATGCTGAATATAATAAGTGTCTCTTGCTGCCTAATAAAACTCCAGTAATTTCTATCAAGGAAATTTAATTTCCCTTCTAGATCATTATTATTATGGAATTTATAAAGATATAAAATCATTTTAATCCTCAAAGTTTCAATTGAGTTTAATAACTTTTTAAAACAAAGCTGTTTTAAAATGTGTTGTGAATTACAGACATAAAATTCAATTCAATTAAAGTTTCATTTAGTCACGAATAAAACAATTCTAAAAAATCGTTAAAATTATTTTTTATGTATATAAAATATTCCTTTAAAAACTCATGAATGAATTTATGTAGAAAATTTCTTTAAAGTTTATTTCTTAAAAAAACGAGATTTTAGATTTTAAAAACAACACGTACGAGAATGAATGTCTCTCTCTCTCTAAACTTTCTCGCTAGATTTATGTCTTATTAACTTTATGTTATGAATTACAAAGACATGGTATTAATTTTATCATTAAAGTTTCAATAAAATTTACTTATTTTTTAATACAAAAAATACTCACTCTGCTGAATTTAGTAGATAAAAATGATCTCTTCTGATTGTACGAATCCAAACATCAGATAATTCTTTATCTTTAGTTAAAGAAAATACATGTATTTTAGGGCCGTTTTTATAATTCCCTTTGCAATTTGGTACAATGCATCTATAAGGCATTGTTTTTTGTTTTAAATTAATTCAATATTTAAAAGAAAATATTAATAAGTAATTTAAAAATGCCGCCGTAAAATATCTGCTACACAAAACAGACACGCTCCTTGATAGTCGGACTCAATGTGATGACGTCACATTTGTCAACAACGAAATGGAACAGGCCTTGTCTCTCGGAGGTCACGGCTAAACCCACAATGTTACGAGGATCATTACAATAAAGCACCTCTATTTGTTTAGACCCTGAGGTAGCAATCAAAGATTAAGAGGAAGAAGAATATTATAAGTACCTCAGTGTAAATGATGATGAAGGAATTCGCGATAAAAAATTAAAGAAATAGTAGAAAAATAGTACTATAGAAAGGTGCAAATGATATTTAGAACTGAAGTGAATTCTCAGAACAGAATTATGGCCATTCATAGCCTTGGCATCCCAGTGGTTCAATATAGTTTCAACATTTTGAACAGGACTCTGAATGAAGACAAGAAAGATTCTTTCTTAGAATAACAAGCACCATCCAATCTATGCATACCCTGTAAAGAAGGTGGAAGTGATCTTATTCAGTTAGAATTGCCATAGAAGAAAACTACTATTGGATCAATAACATACATGGAAGAAAAGGACTGGATGAAACAATTACTCAAACAACACGAAAACAGAAAAATATATTCAATCATGAAAGAAGGTTGTAAATACAAATGAGATTTACATTTAGTAGATTTTGTAGCAAACCAAAACAGAACCCAAGAACCAAATGTTGCAGCAAAAATTATGAAAAAGAAAGCCAAGGATAAAGCTCTTGAACATATGAAACAACACTGGCAGGACAAATTTCTGCATGGCCAATATCCAGAACGTGCTAATAAAGCCGATGTTGATAAAGTTAACACTCATCGATGGTTACGAGCATCTGGATTAAAGGCTGAAACGGAAGGTTTTATTCTTGCAGTGCAATACGAGAATCTTTTCACTAGAAACTTTCAGGCAAATATCATACATAATAGTGTGGATCCAAAATGTAGGTTCTGTGACAAATATCAGGAAACCATAGACTATCTAAACTCAGGTCTAGGTCTTCCCGCAGACTTGGTAGGTAGTGTGACCATAGCAGAAATCGAAATATAACGACGACGATGATGATGATGATGATGATGATGATGATGATGATGATATATTAATAATAATAATAATAATAATAATAATAATAATAATAATAACAGTGATTAGATGAAATATGAAATAAGCATTAAAGTAAGGTCTGTAAAACAAACATATTTTTGATACAGACTAATATATAATTATTAATATACTAGATTCAGTGATAGTCTTTCGATGTATACAAGAAGGAAGCTTTGAAGTAAAGGTCTGCACAAAATACTTGATATGTCTCCCGCATTAAAAACAAGATAACTGTTTAAATTTTCAGCTGTTTTTTACCTTAATTATTTTAGCTATATATTTTTTCCAGTCGCCATTATCATGAACTTTTATGCTTACACTTACATCTGTTCATAACGTGTTTTTTTGTTTGTTTGTTTTTTTTGTTTTCAGCTGAACTTCTCTTTTTACTGTGGGGAGTCCGGCTCTGCATCATGGTCAGAAAGGCACCGTCAGAATTTAACGAGAGCAGATTTATCAGTTGGGCCATATACAACGAAACTTTGCTCTCACTATTCCTCAATGTTTCCATGTGAGTTTAAATAATCTTTTACAATATCACTAACAAAATATGATTTTAATTTCCACTGACTCTATTTTTGTCGTTTTTAAGGAAAAACACATCTGCTTTTATAATTCTCCTGATTCGTCTTTGCATTGAATATTGCTGCTACGTCTGGTCTAACGATTCTGTTATGTATCTAGATATTCTTGACGAAAGCCAAAGAAGAATCTGCAATGTTATTGTAGCTAGCCTGGCATCTCGGCTTAAATCACTTTCACAGGAGTTCATCCCGCCAGAGCGTAGTTTCTCTATTTCTTTTCTATAAATATTTTCATTGAACTTACAACTCTTTGGGTCAGGTCACTTTTTGGATCAAGGACATAAAAGCGTTGGTTGATAGAGCCAAAAATTTGACCCAAAACGGAGATGACACTAATAGGGCAGCCACTTTATGCACAAGACTTAGTTACCGCTGAGTTTTGGCTATTCCAAAATTGAAAATATTCTGAAAGGATAACATTTCTTGACATTGCTAGAATCCAGCTACATGTGACGACATTACGGAAGTCCGAGAATGTTTCAAATGATGGCCCTATCGTAACTCACGAAGTATATAGCTTCACAAGTTGAAGGTGATACAAGCCAATATTGACCAAGTAAACATACCTTACAGGACTATTCTAGAAAGTAAGCTGATATGCCTTGTATTATTAATTAATTAATTAACTAACTAATTTTCTGTTTTACTCTTTCAGGATATTCTTCCAGGACCCATTTCCATCCAATCCGGACTTATTATATCTAGTTGTATTCATACATTCACAGCTGACAACAACAGTAACCCTTGCCTTTTTATTTGGAAGTAAGGTAAGGAATTTAGTCAGAATTATTTCATTAATGTCGATGACATTGAAATATTGCATGACTGGACGAAAATCAAGAATGAGTGAAATGTTATCTACCAAAATATTCGTTCAATACAGACTTCAGTTCCGACTGTCTTCACTTTTTCTCTCCAAAGCAACCTCAAACCTGGTCAGTACCTAGACTGGTCACCGCTTGGTATTACCAGGTGCTGTAAGCCTGAGTGCGTGGATGGTGCAATGGATAACGACTCAGAATTGAAGATCGGAGACCCGAGTTCCAATTCCGGGCAGGTTCGTTATATTCACTTACGCGCGAATAACCTTGGGAAAGGTATAAATCTACCTCTTCCCCTCCAGCTAGGGGTTAATTAGTAACACTTAAATCAGTAATTGTATTATTATCAACAAATTCTTACAATCTAAAAATATTTTCTGGCTTTAAATAACCTGCAAAAAGGCTGATAAGCCGTAAAAAAATCAATAATTTTCTCCCAACTCATAGTCTTTCTCCCTCTCTCTTTCTCTCTTTTTTGCATACATATTCGCTTATTCTCTCACTATCTCTTTTTCGCTCTTTTTCCTCGCATATTCACATATATCCTCTCTCTTTCTCCTTTTTTCTGTCTCTTTCTTTCTCTCCACATATATTCACTTATTCTCTTTCTTTCTGAATTTCTCGACTCATATTCATATACATTCTCCTCTTCCTTTTCTGTCATCTTTATCACAACATATTCTCATATTATCCCCTCCTTTTGTCGCTCTATATTCCATTTTTCCTATCAATCTCTCTTTTTTATCCCCAATCATGAGTAGAGAAGAAGAAAAAGATCTCTTTCTTTCTACTCTCCACATGCATATACAGGGTAACCCAAAAAAACGGAAATTTTTGAAGTGCGTATTGCCAGACATGAGCAAGTGGCAACACTGCGAGACAGTGACCTTGAGCAAGTAAACATTTCGCCATTTTAGTAACGAGAATGAAATTCACAGTATCCCAGCTGAGATGTTGCAGCAGTCAATGAGGAATCTCAACAGCAGATTTCAAGAATGCATTCGTACAGGAGGACGCCATCTACAGGACGTAATTTTTAAAAAATGAAAATTCCATCATTGTTTCTTAAATGGCATGTTTTAAGGTTTCAATTACTATGAATTAAATATTTTTCTTCCATCACTCTTGGTTTTATTGGATTGTCAAAAAGTTCCCGTTTTTTGCAGTCACCCTGTATTTTCTTTCTTTCCCTTTCCTCTCGCTGTCTTTATAAAATGCTAACGAAATACGTCTGCATAAACTCTACCTAAATTATTATTTTGGAAGGGATTTGGCGCGGAGTAAACAAAACAGAATCGACCAGCATTTGAACTCGGCTCGCCTATTCCATTTTCTGCAGCAATAACTAACAGTAACCACCCAAAAAAAAAACACTATAAACCAAAGGGGGGTACCGTCTGGATTTCGAAAAATCACCTAAAAATTAAACATTGCCTACTTTTGCGAAACTAATTTACAAGCTCACTTCGAGTCAGAGGCACTCTATGTCCTTTAAGAGCTTTATCATATAGTAAAGAACAACAACAATAATAATAATAATAATTATAATAATAATAATAATAATATTAATAATAATAATAATAATAATAATAACGAAATTAACACATTATTGCATAAGGTTTCCTTAAAGTTTCAGTTCTCTCGCCTAATCTACCTTGCTGACTAATGGTTGTTTTAAATATGGCGGATTTAAAATTTTAAGTAACCGCTCTCTTTAAAAAATGGATTCCATGCACTAATTGGTAAAATTGTTTCAGCATCCGAGCTCTTTAGGAATTAATTAAAACAAAGAAAGTATGAAACTTACTAATTATTAAATTTTAGAGGATGACCACACCGCAACCTTTTCGCTTATTGTGTATATGCCTTGATGTGTGTATCAATAAGCTTGCAGCTTGAAATATAGTAAACATCGTAATGGCCGACGTTTTTATTATAGTGACAGAGGCGTCGGGCTAGAATTGTTTGTAACAGCAGAGAAGGGACGATGTCTCAAATTGCGTCCACATTGATAGCATATGCAGCTTTTCTCTTCCCTGGGATATGGGAACAGAAGATCCACCGTGGTTGCCCTGTTAACACCAGGACACCGGGCACTCTGCATTACCAGAGCTAGTGATGTCGCTAATTGGATGACTGGCAAGGATAGGGGCATTTTCCGATGAGGCACGTTTACAGATGTTCCAGGTATTCCCACTGCATGGATTTTGTCTACACCTTATTCGTCATAAACAAGATCTGGATCCCACCGTGGACCTATTGCTTAACTAATTATAATCCAACCTGTGAGAACAATTTCCACCTGTAGCCACCTAGGTTTTGCTCCATCGAGGGTAACACATTCGGTGAAATCATCATCACAATTATGCTAATCATCATCAGTCCCATAATTGGGCGTGGCCGTAGGATCTCTACACAGCTAAGCACATGACCATCTGCTTTCAAGAAACTGGCTCGTTGGAAGACGCCATAAAGTTGAA